>CM055873.1:45444941-46103270 GCA_029582165.1 Portulaca oleracea
CACAAGAAACCAGAAAATCATGCAATCATACGTCAGCTTCAAAAACGACATCCCCACAGGCGGTGTCAGTAGTCAGCTCACTCACGAACACGAAATCCTCTCCGGGTCAGCAATCTTCAACATGAAACGCCTGATTGGCCGAGTTGACACGGACCCCGTTGTCCACGTCAGCAAGTCCCTCCCGTTCTTAGTCCAGACCTTGGACATCGGGGTCCGGCCTTTCATCGCAGCCCTAGTCAACAACATGTGGCGGTCCACCACCCCAGAAGAAGTCCTAGCCATCTTTTTGGTAGAACTCCGAGCCCTGGCTGAAGTTCAGTTGAAGAGGCCCATCCGGAACGTGGTCTTAACCATTCCAGTTTCCTTCAGCCGGTTCCAGCTGACCCGGATCGAGCGAGCCTGTGCCATGGCTGGCCTGCATGTCCTGAGACTGATGCCAGAGCCAACAGCAGTGGCTCTGTTATATGCACAGCAGCAACAGCAGACGGTGCATGAGAACATGGGCAGTGGGAGCGAGAAGATCTCCCTGATCTTCAACATGGGAGCTGGATACTGTGACGTCGCTGTCAGTGCAACAGCCGGTGGTGTCTCACAGATCAAAGCCCTGTCAGGAGCTCCTGTGGGCGGGGAAGACATTCTTCAGAACATGATGCGCCACCTCTTGCCAGAATTCGACACGCTCTTTGCAAGCCATGGACTTGCGGAGATCAAGTCCATGGCTACACTCCGCGTTGCAACTCAGAACGCCATCCACGCACTGTCGTCCCAAACTAGTGTCAAGATTGACGTCGACTTGGGCAATGGGAGAAAAGTGTCAAAGTTCGTGGACCGAGCAGAGTTTGAGGGGGTCAACAAGGGCGTGTTTGACAAGTGTGAGGCCCTAATAAAGCAGTGTTTACATGATGCAAAAGTTGACATAGCCGACCTCACCGATGTGATCCTTGTTGGAGGGTGTTCGCTAATCCCTAAGGTGCAAGATCTCGTCAAGGGCATATGCAAAAGAGAGAAACTCTACCAGGGGATGAACCCTCTAGAAGCTGCTGTCTGTGGGGCTGCACTGGAAGGTGCAGTAGCTTCCGGAATCAGCGACCCGTTTGGAAACCTCGACCTCCTGACAATCCAAGCCACCCCTCTAAGCATCGGCATCCGGGCCAACGGCAACACCTTCGTCCCGATCATTCTGAGGAACACAACAGTGCCCGCAAGGAAGGATCTTGTGTTCACAACTGTCCACGACAACCAGACAGAGGCCCTGATTGTGGTCTACGAAGGGGAAGAGACGAGCATCGAGAAGAACCATCTGCTCGGGTATTTCAAGCTAACCGGGATCCCCCCGGCTCCAAAGGGAGTCCCCGAGATCAACGTTTGCATGGACATAGACGCTTCAAACGTGCTGAGAGTGTTGGCCGGGGTGGTGATGCCGGGGAACCCACAGCCCGTGGCTCCAATCATGGAAGTCAGGATGCCAACCGTGGATGACGGGCACGGGTGGTGTGCCGAGGCCCTCAACAGGACTTATGGCTCGACTTTGGATCTCATCACGGTTCAGAAGAAAGGTCAGGCATAAGCAAGTAAAAACAAAGTGGTGTGTGTGGTAATGTAAATTAAAAGTGTGTGTGTGTGTGTGTTGAGTTGCTGCAGAGTCTTCTGTGGAATGGTTTTGATGTGATTTTTACTTGGTAAAAACTGGTGTAAATGTGGTTTTGGTGGACTGACTGAAATAAAATTGAGGGGGCTTATGCCTCATATTTGGGCTGAAATGTGTGACTTTATCAAGGCCAAGAGTAGGCAATCTGTGGGCCTGTAGCCCATAAACGAACTTATTGTGACATTTTCTCAACCTCTATAATTCAGCTCACTAGAAACCAATTTTCCTATATATACTTTTGATAAACAAGATAAAAATTCTTAGAGTTTATAAGGATAAGATAAAAATTCTTAGAGTTTCCTTGATATAGTTTTATCCCATATACTTTAGGAAAATTGGAATCTAACAAATCAAATTTTTGGTCCATTTTGATCTAGCAAACTAAACTTATCTTTTTGTTAATGGCATACCATACTTAACATTATATTTTTTGGTTGAACCTGAATCAGATTGGGAGAGCGCTGCCAAGTCATTAAACACAAACTATCAACATTTTTCTTTTATTTTTTGGTTATAAAACAGTCCACCTCAGCACAAAAAAAATTCCACGGCATTTTTCCGGTGACCGAAAAGTGGTGGAGGTTCAATCAAAAAAATATAATGTTAAGTATGGTATGCCATTAGCAAAAATATAAGTTTGGTTTGTTAGATCAAAGCGGACCAAAAATTTGGTTTATTAGATTTCAATTTTCCTATACTTTATCTGACTGTTATAAAAATTTACTCGAAGAATTCTCATCCATGCTTGTCATATTTCCAACAACTAGATCCCTCTCAACTCATCTCATGGTGCAGTCAAAATTATATGAAACCCAAATTAATCCATAATTTTAACCAACTATCAAAAAATATTGACATTTATCCACATCCTCTATGGTCCCATATAGGTCAAATCCAAGTTCTCCTTTCCCCTTGATCATAGGCACAATTATCTTTCTACCCTATAAGCATAGCAAAACAATAGCTTCTTAGCTTTCTTGCATTTAATAGCTTCCACATTCTTCTTCGACACAATTGTACTACACATAACACATTAAATATTAGCCCCATGAAATATATGGATTGGTTTCCCAGATGTTTTCAGATAATATGTTGTATATTTTGAAGATTTTTCTTAAACTTTCAAAAATTCCTCAAATATAGTCAAATTTTAATTGTACATTGGCTTTTGAATAAAGATTCCAGCACATTGAATCCACGTAATAGAGAAATGTAATAAACTTTGTAAATATGAGAGATAGAGATTAAATATATCTACACCATTTAAAAATTAAGGTATGATCACTCTCCTGCATATACATTCAAGTTAAATTGGTATATACTAAGGTTCGAAATCTCTACGACATTACTACCAATAATAAATGAGATGAAACTTTTTTAACAATGGTAAGTAAGATTAAAAAATTAGACCTCTCACCTTATAAGTGTGCATCCAATTGTATTGGTACAGAAAACATGATTGAAGTCTAGACAAGGGATGCAATACCTATTGATGGCATAAGGCCTTGTTCTTTTATGCGGTATTCTGCAGTATGATGCGGTATGATGTGGTGAAATTGCGGTGAGTTGTGGTGTAATTGTGGTGGGTTATTGGTATATTGTGGTGGTTTTTTTGTATATATATAAATATTGTATTGGTAATTGTGAAAAATTAATTTGTGGTGGGTTGTGGTGAATTGTGGTAGAATGGTATTTTGTGGTGAGTTGTGACAAACTGCTAACACTGGCAAAAATCCGGGTCCGGATAAATTCAGGTCGGACAAATTCGGACAATGTCAAAATTCGGACGAGAAATTCATGTCCGGACCCGGTTTTATTTCGAGTCAAACCGGGTCGGACAATTCGGACGAAGCTAAAATCGGGTTCGGACGATAGAAAAAAGAGAAATTTTATGTCCGAATATTCGGTCAATTCGGACAATATAAAAATTCGGACGAAAAATTTATGTCCAGACCCGGTTTTTTCCGGGTCGGACAATTCGGGTAATCCGGGTCGGACAAAATTTGGCCAGCTCTACAAACTGCGGTAGGCTGTGACACTGCAATTTGCCAACCGCAAAAAAGCACAGGCCTTAATTGCATTATCTCATATGCACGTACCATTGTGTAGAGAAACTGAATGCCTTATATGTAATTTGTTTAGCAATAAGGATGCCTCTCCTTCGACGAAAATGTAATAACCCACCCCAAAATCATGTTTAATTACTTATTAATTACAGTAATTATCTAAATCGCGTTATAATTTTTTTCGCGTTTATTTTATTTATTTATCGACGTACTCGTTTATTTATAGTTATCGGTGACAAGTCTCGCGCAGGAGATGGCTAAGGTGCCAAATTATCGGCTTAAAAGTTACTTTACATATTCGTTCAATAAGTTAAAGTATTTCAGTTTATACGTTTTACGGTATAAATCTATTTACCGAGAATCGGTTACGAATTACTTGTTCCGATTTATATATATATATTTTACCGTTCCAATTTTAATTTCTTACATTTTAATCCCTTACATAATTTCAAGAGGTAATTTTCCACCTTATTATTTTAATTCGAGTGTCATTGTATTTTATTTTTATGTTACCCAATTATTATCGATATATTTTATTTCCTACAAAAACCCGATACTTCAAATTACTACAACAATTACAATATATTTACTCCTATTGTTATTATTTTACCTTATTTTAATTAAGGTTCTTATAGTAATTATTATTAGTATTGGTAATTGGTGATGGTGTTAAATGGAGTTTTAAATGTGGTAGTTAGAGGGGGGCTAGGTACACTTCACTTTTATTCAAATTTGAATCAAACTAATTACTTTGAATTTATTAAACTTAAGATTAATTTACTTAAGTTGTATTTTCAGATTTTAATTAAATTAATATTAGTGTTTTAAGTTAAGTGTATATATATATTAGTAGTAGTAGAAGGGAAGACTCATTCTTTTAACTCAATACAACACCCATCTCATTTTCTCTCACTACACTCTCAAACTCTCAAACTCCTCCCTCTCCCTCCTCTTGGACGTCCACTCCCAGCCAGCTCCGACCAGTTTCCGGCCACTTTTCCGGCCAGCCGGCGGCGGTTTCCGGCGCAGTGCATCCTCCTCTTCCTCTCTCTTGTGTTTTCATCCATTTTCACTTTGAAGGGTAATGTCTAAAACCCCCAATTCAATTTCTTTCAACCCTAATCAGAAATTCCATGTTTAATCTATGTTTCTTTTATAAATTCTATCTCTTTTACTCTCTTTATTCATGAATTCAAGTATATAATTATTTTGGTTAAGTTAGGGTTAAGGTTTAAGTACATGCATGTTGATTTTCAAGTGTTTTGTGAGGTTTTAAGTTGATTTTATGGTGGATGATGAATTAATGTTGATGCATGTGAATTTCTTATGAGTTTCTAAGTGTTTAAGGGCTGAGTTTATGTTGTAAGATTATAAATTAAGAGTTATCATGTTTATTTTGGGTGAATTAGAGAGATTGTTGTACTAGAGTTCAAGAACATGTTTATATTATGTTGAGTTTGTGCTTAATCCATGAATGCATGTGGGTTTTAAGGCCCTTGATGAAGAGTTTTTCATGGTTTATATTCTGGAAATTTGGTGGATTAAGATTAGATGAAGTTTGGTTAAGTTCTAATATGATTAAGAGTGGAAAAACCCAATTAAAAGATGAGTTTTAGGTGTTTTGGCTACTGTCTTCAATTCTGGAAATTTACAGAACTATAAAAGTGAGTTTTTTGCCCAATTTTATACTCCATTGGATAGCTTAAGGTGTTAGGAAACCATAGGCTTTGGAATTTCGATTTTCCGACATGTATAGCCCGAGTTACGACCAAAACCGTAACCTCACGTTTTTAAATACGAATTCTGAGTCAGTGTTTTGAGGGCTGTTTTTCGTCCTTTTGGAGACCTCTTTGGTTTTTATGGTAAACATGAAAGTTTTAGTCCATGTTGCAAGCTTTCCGGAAAGGTATGGTTCTTCGTCGTACGATATCGGGAGTGTGAGTTACGACCCCGGGAAACCGGGCTGTCCAGAATGGTTTTCTGCTCAAAATAACCTTTGTAAATTATTAGCTTTTGGGCTTCAAATCAACCCAATGAGGGGTTCTAGGTATAAATGAGTCATGGTTATATATTGTCATTATGGAGTTATGTGTTAAGGCTAAGTGTACTTTTTTTTAGAGTCCTAAGTAAGTCTTATATGTACTCTTCAAGAGCTAGTATGTTAGTAAGTCCTTAATTCCTATATTTCTTAAGTATCATATTCAATGTCTTTGCTCTAGTTAAAAGCTCTTTCTAGCTTGATAACCTCCAATGTCTAAGTCAATTCATTCCTCATTTCATTACCCATTTCATGATTCATAAATCCAAGCTTGCTTTTATTCATGT
Source organism: Portulaca oleracea (assembly GCA_029582165.1). Lineage (NCBI taxonomy): Eukaryota > Viridiplantae > Streptophyta > Magnoliopsida > Caryophyllales > Portulacaceae > Portulaca > Portulaca oleracea. The sequence goes on from CM055873.1 coordinate 45,450,981, forward strand.
TTGGGTATGTTTATCTTGCTTCCTTTCGCCGTTTTATTCGATATCATATTATCGAACCATATTTGAACCTATTATCTCGCATCCGAGCTTCCAATTTATAATCATCCTATTCTTCATTGATTCAATCTTAATCTCTTGTATTCAAGCCCTTTTATTTAAATCACCCTCTACGTCATATTCCTCATGTTTTTTTTTCCAACCCGAAAAGCTTAAAGTTTCACTTGCTCAGCTTCTGTCCGGGCCCATTTTGGGGCCCTTCCACTCATTTTCAGCTTCTGGTTCTGTTGACAAAGTTGTAGATTATGTTTTTCTCTATTCCGGGATGTACTCTTTTACTCCGTTTCGATTTTCCTAACTCAAGTTATGCTCTAAACACTATTTTACTATAACCTGAAATTTTATTCTCAAAAGTTACTTCATTTTAATTATTAAGTTTCTAAACTTATAAATCTAATTTAGAACTTTATTCGGTTCTTCGTTTCTACTTATTCTTATCTTAGTTGACAAGTTTCAAAAGCCATCTCCAAGCCGAGTCACACACAAAGACTCTAGCGTTCAAGTGCACGAAATTGTCCAGCTCTTACGTTCAAGTTATACTCATAGTTCATGTATTTCATGCTACATCAAGTTTCATGAATTTCAATATCTTTACATCTTTTAGTGGACCCACATTTTATGCTTATGATAACATTCATGTTTTAGCACTCCTGATCAGAGTGCCTTGACTGCTTGGTCGCATCGCTTAGCAGTCAATCATTCCAAGTTTAGATCAACTTGGGCATACGCGTGTGTGAGGTGCTTGCACCGATCGTAAGGGTTCCACCTACTTTTTATTTTCATTGACTTATGTTTATGCATATGATTATGTTCATGTCATGCAAGTCCTATTTTAACCCCTTCCCCGTTTTCAAAATGATTTTAAATGCCGGCACCAAAACCGTTTTCGAACGGTTTACGTGCTGGAGGTTTACGTACTGAGTGTTTCCCCCACTCACTTTTGCGTTGTTTTAATGTTTTGTTTTAGGAAGTTCGAGCTCACAAGGCAAGGATAAGTCGGTTCCGAAATAGTTCAAGGATCTCGAGGTAGTTCTTTATGGAATCCATGGGTTATCGAGGACCAGCAGGATCTTTTGGTTTTGTTCTAGTTTAGGTTATGTTAAGTTTATGTTTTTGTACCCCAAGGTTGTATCAGTTTAAATGTGAAGTTGTTAAGTTATTTTGTGGTTTTGAGAAGTTCTTTGTTGTGGTTGCCTTGTCTCTTTTGGGGACGGCGGTAATGCCTCGACCTAAGGTGTTCATTGCGCTTAATCGCGGGCTTAGGTTCTTTAAGTGGAGTTTGACCGTGATTAAGGTTGGGGTGTTGATTGTGGTATCGAGCCTGTGTTTTGGTTGATTATTTGGGAATTATAGGATTTCTTAAGTTATGGATCCTCCCTTAAGGAGAAAGATAGGCATGTGAGTACAAGCCTTTACATGATGAGTATGAGTATGTTAGGTAATATGTTGGGAATTGTTAGTGAGCATGAAGCTCTATATATTGGGTTAGTACGTAAATTGTGCTTCCGTGCAGGTTTTCAAGACTTTGTAAATTTGGGAGTAGCTCTAATTACAGGGGAAGTGCTGCCGAAATTCTCCCAGGATTTTAAGAAAGTTTTAGTCAAAATCCGTAAGGGGGAAAACTAGGTAAAATGAGTTGAGCCTAGTAATATATGTAAGAAGAGTTAATGAATACCATGGGAAGAGTTTGAAGTTCGTCAAGAAATTTCCTCAAAGTCTTTGGGAGTTATCGAAAAGCTTATAAAGTGAGTCCCAAGTGGGACCATGGCATGGGTTATAAATGATAAATGTGGACAAAAAGTGTTGAGGTAGTCCAAAAAGGGACTAAGTTTATGAGGTCTAGAATTGTCAAGCAAGTCTAAGGCAATTTCCAAAGATGAAATGAGAGCTTCTTAAATCGCTTATAAGAGATTATCTTGGTTGAGTCTCGAACCTTTTCGCAAAGTTGTTCCTTTTAATTGCATTTAGCTATTTATTTTGGCCTTGATGGGATCTTAAAATCTTGCTTTGTATTTTATGTATGGTATAGATGGATAACGATGGTAACCCCCTCCCGAATCCGTTCGCAATGTTTATGGACCCCGCCATCAACGTTCACGCCCATCTTAAGGCGTTGCAAGATGTTCTCGATGCACATTGCGCTGCAACTCCCAAGTCCGAATATCACGATGACGTCTGCCGAGCCCGATGTCTTTTAGCGACTCTTCCCCACGTGAGCCCGTGGGATGATATCCGAGACCGGTACCGTCAGCTGCTTATACGGGGGAACCCGGACGCCACGCATGGTGTGTTAACTACATAGGGGCTTGGAACCAGATTGTCATGGAGATAATGATCACGCAGGCTGCACAATCTTTGGGTCTTCACGTCAGCAAGTTAGGACCCTACCTTCACGAGGTGATAGGTTTACCGGCGCCTACCAACGCGGGAAAAGCACCGGCTCACGTGTTCGCTCCCCCGGCGGATGAAGTCCGTCTACACTTCTCACCATACCTCACCGAACGTTCAATCGTCCCGAATCGATCGTCTTATGGGGAGTCTACGCCTACCGCTCAACTAGCCGGAAATGAAGAAGAAGATCCTAGTATGGATCTAGATCAAGACGAGGGGTGCCCCGAGCCGAAGCAGATCAAAGGATGTGAAGCAGGTACGTCTACACCTGCCGCCCCGACGGAGAACGATTTCGATGGGACCGCTTTAGGGCCCAGGATTCGGCACGCCCCATGCAAGAGCGCTCGTCCTCTACGACTTCGACGTGTGGAAGAGGATGGGGATCAAGAGCAAGAGGGGTCTAATTCCCATGTTTAGTGATAGCCATCGGTAGTCGACCATTGTGCAGGATTAGCAAGGCGCCGACCATAGATATAGGCTAGATGACAGTTAATACACCATGGGTGACTAGGTTTTTGCTTTTGGGTCATCAGTGTAATTAACCAAACAATGCTTATTTTGTAATCTCCCTGTGAGTATCTTGTGGATGGGGGCTTCGAGGGAAAATCAGCTTAAGGTGATAAGGGGGGGAAATGCCGATTTGAAGCATAAATTTGTTAAGTATATGGGTTCCTTAGAGATACCCAACAAGATTATGAGGTTTTAGAAGTTCCAATCTCTTTACCGTAATCCAACTAGCCTTTTCTTGTATTGAGCAACCATTGTAGGTTTCAACCCTTCTCCGAAGGGCTATCATACCTCGAGTTTATTTCTTGAATCAAGCTTCACCTCTCACTCATATTGTACATTCTCCTCCTGAATTCACCTTTTCTATCACAAGATAGCGATCAACTTTGTCAATTCTAATCATTGTCCATTTTCAGGAATTTTTAGGAGAGCCTGTGATTGTTATCAACCAGTCATTATAGCTTCTTAATGCTATGCTCATACCTTATTGGAAACTCTTTCTTTTCTCAATTTCCTTTTTGGATAAGTACCTTTATTCTAACAATAATCTCCTCATACATCCAAAGGGTGATGGACTATACTTATTCTTTCGTACGTCCTAATTGACATCTTTTTCTTCCCGAAATAATCATTATTCACAGTAAAATCTACAGTTCATATCCAAGATTTAGTTTAAATACAAGTTACTATTCGACCCATATCATCAGCCTACGCCTTGCGTACCCCAAGCATCTTTTGCCAATCATTCATGCATTCCCGATACTGATTTTTCTAATTCAAGAATCTTGACATATTTATCCAAGTCTTTTCTCTCCCTGAAGCTTGAAGGTCTTCCTTCCTCTGCACACCATCAGAGACTCCACGACTTTTCTGAAAACTTACATAAACATTTCCTAACCTCATATTTAATTATCAAAACTTACCCACGATCTTCTCCTTCATATCAAGCTCATTTCAGTATCTCTTATGGGTTTCCTTGCTCATAGAATCATTATACTTCTTATTCCTATCAATTATATCACCTCTTGTAGATACTAGTATGAGTAGGAAAACTTTAAGCCAGTCCAACTTAAATCTCCTTAGATTGACCCATGTTTCGCTCAGGTTATAAAGATCCACCCCAGTTGGAGAGATCCCGGTGGTGCGAGAAATTCTAGACGTTTTCCCCCGAAGGGATTATAGATTTACCCCCGTATAGGGAGATTAACGTTGAGATTGAGTTAGTTCCAAGAACTAGGCTTATATCTGAAGCACCGTATAGAATGATGCCTGAAGAATTTAAGGAGTTAAGGGTACAGTGGGATGATCTATTGATCAAATGATTCGACAGACATAGCATATCACCCCGGGGAGCCCCAGTGTTGTTTGTAAAGAAGAAAGACGGTAGTTTAAGGCTATGTATCGATTATCGCGAGCTAAATAAGGTGACCATCAAGAACAAATATCCTCTACCAAGGATTGATGACTTGTTTGACCAGCTTCAAGGAGCCGGAATGTTTTCGAAGATAGATTTGAGATCAGGATACCACCAACTCAGAGTTAGAGCAGAGGATATACCCAAGACCGCTTTTAGGACAAGATATGGTCACTATGAATTTACAGTGATGCCTTTTGGGCTTACCAATGCACCGGCAGTGTTTATGGACCTGATGAACAGGGTATTCAAACTATATTTGGATAAGTTTGTGGTAGTATTTATAGATGATATTCTAGTCTATTCTCGAAGTCAAGAGGAACATGAGAACCACTTGAGGATTGTCCTTCAGACTCTAAGAGAGCGACAACTGTTCGCCAAGTTTTCAAAATATGAGTTTTGGTTAAAGGAAGTAGCATTTTTGGGACTTATAGTCACCAGTAAAGGGATCCAAGTGGACCCCAGCAAGGTTTCTGCCGTTCAAAGCTGGGCAAGACCCTCTACCGTCAGCAAAGTGCGAAGTTTCTTAGGGATGGCAGGATATTATAGGAGATTCGTACCGAATTTCTCTAAGTTGGCCTTACCATTGACCAACCTTCTCAAGAAATCGACTCGTTTCGAATGGTCTGACGAGTGGGAAGAAGCCTTCCTAGTGCTCAAGGGGAAGTTAACGACCGCGCCAGTGTTATCCCTTCCCGAGGAAGGAAGAAAGTATGTTGTATATAGCGATGCGTCCCATCCAGGCTTGGGATGTGTGTTAATGCAAGATGATAAGGTGATCGCATATGCGTCACGGCAGTTAAAGCCTTACGAGAAGAATTACCCCACTCATGACCTAGAGCTAGCAGCAGTGGTGTTTGCCTTGAAGATTTGGAGGCATTACCTGTATGGAGTTCATACGACTATCTTTACGGATCACAAGAGTCTCAAGTATATATTTACTCAGAAGGAGTTAAATCTAAGGCAGCGAAGATGGCTAGAACTTATCAAAGATTATGATTTAGAGATCCAATATCACCCTGGCAAAGCAAATGTAGTGGCCGATGCCTGAGTAGAAAGACTCAGCATGGAAGGTTGACCTGTCTAGGGGTTCACCCAAAGCTGCAACGAGAACTATGCCAGGAAAACATCGAGCTGGTTAAGCGAGGTGAAGTGACCAGAAAGTTAGCTGCTTTATCTCTACAGCCATTTATCATTGAGGAAATCAAGACAGAACAGATGAATGATCCTGAACTCAAGAGAATCATGGATAATCTTGTCATGAAAGGGATGCCGGGATTTCTAATTCAAGATGATGGAACCCTAAGATTTCAAAATAGGTTGTGTGTGCCTAACAGGGGAGATGTAAGGCTGAAGCTTATGGAAGAGAGCCACAACTCATTATATTCTGTACACCTTGGAGGTACCAAAATGTATAGGGATTTAAAGGAAAATTTCTGGTGGCCAAACATGAAGAAAGACATAGCCAATTATGTGAACAAGTGTCTAACCTGTCAAAGGATCAAGGCCGAACATCAACGACCATCAGGAGAACTCCAACCTTTAGAAATTCCCACATGGAAATGGGAGTCAGTTTCTATGGATTTCATCGTGGGTTTACCCCTCACCATGTCCAGGAAGAATGCCATCTGGGTAATTGTGGACCGCTTGACCAAGTCGGCACATTTTGTCCCTATCCACGAAGGGTGGAATGTAGATAAGCTAGCTGATTTATACATTCAAGAGATTGTCCGTTTACACGGAATTCCAAGAGAAATAGTATCCGACCGAGATACCAGACTCCAGTCAAGATTTTGGAGCGCGTTGCAGAAAGCTTTTGGTACGCGACTCAGTTTTAGTAGTTCATATCATCCGGAGAGTGATGGTCAAACCGAGAGGGTTAACCAGATCGTGGAAGATATGTTGCGAGCATGTGTTCTGGATTTTCAAGGGAACTGGGATCAGTTTCTCCCACTCGTAGAGTTTTCCTATAATAATAGCTACCAGGCCACTATTAAAATTGCCCCGTTTGAAGCACTCTATGGCAGAAGATGTCGAACCCCACTATGCTGGGGAGAGTTAGCTGAAGCGTTGATCATAGGTCCGGAACTAATCCAAGACACGACCGATAAGGTCCGAGTCATCCAACAACACATCAAGACTGCTCAAAGTCGGCAAAAGAGTTATGCAGACAGGAGGCGAAAACCTCTCGAATTTCAAGTAGGTGATCAAGTTTTTCTCAAGATTTCTCCAACGAAAGGGGTTCGGAGATTTAATATCAAAGGGAAATTAAGCCCACGTTTTATTGGGCCATATCCGGTGTTAGAAAAGATCAACCCGGTAGCATACCGAATAGAGTTACCTCCTAGTCTAGGAAGGACCCACGACGTTTTTCATGTGTCGCAACTCCGGAAGTACGTGCCGGACCCGAAGCATGTGCTAGCGGAAGAGCCGCCGCTTTTGGCCGAAGATCTAACCTTCGAGCAGCAATCGGTCCAAATTCTGGATCGGCGAATCAAGAAGTTACGCACGAAAGAGGTCCCATTAGTCAAAGTGCTGTGGGCAAATCAAGATACCTCGGAAGCCACGTGGGAAACCGAGGAAGGCATGAAAGAACGATATCCTCATCTCTTTTGAGGTAATCAATCACGTTTTAACCGCAATCAAGTTTCGGGGACGAAACTTCTTTTTAGGGGGGGAGGGTGTAATAACCCACCCCAAAATCATGTTTAATTACTTATTAATTACAGTAATTATCTAAATCGCGTTATAATTTTTTTCGCGTTTATTTTATTGATTTATCGACGTACTCGTTTATTTATAGTTATCGGTGACAAGTCTCGCGCAGGAGATGGCTAAGGTGCCAAATTATCGGCTTAAAAGTTACTTTACATATTCGTTCAATAAGTTAAAGTATTTCAGTTTATACGTTTTACGGTATAAATCTATTTACCGAGAATCGGTTACGAATTACTTGTTCCGATTTATATATATATTTTACCGTTCCAATTTTAATTTCTTACATTTTAATCCCTTACATAATTTCAAGAGGTAATTTTCCACCTTATTATTTTAATTCGAGTGTCATTGTATTTTATTTTTATGTTACCCAATTATTATCGATATATTTTATTTCCTACAAAAACCCGATACTTCAAATTACTACAACAATTACAATATATTTACTCCTATTGTTATTATTTTACCTTATTTTAATTAAGGTTCTTATAGTAATTATTATTAGTATTGGTAATTGGTGATGGTGTTAAATGGAGTTTTAAATGTGGTAGTTAGAGGGGGGCTAGGTACACTTCACTTTTATTCAAATTTGAATCAAACTAATTACTTTGAGTTTATTAAACTTAAGATTAATTTACTTAAGTTGTATTTTCAGATTTTAATTAAATTAATATTAGTGTTTTAAGTTAAGTGTATATATATATTAGTAGTAGTAGAAGGAAGACTCATTCTTTTAACTCAATACAACACCCATCTCATTTTCTCTCACTACACTCTCAAACTCTCAAACTCCTCCCTCTCCTCCTCTTGGACGTCCACTCCCAGCCAGCTCCGGCCAGTTTCCGGCCACTTTTCCGGCCAGCCGGCGGTTTCGGTTTCAGTGCATCCCCCTCTTCCTCTCTCTTGTGTTTTCATCCATTTTCACTTTGAAGGGTAATGTCTAAAACCCCCAATTCAATTTCTTTCAACCCTAATCAGAAATTCCATGTTTAATCTATGTTTCTTTTATAAATTCTATCTCTTTTACTCTCTTTATTCATGAATTCAAGTATATAATTATTTTGGTTAAGTTAGGGTTAAGGTTTAAGTACATGCATGTTGATTTTCAAGTGTTTTGTGAGGTTTTAAGTTGATTTTATGGTGGATGATGAATTAATGTTGATGCATGTGAATTTCTTATGAGTTTCTAAGTGTTTAAGGGCTGAGTTTATGTTGTAAGATTATAAATTAAGAGTTATCATGTTTATTTTGGGTGAATTAGAGAGATTGTTGTACTAGAGTTCAAGAACATGTTTATATTATGTTGAGTTTGTGCTTAATCCATGAATGCATGTGGGTTTAAGGCCCTTGATGAAGAGTTTTTCATGGTTTATATTCTGGAAATTTGGTGGATTAAGATTAGATGAAGTTTGGTTAAGTTCTAATATGATTAAGAGTGGAAAAACCCAATTAAAAGATGAGTTTTAGGTGTTTTGGCTACTGTCTTCAATTCTGGAATTTACAGAACTATAAAAGTGAGTTTTTTGCCCAATTTTATACTCCATTGGATAGCTTAAGGTGTTAGGAAACCATAGGCTTTGGAATTTCGATTTTCCGACATGTATAGCCCGAGTTACGACCAAAACCGTAACCTCACGTTTTTAAATACGAATTCTGAGTCAGTGTTTTGAGGGCTGTTTTTCGTCCTTTTGGAGACCTCTTTGGTTTTTATGGTAAACATGAAAGTTTTAGGCCATGTTGCAAGCTTTCCGGAAAGGTATGGTTCTTCGTAGTAAGATATCGGTAGTGTGAGTTACGACCCCGGGAAACCGGGCTGTCCAGAATGGTTTTCTGCTCAAAATAACCTTTGTAAATTATTAGCTTTTGGGCTTCAAATCAACCCAATGAGGGGTTCTAGGTATAAATGAGTCATGGTTATATATTGTCATTATGGAGTTATGTGTTAAGGCTAAGTGTACTTTTTTTTAGAGTCCTAAGTAAGTCTTATATGTACTCTTCAAGAGCTAGTATGTTAGTAAGTCCTTAATTCCTATATTTCTTAAGTATCATATTCAATGTCTTTGCTCTAGTTAAAAGCTCTTTCTAGCTTGATAACCTCCAATGTCTAAGTCAATTCATTCCTCATTTCATTACCCATTTCATGATTCATAAATCCAAGCTTGCTTTTATTCACGTTTGGGTATGTTTATCTTGCTTCCTTTCGCCGTTTTATTCGATATCATATTATTGAACCATATTTGAACCTATTATCTCGCATCCGAGCTTCCAATTTATAATCATCCTATTCTTCATTGATTCAATCTTAATCTCTTGTATTCAAGCCCTTTTATTTAAATCACCCTCTACGTCATATTCCTCATGTTTTTTTTTCCAAACCCAAAAGCTTAAAGTTTGAATTGCAAAGCATATGTACGGGCCCCTTTTGGGGCCCTTCCACTAATTTTCAGCTTCTGCCTGTTGACAAAGTTGTAGATTATGTTTTTCTCTATTCCGGGATGTACTCTTTTACTCCGTTTCGATTTTCCTAACTCAAGTTATGCTCTAAACACTATTTTACTATAACCTGAAATTTTATTCTCAAAAGTTACTTCATTTTAATTATTAAGTTTCTAAACTTATAAATCTAATTTAGAACTTTATTCGGTTCTTCGTTTCTACTTATTCTTATCTTAGTTGACAAGTTTCAAAAGCCATCTCCAAGCCGAGCTGCGCCGCCAAAGACTCTAGCGTTCCAAGGTACGCAAATTGTCCAGCTCTTACGTTCAAGTTATACTCATAGTTCATGTATTTCATGCTACATCAAGTTTCATGAATTTCAATATCTTTACATCTTTTAGTGGACCCACATTTTATGCTTATGATAACATTCATGTTTTAGCACTCGATCAGTGCCTTGACTGCGCCAAATGTCATCGCTTATGATCAATCATTCCAAGTTTAGATCAACTTGGGCATACGCGTGTGTGAGGTGCTTGCACCGATCGTAAGGGTTCCACCTACTTTTTATTTTCATTGACTTATGTTTATGCATATGATTATGTTCATGTCATGTAAGTCCTATTTTAACCCCTTCCCCGTTTTCAAAATGATTTTAAATGCCGGCACCAAAACCGTTTTCGAACGGTTTACGTCTTTGGAGGTTTACGTCTTGAGTGTTTCCACTCACTTTTGCGTTGTTTTAATGTTTTGTTTTAGGAAGTTCGAGCTCACAAGGCAAGGATAAGTCGGTTCCGAAATAGTTCAAGGATCTCGAGGTAGTTCTTTATGGAATCCATGGGTTATCGAGGACCAACAGGATCTTTTGGTTTTGTTCTAGTTTAGGTTATGTTAAGTTTATGTTTTTTTTGTACCCCAAGGTTGTATCAGTTTAAATGTGAAGTTGTTAAGTTATTTTGTGGTTTTTGAGAAGTTCTTTGTTGTGGTTGCCTTGTCTCTTTTGGGGGCGGTAATCTTTCGGCCTGGTGTTCATTCTTGTGTCAGCGCGCTTAGGTTCTTTAAGTGGAGTTTGACCCCGTGATTAAGGTTGGGGTGTTACAGAAAATCATCCTGAATTCTACTTTAATAACCTCCATGAGCTCAATTCGCAAAGCTTTCACCTCCATTGTTAGAATTATGGCGACACATATAGAATGTTGCCTCCGTCTTGATTACAAAACCCCTCTAATCACGAATAAGGAAATCGTCGATGAACGAGACGATCATCAAAAAATTAACAATCCCATTATTTTGTATAAGTAATGAACATATTTTCTCAACAAATTTGTTAGATATTGACAAGAAGACCACCAAAGTCAAAAATATCTCAACCCAATTCTCAAGCTCAATCTCTTTCACTGCTTGGATGTGACAATGACACAAGTATGAATAATGGGGCGCATTATTGTGGGTTATAAGTCACACACCACTCATCACTCCTGAAATTATCATATCATGGCAACATTTTTCAAACTTGTCCTTATTACCATCAAAGCACCATCTTGTGCCCATCTTCTTAATTTCCTGATGCAAAGATAGCAATCATTTTTGTGTTGAATAATACTTCACCATGATGAGATAGATACATATTGAAAGAACAAGAGTGACTTGAGTAGTATGTATGGCTCCATATCCCAACCCTTTTAAGTTACTCACACTTTGTTGTCAACCAGGTGCATTGTAGCTAGAGCTAGCAAAATTTTATTCAACCTGAAAAATTAGAATTGTCTAACTCGGAAAAAATCGGGTCCAAATATAAAATTTTCATTCGAATTTTTAAATTGACCGAATGAACCGGATATTAATTTAGACCATAGTTATTAAAATATCGATCTTGATCTACGATCGTACGATTTTATGATCCAAAATTCTCGATGCGATTCTACTATCTACATTTCGATCCACGATCCTATGTGGGTTAATTCTGATTCCAACTATCCCATAGATCCGAGTTAGGATCCCGATTCTAATAACCTTGATTCAGACATAATATTTCTCTTTTTCTATTGTTCAAACCCAATTCTAATTCGAATTCAGCTCCATCCGAATTGTCGACCCAATTTGACCCGAATAAAAACTGGATATAAACATGAGTTTCTCATCCAAATTTTGACATTGACCAAATATAACTGACCTAGATTTACCGAGACTCGAATTTTTGTCAACACTCATGGTAGCCAAGTTTCTTGTTGGTTGAGGAAAATCACAAACAAGCCAATACAAACTCTAAACTCCACGGATTCCCACCAATGACAAAACATAAAACTCCAACAACAAACATACCAATCTTTCACTTCACTTCACTTGGAAAGACATTTATTTGTCCACTTCGAAACCTATTTTCATGCTAAATTCCAAGCAATCAACGAGAGGAAAAACCAACAAGGAGCCATGTTTTCAGTCATGAAAAACTAATTAAATATTGCAATTTATGACTTAACTAATTAAATTAATGTATTTCCTTGTGCAATTTTATTATCGTACTTTATAGAAGTGAAAATTAATTATTAAACTAATTGGTTTAATTCTCTTAACCTCGCCTTGATAGCTTATGGACAGGAGATTAGACGACAAAAAGAGGACGTATGCACTTTACAAATTACAATGCCCAAAAAAGGTAGCCCACATGACTTAGCCATTTTTCATTTGGCTCATTTGAGTTTGTTCAGAAGATCTTTTGACTTGCATTATTTATATGTGGACATGAATCAAATAATGTTATTATTCTGAAGAAGCGGCCAAGGTAATAGATAATTTCAACTGTTTATTTAGAGGTGCAGAAAAACTGTCTGACCCCATCAATAGTTCACATTTGTAGCCCTTTTTAAAGAAAAACCATAAATGTGTAGTATTCATTTTCTTTTTTAAATCTAGAAGTCTATTTGGGTGATGATAAGTGTCTTGCCTCAAGACACTATTTAAATGTCTTCTCCCTGGTGAATTCAATACTTATTATCGTTTTTAACCTCAACTTTTTTGACAAATACTATTAATTATCAATTATAAAAAGCTTGGAATGTGTTGGTTACGCCAACAATTAAAATTGACACCCTAACGAACGAACTTCATTCATTGAGCATATTTTAGACTTTTTTTGTAAATTTTAAAAAATAGCGATAAATGTGTGATTTTATACAATTTATATATACTATTATAGTTACAGAAGTTAATCATATAACTTTTTTTCAATTTAATTTACAAATATATAGATTCTCTATAGAAACAAGACACATAATACATGTCTTCCACAAGACATTTATCATTTTGCTATTTCATATAGAGAAGAATGTTAGTAGTAGTATTTTCCTATAGTAAAATAAAGAATGTTACTATGTTAGTAGTATTTTTCTATGGGCAGGAGATGGCCGATATATGAAAATTAGGGAGTTAAATTAAAAAAAGGTTAACCATAAGAATAAAAATAAATTAAAAATTTAACTATTAAATGAGAGGGCAAGTTAGTAATTTTAAAACTATCACCAAATTCCTATAAATAATAGATACCTAATAAGAACATTGTTTCAAATTATAATTTTCAATAATATAGTCTTCAATAAATATTTCCCGCAAAATATATTATACTCTCAAACAATTTGTTGCGAATATTACCAAAAAGTAAAATGATGAGGGTTAAAATCTATGTCAATAAACTATTGTTTTGTTGTTCCATACTTTTATGTCTGTCGAAGGCACTGTTCTTTAAAGCGGTAAATAAGAAGTTACTTTACACAAATGACAAGTCACAGTTTCAAGAAATTTTTTAATTATATTGATTTAGGTAATATAATATAAATAAAAAATACAAAACAAAAATAGCAAAAGAAAACACAACCTGAATTTCTACATGTACCAAAACCAAGAAGAGTACTATATACACTCATCAAAATTCAACTTAAAATCATATACTATATATATTTCATTTTGACAAAGACAACATCATTGTTCATCACTAGAATTTAAACTTTCAAAGTACCAAAAAAAAAAAAAGTTTAAAACATATGAGAAGCATCCCCTATATTTCTCCCAAAAAGAACCACTTTCAGTTCCAAGTCACCAGCAGTAACAATTAATTACCCCCAAGAGCAAAGATTCACTCCCCCTGTTTTTCTCATTTCTACACTTTCAAAGTTGGTGCTTCCTCTCTCTTTCTACATTCTTCCTTCGAGGAGTGAGAAACTGAGAAAATATTGAAACATTTGATTTCCCAAAGTCTGTTCTTGTTCGACGTCTTAATCACGTTATCTTCTTCCCATGCATTAACATCAACATTAACATTAATCTCTCCATAATTCAAACCTAATTCCCCCATTTAAACCTAATCCCATCTGAATTAATTTCGCTAACCCCGATTTTTGACACCTTACTTGCTACGTCGTCTTCCGACCACACCACCCCTCAATTAATGCAAATTTATCCCCACGAGCGCACCATGCAATTAAACCCACCCGGATCATTCCCACCCGTCAAACATTATACTATCGGTCTTAAAATATTTGTCATTTGATTAAATTTTGATTGTTGATTATTTTTCAATTACAATGAATTACGATATAAAATTACTGTCACTGTAATTTTTCCTAATATATATTTCTAATGACAATAATTTAATAACGTAACTCATCATAATATGTAAATAATCAATGATCAAAATTTAGTCAAAAAATAATATTTTGACACAGAAGTAGTAATATCTCATCATAATAATAATAACAACAGCCCTTGTACTGATTAATTAATTATAATAATATTAATAATAATACCCCAACAACATTACTGTAATTAAAAATTATACTCCATTTCTCTGTTTTCTTCTCCTTAATTCTCTATGTACTCTTGGGTGGACCTTCAAAACCGTTGGGATACAGACATGTGGTGGTGGCGGCGCCGCAGCTGAGGAGCAACGATGGAGATCAACCCACCGAGAGGCGGCCTCATTTTGGACCGGTAGATCATCTCGTCGTAGGGCCTCCGGTAGAACTTGAAGTACTGGAAGAACGCCTCCTTGGAGGACACGGCGGTGCTGTGGCGGCGGGAGGGGGCCGGGGGGTCGCGGCGGCCGAAGAGGGCGGCGGCGGGGGAATGGAGGAAGGAGGGGTTGGGCGTGCGCGGCTGTGCGACGGAGGCGGCGTCGGCGTTGTGGGACTTCTGGGGGAGCGGCGTGGACGGGATGAAGCTCTTGCGGAGGAGCTTGTCGGCACCGTGGGGTGCACGCGCCACCGGTGAGGCGAAGGAGAAGGAGCGGGCGTTGGGGCCCATGATGGAGGATGACGTGGAGGTGGTGGTGGTGGCGGCGGTGGTGCCGAGTTTGAAGGAGGAGGTGTCGGTGAGGCTGAGGTACCATGGCTTCAGGGAGTCGTAGTTGTGGGAGACGGTGAAGGAGAACCGGGATGAGGCGCATGAACCGATTTTGGAAGAGGAGTGAGCCGGGATGGTTGACGGGTTGAACCGGAGCGAGGCGGCTCGTGGGTACGACGAGAAGTCGTTGTAGTCTAGTGAGATTGAGTCCTCGTATTCGGATGACGTCACTATGGTTGCCAAGCTGGACAGCTCCACAAATGGGCGCACTCCCTGTTCATTATAAAAATTTAAACACAACCGGTTAAAAAATGACACGAGTAAGTTTCAATATTAATACTAAGCTCAAATGAATTATATGGAGCACATTACTTATATACTAAAATTTCATAAAACTAACATAATACGCTCAATTTCTTACATATTTAGCAAATGGATATTCAACATACACATATATGAATATTTGCATGCAACACTAAGCTTTTTATACTAAAATATATTAATATCAATATATACTAAATTTCAAAACAAAATCTTTGATTTTTTTTCACGATCTTCGATATTATATTTTAATTGTTAATATTTTATATTTTATTTTACTAAAATTGTAAGATTTATAATATTATCTTTAAACAAAAATATTTTATATTACAAATCTAACAATGATAAATTTACACAAAAAGGGGCTAATATACTCCATTTAAAGGTTTTTCATTAAAAAAGAAGGATGTTCCTAATGTAAATACACAGTACTCCATACTCATATCAAGTAAATTAGGAAGCTAGTAAATCCCAATCAGTCATGTGCGGGTCACATGGCAAATGGTATTATAAACCAAGTAAAAAGCACACCACATTGACCGAACCCCCAAAAAGGAACAGTACAGTTGGGGAAGAGAAAACCAAAGTTAGGGTTAAAAATGGCCTAATTAAAAACCTAACCAATTTGACTGCTTTATCCCAAAAATGAAGCTGCTGCAGCTCCATGATGATGATGATCATCATCATCACCATCAATCAATCAATGAAGCTATTGGGAATTGATAACCTTTTTCCAACGGCTGTGATTAAGCCATCATATATAATTTTAGGGTATAAATAGTTTCAGTTACTACTCAACCACCACGGTAAGGACCATATGATATGGTTTTGATTCAAATTGGGTTCCCTCCCATATTATCATCCTCCCACTGTTCATATGCTACATGTGAACTAAAGTCTTCTTCTCTACTACAATCATTGGTTTTTACAATCCGCCTTTTATTCACCCTACAAAAAGCAACATATATAACCGTTTTTTAAAACTCTTCCTTTTTCCCTCCCCCCCTCCCTCGAAAACAAACAAGGAATTAGTTGGTACAAACCCCTATCTGGTTGAGATTATGCATCAAAATTTAAACCTCATGCATGACCCCCTATTATTCCTTTTTCAAAAATAAATAAAATAATATATTAGTTATAATTTAGGCCCTGTTCTTTTCTGCTGTTGGTAAACTGCAGTACCACAACATACCGCAGTTTACCACAATTCACCACACTTTACCACAAATCATTATTTTTCTCTCTCCTCACTTTTCTTATCTACTTTTTACATTCTCTCTACTCATCTATTCCACATACCAATAACTCACCACAATTCCACCACACCTCACGACACCATTCCGCAAAATAACGCAGAAAAGAACATAACATGGTGCATGATAGATGAAAATTCAAATTTATAAGTCAACTTAAAGCAAGTCATGCTACATAACAAACCAGCAAAGTTAAATTAATATAAAGGTGACAAGATATTTACTTAACAATCCAAATTTCAATATACATTACGTCTGCGTATCTCATTGGTAAATATAAAAATGGATAGACGCATTAGGACTTATTCTTTTCAATATTTCCCGACTAAATCACTTAAATTATCCTAAACTTATTTTTTTGTGGATTGATTTGTCTAAATTTATTTTCTTAACCATCTATAAAAAAAAATTTAAAAAAAACTAAATTGAACTTTATTTTCTAAATTTATTTTTCTAAACTTATTCTTAAACAAAATATACAAAAGAAAACATACTCTAAAGATTATTATTAACCGTCTTTATCATAAATCATGCATATTAAGATCAAGTATAAGACATTATCCTATCACTTAAGATTACATTTGAGAGTAATGATCATATGATGCATTATTATAGCTAGATTTTGAACTTGATAAACAAGAAAAGGTTAAATAGAAATGAAAACAAATCAAGTAAGAATGAATAAATGCAAAGGATGAAAATAGTAAGATAGGCACATGGAAGGAAGTAGGCAAAAGAGTGTATACCTTCCATAAGTAAGAAAAGAGTGAAGGAGGATCAATGAGAAAAGCCTTATGAAGACGACCAGGATAGTACTCCGCCACAACCTTCAGTGTTGGTAGCACTACGTTCATAAAAGCTGATGCTGATCTGAAAAAGCCTGCATTTCAATTCCCACCACCACCATTATTCATTTTTCATTATTTTTCCTCAAAAATCAAATTATTATTACCCTAAGAATGCAATTGTTTTCAATAATTCTGTTTCCTTTCTTTGTGATAGATAATGTCAGGGGAGTGAAATTGACCAATCTTAGGATAGGTTGCACAAATTCATGACATTCCACATCTACCCCTTGGGAACACAACCCATCTCCCATTTTGGTATACCTTCCTAGGGGGACCTCTAAAGGGGTACTCTCGACTTTTTCATGCTAAATGCTGCTCTTCCGACATAACAAAGTTTTGCTTTTTTTCCCATTCACAGACAAAAAAAAAAAGAAAAGAAAAGAAAAGTAAACCCCTCTGAGAATTTTAATAAATGATGTCAATAAATATGCACAATTTTTTACATTTATTTATACAGGCTACAAGTATAGGCGTGCTGTAAAAAGATGAATAAAAAGGGAGGGAATACATGAATTTGAGGGGGAAAAGAAAATCTTTGCTGCCAAAAAAGCAGTAATTTCACTGCATATTTTTCTAGAAGAAACAAAAAAGATGGAGAATTAATTAAAGTGAAGGAATCTAATTGAAAAAAAAGCTGTTCTTGTTATGCTTGATAATCCAGATTCAGCCTTTTCATGGGGGTATGTAGTAACACTGTATGTAAGGTCGCCTTCTTATCTGGTACTTTAATTGCCACATCGGTTAAATTTGAAAATTTTTAACACGTATTCTATTATACAAATATATTATTATTGGATTTGTAATAAAAAATGTTATTGTAAAAGTATAATATTATAAATATTTTCATAAAATATATTGTTAGAAATTCTCAGTAAAAAAATATCAAAGACTCTATAATATTTATTAAATGACAGTTATTGTCAAATGGAAATAGTAATGTCGTACCACCCACCAAATGACCATATTACCCTTGGTTTTCAAATTTTTTCCCACGGCGGGAAGGAGTTTTAGCCAGGGTAGTACAGTCATTTACACTGTAGAAAAAGAAATACTATCTGGGTAAAAAGCTTACTTGCGTCGAACAAGATGACGAACTGCTCGACATTTCTGGACATTGTTTGAACCGCTACTTCCAGGGTGAACACCATCAATCGAGTAAAACTACAAAATTTCATTTTCACACAGAAATAAATAAAAAATCAACACCCCATATAAAAAAAAATGATTTGAATGAATATATAGTAAGAGCAAACAATACATACAGTTTCTGAGAATGAAACTTTTGGTAGTCCTGCTTGATGCGGAAAACCTGGGATTATAATAAGACAAGGGATGATGCTTACTCCTTCAGAATTGATTGTGTTCACCAAACTGGAAAATCAAATGGGAAAGAGGAGAGAGAAAACGAAGTTTTACTTACCATGACGGGCCTGCATTCTTCATCATGCCCAGCTACATATGCTACTCCTTCAGCCAGTTCCCCAGAAAACTCATCCGCTATTAAGTTCTCTGCATCATTTCCCTTTCTAGTTTAGCTTCCCAAATCACGTATTACGTACCAGAAAATCAAATTTTAAGGTGGGTTCTTCTGTTTGTTTGATTTGATGAATGGGGACGAATTTGAACTTTGAAGGAACCCAGAAAAACGACATCAGTTATAACAAACAGAGAGAGAGAGAGAGAGAGAAAATATTACCGACGCCAATGGAAGCTCTCCAAGTAAGGCAGGCTCGTAACTGCTTAGCAGCTTTCTTGACGCTGTCACCTTTAGCTTTGAGAAACCGTTGCACACAAGCTGTGTTGCAGAATTTCTCCTGTACGTTTGAAATCATACACCAAACTTAGCTTTTCCGACGGCAAAACAGAGGAAATTGAAGGATGAATAGATGAATGAATGAATGCGGGGATTAAAGTGTGTACATATATGAAACCAACCTGTTTAAGAGTGAGGGGAGATTGTTTCCGGAGAATGTCAAGAACAGCATCAACTTTAGTCTTCTCTCTCTTGTCCTCCTGCTGCAAGTCCTTGATCTTCCCCATTTAATCAACACCCAATCAAAAACTGCAACTAATAATCGATCGATATATATCGTAGCTACGTACGTATAGACCCAGCTAGTGCCTGATCAACTTTTGCTCTGATTGATGATCAGTAACTCCACTAAGTAGTTTAGAGAGAGAAAGTAGTGAGAGAAAGTGAACGTCAGACTCAGAGGGGTTGATTTTCTGGGGAGAGTGAGTGAGAGAGAGTGACGCAGTAGTAAAGAGGAAGGAGGAGGGGAGTATTTATATCGAAAATGAAATGAAAATGAGATGGTCTTAATAATAAATCCTTAATAAAAGCTTAAAGGGTTAAGCCGGTACAAATTTAAATGAAGCAAAAATGATAAATATTTTGGGACAATAATGTTATGTCAGTGTATAAAATCTATACATTTATAAGTTAAATTGAAAAAAAAATTATATAATTGACTTTTATAACTATAATAATACATATAAATGGTATAAAATCATATTTTTATTTATATTTTTTAAAATTTACAAAAATGTGTTTAAAATATGCCTAACAGATGAGGTTTATTAAATAGAGTGTCAATTCTAATTGTTGGCGTAATTAACACATTCCAAGCTTCTTATAATTAATAATTAATAGTAGCTGTAAAAAAATGAAATTAAAAATAATAATAAATATTAATTTCATAAAAAAAAACTTAAACAATGTTTTGCCCTAGAGCTGGCAAAAATTTGTCCGACCCAGAAAAAATCGGGTTTGGACATAGATTTTTTTTTCCGAATTTTGATATTGACTGAATATTCTGACATAAAATTTCTTTTTTTCTATTGTTCGAACTCAATTTTAGCTTCATCCAAATTGTCCGACCCGGTTCGACCCGAAATAAAATCGGGTTCGGATATGAATTTCTCATTTATCATATAAATTTTGACATTGTCCAAATAAATCCGATCAAAATTTACCCAAATCCAAATTTTTGTCAGCGCTATTTTGGCCCAAGATAGATATCACCACTTCCCTAATAAATCCTTTATAAAAGCTTAAAGGGTTAAGCCGGTACAAATTTAAATGAAGTGGGTTTAGGATTAAGTTAACATCAGTCGATGTGAATGTAAAATCGATCGGACGGCTGAGATTCAGAGGTGTGGGGGTGGGGTCCACGGAGAAGCAGTAAAGTAAAACCGAGTCTATTTGTCCACCTCCACCCGTTATAATCTCATGATTTGAGTAGCTTGCTTTTCCAGCTTTACCCTCCGGTCCTTTGCAACACTGTGTTTGGTTTATGGGGTATTTATTTTTGGCTTTTGGGGTTGAATGTTTTTTTTTCACTTTTTAGTTTTTGTTATAAATGGTTATCCGAATTTGGGTGCCTACTTACTCTACACTCTGCAGGCTGCAATCAAATGAATTGTGGACAAAGACCTTGACATACTTTCATTTTCACCATTCATATTGCTTCCTTTTTCTTTTACTTTTTACTTTTCCCCCTAGCTTGGTTTAATATTCTTTTTTATTCTTTTGTTTTCTATGTGGAGGCTAGGATTGTTTAATGTCCAATGATAGACAATGAGACCTTATGGAGGAGGTTATGATGAATGATGATTTGATCTATCCAAGGTCAAATTGGCCCATCTTCCTTTTGACTTTTAATTTTCGTAAACTAATACATCCTCCCTTCAATTATTTCATATATAGTTACTTTATAAGTTGGATATGATAAGTAACATAAGATAAGGTAAAATAAGGATGGTAAAATTGTATTTTATCGTCCCGAAGAATATTAATAATTTCAGTTTTCATCATTCATATTGTGCATAAATGTTCTATAACTTTTCATGACAATTTAAAGTCGTGATAGAAGACTGTGGGAAGGAGAAGAAATGGGAAGACAAGTCAATTTAATGGCAACAGTAAGAGGCACTAGCTGCGCCTCTCAATTTGGCGGGTCATCATTTTTCCAGCAGGAGACGTTGGTCACACCTACATAGGCGTTGGTAACACCTCTCGTTCTCTCTCTATCGCCAAGTTCCTGTAAGAGACGCTAGCTGCACCTCTTCATTTTTCATCAGTAGCACGCGATTCTTCTTTCTGTTCTCGATGTTTTGTTTCCCCCCTTTTCCCTTTTTCCTTTATATGCATGTCAAACACCTCCATTAGAGATGGTTCATGAAGCTTTTAGGATTTAGACTCAAAGATCATTTCAGTTGAAGAGTTTGTAATTGTTAGTTTTCAAACCCTAATTCAATAAAAGCTAATCCTTTGAGTGAAATTTGTTTGTCGATTCTCTTTCTTGTGAGTGAGTGTTCTTCCTCCACTCTTTGTGAGATTTCTTGGGCGTTTAATGGTGCTTTGCTTATGGAAGATCTTTGTGCAAGTTATTGAACATCTTAACTCAATTGGGTGAGTGTTTACTCTCTACAATTGTTTATATCCTTTCAATTCTTGTTGTAATTGTTGTGTTATCTCCATAAATCCAAAAACCCTAAAAATTAGTTGTTGTGATTGTGAGTTCTATGGGTGAATTTTCATCATCCACATGAATTTGTTTAAACCCTAACTAGGTCCAGATCCTCTCCAAAATATTATTAAAAATTACAAAAATATGAATTATGGACAATTCAAGATAGTTATTAATCATCTTGAGTCAAGATGTATATCATTAACCTATGCTAATATCACATAACTCGACTTCAAATTGTCATTGTGAGCATGTAAACACGTAAACCAAACTTACCTCTTACTCTCACCTACCCTTATCACAACAACTGTTTTATCCGGGGGGGGGGGGGACATGTTGCTTTTATAATGCCCTGACTCCTCCTGGGTCGCGGACATTACCAAAAGCTGCTTGAAGGATTCATGATTAGCCCCAAAAATCACCACTAGTTCTTCTAGCAGACTTCGTTCTTACTCACACATTGCGTAGGAAAATTTCTCAGGGGGTCACTCATCCTACAACTAATCCCAACCAAGCATGCTTAACTAGAGATTTATTAACATATGAGCTTCCTAAACGGAATGTGCACCTAATTAGTAATATAAGTAGTCATTTCAAACACTTTAAGTCACACTTCTAACTATACTCAATTACTCAGGGTGTTAATTTTATCTAAAACAAATAAAACATGTTGCCTTTTATTCTTGAAACGCCTAAACCCCTCCTAGGTCGTGGACATTATCGGGAACTGCTTCAAGGATTCACGACTGGTCGCACAAATCACCACGAGTCCTTCTAGCATGTTTCGTGCTTGCTCACACGACTCTGCTTGAGAAGGCTTCACAAGAGGTCACTCGTCTTAAGAGTACAGCCAACCAAGCACCTTTAACCGGAGAGTTCTCGACAAATGGGCTTCTTAAAAGGAAAGAGCAACTTGTTGACATAAACAGTCATTTCAAATCCTTTAAGTCATACTTCTAACTATACTCAATTACTCGAGGTGTTACGACTTTTTAAAAGGAATGTGCACTTTGATGATATAAGTAGTAGTTTCAATCCTTTAAACCATATGTTAGTAATACCAATGAGGTTACAATCACCTCAACTTAAACGCACAGCGTCCTCATGCATCATGCCTCCATACCAATCGATTTACATGTCCTCTTGACCTATTGTTGATCAATTCAAAATCATTTCCCTGCTAGGTAACTACTCATGGACCTCCCATTCACTGGCACAGTCACGGATCAGTTCTAATATCATCTGTAACATCTCGACCTTTCTCGGGTCACAAATTTTTACCAAGAACTACTACAAAGACTGACGAGTGATCCCAAAAATCATCACTAGTTTTTTTAGCATGCTTTATCCTTGCTCACACACTGCCTGTGATAACTTACCAGAAGGTTACGCATCGTTAGACTACTTTCAGTCAAGCACGATTAAATAGAGAGTTCACAACTGATAAGTTTCCTAAAAGAAAGTGCACTATGATAATATAAGTAGTCATTTAAATCTCTTTAAGCTACACATTAACAATACATGGGGTGTTACTATATACTCACCTGTGCACCTGGGTATATTCTATCACTAAATATGTCATCAAAATATCCTAAAATGTCATTAATTATTAGAACTTTAAGATCATCTAAGCTAATTCCATATATCAAATTGATGTGGCCCGGTGAAAGGTCACCGTTAAGTCATACTTTCAATGTGTTGTCACATATCATTAATTGAGTTTCTTTTATTGCTTAAACCAGTTATCCAAAGTTGTTTTTAAAAAACATTTTTTCTCAAAGTTATCAGAATTAGTTTTTTTATGAATTAAAATTGTCTACATCTGAATTCCCTATATCATGCTTAAATATGTTTCCTCTAGGGATTTGTTGTTGTTGTGTTATCACATATCATATATGACTCATTAATTGACAACACCAACAATAACAATAACAATAACAACAGAAGAAGAATTAAGATGCAGAAAAGCCTAGATTGAGGGGCTAGTGGTGGCAAGAGGTAACCTTGTGAGTTGTGATAGTGCTAGGGTAAGGGGAAATATATGAGATGCTCTCTATGGTGACAAGAGGTGGTTTTAATTTGCTGAGGGACTCATCAATGGAGGGGCAAAAAGAGCTAACATGTACTAAGAGAAAATGGACATCAAATGTAAATTAATTGGAAAAATAAGGGTAATGTATTTCTAAATTTTTCGGCCAAAAATCATCTAATCTCAGCAGATTTCCACCCCTTTCCAATCCACCAAAATTAAAATTTATGAATTCTTTTAGTACAATGTTGAAAACCCTTAACCAAATTATCAATTTCCAATAATTCATGTCATCTTCGGTTCCAATAATTTATTTATTTTTTTTTTGCAAATATCACTAACTTATTCAAAAAATTTCCTTCCCCTCTTTTATTCTGTATTTTTTTTATACTTAAAAACCAAACTATTCCATAACACAGAAATTCGATAAGCTAAATAATTAAATAGTTCAAATAACTTGATAACTCGAATAACTCAAGAATTAGTAACACATACACTTCTGAAATGCAAATTCATAATATTACACATAATCAATCATCCGGACCTCCACCCTATTGTCCTACTTGTAACTAATTTTCCTCAATGTAATAAAAATGATAAAATGAGTCAAACATCAAATATAATATTCTCAACTTCTTTGTTAGTTAGAGATTGTTGTTTTCCACTTCGAAAATGATAAACATCTTGACGCATTTTTTCAAAATCACTAATAAAGTGATATGTATGTGTATTTAAATCATTCTAAAGGTACGTTTCATTATTTTTAAGGTTACTACAACTTATAAACAATTTGAAAATAATTATTTATTTATATTTATTTCATAAATATAAAACTATGTATAAAATGTGGATTTTCTACTTTGATTGATAAAATAAGGCTACAATTATATTTTTTCACCTAGTTAATAAGTATTATATTATTATAATTGATCAACATATATAATTATTAAAGAAAATATTAATAAAAGTTACAAAAATGTAAAATATGAACAATTCAAGATGGTTAAGAGCCATCTTGAGTCAAGATGGTTATCATGGTCCTTTCCACTTATTATAGTTTATTGTTGACCGTAGTTAGTTGCAGATTTAGTATCTATTATAAGTGGTCTTATGAATAATTTGCTTAGAAAAAATTAAAATTTAACAGAGCAAAAGATAATGCTAGTAGATATAATGACAAAGTTTGCAAAAGGTAAAATCAAAATAAAATTATATAATTTAGGCTTTCAATAACAGGTAATTTTAGTCGTCCTCTTTAACAAAGAAAATGAAATTTAAAACGAACTGTATAATATACTTCTAAAAGAGAAAAGAGAAAATGAAATTTAAAACGAACTGTATAATATACTTCCAAAAGAGAAAAGAGAAAATGAAACTTAAAAACAACCCTACGTGAAGAATCAAACTCGTAACATGCAATCTTAATTCAAAACAATCATGTGTGTTACCATGCACTAGGGTTTTATAATTTTGTACAGTGTCAGCGGTATATATTCTATAACTTTTTTCTTTTTTTCCAAAACAATTTCCCTTTTTTTTTAAAAAAAAGAAAGTTACTACGTGTCTATTGACACTGGCTCTAATAGGTACCCTTGATCATAAGCTAACAAGTATTAAGTGGTGTTAATCAGTCTAATGAGCGTTGATTAATATCAATCAAGATGAACTTTGCAAATATGATCAAATGCTTATGTTTCAATCAGAATCATAGTTATTAAATTTTCGATCATGATCTATGATCCTACGATTTTATGATCCAAAATTTTCGATGTGATTCTACTATCTACATTCTGACTTACGATCCTATATGGGTTAATTCCGATCCTAACTATCCATGAATCCAAGTTAGAATCCCGATTTTAACAATCTTGATCAGCATTGATATGAAAGGCATAGATAGACGTCAAAAGATATTAAAATGCTGAGTATAAGTGATTTTACTGAAACTTTGATTGAAACTGGTTGGAGTATTATAGATGGTCCAATATGTAGATAAATAGAGAAGTTGGAGAATTATACAAGTGTAGTTTAAGTGTGGGTGTGGGGGTGTTACTGTTAGATGGGGTTGTGGGGAGAGTAGTGAGGTTGTCTTATATATTATGATCAGAAGACATCATGAATGTGTTTGTAAGAAGTAAACAATTTCAAGGCTACAACTGATGAAGCAGACCCATTGACCTGTAACTTGTAATATACAAAGTACATCCAAGCTTAGCCAGTGGAGCCATCACTATGCATGCCAAACACCAAATCTCACCAGGATGTTTATTGTTTCTTCCTATTTGGACCTATTCTATCTTCGATACCTTCCAATGCCTTTACTATTTAATTATATATGTCAATTTTGAAAACAATGTATATGTGTATATATATATATATATAGTCCCTCAATTCTAAAATTATTTAAATTATTGAAAGATTCATTATTAATTTAATATCTTCAATATAACATTTTGACCGTTAATTAATATTAATAATGGTATACTTGGTACATGGATTATTGAAATCGTTGAAAGACTTTTTTGTCTGAAATTTTCTTGATTGGAATGTCATATTCTTTTCTGTGGTAAGGTTAAGTTTATCCGTACTATCTACACTTTACCAAATTAACCACACTACTTGTTCTCATTTTATCCACTTTACATATAATATATATATTTAAAAATTTATATATTTAATAAGTAATGCGATTAATGTAACTTGGCTTATTTATAATACCTTATTAAAAAATTATTGATAATTTTTCACCTTTATCAACTTTATCCACTTTACCGAACTTATCAATCTTTATCCATATTATACCAATTTATCCGCTCATTTACTTAAACAACCCTAAAAAAGAACAGAAGACTCATCATATATTTCAGTTTTCAGATTGGATGCATGTTTATTCTTTCTTAGATCTTAGATTTTTCTTCTCTGATTATTTATTTATTAGCAATGTTTATTTTCTAATTATTAGTTGTTTTCGATTCTTCTTCTTGGAATATTTTTTTTATTGTTAACAGTTGTTTGTTTGTTTTCTATGGGATGCATGCTTATTTCCTGGCTATTTATTTCCTGTTTTTTTTTTATTTCAAAATGTTTACTTTCTGAGTTTTGATGGTTTCCTGATTTTTTTGTTGTTGTTTATTTAAGAATGTTTATTTTTTTGTTTATTTTTATTTTTTTGCTGAGTGTTTATTTTCTCTTGAATGGTACCACTTTTTTTTTCTCTTAAAAAAAATCTTGATGATTGTTGTAGTATTTTATCCTTTCTTAAACTAGTAACAGGGAAATTAAACAGTTGCGATTCTGGTATTTTCTTTTTGTTCCATGAGACAAGGAGCGACGTCAGTGTGTATAAAAGATGATCAATTCTTATGCCAATTCGTCAATTTTCTTATGCTTCTGAGGCGTAACCACTGTACAACATGCATGTTAAATTCTGTTGGTTTTTGCTGCTCAGTAACAGTTTTATTATCTAACCTCCTTGTCTATGTTCCTTTTTCTTTTTTGGCATTTGTTCATGAAGCTAAATTTTCATGCAATAATGGCCATTAATATTTTCACAACATCAGTGATTTTTTTTATATATAATATAATTTCTATTCATATTTTCATCTTCCTAAGCATAAGAAAATGAGGTAAATAACTGTGCTAGCACATCTCAACGTAAGCACCAGTGGGAAACATGAAGGCATAATGTTCTGGATGAATGAATCAAAACATGAGTGTGAGTATTCAATCTTAGCTATTTGCTCTGATGTGATTCCAATAAAAATTACCAAATAAATATGAAAGAATATTTTAAAATTAGAATTTGTAGGTGAGCCTGCATTACTATAAATATTTTATAGGGCCTTTGATTGATAAACTTTCCCGTAAAATTTGGTCAACTTCTCCAAGTTAACAGACTTTTCCTTTTTGGTTCTCCATAAGAAAGTTTTGATCTGGGGTTCATTATTTCCCTCACAATTCAACCTCTGTAAAAAGTTTCCCAATGGGGCTAGGGAAAATCTTTAACAATAAAGTTTTTCCTGACGAAGTCTTTTCCGGGAAGCTACTAAATGCACCATTAAGCTTACCTATATTACTATATGTGTATGTCAGTTACGTTATACAAATAATTTTGTTAGTATTTTCTTATTTATTTTATATGAGTTTTATGCACTAGGGCCCTGTCAAATTCATGGGTAAAAAATAGTTGGGTAAAAGTTAAATTTTGGTAACTTTTGGTAATTTTTGGTAACTTTTGGTAAATTTTGGTAACTTTTGGCAAAATGATGTCAATATATCAGAATTAATTTTTTTTGTTTTTTTATGTTCGGTAATTTTTGATAATTTTTGGTAAGTTTTGGTAAATTTAGGTAAAAACTGGAAAATTTTGGTAAGTTGGACTTACCCATGAATTTGACAGGGCCTAGGTCTATGTTATTGCATAGGTCTATTTCATTTGCATATTTTTGCTGGGACTTGTCTAAATTTTATGTTTTTTATTTGACTATGTATTCTTGTTAGATGGATTACCTTGCAAGGTAGGCCGGGGACCATCAAATAACAACTCCAATTCAAGGTTGGACAAAAGGATTGACCTTAATTAAGGAATGTTATCTTTATCAAAGGAGTTTCATTCAAGAGTCAATAAGTTTAGAGTAAAGTTATACAAAACCTTTAGAAAACAAGTTTAAGAGAATAAGTTAGGATAGGTTTTGTTCATAATAATTTTAATCGAATTAAACCAAAGAAAACATGCCATAAGTTCAAAATGTTATTAGTTGTTTCAAAAAAAAAAAAAAGTAGTTCAAAATATGTTCTTAACAACTTTAAGATAAGCTATGCATAAAACTCTCACAAAAATTTCAAAAATCAATTCTAGAAAATAAGTTTAAATGACTTTTCTATACTAAAATCACCCAATTTGTTGACCACACAATTGTTTATTTCCTAACTGCATTAGAAAAGTACTCCCTCCATTCCATATTAATTGTCATAATTTTGACTTTCACGGTCTTCAATGTCACTCTTTGATTGATAATTTCTTATATAATACGTTATTAACAATTGCAATATTATACTTTTATGATAGTATTTTTTGTTACGAATCTAATGGTGGTAATTTTATATAGTAAATCATTGTAATATTGAGAAATTTATGGTCAAAATTTTTTAATTTTGACTGCACAATTTCCAAAGACGACAATTAATATGGAACGGAGGGAGTATTTAAGTTTCCAAATTGTATTAGATTTTTCTAAATCTAAATGGAATAGAGTAAAGATAAGTTTAAAGTAAATTTCACCCTACAAATAGAGCGCTCACATTGTTTGGTGTGCCTAAGCTTATGGACACTTTCCATGGGAAGAGATGCATAAATTTGAATATTGAGAAATGTTGCATTTAGTTAGTAATAGTTTGTGAGAATGAGACGTTGTTCTTTTATACGGCTGGCTGCGGTATGTCACAGTGCGATGTGGTGGAATTTGGTGGGTTTTGAAAAGTTGTGGCGGATTTTGTTTTTAATAATTATAAATTGTATTGGTAAATGTGAAAAAGTAATTGGAAAAAATGAGATCAAAAGTTATGGTTGATTGTGGTGGGCTGAGGTAAATTGTGGTGGATTGGTATGTTATGGTGGGTTGTGGCAATGTGCGGTGTGTTGTGGCACCGCAGCCAGCCAACCACATAAAAGAACATGGCCTGAGAGTTTGCATGAATTGTTATATTCTCTTTGTGAGATGATTTTGTGAGATTGTCAATGTAATTTCACCATAGTGGATTTAATTCTGCTTGTAGTGCCAATTAGTTGCCTTTTCTCTAATTTTACCAATAGGCTTATTATTCTTGCTCAATGTTACTCAAACAACTTAATTTAAAACAAATTGTTTTGAGCAACATTAACCCTAAATTAGAGAGATCGATTATTAATTTAAGAAGGAGATACATGCATACGTACGTACATATTGATTTGAATAAGCATGTGTAAAGTCATGAAACCGACATGATGAGTAGGTACAACCGTACTAGGAGGACTCCATTGTAGAAGTAGTGTTTGAAAGATGATCGATCACATTCACATGACTGAATTAAGTTTGAAGGGTCTGAAAATGCTGAACCAAGCGACTTGGACTTGTGATGCAACAGGAAATCTTGGTGGTCAATTCTGTTGCTAACGGTACATTACTCATTATCGTCATCTTTTGCCTTATTCTACTAATAACTCCTTTTTTCTCTAGTACTTGTACCTTTTTCTATCCTCATGATCTTTTCCAATGCTTTATTGCATGATAGTTGTATGCTATGAAATCAAACCCTCTTTACTCATTATTGAATCGTATCCTCAGTGGATGTATTCTAAGGGTATAAGTGTGACCCTTAAGCATAGGGTAATTAATTTTCTGGACTTTTGGTTTTTAATGTTAATTTTTTGCACCTTAAAGTTTATGTTCCATTCTTTTTTTGCTTCCCAGGGTTGAAAAAAAGGTTTGTGTCCTACTATTTTTTTGCTTCCCATATTTGAATTTCTCTCTCGATTAATGTCAAACTTAAGGATTAAGTTGAAATCTAATATTGAAGCTATAATATACATTTCTTATTCATACCATGAGTCTAAGTAGCTCCGACATGAATAAGAAAAGTGTATTATAGGTTCAATATTAATTTTAACCTTAGTCCTTAAGCTTGGTGCCGATTGAGAGAGAAATTCAAATATGGGAAGAAAAAAAATGGTACATAGACATTTTTTTTTTAGCTCACAAACTTTAAAGTTCTTTTTTATTCATCTTACAAACTTTCGAGTCAAAAAGTTAACGTTGAAAACCAAGCTAATAGTAAAGTTTTTTTTGTTTTGTTAAGTTTAGCTCATCATGAGTCCAAGAAAGCGTTTGATAAAAATCACATGAAAATTTTTTCTGGACAATTTTCTATCCACTAGTAGAATTCATGCCAAAAGGCGTCCCTATATGGCGTCTAATACGGGCATAAACAGACGCCAAATAGGAATTGACGTCTAATATGAACAGAAGCATAAACCTTTTCCGTCTTTTCCAAAAAGGCGTCTGTTTTGAGCTTAAACAGACGCCAAAATGGCGTCTGACAAGGCTCAAAACAAACGCCAATTTACATTATTGAAATTAAAAAAATTGAAATATTGGTAAATATAAATAAATTCCAATATATCTAATTACAACTACATAATATATTTTGTGGGTTATAATTATAAAATAGAGCAAATTAATTTTTTTTATAATTTGTAAGAAAGTTGTGTAATAAGAATTGTGGAGGCATTAATAATGAAAATAAAATACATTTTATATAATAATAAATGATATATATCTTCCATTCATGCATGTACAATTTCATATAAATATATATATATATATATATATATATATATATATATATATATGTAGAAATAACAAAAAAAATTGTAATAAATATATATTTAATAATGTTGATTTTTACACAAACTTTCTTACATTAAACAATTAAACAAAATATCTAATACAATTTTAATAACTAATAGGACACAAAAAAAAACTTAAATGTAATGAATATATATATCTTCAATCTTCAATAATCTTCAATATTCTTCAATCTTCAATCTTCAATGAATTTGAGGTGATGGGAAGATGAGAGAAAATGAAAGAAGATGAGAGAAAATGAGAGAAAATGAAGTGGGGATGGGAGGAAAAAAATTCAGAGGGAAATTTGATATGGTTTGGTTTATATATAGGCCAAAATGGCGTCTGTTTATAGTACCTAACAGAACAGACGCCAGTATTTTTTTAATATTTTGTAAAAATGGCGTCTGTTTGGACCAGAAACAGACGCCAATATAGAAAAGGCGTCTGTTTCAGGTCCAAACAGACGCCATTTTTGCAAAACAATTAAAAAAAATTGAAATTTGACCACGTTCAAACTGAAAAGCTTGACATTTATTTTACCCCCGTCAATAATTTAGCATTTGATATATTAACAGACGCCAAATCACAGACGCATTTTAGCATGAATTCTACTAGTGATCATCTAAGGAAAATTTTGAGTAAACTCTTCAACAATTTTTAACTAGTATACATGGGGCCTCTCGACGTATATAATAGTCACTTTTCTCCAATTATTTAACAGCTTTAAATATAATAGTATTCTTTATAAGCCAAAAATAAAACTATCTACATTTCCTTCCCCCATTCATAGTTTCATACTGTATAATATAGGGATAGTTTGAACTGTGACAAAGTTCGATAGTATGTGGAAAAACGGTGGAGAGAGAATATTTCCATTCTAGGTCATTTCCATGCTAATATTAAAATAACCTAATTACGTTGGACTTAGAGTATTACTCTAGCAAAAAAAAAGAAAAAAGAAGTATGACTCTAATATCATTCCTCCTTCCTAGAAAAGAAAAATACTTGATATATTATATCCATCAGGGAAAAATAAAATTAATCCATATATTACTGACATAATTATGATGTTTGATTAAGGCTGTGATGAAGGTAATTAAGAAAATAAAACAAAAAGTCAAAACATTGGTATTTGTCATCACTCTTGTTGGGTTATTTTAAAGAGGATGAGTCCAACACCGTCCTTGTTACGGCGTGGACCTTTTCTGCTCACTGGCCCATTCTTTCATAATTATGCTAATTATTTTAATTATTAGTCTTAATTAAAAAATAAACTAAGTACAGTGATGTTTAATTTCATTGTTTCTTTTTAATTCTCTAGTAAATTAAATTTGGATATGACCAAAAGTGTCAAACATTCCCCACGTGTATTCTGGATTATTACTACTACTCCTAAACGCAGTAAATCTTTTTTTTTATAACATGAATTTAATACTGCTTACAAAACAGTAATTGCTAAGCATTTTCTGAACCATCATTAATTAACTTATTTTTGTTAATTAATTGTAGAAGCCCAAGTCAATGGCAGTTAAATATATGGAAGAGGTAAACGAGGAAGAAAGAAAATTGTTGTCGACCGTTTGGTTTGAGTTTGTGAAGTCAAGAAGAAGAATATTAGCAAGGGTTGTCAACTATTTCAAATTTAGCTAACGGGAATGCTTCTTATTGAAGTTAGGAATATAGGTTGGCATCATATACTCATCTAAATTATCTAACTACATAATCTTTGCGTCATTCTTTTTAATTTGTTGTAAGTAAAGTTATCTGGATTTAACTCTCATTGATCATCATTAAGTAGCTAGCTAGTGATGTATAATATATTTTCATGATATATAATGGCACCAATTAACTATTTGTTTAATATAATAAATTGGAAAAAAATATTTTATAATTATTAACTTCTAAATACTTACTGGAGTACATGACTGATCAAAGTAAATTAGCTAGGTAAGCTCAATAAATAAATAAATAAAAAGTTTACATAAATTTTTCTAGTTAGTTAACACTCCCTCCATCGGTTAATATTTATGACTTTAGCTAATTTTTTATTTTTTTATAATATTTGTCCCTTAATAATTTCAATGCAAATAAATGACAATTATTTAGGAATGGAGGGAGTAAGCTATTACCTAGTTTCAAATAAAAGCATAAATTTCAATCTTGATATACAAGATTAATTTACAAATTATTCCAACAAATAAAGAATTACAAAGTAATTTATAGTTATATAAACTTCTAAACGAGTACTCCCTCCATTCCATATTAATTATATTCAATGTCCTTGACTAAGAATTTTTTATAGTATATTTTATAAAAAAAATACATTTTTATACTCTTATAATAGTTTTTTTTTATGAATCGAATGATAATACTTTCGTATAAAAGATCATTTTATATTTTGAGAAATCAATAACGCGTACGTAGATGACAAATTGACAATTAATTATATGAATAGAGGGAGTATAAATATATTGGCAAGTTGAAATAACCTATCTCATCCATATTAGATTTCCATGATTCAAAGGTATTCCAAAAGAAATTATTATCTCCGTCTCAAAATGAAGTTCAATATGAAATTAACATTACTGTCATTTTTAATAATGTATCTTTCTAATAACGGTAATTTCATATTGTAACTCATTTCAATTTTTGAGCAATCAGCGATTAAAATTTAGTCAAATTGACAAACATTTTGAGATGAAAGTAATATAAACTTAATTTATGGATTGAGTCCATTACGAATGATTAAATTTTACGGAATGTTAGAAACATCCGTACAAAATTCAAATATATTGGGAGAAGTGAAAACAAGTAATAGCCATTCTACATGTGGATCCACAGGTTCATTCCTTAACTAGTGGTTGTGTCACAAGACTCTGCTTTTGCCTTTGCTAAAGTAGTGGTAGCTTAACTAAAAAAAAGGAGTGGGTCATGCTTAATTATGCATAATAACAATAAGACAAGTAAATTTGTGAATGAGCAAGTTAGCCATTACCCAATACTAATACTTATCCAATCTAAGTATGCCAACTATTATACATGCCACTTGTGTAATTGTCATCTCCACTCATCTTTCAAATTTTCTATCCTTGTTTAAGTTTTAGTGGGAGTAAAAAAAAAAAAATCATATTGTTTGTCATAGATTAATGCCTAGTTATATATTGTAGATTAGAATCTAAGGTTTAATGGATAAACCTACTTACTCTTCATAAAAAAATAAAAAAATATTATATAATTTAGACATTAAAAATCGAACTACTTCATAAATTTGAAGCATATGAATTTTTGGTTTAAATGAAACATATTATTAATTTATTTTTCTCATTTGAATACAATTTTGGTTTGAATTTACATATATCCAATTTAGATAAAAAGAAGTATTGGACCAGATCAATATTAATATTTATTAGTTAGTGTGGACCTATCTCAACCAAAAACTTTAGTTAATGAACGCAAATGTCCTTTGTGCTTGAAGCATAGATGTTGCAAATGCCCCTCTTTAGCTTGCGCAAATAAATATGGGGCTACTGAGATTCAAACTTGAAACCTCTTACTCAGATCTGATTCTATATCATATGAAATCATATCAACCAAAAACTTAAACTGATAGTTAAAGTCCCAGGAAATAGTTTTATAATCTATCAGTTAGAACTTTTCTATTGGCAGATTTAACTTATATGAATTTTGCCAATACTAGCTAATAAAGAGTAGTATCTATTAAAGAAACAAAAACTAATCATTAATTAAAGCCCAAGTGATTAAAGATAATAATATGTGAAGTGATGGGCAAAGCAAAAGTTAAAAGCTTTATCGTTAGAATTAAAGTATTGTTAAGAGTGTAATTTAGTGAAAGAGTAGTTCTGATTTGTCGTCATTCCAATCACCATGCAAACCACAGATTCGATTCTCATTCTTAAAGTCTAACATTACTATTACACTTTTTGACATTTTTAATTTTATTATTCTTATTTTCTGGGTCTTTTTTTCTCCTTTTTTTTAACTTTTGCCAGCTGCCATTGTTCAGGTTGTGGGCTATTGAACTGTGCAACGGTGAATTTAGGATTTGAATCCTGTGTGTTTTGTTAAGGTCAATGGCGGGTGTCTGTTGACTCTCTTATTATTATTGAATTTTGTAATTTGACATCATCATAATTGTATCGTAATGGTGTTTTCTTTTTTCTGCTTTTATTTCATGCAAATAATCAATAATGATCGATGTAGTTTATGCGAGCAGTCTTTTAGCAATTGTCTGTGTTTGTGGGAACACCTTCATTATTATCATAAGTGATAAAATTAACAAAATGTAAACATAGTATAGTTTTCTACCTGATTTCATCTCAGTTAGATTTATATTTTGTAAGAGAAATTGTAATAGACTGGCACACACCTTAGCAAAGCTTGCTGTTAGTAGATGACTAGACTGTATTTGGAACAATGTCTATCCTCCTAAAGTTGCTACTTTAGTAACTGAGGAGGGTGGAGTTTATGGTGAATAAATTTGGTCTTGGTTTGTGTTTTCAAAAAAAAAAAAAAACATAGTATAGTTGCGGTTGGAGGTCGTTCAATGAGGTCATTTCAATAAGAGCACAATATATGAAAATTTAGGTTTAAGTTAAATTTAATTTGATTGGTTAATGTGTAAATTTGGATAAAAAATTGATGTTCAATATTAGTATTGTATTTGGGTTGGTGTTAGATTAAACAGTTTGGACATATTTATGGTAATATCGTAATTAATTAGGTTAGGATAATCATAAGAAGATAATATTGTGTCTGAATTTTTAACCAATGTCAAAATTTTGACAAAAAATCTATACCCATCCTTAGAAATTTTTTAACGCTGAGAAATTTGAATGTTCGACGACTTAAACAAAATTCTGCTAGCTTTTGATAGAATATATAATTAAATGTGGGTTTTAACTAATTTTTTTTTTGTTGGTAAATCTCCCTCTTTGCTTATATTGAGGGGGGGGGGGGGGTAAATTATATTGATGTTGTCATAACATGCAAGGAAATGTTTATTTTGTCTCCCTATCAAATCGTATAGTGAGTGAATTTTTTTTTTTTTTTTTTGAGGGAAAGTATAGTGAGTGAAATACTAAGTCTTAAATGTCACAATTTTGAGTGAGGTAACTTTAGTTCATGATTGGATGGGTAACAAATTATATATTGTGATGGTGTATCTAAAAGTTTCGAAAGAAACTAATAAAGAGAGAATATGTATTATGATTTGGTAACGCTAATAACGATGAGCAATTATCTAATGGGATTTAAATTCACTCAACAATAACAATGACTTGCAGGTATTGCATTACCTTTGTTTCTTTTTATCTGTTTTTTAAAAACTGTAAGAAAAATCATTCTTACAAAAAATTATAAAGTAGTAAGTGAAAAAATTAATTAAATATACTTAGCTAAAATCATTGAGTGATAAATTATCAAAATGCAAACATAGTATGGTTGCAGTTGAAGGTCATTCAATGAGATTATTTCAATAAGAGCACAATATATGAAAATTTAGGTCCAAGTTAAATTTAATTTGATTAGTTAATGCGTAAATTTGGATAAGAAATTGATGTTTAATACTAGTATTGTATTTGGGTTAGTGTTAGGTTGAACAGTTTGGACATATCTTAGATCATATCGCAATTAACTGGGTTGGACAATCATAAGAAGATAATATTGTGTCTGAATTTTTAACCAATGTCAAAATTTTGACGAAAAATCTATAATCATGCTTAATAACTTTTTAACACTGACAAATTTGAATATTCCACCACTTTAACAAAATTTTGACATCTTTTGATAAAATGTATAATTGAATATGGGTTTTAACTAAAAGTTATTTGTTTAATTTATAAATCTCCTCTTTGCTTATATTGAAGGGGGGTAAATGATATTGATGTTTTCATAACATGCAATTCAAGGAAATGTTTATTTTGCCTCCCTATCAAATCGTATAGTGAGTGAAATACTAAAAGTCTTAAGTGTCACAACTTTGAGTGAGGTAACTTATGTTCATGATTGGATGGGTAACAAATTATTGTGATGGTGTATCTAAAAGTTTCGAAAGAAACTAATAAAGAGATTTAAATTCACTCGACAATAATAATGACGGATATTGAATTACCTCCGTTTCTTTTTATCTATTTTTTCAAATTGCAAGAAAAATTAATCTTATAAAAAATTATATAGGTGAAAAATTAATTAAATATGCTTAGTTAAAATAAAATATTGAGGGTTGATTTAATGAATATTCACGGTAAATAAGAAAAATAATAATTAATATATTATAGGGATTATAAATTGACAAATAATATGAAACGAGAAAAATTAGTTAAAAATTAAGATGAAAAAAATGGAAACAATATAGTTTGTCTCCTTGTACATAATTAGGGATAATAACGGGTCAGGTTGGGGTGGTTTCATATATACCTCAACAACTTAACACCCACTTTCGAAATCAGCAACCGCACCCTTTCTTATACTTGGCGGGTACTAAATTAATATGAACATCCAGACTCAGACCTATCGGATAATGAAGGTACAACGAATTATTCACATATAATTGAAGATTATATTATATGATCTGTTTTATGCGTATATAAATATAAAATAATGGATAATATTTGGGTGTTTTTTACTCTTATATGCAAATTTCCTAACCGATGTATTGTCAAAAACAAGATAAAATTTACCCCTCTAATTTTTTGTAATGCTATTTTCTGGTTTTCTAAAATGCATATTTGTCCCACTAATTTTGTTAATCTGAAATTTCCTATTACAATTTTGTACTAATTGCTTGTTAAACTGAGTAAAAGTTTTGTAGTGGTACAATACAATCAAGTAATAAAAGAAAATTAAAGTCACCCTTAGGGAGTAGAAGTAATCAGCCATCCCACCGTTACATACTAATTGTTACATTATTGATTTTTACGGTTTACAATGTTTTTCTTTAATTGATAATTTTTTGTATGGTATGTTGTTAACAATTGTAATATTGTACTTTTATGATAGTAGTTTTTATTACGAATCTAATGGTGGTAGTTTTATATAACAACTCATAGAATATATTGAAAATTTTATGGTTAAAAATTTTTAAAATTTGATTGCACAATTTTCAAAGATGACAATTAATATGGAACGAAGGGAGTGCTTAAATTAACATTCTATCAAATTGAATGAACTTTCACCGATTTCAACTCGTCGGAAAAGTTCATTTCATCTAATATGTCAATGACTAAATCTATATAATTTGTGATCAGTTGTCATATATTTGCTTCCCAAAAATATATTAGGATATGATATATATACTATTTTGAATTTAGCAAATCATGATTCATTATGTATCAAATTAGTTTTTCATTTTAATTGAAATTATTTGGATATAGCAACCCAAAAATATATTATGATGACTTGGCGCGTGAACATCTTGGAAGCTGATAGTCTTGATGACATTGATACTGAGATAGACCAAAGGGATGCGATTATTGGTAATGCTATAGGTGTGCGAGTCCTCAGTAACTCACCAAACTGAAGTTATTAATCTTTTAACATTGCAATGGAGATGTGAAAGTTTTCTTGTTGTCGTGGGCGCGCTGTTATTGTTGTTTGCTTTTGTTTAGCAGTATTTGATTGCATCATTCATCCTTTGGAATTGGTTGTCTGTTGTTTCGTAATGCGATTTTATTGTATTTTGTAAACTTTGATCCTACTGACTTTCAATAATAATAAAAAAGCAATGAAATTATCAAATTATCCACCTATGGTTTCCAATTTAAGTAAAATCATATTGTGAGTTTGTAAAACTAAATTTATTGGTTAACAAAACTAAGTTTAAGCTTTGAATTAGATCAATTTTCAACTGACATTGGTTAAACCAAATCAAATAATATATACAAACATACAACCTTAACTTACAAAGTCACTAGCCATGCATTTCAAATTTTGATCACCTCCAACCAACATCATCGTATTTCTATTTAAATCACATAATTGGATTTTAGCACATATTTATATTACAAAAGTATGAATAAATCCTAACTACGGTAATACCTAATTCTGGTATATACTATATACTATAATTCCCATGCACCCACGTGGTCCAATTGCTGGTAAAGTTGGTGAGCTAAAAAAAGCCAAAGCCCCCATAATTCACACGTTAACCCTAAAAACAAAGCCCACTAATTTCAAATTTTGAATTTCCACCCTCCATAATACTATTCCAAGTGCACCACACCACATCATATAACATAATAATTAAAACAAAAACAAAATAGATAATAATAGTAATGGGCCTGCATGCTAGCCCACAACTCAACTAACATGATTATCATCATAATTCATTTCATACATATCCACATCAAGAGATTAAACCCTCCAATTAAACGCATTAACCAACGTAATTAATCATTAATCATGGGTTAAAATTGACAATCAATCATAGTACCTGCGCAGTCTTGAACAGGATTTGCAGGTTTAAACAGGAGTAATTATTGTGAATTTTTTAAATTGGTGTACTGGGTTAATTGAGATTTTTGTGACCCCTACCTGGCCTGCATGTTTTTGATTGTGCATGTCAGTGATCAAGTAGTTGGAGAAAAAGGATAATTATATCCCGTGAAAGAACAAAAGTATAATTTTTGGATTTGAATATTTCCCTGAATAGAGATATGCTCAATGACCAAAAGTTATATATATATATCTATATATATATATATATATATATATATATATATATATATATATATATATATATATATATAAATAAGAACAAATAATATGAGAATGATATTTTGGTAAGAAGGTGAGAAGAGATGGATATCAAGTATCGCAGAGATAAACATTAAGTTTACACGGTGAACAAGTGAACATCAGGGAGACACCAACTATCCATGCAAACTTGATGTCTATCTCTGTGATATATGATGTCCATATCTACCATACTTGATGTTCATCCCTCCTCTCCAAAATATCTTTCTCATATTATCTGTTCCTTATATATATATATATCATTCTCATACTTGATGTAACTGTATTGGTTTCAGGGTCTTTTCCCGCTTTAGTAATATATCCCGTTTTTCGTGTAATATATATATATATATATATATATATATATATATATATATATATATATAATTTGAATTCAACGATTCATATATGTACCGAGTTTCAGTCACTTTAAATTAGCAATAGAGTGATGTGTCGGTGGATTTCGATAGTGCATACGATAACTCCGTCGTACATCGCACTCTACTGCGGACCACCATGTTAAAGTGGGTTGAAAACCAAAATCAAAACCAAAACTAAAACTCTGAAATCCTATCGGAGCATGGTAAGGAGAGATCAAAACTCAATGATAGATTACTGAAATCCAACACTTGCTCCCAAAGTACGTATTAGTAATGGAATTTTATGTGAAGCAATTGTCGCCACAGACCCCTCGACCTTTTGCATACACAATTACACACGTAATCTTTCAATTTTACCGTGTCCAAAATTTGATAATAATACTTGTTTTTTTTAAAATAAATATTATTATTATTTGAATCCTAAAACCTAAAGTTATAAGTGCAAGGGAGGGTTGGTCTTCATGCATATACGTGCATCATTGAAGATGGACTGAAATTTAGTAACAGTGTAAAACTGAAATTGAATGTAAGGTAGGGTAGATGGTGTAGTGTATTTAATTGAGTGTTGCATTCATTAATATAGATATCTTTTATGTTTTGAATGCTCCCACGAACAAGTAGGATCTTGTCTCAATCATGACTTGCTCCACTATGCCTTGTTTGCATGTAGTTAAATGAATATGATGGATCATGTATTTGCTACGATTCCGAGCTTTATCGTTATAGTTCCTCCGTTTCATATTAATTGTCATAATTAAACTTTCACGGTCTCTAATGTCACTTTTTGATTGATAATTTTTTACATAATATGTTATTGATAATTGCAATTTTATACTTTTATGATAGTATTTTTCGTTACGAATCTAATGGTGATAATTTTATATAGTAACTCATTATATATATTGAGAAATTTATGGTCAAAATTTTTGAAATTTGGCTGCATGGTTTTCAAAGACGACAATTAATATGAAACGGAGGGGGTATGAATTTAGACTAACTCATATAAGCTTAAACATTATAGTCAAGGAACAATCATCTAAATCTTCTATCTTTTTTTATTAAGTTTCAAGTTAATTTGGTGGAAATTTGGGAAAATACATTTGGTACCTGACCTTGTTAAATTTGTTGGTGGTCACCTCTGAGCTAAGAAGTTGGGTCGATGGGCCTAACATACCCCATCTAAAAAAAAGATTATTTTAAAATTGGTGATAAAGGGTATAAATGAAATTCAAACAATTACTCAACGCACATTTTTCAAACAATAGTCAATTCAAACAGTTAATACAAGCAGTCAACCCAAACATTTAATACAAACATATTGCCCATCAACCATGGGAAAATAATAAATATTGGATCCCACCTAAAAACTTCCCCATCATTATTTTGAAATCAAACATTAATCAACTTAGGAAAGTTGATAAATTTCTCTAAACTTCCCCATCCAAACACTCCCTATTATCATACTTGGCCTTGTTCTTTGAATAACTCTTTCCAATTCAATTCAATTCAAACCTTACACAATTCCCCTAAAAAGTATCATCTCTAAAAACACAATTCCCCAAAAAATATCATAACTTATTCAATCCAATCCAATCCAATCCAATCTAATACATACAAAAGTGATTCCAACCAATCCAAAGAACATAGCTAAAGGTCATGTTCTTTTTCGCGGTTGGCAAACCGCAGTGCCATAACATAATGCAGTTTGCCACAACCCACCACAAAATACCATTCTACCACAATTTACCACAACCCACCACAAATTACTTTTTCCAATTACTTTTTCACAATTACCAATACAATATTTATCATTCAAAAACAATACAATACTTCAACTCATTTTTTCCAATTACCTTTTCACAATTACCAATACAATATTTATATATATATATATATATATTCAAAAAACTCACCACAACTACACCACAACCTCCCCACAATTTCACTAAATCATATACCGCAGAATAACGCATAAAATAACATGACTAAGTTGAGGCTAAGAGCAGACATCTAAATTGACAGTTGTTTTAAATAGCAGTGGCCCTAGAGAGTAAAAAATAGATGCAATAGCACAGTGCGAGTGTACTCTTGTTGTCCTCCTGTGTTCCATGGCAAATTAGCAATAGGAATCCTGCTTTCACTTTTGAATAAGTGATAGCCAATTAGCCATACCTGATCTCATCTCTCTGTCATCCCTGCCAATATACTATACTTCTCTTTGCTGTTCTTTATCCACAAGACTTTCACCTCTACTTTTTACCATTTCTTCTCTCTTTTTTAACCATATTGTAGGGTATGAGTAAAGTGTAAATGTAGATGTACAAAGGTTAAAACTCTGCACCCTGAATTTGGCAATGCAATTGTTTGAGATAGACCATACTATTATAGACTTGGCAAATCCATGATCTCACTTGGCATATGAATGACGTGATTTTTGGGATTTTAAATATTTTGGTTTTAGTACAATTCAAGTATATGGATCTGTTTGTCAATCAGTTGGTAGCTTGTAGCTATTAGCTGATAGTTGTTTGGATTAACTGTTTGACTTTAACTGTTTAGGTTAGCTGATTACAGCTAAGGTATTTGGTAAACTAGTTTTTAGTAAAAAGCTACATCAAAAAGTTTCCTCAAGTAACTTTTTGAAAACTAGTTTATTATGTTCCAAAAACTAATATGAAAAGCTTGTTACTAAACAATTGAGGTAGTTTTTCACCTTGTCAAAAAGCTAACAGTATCCAAAAAACTAAAAACAACCCCAAAAAACTGACAGTCAAACACCCCCTATATCTTCTACTTTTGAGCAACTTATGATGGTCAATTTGGTCTAGCGAACTTTTCAAGAAGAAAACATCTATGTAGAAAATCTAAGCTATGTTTAGTTTAGTTATATCAAGTTTCGGATGACACTTTTGAGCATAGATTCGAATAGTTTGGTTCAAATTTTAGTCCTCAAGCTAGCTTTATCAAATCTACTTTATGTAGAAAATCTGATATAGTTAATATGAATTATCTTACTATATATTATGCTATTTTTTACTTACCTTATCTATTTCTACTTATTTTATATATTTCAACTTACCTTACCAACTTTTTACTTATCAATGAAATAATAGAACCTTACTCACACACGGGCTGAAGCTACAAATAACGGCCGTTTGCTTGACAGTTAGGTTGTTATTACTTATTAACCATAGAAACAATGCCTATAAAGTCGTAAGTCATGTCATTTGTGAGCCCGAGGCAAAATATGATAGACATATTAGACTGGCATGGGCCTTCGGGCTTGGAAGTTTTCTTGCGAATTGGGCCTTGACATGAAGTGGTCCAACGTCCAAGTAATAGGCCTAACACAACGTATCTGCCTCCATAACCCACAATTACAAAATAGGGTTATTAACCATGAAGGATGGTCCAAAATGCAAATTGACCATGGGGAACATGAGGACCATGACACCCTAATTTATGAGAAAGAAGAGAATCCAACATTACTGACGTGACATGTCAAGTGGACAGTTTTTTTTTTTTTTTCAATCGCTCCCCCCCCCCCCCCTTCTTTGATTCATGCCTAAGATATGTACAAAGGGAACCGTGGTTTACCTTAAAAGATATCCATGGATATCTATAACGGCAAACATATAAGGCATCTGAAAAAGAAGTCCCTTGCTCACACTTTCTCTCACTTCAAACCCCCAGCTCTCACCCTCATACTCCCTCTCTCTCACTTCCCAAACTACCACCATCATCCCAACACCATTTGGCGAAGAAGGGATCTCAAATGGTAAACCTTAAAAGATATCCATGGTTTAGCTTAATAGGTTGCGTATCTTTTTTTTTAATTTATATGATAATATTGAAATAATTATTCGTATACCCGTTGGGGTCCCTGCTGGGGTTGGGCACCAGCCGAGGATAGGGAAGGGGATAAAATTTGTCCCGCAACGGGTAATGGGCGGGGACGGGGCGCAGAGCAGAGCAGGGACAGGGAATACACCCCACATCCCTTACCCGCCCCGTTGTTATCTCTAGTTCAGACACCCTCCAATTTGAGGGGGATGTTAGAGTTAGTTAGATTAGTTACTCTTCTATCGTAACAGTGTTAGGCAGTGTCGCAAATTCATTCAAATTGGAAATAATAATTATTTTCCCTTTTCTAATTGACATTGTTTGGTCTCCAAGTAGTTGATTGTAGGGATGACAATGGATTGGGTTTAGGGAGGGTCCAGCTAGATCCGGACCCGAACTTGCCAAATTTTTTTTAGACCCAGACCTGCCTCGAGACTCGATGGGTCTCAAAATCCAAACTCAGATCCAGACTCAGCGGGTCCATGGGTCCTTAATAGGTCCAACTCTATTATGTATTTTTTACTAGATTTATCAATTTGTTGGATTAATTTTATACTTCTATACATATATAATAATAATTATTATGTTTAAATACACTTATTTTTAATAC
The DNA here is from genome assembly GCA_029582165.1 of Portulaca oleracea. Classification (NCBI taxonomy): domain Eukaryota; kingdom Viridiplantae; phylum Streptophyta; class Magnoliopsida; order Caryophyllales; family Portulacaceae; genus Portulaca; species Portulaca oleracea. The sequence continues at coordinate 45,495,730 of CM055873.1, forward strand.
AATAAAAACATTTCAAAGGAAAAAATAGTATGCTAGGATTTTAGAAAATAGAAGTCAACACTTCAACATGCCCAATACTCCCAAGAGTCCCAGCAGGCGCCAAATAGTAGATGAGGAGTAATGTGGTACTTGGGTTTTTGTTTTTTCAAAGGAAAAAATTGTATATGTTTATATTTTATTGGGTCCACGGGTCCGTATTTGAACCAGGACTCGGACCCGCTATTTTTTTCTAGACCCGGACCTGCCCCGGACCCATCGGGTCCAATATTTTGGACCCAGACCCGTCTTAATGGGCCGGGTCTAAGACCTACTGTCATCCCTAGTTGATTGCGACTAGAAATTATTCTATGGCTACTTGGATTTGCTATAAATACTGGGATATTCAACCTAGTTTGGGTTGACCAAATTATGTGCCTTTACGGCACCTTAATAAGATATCCTTTTCTATTTCACTTTGAGAGCTTTTTATTATGATTGTGATCTCCCTTATATTTCATTACCCTTTCTTTGAGATAGGTTGATTTTCGTTGTGCTATAACTGTTTGAGATGTTTCCTCCTTGATCACGTTGTGTTATTAGTTGTTTGAGATACTCTTTGTAGTCGCTCCAGTATCGTGGATTTTATCTACCTCCCATGGTTTTTTCTTGCATTTGGTTTCCGCGTAAAATCTGGTTTTCATCATCTCTGTATTGTTCTTGTCTATTTTCTAAAAATACCTACCTCCATTAATTAATTATCTTTTCTGCTTCTACTACTATATTAAATTTGTTAAGGACCATGATAACCATCTTGACTCATCTTGAATTAGTCATATTTCACATTTTTGCAACTTTTATTAATAGTTTCTTTAATAATTGTTTATATTTATCAATTATAATAATATAATACTTATTAGCTAGGTCAAAAAATATAATAATAGCCTAATTTTATCAATCATAGTAGAAAATGTACATTTTATACATAGTTTTATATTTATGAAATAAATATAAACAAATAATTATTTTTAAATTGTTTTCAAGTTGTAGTAACCCTGAAAATAATGAAACATACATTTAGAATGATTTAAATACACTTACATTTAACTTTATTGGCGATTTAGAAAAAATGCAAGATGTTTATCATTTTCGATTCGTTAAATCTAGCCTTAATTTCTACCAAGTGGTTTTAGGATATAAATTTCAATCCTATTCTTTATTTCGTTTGCAAGAGGATACATGTATTCATTATAAATACCACAAACTTCCTTCTTTCCCATTTATGAAAGTTTTATGCCATATCTAGTATTCTTTTCTTTCATCTCTTTGAATCATTTCTTCATCTTCATTCACCCCGGGTGAAACTTTTCAGCTATACTACCCATAAATTTACTATCGATCAACTTATATTTGAACCCTAGACCAATGCTCAAAAAGATCCTACTGTTACATTCAAGAAACTTCTCAGCCAAAGAAGGTTTTAATCAAATGATTGAAGATTTGAGACCAGTTACATCAACATAATGCCCATAATGATACGTGTTCTTGTTACTTATACAAAAAAATCGACTGAAAAAATCAATTATTGCTAGACATTTAGTCAACCATATCTAGAAAGAATCTATTGAAAAAAACATATCATGGAATTGGGGGGTATTTGAAAATGAAATATGGCTGCTGTTGAGATGTATATGTTGTTCGTTATACTATGCAATTAAATACAAAACCATGCAATAAGTAAAAAGTTATGTTAGTTTCAAAGTATAAATAATTGGTGGCAAATATAGAAATACGACAACATGAGGAAGAAGGCAGGCAATGGTGATGTAAACACCAAACCTTGAAATTAAAAATACGGCTTTGTATATGTATGGGGTTGTTTGCATTTTGGACCCCGAAGTATAGGGTAATTTATTTTCTGGACCCTAAAGCTTATGAGTTGAATAAAAAATAACCTTAAAGTTCGTGGGCTGAAAAAATGTCTCTATCTCGTTCTATCTTTTCTTCCCATGTTTGAATTTTTATCCAGATTGACGCCAAACTTCAAGACTAAAGTTCAGACTGTATTGAAGTTATAATACACATCTCTTATTCATGTTGGAGTTGCTTAGACCCCCTAGGTACCCTTTAGTCCTTAAGGGTCTAAGTAACTCCGACATGAATAAGAGAAGTGTATTATAGCTTTAATATCGGTTTTAACCTTAACCCTGAAGTTTGGCGCCAACCGGGAGAGAAATTCAAACATAGGAAGAAAAAGAAAAACGGTACACAGACATTTTTTTCAGCTCACAAACTTTAAGGTCCTTTTTTGTTCAGCCTATAAACTTTATGGTCCAAAAAATTAACAATAAAAACCAAATGTCCAGAAAATAAATTACTCTATATTTCAAAGTCCAAAATGCAAAAAAAAAAAAAAAAATCCTACATATGGAGAAGAGTGAAAGCGTGAAAAAACGCTCATTTTATATGTGGGCGGAGGAGCAAAAAACAATTGATCAAGACGTCTGACCAAAGACAAAAAAAGAATGTGAATAATATTTTGCAACGTGACTAGTAATGTGTGACTAAAAAACAAATCAAGTAGAAAGTTAAATGTCTTTAATTTTAAACAACACACGTATAACATGTCGGGTATTATGTTATATATATGATGAAAGCTTTGGTGCAATATAAGTATTTAAAATCTCAAGAACTAAACCCAGAATTGGTCTCTCTGTGCATTTCTTTCTCTATCCATCTCTCTCAAACTTGACATTTCTATACTCAAATGGGTTGGCTGCAATCCCTCTTCTCTCCATTGAAGAAGCTCCGGCCTCGTTCGAACAAGAACAGTAAGTTTTCATCTGTTTGTTGGTTTTGATTTCGTACTTCGATTATTATCAGAGCTTATCTCTGGAAAATGAGCTCCGGTTCTAAAGATCAAATTTTTCATGAAAATCTATCAATTTTTTTGGATTTTTGATTTTGGGTATTGGATTGAATTATATCCACCTTTATTATTTGATACTGATATACCGACCTTTATACCTATGTGATTTAAATGTACTTACCATGACTTTAACGGTGGTAAACCAGTCTCAAGGATGACTTAATTAAGTGGGCTTGTATTAGTTCCTTATGGGTCTCGGTAAGTTTTCACCACCTGTCACATCATCCTTAAGACCAGTTCACCACCACTTAAGTCATGGTAAGTACATTAAAATCACCTATATATGAAGATCGGTATATTACTATATTAATATCCAATAATAAAGGTGAATATATGTAATGACCTAGTACTCCAAAAAAATGCGTACATTACGATTCATTTTTTTTTTTTTGTTGGTTGTAGTCAAGGTTCATTTTGAGCTAATGTTGGTATTAATGTGAACAGGAAAAGGGGGAATAAATGTTCTATATGAAGACATTAAAAGTTGTGAGTGTGAGGATGTGCAAGTGTTATGGACAATGTTTGTGGAGTTGCATACACCTGCAAACTCGCCATTACGAGCAGAGCTTACCTATCCTTCTCCCAGAACACCTGAGCGATTATAAAGGCATTGACGCTGCTCGGATGATTTTAGTTTGCTCATGTACATACACATGATTTACCTTCTTTTTTTCCTGGGTACAAAATTATGTAATCTTGCATCCTCCTTCGAGAGAGATTGTTAATCAGATAGATGATTTTGTGAAAGATGACAGTTTAGATGGCTAATAACTGATTGCTTGTGATACCAGTAACAAAAGTAGGAGAAGATGATGAGGTCTTGAGTGAAATATCAACTCGGTTGAGCTTCACTATGAGATGTGAATGTAAAAATTCAAGTATATATGAAGTGGTTAGCTATTTGCAACACAGTTGAATAATTAATGGATCACATCCATAATATCACATGACACCTTCATAGAACTATTCACTGTAAGCATTTGTAGTTCTTTTTTTCGATTATTAAAAGTCCAGAAGGGCCAAAAGTCCGACAATAAAAGTTGCATGCAAACAGTAAGACAACAAAATAAATGAGGTTCACCAAAACAAAACAAAAACAGCAGTAAACTTAACAGCAACTACACATTTGTAGTTCTTTTATGGTAAATCAAGAACTATACGCCAATTGACGTGCTATCTATAGTTCTATATTATTATAATCGAGTCTTGTAATGTCATCTTTGGTATCTTTTATGGTATCTTTTAGTCAAGTGTCACACGTCGTTAACCCCTTCATATTTGCATATGTATATATGGAATCAAGGCCTTTGGTTCCTATATAATCGAAAATGACCAAACTAATACAAGATCTCGTAGATGGGAACCGATTTTCAGAACATAATCCATTAATCGTTACTCATAAGCCAACAAGAAACATGCATGCATAAATAATATGTGAATTTAACCCGATAGGTTAATAAGTGAAATAATCCCTTAAAATACATTCTAAGCTAATAAAACCATCCATTCAAATACTAATGTTGGCGACAACAACAAATACATATCCAACCAACAGACCCTCCCCTTTAAGAAACTCATACTTTGCAATCTCATCCCTCATAATATACTATTAAACAATGTGAGAATAATTCAATATCAAGTGTTACGTATCCAATTTTGTCTTGAATAATTAATCCCTTGGAATTAATATAGATAAATAAGCTTGAGTTTGGTTAGTTTGTCAGTTTCAACAGTTCTCTCCCACCAAACCCTACTCCCAAGCGGCATGCCCATACAAACATACCGACGCTTTTGTCTCACATCATCAACGATTTTCTTGCCACTCAGAAAATACGACAAACAAATAAGATTGCATTATGCTTTGCGTAATATTAGATGATATGGAACCAATGAGTTTCTTCAGCAACTACTCTCTTTGCTATTATTTCTCCATATAAATAAACTATATACTATCTTTGAATTAGGGGTGATCAATATATATAATACTCATTTATATAATATACCGTCCATAATTTTTATGAAAATTGAATTCTAATAATTCCTACTTTGATATTTTTCAATGAACAGTCCCAAATTTCAATAAATTGTGTACTTTTATGGAAATAAATCCAACTTCGTATTTTCATTTTGGTACTCTTTAAAGTTTCACATTTTGCTAATTTTTTCCATTCCTCCCCTAGAAATGTTATGAAGTCTAATTAGTAACAAACTTTTTCGCTCTTTTTTAAAAAAAAAATCCAAATACGTATTGTGATTTTTCTAAGGAATAAAAGTGGGGAAATCATAAAATTAAAAAAATCAAAAAAATTGGAAAAAATATGTAAAATCACTATAAATCATTGGGAAGTGTTGTGATAAATTTAGGAACGAGGATAAGTCAATATCCTCAATATTTAGAGTATTCACTCGATGATGATCCACAAAAATATGATTTGTTGAAATTTGAAACCACTAACATACATTTTTAAACTTTGAATTATTATCACAATCCAATCTTCTTGATTTTTATCCCTCACTATATGATTTTTCTTTTTTTTATTGGATTAAGCCATTAAGGGTTGGTCACGAGTCACGACCACCCCAACTCCCATTGGAAACCGCCAACAATAATAGCTAAGAAGATCGCAGTTCAGAGTGTTGTGATAAAAATGCCACTAAAATTTCTCAAAATGTCAAATTTGCCATTAATATTTTCAAATTGTCAAAACTGTCATTACAATTTCTAAAATTGTCAAATTTGACACTCTTCCCAAATACCACCTGCTACTGTAAATTACCTTTGACAAATTTTTTTTGAAACTTTTTGAAATTAAAAAATGAAAAGGGAAGTGTCACTGCCAGTTCGTTGCTCTTGCTTTGCTTCTTTCTTCATCGCAACACTCTCCATACAACTCCTTCCTTCTTCCTCAAACCACTACCCAGAAACCCTATCCTAAAACATGGAAGTTTTGACTTTTAGATCCCAGACCTAGAATAAGCCATGGTCACTGTTTTGAAGATGGTGAAGAAGAACATCGAAGAAATTGCAGAAATTGAAGCCCATATGAGCGAAAAAGAAGATCGTAGAAGAAGAAGCTCGAAGAAAAGGAAAAAATGGGGTGAAAAGCGTCGAAAATGGCGAACAAGAAGAAGAGTGAAGAAGATTGATGAAGAGTGAAGAAGGAGAAAGAAGGAATTACAGAGGAAGGTGAGAATATTACAGAATCTTTTTGTTTGCTGCAGTTAACCCATGTTTGTTTGCTTAGAAAGAAGATTGTTGGCGGGCAGAAATGGGGGAGGGAGGAAGGTTAAGGAAACAATCATGGCATTATTAGGGTATAAATAATGGGTTGGGTTTTTCTTTTTTTTGTTTGACAAGGGAAACCGACAGTAACAGGTGGTATTTGGGAACAGTGGCAAATTTGACAATTTTAGAAATTGTAATGACAATTTTGACAATTTGAAAATATTAATGACAAATTTGACATTTTGAGAAATTTTAGTGGCATTTTTAACGCAGCACTCTCGCAGTTCATCACAAAAGCACAACATGGAACATGTCGTATGATTCACATGAACTCGCATCTTATTACGTGCCATGTCAAATGTCAATCATCACAGACTATCTTATCTTAAATGATTCCACCCTGAAACTTCATTAGGCAGGCAAGTAGGCAACGAATCAACATCAGGACTGGATTTGGTAGTCTTGTTTGGGAATCTTCAAAATATATAAGAAGTTGCACTTGTTTAGAGAATATCGTCCAAATTTTATAAGAATAAAGAGTGGTTTTCTGGTACATAACGATTATAACATAAGCTTCTCTCAGTCCTCAACAAGAACACTGGTAAGTGTTGTTAACACACACATAGCAGTAATACATGGAAGTCTCGCGACCCACTATTTCCAGGAATATTGTGCGGGTGTATGAATACGCTGAAGTGAAGCTCCAAGCTCGGCAAATTTTTTGCCCACTTAAATGAAAGAAATTCAGAAAATGATAGAGATATTGGTTTACCATAAGAGGTTAACATGTTGATAAGGGTCAAAAAAATTGGACCACATTCAACACTGTCTGAATAGAATCCACTCCACTATTTCCTACAACACAAAATAGGCAAGAAATGACTCCGAAGAAGTAGAGAATCAAGTTCAAGATCAGAAGTGGTAAAGATGAAACCAATGACATACTCACAAGGATGAAGAAGTCCGCTCCAGAATGCCCGGAAGCCAACCCTTGAAGAATGTCTGACTTTCGCTGTCTGCAGGTGAGATGGCGCCGAGAGGGGTGACTGATATCTGATCACGACACCAAGATGCGCCTATTTCAGTCATTGCAAAGGTTTTTTTTTTTTTTTTTTTGGGGGGGGGGGGGGGGGGTTAACATGTAATAAGGGATGCAAACATACATATCCTTCGTGTAGAGAACGGACATCAATATCATCCTCACCTATTTGGTGTCCAACTGCCTGGAAAGTATAGCATTATCAGATGAAATCAATTCATCTTATTTTCATCCATACTAGTGAATTGATGTGTATGCATTCAATCGTGATGGTTCTAATCTACGGGCAAAAAGGCCGTGACAGTTGGAAAATTCTCAGATGGGTTCATTAACCAAATCTGTTGTGTGTTTCCTAAGGTTTCAGTTGCATAAACATTAAACTGCTGTTGTTGTCTGTTGATACAGGTTCATTTTTAGACAAGAAAGCAAACTTATCAGGAAATGTCATTCATAAACTTGAGATTTCAACTTTTGTTAGTTGATGATGTAACAGGTATCACCATGAACCAAGCCAGAAACACAACCATCTAAAATAGAAAAAGACATCACAGTTGGACAAGGACAACTCCCCCAGCTCCCTGAGAAATGAGTCATCTTGAGTCCTTGACACGTGAAAGACCTGCATAAGTCATCTTCAAACCCCACTGAAGCGATTATGACACCATAATAAATCCAGCAAGTTGCTGAAATCTTTGAAAGCATGTTCATGTTAATGAGTTGAGATTTTTTATTTTTTTTCCCCCTTGGCTAACTTTTAAATAATAACCTTTGGTAGTTCTTTTACTTCATGAGTAGAGGAAAACTGGAAAAGGATGATATTACTCACTTCTCTCCTGAACAATAGTTGGCCGGGAGACACCGATGATGAGTTAATCTCTGGAGATTCTGATGAGTCGACATTAGTCATCGTTGACGACATTTTTCCCTTAGCACCGGAGGTGACTTGCTTCCAACGCATCCTAAAAAGGCTTTTACCTTGGGTAGTCAATTTGTACCCCTGTCAGCAAAAACCAACACACAAACTTACCAAATCAAACAGTGGTTTAAGCTGTGTTAAAAAAAAATCACAGTTAAGAGTCTAAACAGTTAAATTATGTTGCATTATGCTGAAAAAAATGTGATTACTAGGAAAATAGCCATGAAACATTGAACAGATTATATTACAAGACTAGAACCATGAAAAGCTTCAGAAATTAGCCATGAACAACATCAACCCATCCATATTATGCCAAACTCATACTCAGCAAATCCTTTACTAAATACAATCATTTAACAAATAGGAAAACAAGGACAGTCCATTTTTAAAATAAGAACGTATAAACTTCATGGCAAGCACCTCGAACTCACAAATCCTAGGCATGAACCAGTTTAATTGGAAAGTTTATGGCTTGATACACCATCTGATAAGTTACACAAAAGGATTCAAATGAGGAAACTTCACATCAACAAGACACTTGCATCTACCTAGCAGCCAAGGTAACACAATTGCCCTATCAAAGAACAGAAGATCTCAAGAAAATTCCATAACTTCACCGCCCACATATAAGGAAGCATGTAGCTGGATAATGAGTTTACGAAAAAGACACGTGGCATTCATAAACTTTCAAATCTGAACAGAAACACAATTAAATTCTTCAGAGAGTACCTTATGACTCCGCATGTTTGTTGGAAAATCTATATTTAAAAAGCATCTCCGTGGGTAGGTCTGATTTTTAATTTCAGCTACCACTGCACTGACAATAGGTAAGCATGCCTCCGCAGCTAAAGTATAATCATCAACAGTGCTCGTACCGCCAACCCTGGATACAGAGCATGCAAGCAATCTTGTCAAACAAAATGCAGCTAGACTTCACTGTGTCAACATATGCATAAGAGCCTGGAAGCACATTCTTAAAAACTGATTCCAGCAATTTACAGAAGTACCCACTCTAATTGACCGAAGGCAAAAAACAAATCCTATTCACATCTTGACAAACTTATAACTACAAGAAAAGAGAGGAAATGTGATATTAAGAGAGTTCGGGATGCGATCCAGGACCAACTTTTATATGTATATGAAATGATTAATGTTACAACCTGAGGGTATTATTTGGGTGAGTACTGCACTGATATGGTTGAACCCGAATGAAACTAGTGCTTCCCCCCCCCCCCCCCTTACCAACACACACACACACACACACACACAAAAGAAAAGTAAAAACACCCATCAAAGGGAGAGGGGGGGGACATAAAGGGCAGTTGAGAAAATAACAGTGTCCAAGCCACAATAACATTTTACTGCATCAAGAGGCAACAAAGGTCTGCAACTCACTGAATAACCCCAGGCAAAACATGCCTCCTGTCCTCCAGCATGTCCCTTTGATAAATTGATTCAGTGGACAAGACATTTATGACAATTAACCCCGTTCCCATAATCAAGTTTTACTTTACTAGCAAACCACTCTAGTGATATCCATCATGTATTTAGGGCAAATATTCATGTTACTTCTACTAAGTAAATTGTTTATTAATACAGCAACAAGCTTTTCTAGGACAATGCAATGACAGCCAGGTGTACTGAGATATTCAACCTAAGGTAAATGCACTTTTGCCGGATCACATACTACCACCTTAAAAATTACGACAAAAAGATGCTAGCCATTCGTACCAATCATACGACATAGATATTGCAGGTATGCCATTGAAGTACGCTTCCCGAGCACCAGCAACAGTCCCAGAGTAAACACTGTCAACATAGAACAAGTATTTTTCACAAAAAATGAGTCCACGTTATATGTAATCTAAAACAAGATACTCTCTCCCTCCTATCACTCCTTCACGGCTTGCAAATGCACAGAGAACAATATATGGATCACATTAACAAGGGTTATATCTAAAGCACTACACCTCACTTTGTTGTGGTTTGATTTGTCTTCTTAAGCTAATGTGGCCAGCCTAGTGGTCAAGACTAGAGCAAATTTGCAACTTTGCAACTTGTTTTGCACACTTATACAATAAAGCCAATACTTCTCAGTAAAATCATCAATTGCAAAGGTTAAGTGATGAATAGAGATCACCGATCACTATGTTGTGATCCTAATGCCAGAAACCAAATGCATTCACCATCACATGCAAGGGACCAACCTCAAGTGAAATTAAAGACAACTACAAGCAATAGGAAATTGCTACCTGTAACTACAGAACGTTATTCCGCTGCTTTTAAGAGGGGATCAACTGTCTATTATTTCAAAATGCCTATATTAGTCGGATGCAAGTATTTTAGTATATATACATGTTTGTCATCCTCAACTTGAAAACCTCAGGTTTCACGCCCATGGTTCAGCCCTTTTTCTCCGACACAGATATGCAAAGTGAGAGTTGAATAGATCATTTCAAAACAGTAAAAGTAAAACTAAATTGTTGCTTTTTTAGAGTATTTGATTTTAAAATTGTAGGCAATCTCTTGAGGATACATATCTAAATGTTATGATGACATATTTGATGATTGCAGTCATCTCTTGTTTATGAAAATTCTTTCTTAGAATGTTGCTTTTGGGAATGATAGTTGGCCACCACCTGGCCTGACCACTGGGCAACCCAATTAGGAGTATGCCAAGATAGAGGGAACCATGCATTTACACATATCATACCAGGCCAATGCACCTTAACATACATGAATCAGCAACAATTTTGCCCCTGCCTCCCAAAGGATTTCAAACCTTGGATCAGGAAAACTCAACCCATGCCACTTGAGCTCAATGCTCCTAGCTTTTGTAAACCTCTATACTATTATTTATTGCATATTTTCAAGTTTAGCTCTTCTATCATATCTTATTGCAAACCAGGGACAGAGAGTATTCTGACTCCATGTCCTATCATCTTTTGTTGAACAATGAAGAGTCAGAGTGACATTATGAAATGCAAAAACATGACCATCTTCATATTCCACATTAGAAAGTCTAAAGATTTATAAAGTACGAAGAGACACCACGAATCAAAAGAACAGGGAATCCAGGAATTAAGAGATACTAGTCAATATGTCTGTTGCATTGTGAGGGCCAGAGATAGGACCCAAAAAAAAAACATAAAACATAAGAATGTACACAAGATTTTAAAAACAATTTTTAAAAAAAAAACAGAAAAGTTCAACAGAAGTTGAAGTCATAGACACTAATGTACATCACTTTGGAAAGGAAGATTGAATAAATCACTGGAAGCAGTGCAACAAGAAAAAGTTGCATCCAACAAGTTAAGAGCTAGAAAACCTTTTTTTTTTTTGTGAAGATTCAAAATGATTTAGGATTGTGGGACTTCTAAAAAAATTACTATACTACTAGTAAGCGCACTAGTGGCCAATTTTCACTTACATATGGTAACCACAGTTGCTTCCCATATTTATGCCACTAAGAACCTGCAGGCAAGCAATAAACACATTATGCTCAGGTAAAACATAATCTATACATCTACTTTCATGAATGAGGACTGTATGAAACCTAAAATATCAAAAAATTCTGAAAAAGTAAATAGCCACCCTTGCTAACACATGTCTTACACAGAAAATACTTATTTCTGCAAGGGAATCAGTAGTCAGTAACTCTTAGTTTAAATGCAAGATATCCCCTAGCATATCACCCACTACCTCGTGTAACTCCCCCAGCTACCACAATCACGTACATGAATATATATCCACATTTACTACTGAGAGGAGCCACTTTCCTGTCATTACAATAAAATGTCTCTACATGCCATTATTACCTATCCTAAAACGATTTTGTGCTTTACAGTAAAGTTTAACTATTTTTCTTATTCATCCTACAGTATGAAGCACAAAGCATCAGACACTCTCCTTGTCTTTCTGCATTTGTGTTGGACACAAGTGATAGACACATATTTTATAAGTCTCACGCAAATCTCAAAATGCGCAAGAAATTGTGGCTGACGATATTTTTTTCTAGAGACAGAGGAGTTCATCTTATTCAATGTTTCGCAAGAGACACTTTAAAAAAAATTAATGGTCTTTACATTCAAACACAAGCCTCCCTTTGTACATTAAAAAGGGACAATATCATCACAATAGGCAATGAATTAATGACAATACATGTCAGCCAAACTTATTTCTTCTTTTCAGAGGGGAAGGATTATATGCTGAAGCATCAACCTCATGCTGTACTTGAGCTTATATGAGTTCGTAATGCAAGTTGTCAAGGTTATTACTTAGCATAGGATACAATTTGACTACAGATCCTGTAACTTTATAAAATATTACCTTCTCAAAGTAATTGCCCGCTCTTAAAAATGTGTTCCCAATATGCAATAAGAAGATACGAGATATATAAATTTAGCAATCTTTAAGTAGAATCGTGGATAATATTAGCCGATATGTAAATATGGCACCAGACCATCAAAAACTTAGCTATGCAGGAACAAATCATAAAATAGAATGCTCCACATACAAATTAAAACGCCTCCCCTCATATTCTCAAATTTTAATGTTTGGGATGAAAGAATGAACAATAGGTAAAGAGCATTTAAAACAAATCTTACGATTTATACCAGATCAGGACTAGATGGAAACAAAGCATCCGAAACCCCTAAAGAAGCACAATCTGCTGGTGTACCTGCAAGAAGCATGGATTCCCATTTATGAACATGTAACCAAACACAAGCTGGACAGCAGGACACATATGTCAGAAGCATAGAACATGAAGGCAGAAACATTCAGAAAGCCAGGAAGCACGATCCTATAATCAGCTATCTGATGCACATACATATCAAATGAAGGCAGAAACATTCAGAAAGCCAGGAAGCACAATCCTATAGTCAGCTATCTGATGCACATACATATCAATGACATTCAGATGTGTCTTTAGACAATTGAACAGGGAGCCAATAAATATTTAGATAAACTGCCTGGAAAGACCATTGAAGATGGATCAACAACGATGGGACTGCATGTTTATCGTCTGAATCAACATGTGTATACAGCATATATGTTCTATGAAATAATAAGTTTAAAAGAAACACCTGTGGCTACATCTTAACAATTCGGAGAGCGGACAATCTTTCCAGAAAGAAATCCCACATCAGATTATAGGGACTGGTGTATTTATGAACTAAAGATGAGTAGATGACAGCAAAAGCAAGACACAGGCTGAACAAAACATAGGATCCAAAAGTGTCAAAATACCAGAAACTGCAAATGCTTTAGCTCCCTCAATCTCCACTTCTTTGGCAGTAATAGGATGACGCCAAGTGATCCCATGACTAACAGCTGATTTTTCCCTGAAAGCACATTGGCAAGGTTAATAAAGTTTCCACAAAATAGTTCTCTAAGTGAAATTTTAATTGGCATTATGAGCAAGCAACCTATTCTGAATAACTTCATTCAAACAAAGTACATCATAGTTCTATCTACACAGGATAATGGCCCATTAGCAACTCACAGCCATGACAAACTGGTCATCACGGAAACAAAACCAAAAGTAGAAGAACAATGGATATTTTACATATATAACCCTGAGGTTCAGTGTAATTACAAAGTTACTCATGTTTGCAACTGAACTTTCATACTCCTCACTTTTGCTACTAAATATATTTCCAGCCAAAAATGGTTGTTGAGAATGAAACGGACCGGAACACTCTTGCCATTGTGTTTCAAGTAAACTTTTGTTGACCCCTAATTTATTTATTTTTTTAATTTTTGGTTTGACCAACCCTTTCGTTTTAAGTTGGCATTATTATAATGCAAAAGTACATTACAGATATGATTTTTGCTTGAAATCAGTAAGGGGATCAATAAAACCTTACTTAAAACACATTAGCATGGGCATTTCGGTCTATTGTAGACTCAAAAACCATGTATTGGCCAAAAATGTATTTAGCAACAAAGTTGAGGTGTTATGAAAGCTACATTGTAAATAACATGGGTAACTTTGTAATTACGCTTAACCTCAGGGGCATAAATGTAAAATATCCGTGAACAATGCAAAAATCGATCAAACAAGTAGGAAGTCTTAATACTACAACAAAAAATAAGGAGATCTAGATGCACGTAAACCTACATGTTCAAGTAGGGAGCTTGTTCCAATAGACTCATAGGGACAAAAACCTCATAATGAAAGCTTTCAAGTTCATAACATTTTGGTCAAAAACTTGCGGTGTAATCGGGGGGGGAAGTATGATAAACACACTACATACATTGACAATTATTACTATGCAGGCTCGTATGATGAAACATTTAATTAATCAACACTTCCAAGGGACACAAACAATTCCACTTCATCTTAATTTACTTATAATACCCTATGTTAGGATTGGGTATCCATCGCAAGCACCTTCACCTTGCTCTGATGCTAGTTGTTAGGATTAGGAGTCCACAATCACAACAATAGTGGGGAATAAAAGGTGAATTTTTGTATTTGAAGCATATGTAAGTTTACATGTACATCAATATAATCTCATGAGGTGAAAGCATTTCAGTCCAAATGACACCAAAAATGGTTGAGCTTTTAATTTTAAATTGTATAAGTTCTTCTACATATTTATTGCTAAGTCATACATTGACACTTGATGAAGGGTCTAATGAAATCAGCCTGTCTGAAACACCAAAGTAAGGCGACAAGCAAACCACGTATTCTTTGTCATTACTCCTATCCCTATTAAAAGTTGGTGAAAGAGCTGAGGAGATTGATCAATACGCCACCAAAGTAGGAAGAGGGTTATCAGAAACACATGACTTTATCAAATAATTTGAACAAGATCTAGCTCCACTATACCATTTACAGACAAACATTATTCGTAGTGATTCAAGAAGAGTCAAAAGTAAAAGACAATTAACAAGGCATATGATAAACTGCAAAACAACATTAAGAAAAATTGTACCCATATTGAACTATCCAGCTCAGTTCTAAGAGAGACTTCAAACAGTAAAAGGTTACATAGAGACAATTTTCTGCTGTTATTGATAGTCCAAAACTCCTAATATGATAACTAAGGTTGAACATTCAGCAGATGATACTTGGAAATTGAAGTTCCCCATGGGGAGAAATGACATATACAAGCAATAGGAATCAGAAAGACATAAAACCAAACCAACAACCTCGTATGCAAGATCCCCGCTAAGGGAGAGGATTGTTGTGAAATTTATGTAGCCCCAACCCGCAATTACAAAGAGGTGTCACCATAAGGACCATCTGAGCTCATCATTATCCAGAGCTATTAAACCACATGCACATCTATTTTCAAGTAAAATCTAAAATTCTAAACTGCTGGAAAGTAAACCACAGGAAGGCATTACAATTGAATCATTCAAACTTGAATGGTTCAGAATTTCGTTGGAATTTTTTCGGTATGACACCTATAAACTTGACAATATCTCATCAGCCTCGTATCCTCCATCAAAAATAAATTGCCTGTAGCATTTTCTCGTAGGAAATACGAAGTAAAATTGCATAAGACTACACCAATTTTGGACATGAACATATAACAAAGAGAACTCAAAAAAGTAAAGTTTAAATCAAAAACCTTTCCAACAAATAGCATTGGCTATCTTCGTGGAATAAACATAACAATTAACAAGCAATGTATAAATATATCGACATTTCAGGATACAGATTCAACAAATAACTAGCTTGCAAGCATACACCAGTAACTACATTAAGCAGTCATTCAGCCAAAGTTCAGGCTACTTCACTCAAATTCCGTAAGAACAAACCAACGGAAGCAACCACATTTTGTTCGTTTCCATCCTAACGAATTCATAAGCATTCATACACACATCATTCAGCATAAACAACCTACTTGAATCAAAACAAAACCAGAAACATCAAACCATAATCCACCTAGAAACAGGAATCAATCCAGCAGGAAAATTGAAAATAACATAGAGAATTGAAGAGAGGGATAGAGAGAGCATACGAATCAGGAGCACAAACACGAACTTCGTAAAGATTAGTGGCGACGAGAACGCGAACCAATGCGCGTAAACCAGGGGCGTCGATGCCGTCGTCGTTGGTCACCATGATCGCCGGCCGAGCAGCCATGGTTTCCGGTGGGAGAGAAAATAGGGTTGATGATGAAGATGATGATGGATGGTTAAATAAATGGGACGAAGAATCAAGCAAGTGTTAATGGTGAATGAGCTTTATATGATTTGATTTCAGACTTTAAATTAGTGATTAGTGACGGAATTTTGGTCAAGTGGAATTGCAGCGCAGCAAAGCCTCGAAACACAGTATTGTTGCATTTTAGACCTGTTAGCTATTATTTTATTGGAGAATATATGTGTTCTTTGGACATTGGACCTTTTTTTTTTTTTGTGGAAGTGTCATTGGATAGGGGAATATACCTTTTTTTGGGAGGGGATTTCATGCATTTGATTGCTCATTGCCGTGAAGACATTTTAGAGACAATGATATTTATGACAATTTTTGAGAAATTGCGAGTTCATAAATAAGTTTATGAATTGCCTTATTATAGAAAGACTTTGGCTCTATTCGGGGTTAGCGTTTTAAATAGCTTTTAGCGTTTTGACTAAATCAAAACTCTAATTTATAAATTTTAGGTGTTCGGTGAATTAATATTTCAAAGTAGCTTATAGAGTTTTAGTTAACGTTTCATAGGAATTGTCAAACGTTAGTAATATTAACGTTTGAAATTAAGAAGTAGCGTTTGGATGACAATTGACTTCTAAATTCTGAAAATACCCCCAACTCTCAGAAAAAATTAAACAATTGTCATTGCTATAAAAGACAACTCACTATTATTTCCACTATTCCTCCTACAAATCACAATCTGCTTTGCTTATTCCCTGTGTTTCTTCCCCATTTTCCAACTTTTAAATATTAATAAACACAACCCACAAATAAGTGTTAAGGAAAGACAAATAATATATATTAGAATTTATAATAATAGTAACGGTGGTAACCTTTTACAATAAAGATGTAGTCATTTACAAGTTACAACAAATACCCTCTTTATGAACAACAATAATATATGATGTCCTTGGTTACAAAAAAAATAGTAATAATAGTAGTACTACTAATAATAATAACATTAACAATAATAATATGAATAATAATGATAATAGTTATAATACTAGTAATTTCCACAAAAAGAGTAATAATAATAATAATAATAATAATAATAACAATAACAATAATGTCCTTTTTGGTCATTTTACGTCAATAAGTTAATCCAACCGCTAATTTTACCGAACGTAATCTTTACAGACAGCTATTTAAACAGCTATCAGCTATCCACTACACTACAACCGTTATCCACTACCCCAAACGTTATCCGCTATCTCAACTGCTATCAGCTACTGAATCCGCTATCTTTGCCGAACAGGGCCTTAATAAAAGAGAATGTAACAAATTTAAAATAATTAGTTATCTCTGTACTGTTATGAATGGTGTATCTTATTTAGGTTTGAGACTTTATTCTTCCTTATAGTTGTAGCAATATTATATTTGAACAATCTGGTTTAACTTGTAATAACCTCACTCCTAAATCTTTAAATGTTTATGTTTGAGGCAACAACCATAACCCAAACAATCTGGTTTAACATGAATGGTGTACCTCGTTATCGTTAGAATATTGAGATACATATGAGCAAGATACCTTTGCATGATTTTTTAATCATGTGCTTTATGTTTGAGGCAGCAACCACAACCCAAATAACCTATTAAATGTTTCTTGTTGAGTTTCGCTTTGCTCCCTCATTCGCCTGCTACATTTTTAAAGCTAGATAGACTAGTTGTTCATATGAGAAGATTTCATATTTCATATTAATCTAATGTATATCATGAGGCTCTTGATAGACTCTGATACAGATGGTTAGGATGTTTTTAGCTTATTGACTATTAAAACAAAACCCTATAAGATCTTATTTATAACAACCTGTGTCATGGTTAATAAGCTCTTTTACTAAGACGTGTTAGTTTAAAAAAGCAAGGTTGTGACAATTTTATGCCCATTAGGGCATGAGACCAACTTGTCTGTCATGATTGACGCTTCTCTCATCGCCCCTTCAGAGGCGCCCTTCACTAAGTCACTCATGTGCCTCGAAAAAGCTCCCCCTAGTGAATTTAGGTTGAAAATCATGGTGGCTTTCTCAAAGTTTGATATGTAACAATACCGTGCCTTTAGAACTCTTTATACCATAAAGTTATGGAATTGCACTCATTTTAGTTGCGTGATTGAGTTGTGACTAACGCCTTACTACGCTTATTTACGTTAATAAATATGTTTGATCATACCTTTTCTCTTAGAGTTGGTCGGTTGTTCTTGTATTCTACAGTTTGTTGTACTTTGTAAACTTTTAAGCATTTTGGTTATCAATAATCGGAAAAAAAATATGTATATAAATGCTTATGTAGTGATGTTTATGAATCAATTACTCAATTAGCAATATATATATATTAATGAGATTGTCTATGCAATGTAAGGAATTAAACCATGCACCATTATATATTGATCATGAATCTATGATCACAATCCATGCCAGCCTAATTGTTACATATGCCTTTTTTAATTGAATTTATTGGGTGGATTAGTGGGCCTAATTAACCCCCGAGTTTAATTAATTAGTGTTTCCTTGCCTTTTGTTTTCCACTTAAGCCTGCTAATGAATGGGATAGACATTATCACATAAAAGAGGAAGTTGACGTGGCCTTGACAATGGTGGACCAACATGAAAATGATTGTGACATACAATGCATAGATTGGGATATAAAGGTTGGACAATTAGCAGCTCCAAGTGTCGACCATCCATCGTCTTAATTGCTAAACGTGGTTTGCTGGAAACAATCAAATTAATTACGATATTAATATAGTATTGGAGACTTGTGCATGATAAGACATTAATTAATTCAATCATAAGGTACGGGACGGACACTGGGATCAGCTTAACTAAGGACTGTCTGCCCAAACTAGTGGTTTAGATTGAGACAAAGACTTAGGCAACTTACAAATTACAATAGCATTCTTTTTTTTTTCTAGGAATTTTGGACGCTAATATACTAAATTTTGGGGTATTGGGCAATAATACACTGAACTTTGACCTTGAACGATAACGCACTGTATTTTGGAGGTATTGGATAATAATGTACTTAGAAAGATTTTGATGTTGGCTGACTCGGTGGTGATCCTACGTGGCAGGCCTGTCACGTAGGATCGCCACCGAGTCAGCCACCGTCGGAATTGTTCCGAGTGCATTATTGTCCAACACCCCTCAAAGTACAGTGTATTCAGTATTATCGTCCAATGTCAAAGTTCAGTGTATTATTATCCAATACCCAAAAAGTTCAGTGTATTAGCATCCAAAAACCTTTTTTTCTAATAAAAATATAATTAAGCAAAATTTAAATATTGATGTTTGAGATTTACAGAGCTTAACAACAAAATAAAGAAATACAATAAATTTATGATCTAATATTATATTTTGAATTGAACATCTAAATTAATATGTAATTTACGAATATCCATAAAGTATAATCTACTTCCTACTTAAAATATTTAAACAAGTCTAACCGAGCTGAGTCCTGGTTGAATCCTCTAGGCTCGAACTCGACTCGGTAGACATTTGTGCCGAGCTTGAGGCGAGTCAAATTTTGATCAAACTGAGCTCAAGCTAAGATTTGACCGAGTCGAATCCGAGTGGCTTATAAGCTGGCTTGGTTCAGTTACATCCCTGATTTGGGCATTCAGATTAGATAGTTTTATAACAAGCTTGTCCTGTTGTCCAAAGTGCAACAAGATGGAGCATGTAGCATTGTGGGCTTGTTGCCATTGCATTTGGAAAGCAAAGCCCCACTTCGGGCCTAGTAGGGCCGTCGTCTCATGGCTCTACACATTATTCGTTTGGAATGATTTAATTTTCACGTGCTACAAGAGGGCATGATTTTTTGTTCCCATCAACAAAAAAGAAGATATTTTTATTATATTTAGGCTACGTTCTTTTGTGCCATTGGTAAGATGCAAAAATGGGCGGTATAGTGAAAATTGTGAAAAGTGCGGTGAGGTGTAGAATGATATGGTGAGGCTTGTGGAAAGTATGGTTGATGTGGTAGGTGATGAAAAAGAATGTGAAAAGTAGAGGAGAAAAGTGAGAAAAATGAAAAGTGAGAAGATATTAGTAATGATTGTAGTAAAGTGTGGAAGAATATTTAATGATATGGTGAATTATGGACCTCATGGTATCGCACTGCACCACACAAAAGAACAGGGCCTTATTTGATTTACTGTAGGTACGAAGGTTGTGTTTGGCAGTAGCTTATGGGGTGGCGTTTAGCGTTTTGACAAAGTCAAAATTATAATTGCATAAATATTAGTGTTCGGTAAGCTAGCGTTTTGAGGAACGTTTAGCGTTTTAAGGAGCGTTTAGTGTTTTAAGGAGCGTTTTGTGGAACGCTAATAAAGTTAACGTTTAGCGTTTGGAGTAGCGTTTCATATTTTTCGGTCAAAAAACCCCCTTTGAAAATTTTGTCTTTTGGAAATTATTGATATCCTTTTATGTCAATTCACATTATTCTGTTAATTCAACCGCTAAATTTACCAATCGAACACAATTTTCATTTGTACAGTCATCTACTATCCGCTACTTAAAACGCTATCCGCTACTTAAAACGTTATTCGCTACATAAACCTCTATCCGCTATCTAAAACACTAATTTTGCCGAACAGGACCGAATTGAACGTAGATAATTCTCAAATAGTCTATCCACAAGTAAAATTAGGCTGAGCACCTAAGCCAATGAGCTTGTAGCACAAATGAAATGAGGGTGGGAGGTTTATCCTCCATCAGGGTTCAATTCCTGGTGACCACAATTTTCTTGGTGGGAATTGTTGATGTGTTTGGGAGACTCTTTGTGGGCCTCCTAATAGTGTACCCACTTCCCTTTGGACTAGTAGGCCTGCTGATTTTCCTTGAAATAAAAGACATAATAGATGGCCGGACTTACCAATGTAAAAAAAATTTAAAAAAAATTAGGCTGCATCTATGCGAGAAGTTATCAGATAGATCCGAACTCATTTAGCTAGATAAATGAAAATATAAACATGGAAATGTGTTCAGATAATCAGAATAAATAAATAATAATTAATTTATATATTAGATATGTCATTTGAAATGTCCTGATATACATTAAAAAGAAAACTATTCTTATAATAAAATATTTGAGTTCATTGATGAAATTGTGACTACAATAATTAATATTTTAATAAAGAAATTGAATAGACTTCCTATATTCATGTCAGCTAGGCCCAGTTTTTTTCTACGGTTGGTAAATTGCGGTACCACACAGTTTGCCACAACTCACCACACTTTACCACAAATAATTATTTTTCTCTCTTCTCACTTTTCTCTCTCCTCACTTTTTTCCTCTATTTTTTGCATTCTCTCTCCTCACCTATCCCGTACATACCAATAACATACCACAATTCCACCACATCCCACCACATTTCCATCACACCTTACCACACCATATAGCAAAATACCGCAGAAAAGAACAGTGCCTAAGTTGCAAACTGTTAGTCTGTTAGACACCAAAAGAAATTACTTACTTGAGTTTAAAAATTAGAAGTTTGAGCAGACAAATATTGTATTGAGTAAGCGGTAGGTGGCACATATATCGTAGATGCCTAATGTCTTTGTGAAAAGAAAAGTTGCATTTTAGATATGAGTTTAGTATTATATATTACATGCAGTTGTGGCGGCTTTCTAACAAAACGAGTTTATTGTTCTTGTGTTGTTTTCTGGCATGAGTTTTCTTTCGAAATACGAATGATGTTAAAGTTGGCTCCTTTTCTTTTCTAAATATAATATATTTTGATCAAGTTTATCTTCTTTTTTCTAAATTAGTAAAGTTTACTCGTTTACTCAACTCTTATTTTAAAAGTAATTATCGATAAGCTATGTAGATTAAGACAAATGATAGGCACCAAATTACTCATACAAACATGATTAGAGTTGCCAAAAATTCGAGTCTGGATAATTCTAGGTTTGGACAAATCGGACACTGAACGAAAATTTGATGTTTGATACTAGCCTTTTCGCGTATTTTTCAGTTCGGACTTGGAGCGGACAAATTGGACAAGCATAGATTTGGTTCTAGATCGAATTTAGACAATAGAGATTTAAAAATAATTGTGTTTGAATTTTCGATCTATATTAGAATAATAGTGTTTGATTTGTATGTTTTGGGGTGGTGGTATGCATGCCTTGGACTGTGTTGTAAAGAACGATAGTCCTGATGAATAAATTGGGCTTGGGGCCCCCTCACTTATAAAAAAAATCAAAATTTGAATGAAAATTCTATATACATATCCATTTTTTTTTTGGATTAGACAAATTCGAATTATCAGGTCGGACAGATTTTTGCCAACCTTAAACATGACTCATCAAGGCATCTAACCCCATGATCTTTATCTATATAAAACCCTTTGCTTCCACTAGAAATTAAAGTTTAATAGGAGCTTAAAAGAGAAAAATGGTTGTTAATTAAGCTAATCCCTATCATTATCTTATTTGATGGGCGAGGACCTATCAACCCCAAGTTCATTGTATTTTAAAGGGTAAGACAAGTTTAGTAAACATCTATTTTATGGGTTTGGCATTCCATTTTAATGCAAGTGAAAATTTTTAACTAAAAAAACCCTAATGAGCACAAATTATAAACATATACAATGCTTTCCTCATATCTGAAAACAAAATGTTTTAATTAAGCATGTGTCTAAAAAAATTTATCCCATTTTTTAATATTTATAATCAAAGTGTATTGTACTTACAATTTAGCAAATACTAAACAACTTTTGGATACATATTTGAAAAGCTTTAAGTAACTAATAGTGTAACGCAGGTCTGATAAAGGTGAACTTATCTTTAAAATTACAAATGAATAATAAGGCAAAATTAAATTTTGGTGAGTTGCATTAAAGTTTTAGTTAATAAAAGGGGCAGTTCAGTGTACAAAATATCTCCACAACCGAGAGTCTGGGGAGGGGTCACCACAAAAATGTAACGTAGGTAAACTTTACTTTATATTTTTGCAAGAGTCTATTTTCAACACTCGAACCCGTAGCACTTATTTGGAAAAAAAAATTGATAAAAATATAACTATTTGAAATATTAGTAAAATCAAATGATTTTTACCAAGACTCCGTTCTTTTATGCGGTAGGTTGCGATGCGGTACCATACACCAAATCACACTTTTTAATTTCTATCATACTTCACCACACCATACCACAATCATTACCAATATATCATTTCACTTTTCTCTTTCCTCACTTTTCTCTTCTACTTTTCACATTTTTTCTCCTCACCTGCGCCACCTACCACAACTTTCACCACACTTCACCACACTTTTTAAATTCCACCGCTCCGTTATCACAATACACCAACCATATAAAAGACCGGAGCCTAAATTATTATTTTTTTTACCTTTTACCTAGCAACAAATTTGACACACCTGTAGATGATTTGATGAGCTATGAAGATGGATGTGCTTTGATTGAAAGGGAGCCCAAACAAGGTTAGAGCAAACAAAGGGGCAGCCCCAAGTGGAGGACTGCATGAAGTTGTTTTGCTTTTGAAATCAATTACCATGCAAAGATGAAAAGGCATACATGTCTCACAACAACCACCTCATCACACATATCAAATGGCTTGTCTTGTGTTGTGTTTCTTTATTGCTCATTCACTCACTCCCATCCATTTAATTATTTTCTTTCATTTTTCATTCTAATCACATTTTTTAAGGAAAAAAAGGGATCTATTGGGGTCATTTTGTTTGATTGGTAAGACAAGTACTTTGCAAGACCAGTAGTTCGATGAGTTTAGATCTTTTCAGAAGGAATAAAAAGCATGTTGTGAATAGTTTTGTCAACTGTGATGTCACGAAAATTAACATGGATAATTGGGTGGGATCTTATGACTTCTATATATCATTTTATTGATGACATTATTGTTTGTAAAGGTGTGAAGTTTTGTACTGGTTTGGAGATTATGAAGATGGACAATAAAAGGAAATCAGTTCGTAATTTTAAGAAGATGCTGCACGAGGAAAGAAAGACTTTTTGGAGGCATCAATTTTAAGTGTGTGGCTTTCCTTTGTTTGTTGTTTAAGCTGTGTTTTGCTGTTTTATTTCTTGCTATTTTGTTGTTGATTTTGTAACTCTATGCATCCTTCAATATGAACTTTTTAACTTTTTAGCCTAAATTATCGGAAAAAAGGAAATGACTAATATGGATATTAAATTTTCCTTTTGTAGCTCCATGCATCCTAGACTTGAGATTAAGGCTACAACGAAGCTCAAGAGTATTGTTAATTTCTATCATGAAAATGTTAAACATTCCTAAAATAGGTATGAAAAAAGTGGTGTGGGCCGTGTGGCATACATGCCAATACCCATTTTCAAACCCATTAACGGTACTTGTATCCATACCCGACGGGTACGAAAAAGATAGCACTCATATCTAGATCTAAATACCATAATCTTGACGCGATAAAGTAACGAAGTGTGAGTCATCTAATTTAGCATAATTAGATATTGCAAGGATAGATATCAACTTTATTATTGCAACATGACTCATATCATTGGGAATTAATTTATTTAGAAGAGAAATTACAAGAGAATGAGGATGGACTATTAGTTTGGACATGGAGAAAAATAAAAAAGACTAGCATGATCAATTTTTTTAAAAATAATAATTTGGGGATATTTGGGTACAGGCCGGGTTCAAGGATAGGATGAGTGGGGCCCGTACTCATACTCATATCCATTTTATCAAAAACCAACCCATACTCGCCTATTACCTATGTTTGTAACCCATTCCCAGATGTTTTAAATGGGTTTACATGGTATGAATCAACCATTTGATACAAGGTATAATATTTTTTAAACAGATTAGTAAAATATAAGTAAATAAAGTAGGAAAGATAAATCTGACGTAATGCGTAAATATTGAAAGGCAAATTAGCAATAGTACAAGTAAGGTTCATTGTGCCACTTAAATATAAGAATTTTTAAATATATATTTTATAATTTTTTAATAAAATAGTGTAAATAAATAAGTCATATAAGTTTATTAGATATATAAACTTTTAAATATATATTATGTGAGATATTTTAATTAGCGTAATTAAGATAAATAAAAATAAATAAGGTCAGTAAAGATAACAAAAGAATTTTCATCTATTAGGCCTTGATCTTTTATACGGTTGGCTGTGGACCTTGTGGTGTGGTAATGATGCGGTGCGGTGAAATTTGAAAAAGTGTGGTGCATTGTGGGGAAATTTGTGGTATATGGGGTAGGTTAAGAGAAAGAATATGAAAAGTATAGAAAAGTAAAGATAGAGAAAAATGAAAAGATATATTGATAATGATTGTGATGTGGTGTGGTGTGGTGAAATGTGATGTGAAATTAAAAAAATATGGTGTAGTATGATACCGCATCGCAACGTACTGCATGAAAGAACGAGCCTTAATCAAATGATATAATTTGATTTTAAAGAAAACTCAAAATTACATCGCATTTTCACAACATCTTGGAATTGGATTCAAGTCAAACAACACGCAAATTGGATGCCAGCATTTACCCTTCGTCAGTCGTCACAAATGTATATATAAAAAAATAAAAAAAAAATCACGCGTAGAGTATAAAGCATTGACTAACAAGCAAAAATGGTACGGCCAAAGCTATATAATCATATCTTAACAAAAATAAATATATAAATATAATTTCATTTCATTATCATTGTCTGTTGTGAAAGAGAATATAACTTTGTTATTGTGATTTTTTTTTATATTTCTTTTACAGCTTGCTTGCTTGAATGTAAGGGCTTTGTAATCTTGGCCCAACTCACTCACTAATTGCTCAGTAGTCTACCCTTGCGGTCGGGTTAAAATAGGTCATGTTTTTTTGTATAATTGTTAAAACGCGGAAGAAGTGTGGTGTGGTGAAATTGTGGAAAATGTGATAATGTGTTGGAATAGTATGGTAAAATTTGTGTAAAATGTGGTTAATGAATGTGAAAAGTATAACAGAAACGTGGGGAGAGAGAAAAGTGAAAAGATATATTAGTAATAATTGTGGTAAAGTGTAACAAAGTGTGAAAAAATATTGACTATTGAATCGTATAGTAAGTTGTGGTACTACACCACACTGTACCATATGAAAGATCAGGATAATGGATATTTTGCTATCTGAATTTCAATAAGTCAATTTAGACAAATTTACAAAAGACCGAGAAGACACGATAAGACCATAGTGAGTTAGAATTCATCTTAATTTTTTAGTTGTTATTTTCTTGTCTACATAAACTCATCTGACTACTAAATCCTCTTCTAGAAAGTATTTTCTAAATCCGTACCAATTAATAGAAATTATGTCAACCTAAAATTAGACTCACTTAAGAAAGTCTTCACCAAACAATCGGAGGTATACATCTATAAAACCTAACTTGCCTAACTAAACCCAATTTTCATTCAGGATTCACTACATGACAACCATCATAAATAAAATAAATTTTCTCCATATACATGTTAAGTTTTATCTTGACTTTCGTTTTTTTATTTAATTTTCAAAATTTTATTATGTAAATCTATAATCAAAAAAATATATTTTATAATTTTATACTAAATAAAAAATTGAACAATCAAGATAAATTTGACACAATATACAAATGAGATTCATTTTAATCATGGTGGTTGTCGTTAATTGACAATTACTCGCTCTGTTCCATGTTATTTGTCCCATTGAAAATCATGCTTCTCAAACTTCAAAATTATTTATAATAAATTTCTCAATGTGTATGATAATTCATCATATAAAATTACTATAGTTAGATTCGTAATAAAAATAATATTCAAAAAGCGTAACATTGTAATTGGTAAAAAGACATTATATGAGAAATTGTAGGTCAAAGGGTAATATGAGTAAGGATGACAGTCAGATCTGAATTCGAATCCGAAGCGAATTTGCTCCGATTCGCAATAAAAAAAATCTTATCCAACTCTGACAAAAAGAAATCTGAATCCGATTATAAAGGTTCGACTCCGATTATAGAGCGGATATGGAGGTGATCATCTCTGATCCTATTAGGTCCATTTAAGTCTAATTAGAATAAGAAAATATATTAAGAAAACCTAAAAAATTATAATATGATTGAATTAAAAATTGAGGAAAGAATTTGAAACTTAGTCTTTTTTCAAGGGCGTATTGCCAATATTTTTATGGTTGATGGACTTTTTCTCACATGTTATATTTTTGTTGTATTATTATATATTTTTTGTTACGTAAAAAAATATTTTGGTTTGTTGTTGCTTCATTCTTTTACAAGTAACGAGTAAATTTATATTAAATTGCAACAAAAATGTTGTCAAAAAAATAGAAAATACAAAAATAAATACTACAAATGCTAACTGGACATTCGATTATAATCGGAGGACCTCCACCTCCGATTATAATCGGATGTGAATGTCCACCACTCCTTTAATTAATTGGATTTAGAGGTGGATCTTCACCTCCACCCACCTCCAATTCGCCTCCAATCCATTGTCCTTCCTAAATATGTAATATATATTACATGCACTTTATGACGCGTCTTCCAAATATTCGTATGAACAATCATATAATCAGAAACAATCATAATAATCAAAGCCAATCAAATTTAATACGATTTGAACAATCAGAAAATTTGAAAGACGCGTTCTAAACATCTAATAAATTTCACTAAACATGAGATATTATGAGAGTCAACCAACAGTCAAATAACATGAATCTCCACTTACCTAAACCCAAAATCAAGCTAAACTAAACCACCATTCACGGTGACTGGATGCCAAAAATATCCAAGATACAAATTATCAACTAACGGATAACATGGACCATGGACGTACATGGGCCTCATGCCATTCTCATTTTCTCCACTTGTATTCCTTCTATCTAGCCTCAGGACCACAACCAAAGACAGAGAAAGACATGTCTCCTTGATTTTTTTTTTTAAAAAAATGATTTGCAGTGCCCCATATTTTATGAATAATGTTTTCAAAGTATTTTATAATTTAACAATTATTAGAGTACATATTCGGAGATTTGAACATATTTTGAGTTATGTTACCTGAACCACTCAAATGCCCCTCATTTATTTTGAGTGTTTGATCTTATTGGCAATATACACTTCCAAACAACCTTCCACCGAAACATTACCCGAAATATATTTAAATTACCGGATTTTTTTATTAATTTCCATTATGGGCACCTTAAAATATATTCTAGAAACATGGATGACTAAAAACAGTTTTCCCAAAATGTAGGGTACCTAGTCATTTCTGGGAATAATTTTTCTGTCAATGTTGTTTGATTCACATATTTTTGTTAATGTTTAGTTGTATTTAGCAGATAGAAAATTTCAATATAAGATTCATATTATTTTACACTCAATCTCAAGAAAGCTTTCCGAGGACGATAAGGAAAGTTTTTCCCAAAAAATATATAAGTCGTTGTACCAAATGCACCTGTAGAAAAAAAAAATCCCCTAATAAATTTCTATCTTACTTTTAAATATTCAGATTAATTCGACCCAAAAAACGTACCTATGGAAAAGTTTGGTAGAGTTTCAGGAAAGACTTTTTCTGGAAAAACTCTGCTTAGTTTGAGTACAAAATGATGGACTCTACATGCCAAGTATGTTATTGCAAGGGTAGAGCACTCCTTTCCTCTCTATGAAGAGCGTCGGGTGTGTTAGGTTGAACCCGAATATTAAGTTTTGACATTTCCTAGCTTGTCCCCCTGTTCACAAGATTGTAATCTTGCTATAGTCTGTAAGATTCATGGATAAATCATAAGTTGGTAGAAATTAATAGGTAAATTATACGTAAATAAAAAATGAATTTTTCTTAATTATTGTCCAATATTTATTAAAACTCGTCCAAATTTATCAAAAGTTACCAAAAACTATCGAAAAATTACCAAATCTTATTTACTTTAATTTACCTTACTCACAAATCTAACGGGCTTCCTATGCAATAGGTGTTCGATAGATTAGACCTCCTAATTTTCATAAAAAAATAATTAAAAAACGAAAAATAGATGATGAATCAAAATTTTCTCATCCATAAAACACAACTTAGAAAAAATTTGCCAACTTTGAGAAATTGACCAACTACAATTTTTCAACCAAGCAACCATCATGAATTCATGATTGAAAACTGTAATACATTATTTTTCTATTTTTATTGTCCAAATTAAATTTGGACCTAAATATAACTACATTTTTGGACATAATTTTGTTGTTCAAATTTGAACAATTTGGAGGAACCCCCAGAAAAATACAGACAGAAGAAAACGCTTGAACATGTTAGTGTGGGATAACTGCCTGGTTGTCTTTGTCCCCTGCACTGCTGCGATTGGTAACGTTGTAAGGAAGAGTATACCATTTGTACAATCCTTGTCCTTTTATATTATTATTATTGTTTTATTATTATTTTTTTATTATTATTATTACTCCCTTTGTTCTATCATTCGGTTGATTGTTGCCGTTTTTTATGTTACTCTTTGATTGATAATTTTTTATATAATAAAAAATAATTATAATTAAAGTTTACAAATATAATAGTAGCAATTTTATTTAACAAATCATTATATATATTAAAAATTTTATAATTAAAGTTTTATAAATTTAACTGCACAATTATTAAGGATAACAAATAATATATAACATACCCATATTATTATTTTCAATCAACCCACCCCCTCTTTCCCCCTTCTTCTTCTCTCTCTAGCACCTGTCACAAGAAAATTGCACCCAAATACAAAAAAAAAAAAAAAAAGAAGCTCAAATTTCCCATCTCCTTAGATTTGCCTTCATCACAAAATTCTGACTTTTTTTTGTCACCTTCATTTCATTCATGCTTCTGTCCATTAATTAAAGTTCTGTGTACCGTACTACATACAAATATTTTTTTCCCCCAACTTCTTTCTGGGTTTCATTGCATTGGCATCTTCTTCTTCTTCTTCTTCTTCTTCTTCTCTCTGACTCTTTCAGACAGCCTTTTTCTGGGCAACCCCCTTTGTTTCTGATCCCAAAAATCCTATCTTTACTGTCTGAAGATGAATGCTGTGATTGATTCTGAATCTGATGATTCTTCCTTGTATGTTGAAGTTGATCCCACTGGTAGATATGGAAGAGTATGTCTTTCTTCTCTTCTCTGTATTCATCCCCTTATTTTTTTTAGTGATTTTCATTAGTCTGGTGATGAAATTATTCAAATGAATGGCAATTTTGATGTTTTTCTGCAGTATAATGAAATTCTGGGTAAAGGGGCATCAAAAATAGTGTAAGTTTCTGCTCATTCTTCCAATTTGGGATCATTCAAATATCAAATCTTCCTGAATTTATTCAAAGATTTGAGCTGATTCTGCAGGTATAGAGGGTTTGATGAATATGAAGGGATAGAAATAGCTTGGAATCAAGTTAAGCTGACTGATTTCCTACAAAGACCAGAAGATCTTGAAAGACTTTACAGTGAAATCCACCTGCTGAAAACTCTGAAGCATAAAAACATCATGAAATTCTACACTTCCTGGGTTGATACCAGCAACAGAAACATCAATTTTGTCACTGAAATGTTCACCTCTGGCACTCTCAGACAGTAAGTAGAATCATTCCCATTTGGTAGTTATATCAAAGTGGTAAATTTGATGATTTTGAGGTTCCCATAATTTACCCATCATTTTGTGGGTCTTCATAGGTATAGGCTGAAGCACAAAAAGGTAAACATAAGGGCAGTAAAACAATGGTGTCGGCAGATCTTAGAAGGGTTACTGTATTTACACAGCCATGACCCTCCAGTGATACATAGGGATCTCAAATGTGACAACATTTTCATTAATGGCAACCAAGGAGAAGTCAAGATTGGTGATCTTGGCTTAGCTGCCATCCTTCGCAAATCACATGCCGCCCGTTGTGTTGGTAAGTTTTTTTTTTGCTTTCTAGGGTTGTCTTTTTAATCATTTGTCATGCTATTATTGCCTTTCTTTAATCATTGCTCCATTATTTCGTCGCCCGTCTAGTGGGTAATTATTGACTAAATTATTCGGATTCGGATTCGTCTTCGTTTTCTTGGAGTACCATGATCTTTCTGTATCTCTGTATTCCAAAATCCGGATTTGATATCTGTAAGTTGATTTGGGAGCTTTGGAAATGTAGACCCGCTTCGAACAAAACATACCGTTTTATGTGTCGTTATATTCTTAGAATAGTGTTTTCCATTACTAATCTAATGATAGTAATTTCGTACAATAGATCATTGTATATGTTCAGAAATTGATGGTTAAAGTTTTCAAAGTTTGACTCCACAGATAAAATGGGAAGGAGAGAGTATTATAGATTGTATGTGGGGATGAGTGGAAAAGTATTGATTGACTTATAATGTGGAAGATTATGGGCTTTTGTTCTAGATGTTGTTAAAATATGTAAAATGGTTTTGGTCTTCAGGCACACCTGAATTCATGGCTCCAGAGGTGTATTCCGAAGAATACAATGAATTAGTTGATGTGTACTCGTTCGGGATGTGCGTATTGGAAATGGTAACTTTCGAATATCCTTACAGCGAATGCACGCACCCGGTTCAAATCTACAAGAAAGTTACCTCTGTAAGACTCCTATGCACAAAACTGTATAGATTTTGTTTCTGAATAGTTTGTGGGAGGCGATTGACATGATTAAGATGTGATTTCGAACAGGGGAAAAAACCAGATGCTCTATACAAAGTGGAGGATCCTGAGGTGCGGATGTTTGTCGAGAAATGCCTAGCAACGGTTTCTGAAAGATTGTCTGCTCAGGAGCTTCTACAGGACCCTTTTCTCCAACCTGATAGCATAGGAAATGCAATCAGGGTGAACAGTTGTGAGGCTGATTTTGACAAAGTAGACCGAGTTTTGCAATTGCCTGATCAGAATGAGTATGAGGGGCAGAATGGTACCGGGTTGATGAGCAGCTCTTGGGACTATACTGGGTATGAGCCTGATCACGAGTACGAGTACCAAGAGTTGGCGGCGAACGAGCTTGAACTGTTTACTTCGATGGAGGAGGATGATTTGGTAGATTCCGACGTTGCTATCAATGGGAAGAGAAAAGAGGATGGAGAGATCTTCTTGAGGCTCAGAATCAAGGACAAAGAAGGTCAATTCCGGTTACTATTTACCTGATCCAACCCAAATTTACTCGTTCCTGTCTTTCCAACACTCAACCTTTCAACAGTAACCTGAACTTACCATTCTTGACTTTACCAATCCCCGTGGGAAGGTTGGGTAAAGGGTTGGTAAGTTCAGGTAGAAGTTGAAATGTCGAGTGTTAGAAAGAATGAAAGATGCTAAGAACGGGTAAGTTAGCAAGGTGTGGAACTCAAACTCAAACTCACTTGTGTTTTCTGGCTTCTGTTTTGCAGGGAGGATCCGGAACATCTACTTCCCTTTCGACACTGAGACCGACACTGCTTTGAGTGTTGCTGCAGAAATGGTTGCTGAGCTGGACATCGAGGAGCAAGAGGTGACAAAGATTGCAGACATGATAGACGGCGAGATTGCCTCCCTAGTCCCAGACTGGCAAACCAGGGTAATAATCACCGATCAGGGGGAGCAAGAGGCATCAGAATGCACACCTGAAAATCCCGAACCAAGCGAAAACAATGAGGAGGCTTGTGAGGAGGATTCAAAACCAACCCAAACCAATGCCTCGGAAACGAACCAAGGGCAACACATTAATGATGAGTTTCAGGAGGAAGAAAAACCGAATCTGAAACCAATCCAAACAACCACCCTCGAGTTCTTCTTGGGCTTAGGTGGAGGTGGGCCGGGCCCACACAGCCCGTCCGGACCCATCACCCCGAAAGAAAACGGCCACCTTCGAAGGGCTTCGTTGGCAGACTACCTAAAACTGGATGATCGCGGGTCCCTCAGCAACAGAATCCGGCGCTGCTCGAGCCACGGGTCATCCATGCGTGGCCGGTTTGAGGAGATCACTTACAAACTCGAGGCAGCAGAAGCAGCTGATAACGCGGACAGTAACAATAAACTGGTTCACCATCATCGCAGACCCAGCTTAAGATTCCACGGGATAAACGAGTTCAACTTGGAAGGCGTCTCTGACAAGGACGACAATGCCATCACCAATGTGGACCCCAAAAGGCAGAAGGCACTCGACACGGCGGCCCCCACGCCATGCAATTCCCCGGCGGGATCCGTAGTGGACGAGTCCGAGTACGAGACCGAGGTGCTGATCATGAAGGAGCAGAGGGCTCTGAACGAGAAGCTGCAGGTGCAGTTAAGAGAACTGACAGATCAGAACCTGAGCGCGAAACTGAAGCCACCAATGTTGCCCGGAATGAAGAGGGAAAAGAGGCCGTCGTTGCTGTCAAAAGAAGGGAGGCTGGACACGAACGACCTGAAGAACGCGCTGAGGAAACACTTTGCTTCCAACTTTACATCGTCGGGGTTTGGGAGGGGAAGTTCGTCGTCAGCTGGGAAAGCGTTTCAGAAGAATCGGAGTGAGGCGTGTAGTCCGGAGCATGGTATGGTGAATGGGTTTTACACGGGGGCGGGTGTGATTCCGAGTTCTCTGCAGAGGACTACTTCTCTGCCAGTTGATGCCGTAGACTGTTAAAAGCTAAAACACACACGCGCACACACACATACACACACCGTAAAGTTGGTATGGGAAAGTTGACATTTCAGAAGATATGTATACACAGGCTGCTTTGTCTCAGTAAGGAGGGAGAGTGAGGTATAGGTAAATTTGAATTGTGAATATTGATTTTTATGTGACAGCAATTCTTTTGTTTCTGCTCCTGATTCGATGTTGGGAATGGCAAGATGTGGTGTGCACGAGTTGATATGTAAACTTGCTGCAATAAGAGCTCAAAGAATGGATGATAGTGTAAATAAAAGACTTCATGAAGCAAATGCATAATACATTTGTATCCCAAATTTAAAGACAGAGTATAAAAACATTTTCGACCTTTAACGATCAGCTTAGGTGTTTGATTGAGTTGGATTTTACACATAATAAAATTTACAAAACTAATGAATTGTGTTAGTTAACTATTATGTTGAATGAAAAGTTACGAAATATTAGTATTAGATTGTATCAATATTTTTCTGTCTCATACTTTTTCTATCTTTATATGAGAAAAATTAATAAAAAAGTAATTAGTTAGAGAAAGTTGCATTGAAATTATAAAACGACAAGTATTATATGACAAAAAAGTTAGTTAAAGTGACAACTATTGGGACGAGCAAAGTAACTTTTTACTTGTTGGCCATACGGGACAAATGTGATGATGGAAGTCACAACAAGGAAAAAAATACTAAGAGTAACAAATAAGTTTATCTAAGGCAACAAAAAAAATTGTGTTGGATTAATTTTAATAGGGGTGACAAGATTATTTTGCTGCCATAGATCAAAAAACTACTTCAAATTTTAATTGGGTCGCCCATAATACAATAATAGAACAACAAAATTTAATTGGGCCATTTTAGTGTTGGGTCTTATGTAGTAGAATGCTCATAGTGCCTCTAATATCTGTGTCCCTTCCTTTGGCATCAAACGATCAACGCTTGAACTGTAACAACCCACCCCAAAATCATGTTTAATTATTTATAAAGCACAGAAATTATCCAAATCGCATTATAAATTTTTCGCGTTCACCTTTATTTATTTATTAATTAATTTATTTATGTATTGTTATCGATTATAGTATGCCTCGCGGGAGATGGCCAAGATGCCGAATTATCGGCTTAAAAATTTTACTTTACATGTTCATTCAATGAGTTAAATTATTTCAGGTTATACGATTTATGTTATAAAGTTATTTACACGTTAAGTTAATTTGTATCGGGTTTTACCGTTTACACTATTTTCTTAACCGAAAGGGGTCTAATTATTCGACCCCGTAACATTTGTATCTTCTTGCCCAAAACTCTAATTTATTTGGGTTATATTTATTTCATTTAAGTGCAAGTAATATTTATATTTCATTATTTGGATTTTCTACATCCAAGTGTTATTTTATTTTAACCCAATTACTACCAATTGATTTTATTTTAGTACAAGTAAATTATTTAAGGTTATTACATTACAATTATTGTATTTAATTTACAAATTCAGATTTGTATTAGGTGTTAGAGGGAGTATATGGTATGGTATTAGTTAAAGAGGGGTTATTTTTTTTACTCTCATTCCTTTTAATTCCAATTCAACTCTCATCCCCACTCTTTCTTCTTCTCTATGTCCATGGCTGGCTAACACCACGCAGCAGCCCCCCCCTCTGTCCCATGCGTTTTCCGGCCAGCTCCGGCCGGCCAGGTGGCCGGCGACCACCAGGAGGCAGCCGAGCCTCCCTCTTCCCTCTCCACTTGTTTACTTCCTCAAATTCTCCTCTAAGTGGTATAATATCCAAACCCTAAACTCAAACTTTATGTTCTAAATCAGATTTTCATGTTTTTATCATGTATAATTGTTGTTTTTCATCTCTTTTATGAGTTTAAAGCATGAATTTATATTGTGGTTAAGTTAGGGTTTGAATTTGGGGAATTATACATGTAAATTTGGATGGATTTTGTGTGTTTAAGAGTGGTATTATATTGGATGTTTAAATTAGCTTTTGCATGTGAGTTTTAAGGTCTTATTTGAGCAAGATTAAGAGGTTAAATTCTGGAAATTTATTGGGTAATAGCTAATTTGAGGTTTGATTGGAAATTGATACGAGTTGGAAGCCATTGGAGATGTATATATTAGCTTGAAGGGCTAAAATGGATTCTGTTTATAATCAGATTTTTACAGGGGAATAAAAGGGTGAATTTTGCCCAGATTTTTGTTCCAAATGATAGCCTAGTTTATTATCTAACTGTAGGCTTTGGAATTTCGAATTTCTGACATGTATAGCCCGAGTTACGACCAAAACCGTAAAGGTACAAATTTATATACGAATTTCTGAGTCAGTAGGTTTATGCTCATTTTTCGTCAAGTTAGAGACTTTATTGGCTTTGGAGTTGAACATAAAAGTTCTAGGTAACACTTTGGGCTTTCCGAAAAGGTATGGTATGCGTTCATACGATATCGGGATTACGAGATATGGAGTTTTCATTGAGGGATTATAATTTAAGTTCTGCCCAGAATGTTTAAGAGTGTATCTGGTTTGATGACCATTTTTCGTCCCTTTAGAGACTTTATTGGTTTTAGTGATAAACATAAGAGTTTTAGGCCACGTTGCAAGCTTTCCGGAAAGGTGTGGCTCATAGTCATCCGATATCGGGAGTATAAGTTACAAACCCGGGAAGCAGGGCTATCCAGAACAACATTTCTGCCAATTTGGTTTATGTAAATGTATGTCTTTTGGGCCTTAAATCAACCCAATAAGGGGTTCTAAGCATGAATGGGCCATGGTTGTAGGTTGTCATTGTAGAGTTATGTGTTTAAAGCTAAAAGTACCATCTTGAAGTCCTAAGGGTAGTCTCCAAAAGCTAATGGGTTTGATAAAGTATTTCACTTCCCCATCTTCCTTTAGAATATTATTCAATGTCTTGAGCTAGCTAAGAGTTTCTTCTAGCTCGGTAGCTTCCAAGTTCAAAGTTACTTCCATCTTTATTGCTTAAATCATTGACCCAAGCTTGTTCTTATTGCATTCGAATATGTTTATCGTACTCCGTTTATCGCTCATTTGCTATCGTATGATCAAGCCATAGTTAACTCCATTGTTCGCATCCTAGCTTTCAAGTGTAAGCGCCCCATTCATCGTCAATTCAAGCTAATTTTTTATTGGATTCAAGCCCTTCCATTTGAATCATATTCTACGTCATTATGTTCATGTTTTCCGACTCGGAAATTTCTAAGGTTTTATATGCACTGCTTCTGTCCGGGCCATTTTGGGCCCTTCCTTTCATTTCTAGCCTTTGAGCCAGTTGACAAAGTTAAAGATCATGTTTTTCCCTATTCGGATGTACTCTTTTATGTCGTTTGATTTTCCTAACTCACGTTATGCTACAAACGCTATTTTGATACAACCTGAAATTTTATTCCTAAAGTTGTTTCATTTATATTACTAAGTTTCCAAACTCGTGAAACTAATTTAGAACCTTATTCGGTTCTTCATGTTTATGTATGCTTCTATTGGTTGACAAAGTTTCAAAGGCCATCTCAAGCCGAGCCGAGCCGCCAAGGGTTTTAGCGTCTTAAGGTACGCAAATTGTCCAACTCTTGTTCTATTTAAAGTCAAGTACGTTTTATTGCATAGATATACTCTAACGTTTTATTGTTTTATAAATGGTCCGAAACTTATTCCACAAATGGCTAGAGTAAAGTCTAGCCTTATTTTACTGAGCTCTGTCGAGTAATCTTGACTGGCGATGTCATCGCTTATGATCACCCATCCAAACTCGAGATCGGTTTGGCGTGCGTGCGTGAGATGTTTCAAGATCGATCTAAAAGGGACACCATATCTTACTTTATGAAATCATTTCAATGTTAAGCACAAAGATATGCATAGAAATTTTATAGCTTAAAGTATTCAATGGTTTAGCATGCTTTATATCCCCTATCCCGTTTTCAAAATGAATTTAAATGCCGGCACTAAAAACCGTTTTCGAACGGTTTGACGTGTTGGAGGTTTACGTACTGAGTGTTTCCCCACTCACTTTGCGAATGTTTTTAATGTTTTGTTTTAGGCGGTCCGAGCTCCCAGGATAAAGGCGAGGTTAAGCAGGAGTAAGTCATCTGTACAGGGTGGTTCTCTAAAGGCGATCGATGATCGGTATTCAAGGTTACTCAAGGGCATTAAAGGCCACTTGGTTGTGGAAAGTCTATACGACATGTTTAATTAAAGGTTGTATAATGTATTTGTACTCTAAGTTTAGCAGTTGTGTTGTATGGAGTTAAGCACAGTTTTATGGTGGATTGTTAGATTGTGGTTGTGTTTTTGCCTTGTCCCGAGTGGGGACGGCGGTAATGCCTCGACCTAAGGTGTTCCGCTGCGCTAATCACAAGTTTGGGATTCTAAAGAATAGTCTTAATCTTGTGATTAAGGTTGGGGCGTTACAGTTGTGGTATCAGAGCGGAGTTATAAGAAGGATTTGAGGATTTAGAAATTCTAAGCGATTGTGATATGTATTTGTGAAGTATGGATATTAGGTGTGGTGACATATGTGTCCCTTATAGGTGTACGAGTCCTTTATGGATTGAGTTAGAAATATGTGAAATTGTTGGGATGGATGTTGAGCTTGAAGCTCTAGATAGGTATATGAAATCTAAGTGTTTTCCCTTGCAGGTTTGAAGAATATGTAAAATTTGGGAGAGTCCAATTTATAGGGGAAGTGCTGCCGAAATTTCTGCAGAAATTTGAAGGTCTAGTAGCAAGTTTAAGAAAACCTAATTATAGGTTGTGTCTAACTCAAAAGGTTGTAATGAGCAAAGCATGTTATGTGTATAAGTGTCATT
Organism: Portulaca oleracea; assembly: GCA_029582165.1. Lineage (NCBI taxonomy): Eukaryota > Viridiplantae > Streptophyta > Magnoliopsida > Caryophyllales > Portulacaceae > Portulaca > Portulaca oleracea. The sequence continues at coordinate 45,534,370 of CM055873.1, forward strand.
GTGGACAAAGCATGTTGAAGTTGTCCTTAAGGGAGACTTTAGTCATCCTAATAGGAATTTGTAAGTCTAATTTTAAGAGGAAATGAAGTAAAACTCAAATGAGGGGCTAAAAGCCTTGTGAGTGTAGAGTGAAATGATTAAAGATGTGTATATGATACAAATGTTCAAAGATGATCCAAGGATAGTAAGTAAGATCACAAGACTATGAGATGGAACAAGAGTTCCTTTTAAGACAAGCAAGGTTCAAGTTGGTTGAGTCTCAGACCTCGCCTTAATTTTCATTTGTTTGTTTTTCTTTCAACACAGTCTCTCAATGTCAAAGTTATTAAAACTTTTTACCGATGTCACATGGAACATAGAGCATAGATGGATCACAATCGTGGCCCTTTTCCCAACCTCTTCACGATGTTACGGGAGCCTAAGACCAACGTCCAAGTCCATCTCAAGAAGTTGCAAACCGCCTTTGATATCCATTGTGCGGCTAATCCGCAAGTTGAGTATCGCAATGATGAGTGCCGAGTTTGGTGCTTATTACCACCCTTCCCCACAAGAGTCTGTGGGATGATGCAAGAAGCTACTCCGTCAGGAAGAGCCGGCCGATACGCCTGGTGCTTCAACTACAACTACATTGAGCACAGAATCACACTGCATTGGAAGTTGTTATCATTCAAGTTACTTCGCTTATGCGATTACGTGTGCGAGCTAGGGCTTTTCCTACGAGATGTTATCGTTGCTGCTCCTCCAAATGCGAGATTAACCCCTCCGCATGTTTCTCCCACGACGTGGGTCGTCACCGTTAGAGCACGAACCCGCGGAGGAAGAAAGATTCTAATATGGATCCTGACAAGCATGAAGTTAACCAAGAGCCTAAGGGTATTAATGATTATGGTTAAGGGGCATCTCGTCATGAGAATCTACTCTGATTAACTCACATACAAGGTTAACTAGAAGCTAACCACCGCTAAGTTAAATGACCGAAGTGATCTTTGTGGGTGACCGATTCTTTTGTCTTAAGGTCATCTCTCATAACTAGTTAAACTATGCTAAATTTATGGGGCCTCCCATGCGTTGATTAAAGGGAGGCATTGGAAATAATTTGGGGACTTTAGAATTTGTTTAGTGTTGAAATGTCTGCGGATATGGTTGAAAAGGGTACCCTAAGGGCAAAAGGAAGGGCATCCTCATATTCTAGGATGTTTACATTGGTATCATATGTCAAGGTTGTTAATTATCGAGTCGGTGCTAGCCATTAAGGCGGTAAGTTTTACGTTGTTATAGGGTCGAGGAAAAATTAAATGGGAGTTTCCACCTACTATACGAACATGCTTGTGGATTTTATAGCCAAGTGGCGAGGAAGGCCTTAGGAGAATGCAATTGGCTACAAACTAAGGACATATCTGAGAACAAGTTATAAAGTGGTGATGACAATAAATTATGTTGAAAAAGGGTATACTCGAGGTAACGTTGGAATATGTTTGAGAGATAGGGAAATTAACTTGAATGCAAGGTCTTCGCCTAACTCAGGAATAACTACGCCTGTGCACATACTCATTCCGCCACTAGGATAAGAGAAGTTGCTTTTGGAGGATGGCTGCTAACGAACAACCATCGCGAGGACCAAATCTCTTCTGTATGACTTTTATACTTCAAGTTCATCGCTCAAGTTCAACTTTTATTTCCTGCTCTCATTGTACATCCTCCTAATAAAGTTTACCCTCTCATTACAATTTTAAAATCCAAGCTTCTCGTTCCTACCCTTGTTTATTTTCAAGAATCTTTATCAGATCCTATCGTTGTTATTAGTTCAGTGTGTTAAGACATTCAATGACCTGCATTTGATGGCATTCCCCTGTTATCGTGTTTTTCCTCTGTGACTGTTGGTGCCTTTTATAAGAAATAGATAGCTAAAGGGAAGTTAATAAAGGGAGGAAAAGCGAAGTGGAAAAATGTTAGTTTGTATGGAATTATACGATACCTGAGGTAAAATGGGAAAGGAAGAGAAATCGATGTTCAAGGAAATACTAGGGACCTTCGGGTCAAGACTTCTTACGAGTGGATATCTATGAAATCAAGAATATAGAACGCTTGAAGAAAGATCAGACCTTCTTCCAAAGGATATAAGAGCCATACGGGTATATTTGACAAATAAAGTGTTCTTGCCATATAATTTATGATGGGAAGAGAGTGCTCAGCTAATTAACAGAGATGAAAACCCAGTGTTTTGGGACTCGTCTTAGAAAGTGATGCCAACAGGAATGAGTTCAAGGTTGTATAACTAATCAGCGTAAGGTGCTCGCGATGATGATGTAACCTTAAGATGAGATACGATATCACGGGGACATATGGAAGGAATGAGCAGACAACGTGCCTATGCCGACGAATACAATGACAAAGTCTTACGGGCATGATAAAGAAGACTATACTGACTACCAAAGGTCGAGCACGAACAAGAACAAGTACCCCTCTCAAGTATCGAAGGATCGCTCGACTCACCCAAGGCAAGAGTGTCATCCGAGATCGTTAAGGTTAAGATTCCAACCACTCAGAGTTAGGGCTGAGAATACTCCTAAAAATGCCTTTTTGGACTTACGAATGCCCAATAGTATTTATGGATCGGATGAACCGTGTGTTCAAACCAGGTGGTTAAGTTGTAGTGGTGTTTAACGACGATGTTTTGATATACTCGAAAAGTCGAAAGAAACATGTGCATCGTTTGTGATGGCGTTTCAATCATTATTGGAGCAAAGACTGTATGTGAAAATTTTCAAAATGTGAACTCGGGTTCAGAACAATAGGATTTTTGGGAACATATAGTGATCCACGAGGAGATCTGATTGGTCTATAGCAAAGTATGCTCCATAAGAGTTTAGCAAGACCCATCTGCGGTTAACAAAGTTTGAAGTTTCTTAGTTATGGCCGAATACTATAGGAGAGTGTTCGAATCTTTCTAAAATAGCTCTTCCATCGACCCATCTCCTCAAGAAGTCAACCCGGTTTGAATGGACCTAAGAATGCGAAGAAACCTTTCAAGTGTTCAAGGAAAAGCTAACAACCGCCCCAATGTTATCCCTTCTTGAGGAAGGAAAGGAGTATGTGGTATACAGCAATGCGATTCATTAAGGGTTATGACTTAGATTCCAACACCACTCCGGTAAGGCAAACTCGATAGCAGATGCTTCGAGCAGAAAAACTTAGCATCGGATGTTGATCTGTCTTGAATTCATCCATAAATGCGGGAGAAATTTGAATAGAGAGCTTTAAGCTAGTAAAGCATAGAGATGTGGCCAAGAGACCGGCTACGTCATCCCTACAACCGTCCAGCTTGGAGGAAACCAAGGTAGAACGAATGAATGCCCCAGAATCCAAGAGGATTATGGATAATCTAGCCACGACAGGGATACCTGGATTTTTAGGCCATGAAAGCAAAACCCTAAGGTTTCAAAGTAGACTATCTATGCTGATAAAGGAAGCTTAAGGCTTACGCTTTTGAAAGGAGGCTACAATTCGTTGTACTCTGTATATCCTGGAGGTACAAAAATGTATAGAGGTCTAAAAGAGCATTTTTTTGGTGACCTAACGAGAGGGGAGGTATAGCCAACTATGGGGATCGACGTTTGTCATGTCAAAGGGTCGAAGCAGAACGTTAAAGAGCATCAGGTAAATCTAGACCCTTAGACAGTCCCATATGGGAATGGGAATCAATTTCTATGGATTCTATCAGGGGGTCACCCCTCACAGCCTCTAGAGAAAAGGGCGTTTGGGTAATTACGGATCGCCTTACCAAGTTGGCATTTTTCGCTCCTAGCCATGAAGGATGGAAGATAGATAAGTTAACGGATATCCACACACAAAAGATTGTTAGGTTACCTGGAATTCCGAGGGGCATAATACCCGATGGGGATACAGGTTGTCAATCATGATTTTGGAGCGCCTACAAAGTTATCTAAGTAATTTTGATCGCTCGACAAAGTCGGCGATTTCATTTCTATCGATAAAGGGGGAAAGGTAGATAAACCGCCGATAATCGCATGTGAAGTTGTAAGGTTGCATAGGATTCCCAAAAGGACATAGTATCCGAATGAGATACGCGATTTCAATCACGATTTCAATCATGATTTTGCTAAGACCAATGGTAGTAGCCTCTACCATTTAGGAAGCGATGGCTGCATGCATGAGTAAACCAAATTGTAAGGATATGCTACGCTACAGCACTTTAGATTTCCAAGGAAATCGGGATGAATTCCTCTCGCTCATAGAGTTTTCTTAAAGTAACAAGATATTAGTCTACCATTCCAGTGGCTCCTTTCTAAAGCATCTTATAACAGAAATGTCGCACTGTAATGTTAGGTGAATAGTTAAAGTTGTAGTCACAGTCCGAGTTAATCCAGAAACATCACATAAGATCATAGTCACCCGACCACATGTCAAGATCGACCAAAGTAGACAAGTGAAGGCGGAAACCGCTCGAACTTCAATTTGGAAACCGTGTTTTCCTTAAACTAATTCAACTAAAAGAGATTCGAAGTTTCAGATTCTAGGGAAGTTAAGTCCTTGCTATAGTAGGGTCTTACTGTTGTGGAGGAAATCAATCCAATGACATATCGCTTAGATGTACCTTCTAATCCAAGGCAAATGCGTGACGTTTTCACGTTTCTCCAACTCCGGAAACATGTATCGGGCCCGACCCGCATTCTTGAAGAAGAACCTCTATTGAAAGAGAGAAGTCTCATCGTCGAACAACGATCTATCCAAATTTTGGAGCACGGGGTTCACTCAAGAAAAAGTCCCTTAGGCGAATTACTTGGGGCAAATCAAGACACCTCGAACCTCCGAGGAAACCGAGGAGGACATGAAGGAAAGCTACCCGCACATCTTTTAAGGAATATCAAACGCAATGGAACTAACAAAGAAGTTTCGAGGACGAAACTTCTTTTAAGGGGGGGAGGATGTAACAACCCACCCCAAAATCATGTTTAATTATTTATAAAGCACAGAAATTATCCAAATCGCATTATAAATTTTTCGCGTTCACCTTTATTTATTTATTAATTAATTTATTTATGTATTGTTATCGGTGTCGTGTCTCGTGGCAGAGATGGCCAAGATGCCGAATTATCGCTTAAAAATTTTACTTTACATGTTCATTCAATGAGTTAAATTATTTCAGTTATACGATTTATGTTATAAAGTTATTTACACGTTAAGTTAATTTGTATCGGTTTTACCGCTTACACTATTTTCTTAACCTAAAGGGGTCTAATTATTCGACTCGTAACATTTGTATCTTCTTGCCCAAAACTCTAATTTATTTGGGTTATATTTATTTCATTTAAGTGCAAGTAATATTTATATTTCATTATTTGGATTTTCTACATCCAAGTGTTATTTTATTTTAACCCAATTACTACCAATTGATTTTATTTTAGTACAAGTAAATTATTTAAGGTTATTACATTACAATTATTGTATTTAATTTACAAATTCAGATTTGTATTAGGTGTTAGAGGGAGTATATGGTATGGTATTAGTTAAAGAGGGGTTATTTTTTTTACTCTCATTCCTTTTAATTCCAATTCAACTCTCATCCCCACTCTTTCTTCTTCTCTATGTCCATGGTGGCTAACACCACGCAGCAGCCCCCTCTGTCCCATGCGTTTTCCGGCCCGGCCGGCCAGTGTGGTCGGCGACCACCTTGAGGCAGCCGAGCCTCCCTCTTCCCTCTCCACTTGTTTACTTCCTCAAATTCTCCTCTAAGTGGTATAATATCCAAACCCTAAACTCAAACTTTATGTTCTAAATCAGATTTTCATGTTTTTATCATGTATAATTGTTGTTTTTCATCTCTTTTATGAGTTTAAAGCATGAATTTATATTGTGGTTAAGTTAGGGTTTGAATTTGGGGAATTATACATGTAAATTTGGATGGATTTTGTGTGTTTAAGAGTGGTATTATATTGGATGTTTAAATTAGCTTTTGCATGTGAGTTTTAAGGTCTTATTTGAGCAAGATTAAGAGGTTAAATTCTGGAAATTTATTGGGTAATAGCTAATTTGAGGTTTGATTGGAAATTGATACGAGTTGGAAGCCATTGGAGATGTATATATTAGCTTGAAGGGCTAAAATGGATTCTGTTTATAATCAGATTTTTACAGGGGAATAAAAGGGTGAATTTTGCCCAGATTTTTGTTCCAAATGATAGCCTAGTTTATTATCTAACTGTAGGCTTTGGAATTTCGAATTTCTGACATGTATAGCCCGAGTTACGACCAAAACCGTAAAGGTACAAATTTATATACGAATTTCTGAGTCAGTAGGTTTATGCTCATTTTTCGTCAAGTTAGAGACTTTATTGGCTTTGGAGTTGAACATAAAAGTTCTAGGTAACACTTTGGGCTTTCCAAAAGGTATGGTATGCTCATACGATATCGGGATTACGAGATATGGAGTTTTCATTGAGGGATTATAATTTAAGTTCTGCCCAGAATGTTTAAGAGTGTATCTGGTTTGATGACCATTTTTCGTCCCTTTAGAGACTTTATTGGTTTTAGTGATAAACATAAGAGTTTTAGGCCACGTTGCAAGCTTTCCGAAAGGTGTGGCTCATAGTCATCCGATATCGGAGTATAAGTTACAAACCCGGGAAGCGTGGCTATCCGAACAACATTTCGCCAATTTGGTTTATGTAAATGTATGTCTTTTGGGCCTTAAATCAACCCAATAAGGGGTTCTAAGCATGAATGGGCCATGGTTGTAGGTTGTCATTGTAGAGTTATGTGTTTAAAGCTAAAAGTACCATCTTGAAGTCCTAAGGGTAGTCTCCAAAAGCTAATGGGTTTGATAAAGTATTTCACTTCCCCATCTTCCTTTAGAATATTATTCAATGTCTTGAGCTAGCTAAGAGTTTCTTCTAGCTCGGTAGCTTCCAAGTTCAAAGTTACTTCCATCTTTATTGCTTAAATCATTGACCCAAGCTTGTTCTTATTGCATTCGAATATGTTTATCGTACTCGCTTTATCGCTCATTTGCTATCGTATGATCAAGCCATAGTTAACTCCATTGTTCGCATCCTAGCTTTCAAGTGTAAGCGCCCATTCATCGTCAATTCAAGCTAATTTTTTATTGGATTCAAGCCCTTCCATTTGAATCATATTCTACGTCATTATGTTCATGTTTTCCGACTCGAAATTTCTAAGGTTTTATATGCACTGCTTCTGTCCGCCATTTTTCGGCCCTTCCTTTCATTTCTAGCCTTTGAGCCAGTTGACAAAGTTAAAGATCATGTTTTTCCCTATTCCGGATGTACTCTTTTATGTCGTTTCGATTTTCCTAACTCACGTTATGCTACAAACGCTATTTTGATACAACCTGAAATTTTATTCCTAAAGTTGTTTCATTTATATTACTAAGTTTACAAACTCGTGAAACTAATTTAGAACCTTATTCGGTTCTTCATGTTTATGTATGCTTCTATTGGTTGACAAAGTTTCAAAGGCCATCTCCAAGCCGAGCCGCCAAGGGTTTTAGCGCCTTAAGGTACGCAAATTGTCCAACTCTTGTTCTATTTAAAGTCAAGTACGCTTTATTGCATAGATATACTCTAACGCTTTTATTGTTTTATAAATGGTCCCAAACTTATTCCACAAATGCTAGAGTAAAGTCTAGCCTTATTTTACTGAGCTCTGTCGAGTAATCTTGACTGGCTGTCCGATCGCTTAGCCACCCATCCAAACTCGAGATCGGTTTGGGCGTACGCGTGAGATGTTTCAAGATCGATCTAAAAGGGACACCATATCTTACTTTATGAAATCATTTCAATGTTAAGCAAAGATATGCATAGAAATTTTATAGCTTAAAGTATTCAATGGTTTAGCATGCTTTATATCCCTATCCCGCTTTCAAAATGAATTTAAATGTCGACTAAAAACCGCTTTGAACGGTTTGACGCGTGTTGAGGTTTACGATCGAGTGTTTCCCACTCACTTTGCGAATGTTTTTAATGTTTTGTTTTAGGCGGTCCGAGCTCCCGTGATAAAGGCGAGGTTAAGGGAGTAAGTCATCCGCATGCGGTGGTTCTCTAAAGGCGATCGATGATCGGTATTCAAGGTTACTCAAGGGCATTAAAGGCCACTTGGTTGTGGAAAGTCTATACGACATGTTTAATTAAAGGTTGTATAATGTATTTGTACTCTAAGTTTAGCAGTTGTGTTGTATGGAGTTAAGCACAGTTTTATGGTGGATTGTTAGATTGTGGTTGTGTTTTGCCTTGTCTGTCCCGAGTGGGGACGGCGGTAATGCCTCGACCTAAGGTGTTCCGCTGCGCTAATCACAAGTTTGGGATTCTAAAGAATAGTCTTAATCTTGTGATTAAGGTTGGGGCGTTACATGAACCAAGGTCTCCTACAATCGCAATTTGTATCTGTGTGTGTGCGCGCGCGCGTGTGTGTCGATATCGTCTCTCTGTCTTGCTCGCTTAACATGCATCAATGATCGAATAATGCACCATCAAGCACACTCACAGTAAGCACATTCGTCTGCTTTAATGTTTCAAAATATTTGTGCAAAAATTTATCTTGAATTTATCTATACATTTCGTGTGTTTTGGCCTATGATTAGGAAATTAGCAAATTGTAGCTAGCTTTAGTCTTGATTTTGGATTGATGAAATTGATTTATATAGAAGTTATTTCTATAATTCACCATTTGTTGTTTAATAGTTATGAAAAAAAGGGGCTTCAATTCAAAGTCGCCACTTCCATCTTCTTGCATGCATGCTCGTTGGAAACTGGCAATCATAAGTGGAAGCTTGTTTGCTCCCACCATATTTGTTAACCTAACACTCTTGATGTTTCTCCCTATCTTGCAAGGGTTGTTCTTCCTTGCAAATACGGTAACAAAAGTCCATTTTCTCTTGGTTGTCATGGATTGCATGAGAATCATCATCCCTTTCATATTGTTGATCATGGCTTGTCCTTGTAGCAGAGACCATCAACACTGTCATGTAACACATGCCAATTGGATCATATACTTCAATCAAAGTCCCAATAGCAAGTTCCTCATAAGCCTTATGATACAGATTAAGACATTGGATGCTTGTACTTCTCTTTTGGAATCTCAATTTATTGATGTTCATTGGAGACCATTCATCTGTATGAATTGAATTCACTGGAGAACTCGCAGGACTTAAGCAAGTCTCACTTTCCACACATGACATAGATTTATTTTGAAGGAATAAGGTCTACTCCCATGTTTATTTGTAGTGCTGTTCATCGGTCTGGGGCTGGACCGAAAAGACCGAGGACCGAATTAAAGGACTAAGCTGGACCAAGGACTGGACCGAAAAAAGTTCGGTCCGAGACTGGATCGACCGAACTTTGTTCGATCCAGTCCTCGGTCCAGTCCGGGCTTGACTATACATAAAGAAACCCTATAATTTTAGTAACTTTGGTCCATCTGGACCGAACTTCCCTCGGTCCATTCAGTCCAGTCCTTTTTTCGGTCCGAATTGGACTATGAACAACCCTATTTATTTGGAAAAGGAATTGACAATCACATTTATTATGAAGTGAATAAAATTTTCTCAAACTCATATTTGATCTTCACTCTGAAATCAAAAGTGAGAGTGCCCACATTGCACAGAGAAAGAAAGGTGGGGAGAGAAAGATGAGGTTTTGAGAAAGAGAAAGACAAAATAGGTTCATATTAATAAAGAGAAATGATAAAATTGAAATTAATTATTGTGGATTTTGATATTATTTTAGATGTCAATTACTGTTAAAAATTTAAAATATTAAAATTGATGGTAAAGTAAAAAATGAAATCAAAATTGTCATTCTTATTGTAGCTGACCTTAATCTACGCTTTTGTCAAACATAAGAAAACACATGTGCACAAAATTGAGGCCAAAATAAATTTTGGACAAAAAATACCCATAGTGTTATAAAATGAAGAATAGAAGAGCTATATAGAGAACAATAAGAGTAATAATTGAAAGGATAATATGATGATATTTTTCAAAACCCCACAAATAATATTTAAACTAATTACATAACAATGATTGTAAACAATACAAACTAGATTTGGGTACAAAGTCTATGCATATTCTATAATCCTAATCCTATCCTACTATATCTAAACATATTTGATTAGTATTTGGACATTCACATGATTAATATAATATCATCACATATAGTTCAATATATAATATATTGGATTTTGTTGATGTGTAATTGACAAAATAATTATTGAAAATATGAAAGTAATAACTAAAGGGATAAAAAAAAGTTATAGTTGACAAATGTAAAGGAAGAATGTGGTTTATCTACAAATTATCCCAATCTTGTTAAACTATACCCGTAAGGTAAATCTCTAATCATTTTCCTTCCCTCGTATCGCATAACCATATTACTATTACATTACAAATGAAACTAAAATGTATAATAATTAGAATCATATTACAATTATACTAGACTTAAACCCGTGCGATACACGGTGTAGGATAAAATAAATATTATTTTTAACAAAAATTAACCTAAATTATTATCAAGTGAAACTAAAATGTATAATAATTAGGAAAAAAACTAAACATTGAGTATTCAACATGTTTGCTTCAGATAAAGTTTTTTTATTGTTTATTGATTATTAATGAATCTAATTATTTTTAATTACTGAAAGGGGCAAATCACAATATGAGTAAATTAAATAATTAATACTGTATCACCAATTGATTAAAATGAAAATGAGATAGGATGTCAATATGTCATGGATCTTGACTGAAAATCTAGGCAGTGAATATCCAGGAAAACCCAAAACATGATTAGAAAAGAAATAAAGAAAAAAATCAAATTATGAGAACTCCTAAATAAACATAAGCTACTGCAACAATAACTCTAACAAAAATCAAATTATGAGAACTCCCAATTTAACCTAAGCTGCTGCAACAATAACTCCATAAAAAAAACGCAATTAAAGTTTGTAGATGGACAGTAGAAAAAATAAAATTAATTAATAACAAAAACATAAAAGTAGCAGAAACTGAGATCAAAACAAAGAAGAGCAAATTGTTTCTGGGTATTTATATACATACAGTGATACAGAGAAAAAGAGGGCCTCCCTGGTTTTGCAATTTGCACCATACCCAGTAATAATACAAATCCTATTCCAAATCCAAATCCCAAATCTAATTCCTGCACAAAACACTCTCTTTCTCTCTCCTTCTCTCTCTATCTCAACCCTCCGATAACCTTGTTCGTTCTTACCCTCGTTTCTCTCTCCCATTCACATTTGATCGCCATCATCAGGTACGCCTTTCTTCCAATTCTTGTTCTTTGATGGTCGGATTGAATTTTCCGGCCTAAATTTAGGGTTTTGGATCTTGTCCACTTAGATCTGCTACTTCCCTGCTTCTAGGGTTAGATTTCGGGTTCAGAGTCGGTGGGCAATTGTAAGTTGTTGATGCATATGACTGAAATTTCGATTGTGATTTGTGGATTTACGATGGCGATTTGAATGAGGATGGATGAGAGAAATAGGGGTGGGGTTGTGAAGAATAGGAGCTCGTCAGGGTGTTTGATTATAAAGAAGAAGCTTGATGGGGTGGGGAGCAGTTCTTCTGGAGGTAAGAAGGTAAGGGAGATGAAGAAGGAGAAGAAGAGGCCCCGGTTTTCGAGCAGCGAGTCGAGTGATGATGATGAGGAGCTCCATGGGAGACGTGGTGGTGTGGTTGGGATGAGTCAAGGAAGTGGTGGTGGTAGTGGTCCTGTTGTTTACAGGAGGGGAGTTGGAAACCATGGTGATTACAGTAGCAGGATTCATGATTTTGATGATGTGTGTTTTGGTAGGAGTGAGCTTATGAGGGAGCCAGGGATGAAGAGGAGTAAACTAGATATCTATGACTTTGATGAATATGATGATTTGAGTGATGATGGGGAGGGGTTAGGAATGAGGCATTTTTATGAGAGGGAAACAGTGGGCAGTGCAAACAGGTTTCTAAGCTCGACACCCACGATGAGGAGTGATGGTGGGGGAGAGTTTGAGAGTGGGTCGAGTAAGGGTGACATTATTTACAAGAGAAGGAATTCGATTCGTGGGGGGATGAGTAGTGGTGACAAGATAAAGGCCGGTGACCTTCATTCTAGTAAGAGAAGGTTTGAGGTGCAAACCGAGCATGCTATGCCGATTGGGAAAGAGAAAGTTGGTAGTGGTGATGAGGCCATTAGGCTACAGGGGAAGAATGGTGTGCTAAAAGTCAGGGTTAAGCATAAAGAAGGCAGTCCGCAACTGAGACCTCGAAATTCCGCGCACATGGAAGGAAAGAATATGATGTCTAGGTCCCAAGAGTTTGCTTCAAAGAATGCACTCAGGCAACATTCTACATATTCAGAAAGAAAACTGCCAAAGAGGCCAACGGGACTTGATAGAGTAGAGATAGATTGGCAGAGAAAGAGAAAATCTTTTTCTGTCAAGAGCAGCGAGGAGAGTGATGAGGAATCAGAGGACAGCGACGCATCCCCGAAACTGCATTCTCAGAGTGCAGAAGTTAACCAGCCCATGAAAAGAGGGAGGAGCGGAGGAACTTTGCGGTCACCCGAAAGAGCCCAGCCGGTGAAATTGAAGGAAGGAAAGGTCAAGCGCGGTAGTGGGACGGAGAAGCAGCTTTTACGTGAGAAAATAAGAAACATGCTTGTGAGTGCGGGTTGGACAATTGATTATAGACCGAGACGAGGCAGAGACTACTTTGATGCAGTGTATGTTAACCCTGCGGGTACTGCTTACTGGTCAATTATTAAGGCTTATGATGCTCTTCAGAAGCAGCTTGAGGAGGAAGGGAAGGCTAGGGAGGCTGCTGCTGATAGCTCTTCTTTTGCACCCATATCAGATGACATACTCAGCAAACTAACGAGGCAGACCAAGAAGAAGATTGAGAAGGAACTTAAAAGGAAGAAAAGAGAGGAAGTTAGGGGTAAAAGAAAGAAGGGACCACCAGGTGGAAACTTTGAAGAGGATGAGTCAGATACAGATACCACAGGAAGTGGCAGGCATGATGATAAATTGAGTTCCTTCATGAAACGCAGTGGTAAATCCTTGAAAGGCGCATCGAAAGAAGCGTACCGTAGTCCAAACCCAAATGGCAAAATGCCAGAAAGGGGTGATAAATCCATGTCCAACTCTAGGTTCATTCATGGGAGGAAAAGTAAAAAGATTGGCAGGTGTACTTTGCTAATTCGTAGCTCTGACAAGGGGCTGGAGTCTGAAAGTGATGGATATGTCCCATACACTGGAAAACGCAACTTACTTTCGTGGTTAATTGACTCGGGAACTGTGAAGCTGAGTGAAAAGGTGCACTATATGAATCGTAGACGTTCACGAATCATGCTGGAGGGTTGGATTACCAGGGATGGAATCCATTGCGGTTGCTGCAGCAAAATTCTGTCTATTTCGAAGTTTGAGATCCATGCAGCTAGCAAACTTCGCCAGCCATTCCAAAATGTATATGTGAGCACTGGGCTTTCCCTTTTGCAGTGCCAGGTTGAGGCATGGAACAGGCAAGATGAGTCTTTACGGAATGGTTTTCATAAAATTGATGTTGATGGGGATGATCCTAATGATGATACCTGTGCAATTTGCGGTGATGGAGGAAATCTGATTTGTTGCGATGGCTGCCCATCCACATTTCATCAGAATTGTTTAGATATTCAGGTTAGTGCATGTACATGTAAATATTCTTGTTTTAATTGGCTGAAGTTACATTTATTGACAAAAGCTTTTCATTATGCTGCAATGTGCTTTGATGGTCCGAGATGTCATCAAACACACTAAAATAAATGGAATTGGAATTAAGGAAAATCTGAGTTGATTTTCCATGTTCTCCTTTCATACTCATAATATTGTTGTAAAAGTAATATTGTATACCCCCACCCCACACTTCATATGAAGTTGTTTAGCATGTGCTATTGTGGTAGTTATAAAATACATGCAATCAGTGATCGGTGTTTTATTAGATTCTAATTAGCTATATTGAAGAAATGAAAAGGCGAGCAATGATGAGAGGAAGAACAGTTACAGCTGTGTTTCCTAGAGGGTGCTCAATGGGGAGGAGGCAATATGCTCTTTTATAGGTCTTGTCAGTGGGATTGGATATGGACTATGAAGTATCCTTCTGCTTAACATTTGTACCAGATAATTGCAACATAAATCTTTGGTAAATTAGGGGGCCAGTGAGTGAGATGGGATGGGGTGCTGAGGTTGATCCTGGAGGCTGTGCCTCGAATGGTCTATTAGCTGTTCATCAAGTAATATGTCTTCATTTATTGGCATCTTCCATTTGCTTGCTCGTGCGCAACGGTTGAGATGTCCTGTATATATAATTCCAGCTGGATGTTCAACTTGTTTTACCATCCCTATTTTGTGATTGATAGTTTATGTGTATATTGTCATGCGTCAAAACAGTTGTCTTCCTTTTTTTAAAAAGCATGTTTTGCCTTTTTGCAGATGCTTCCGCCAGGCGATTGGCACTGCCCACATTGCTCATGCAAATTTTGCGGCCTTGCAGATGTGAGTGGGCCTGAAGAAAATGATGAAACAAAGGATGCAATCCTCACATGCAGTTTATGTGAGGGAAAATGTACTGTTCTCCTTCCACTGATACCCTATTAGCTTACTTGGGATTCCCCTTCCTAGATGGTCCTTGCCTTGTGTGTTGCCATGCGCCTATGCTTACATTTCACATCAGTATCCTAATTTATCTCCATCTGTATTGTTTAGATCATTCGTCATGTGCGGAGGATTTGGAGGATACCCTTGTAAACTCAAATGCTTCGGTTTCTTTTTGTGGGAAGGCTTGTCAGGAGGTATTCAATTGTTTTTTTTGTTGGTTTTCTTCATTGCGTTTTTGTTGTTGTGTGGCTTTTACTGATGTATGTTTCCCATCTGTTGATTCAATTAAATTACTTAAGTGTTCATTCATGTGAGAAACTGGAATGTTGGCTGTCCGAGGTCGAGCTATGTATTGAGACCTTTAGAATAAGCTATGATCTGTACTTGATAAGATGTGGTGTGTCAAATTTCTTGAAGTATCATACCTATACTGGGTTTTGTATTTTGTGATCCAGGTTTGGTGTACCTTTCAGTATTTTCTGCTTTTGGCTATGGTGGACTAAAGCAATGACCTCTCAGAAACTGTCCCTTGCATCTTTTTGCTTTTCTTTTTAAAATTATAAACTAGTTTGCAGTCAATGCCTTTCAATTATTGACTCCATCAGGAATAGCCTTTCTGCATTTACTTTGTCGATGTAATTTTGTAAGGCTGCTTTGGTTGCGTGTAATTGTGCATATTGGTAGGTGTCTTCGTGTTCTACTTGGACTTATTTCATCTGGATCTTTGTTTATTCTTACTCATAAGAAGGATTCTTTTTTTTATACCTTATATATCTCATACTTGGTTATAAGTTATATCTATTCTTCCCTTGGGGATTGAAAATGAATCGAATTGTTGATTGTGTCATAAAGACCTTTATGCCCACGTCCCAAGTGAAAGTCCTTTGAACCAAGCTGCTTAGTATCTTGTTAAATTGGTTGGCATAACAAAAATGGGTGGAAGAAAACACGAGTACTCAGTCAATTTTGGTAAAAGTAGATTCTTGAAACAATATGCTTTCCCCTTTCTGAACACTTGTGAAACCATTTTTGGCAATTTTTTCCGGTTGGGTTATATATCATTATAATGGACGAAAGTAAAAGTGCCTGTCATTTGCTCCCTTTCTATGTCTTTGTTGACAGTCAATGGCTCTCAATTCTCAAATCTCTAGGCCTAACATAACTAATCTAAAATAGAGCGGCTAGGTTGCTACATTTAAACCTCCTCCCAAAAGTAGGCTGAGCTCTTTCAATCTTCGGGTGTAAACTTTGTAATGATTTTGGATCTTGTTTGCTAGCCCCTCTATTTTCCACTCTGACCCGGCGTTTTGTTGTTGTTGGGGGGTGGGGGGATTTCTCTTTGGATTTTTGGCTGATCTGGCAGTTGGGAGTGTGAGTCATGCCCTTTGAGTTCTTGTTTCTGTAGTGGGATTGAAGATGGATCAGTTTGCCCGACAATAACAAATAGTACGAAAAATTATCATTAAGATATCATTTCTGCATAATAAGCAGAAATGTGATCAATATTGCGTATATGAATATTTTATGCAATGATAAGAGGTTCTGGAATACCTATGCTTTGTCTCAGATGTGCTATGTTGTGCTTGAAGCATTAATATGTTGATCTTCACTGCCTGTACAGCTCTTTGAGCGCTTGCAAAAGCTTCTGGGTGTGAAGCATGAATTAGAAGCAGGACTATGTTGGTCTCTGATTCACCGCACCGCCCTGGATTCTGATCCTTCTAGTAGAGGATACGCGCAGAAGGTGGAATGGAATTCTAAACTGGCTATTGCCTTGAGTATTATGGATGAGTGTTTTTTGCCCATAGTTGACCGGAGAAGTGGTATCAATATGATTCACAATGTTCTCTATAATTGCGGGTAAGAACAATTTTGCTTGAAATAACTGCATGTATCCTTTTGCTATATTGAATCTGCTGATTGGTATCGGTCTACTGAAGTAGGAAGAATTGCTGTCAGATGTGGTCACTATGCATGTTTACATTTGGAATATAAGTTGATGTTTCTTTGAGTTTTTGTTGACATTTGGACTTTAAGTTGATGCTTCGGTAAGCTGTAATTTACATTTGAATTTTAGATCCCCCCCCCCCCCTTGTCTGGTAATCATGGGAATATAGTATTTCCAATTGCACAGAAACATCTAGAGAATTATACCATGTGGCATTCTGAATCTGGAATGCTGTTGAAGCATGCTGTAGCATGATAGGTGAGATGGCATTTTATACGGCTTGCTGTCTTTGGCTTGTTCTGTACGCTGATATTATCCAGCTAGTATTGGAAAATAGCTTTTTGGCTCTATGTTTGCTCTGAAGTATCCTGGGAGACTTGGGGCAATATGGATGTTTGGGCCTTTGGGGAGCAGACGGTTGAAAACGGGGCTAAGGATGGTGATGGACGGGAAGGTGGGCACTAGGGACTACCCTCCACATTTCCATTGCCACCCAGAAGCGTGGGCATGAACTCTTCCCTGTCCCTATCCTTGGTGTGGCCCCAAAGCCTGGCAGATACCAACTCCTTGTGCACCAATATTGAACCAATTTGAGAACAAGAAAACTCAATGAAAACCCATAATCCTAAAAAAATGGCCTGTTTAGTGTTTACATATTAAACAACATTAGATTAACCGAACTGGGGAAGCCAGAAAAGGGGAAAAAATTGGAGTAGAGTTTTTCCTTGACATAGGCCCTATTGGTGGTGAAGGATAAAGAGCTGAGGACAGAAGAAAACAGGGGGGATGCTGGGACCGGGGTAGGGGTGGTGTTGTATTGCCTTTGGAATATTTTTATATCTATGCTCTAGCAGTTAGTAATTGGATAATGTAGAATGGCGCTATATATTGTCCCTGTCTCTGTCCTCATTCTTGCAATTTTTTGTTGGTTTTGGTGGGGTTCTTCACCTGCGTTGCCATCCCTAATCCACTGTTTGTATCAAGGGTAGGAGGGAGAGGGGAGGGGAGGGGAGGGGGATTGGAGGTTACTTAGACTCATTCTCTTTGTTTGGAAAAATTGAATGAGGTGAAGGTAAGGGAAATATTTCAACCCCAATTGCCCTCATTCCCGATACTTTTAATGGTTCCCTCTGTTTCCCCCTAATATATCCAAACAAGATGAATATCCATCACCACCCTTTTCCTTCCCCTCAAGTTTCTTTTGTTAGGATGAGAACGGGGGCTCTCCTAAATTACCAAGATGCTTACTAATGTAGGGGGAATAAAGATTGCAGGACCCACCATCCACTTGCATGGGTTTTTGTCCCCTCTGTGGGGCCTATGTTCTAGTCCTTAAACTTGATAAGAATTGGCAATGTATTTCACATTTTTTGGTTGATGTTGCCTCTTGGTAGCAACTAATCCTATCTACTATATTCAGGTCAAATTTCACGAGACTTAACTACGGTGGCTTTTACACAGCTATATTGGAAAGGGGAGATGAAATAATCTCAGCAGCATCTATCAGGTGTGTATTGCTTCCCTTTGTGCTGTGCTGATACAATATTGCTCATTTTATCCCTGCATTTTATAAAATAAATCTGGTGATGATTGAGCACTCTGAATCTGATAGAAAGAAGTGTGTTCTCCTCAAAGCATATACAGTGGTTTTCTCTCCTCTATTTTACTCCATTCCTTTGTGTTCCGGAATGGACCATTCTGGAATGAAAGGAAAAA
Organism: Portulaca oleracea; assembly: GCA_029582165.1. Lineage (NCBI taxonomy): Eukaryota > Viridiplantae > Streptophyta > Magnoliopsida > Caryophyllales > Portulacaceae > Portulaca > Portulaca oleracea. The sequence goes on from CM055873.1 coordinate 45,552,686, forward strand.
TGGGGGGGGGGGGGGGGGGAGTGTGACATGTAGTAACTCTATTGTACACACTCTCAGTGGGTTCCCATTGTGGATGTACTGGACTCCCTATGCTAGGTTGGTGGTAGATTGATGTTTTACCTTGACCCTGTAAAATTTAAACTTTTAACCATAGGTTTATCACTTTATCCTGCCCAGCCAATCACCTCTTGCCTGAGTGGCAAGAGCTCCACCTCCTATCCCTGTCTTTCACAGTTCAAATCCTGGGCGGGGCATTTCTCCCTTACCTATTCGGAGAATGTCGTGGGTAGGAGTGGGGCCTAACTTTGAGCCATTGGCATCTCTGTTCCCCGTCTGCTATAGGCCCGTTGGGTTATACCCCTGAGATAGAGGCCCAATGGGTTGGACCGCTTACGGTCTGTAAATAAAAAAAAAAAAAAAAGGTTTATCCTGCCCAAAATGTTCAACTTGAAGACTAGCTGTTGGGTTCTTAACCATGGAGCAAGTGCTGAGTAACAAATCTGCGACTGGATTATCTTCTTTCCTAAGTTGGTGGTGGCTGCTGTTTTACTGTGGCCTTATTAAAATGTTTGCGATAGTAATGTGGAAACCCGATAAGAAAGACCCCATTTGTTTTGAAAGACTCTATCCTAAGGTTTCTGACCTCTATCATTTGCTGTATTTGTTAGTCAGAAGTGTCTAAGGATACTAGAACAGATTTTTAGATGATTAATAGTCTTTCAAAAGGAGGTGCTAAGGACATCTTCATCAAAGAACTGATGCAGAATAACTTTTGTGCCTTCTGCCAGTCATGTCAATTTAGTTTAGTACCTTATTCAATCAAAGTATTTGTACCATTTTGAAATTTTGTTCATTATTTCCTCTCTTCTTTTCGCGTTTTCTGACTTGATGGTTGTAGTGATCATTAGTGTGCGGTAAATACTTAGTACACTGTTCTGTCTTCCACTCTTCCATCCTAATTATTGAGAAACATCACATGCCATAGTGGTGCACTTCCTGTATGATGAGACCGTCTTGCATTTGAGATGTGACTCTTGCGTGTTCTGTTGTGGTGGGTTCTTTGAATATTACGGAGTATATTGTAAATGATAGTTGTGCATCTTAAAGATTAGTAGTATACTAGTGTTGTTAGCTTGCAACCTGAAATAGTGGTCATTGCTTATTCAAGTTTTCTGTTATGTGCTGCAGAATACGCGGTACTCAGTTTGCAGAGATGCCTTTTATTGGAACTCGCCATATCTACCGGCGTCAGGGAATGTGCCGTCGGCTCTTTTCTGCCATTGAATCGGTGCTGTGCACTCTCCCAGCTTTTTTTCCCACCTTAATATATGTTTTGTATTTCGTGAAAAACAAATTTAACGGTACTTCGGATCTGCCGTCACTGCCGGAGGCCTAAATGGTTTCTTGTGAGGAATATTTCCATCCTTTTCACCATTATAAATTTGTTTATTAGGAGAGGGATTGATATTTGTGATTCTTGTGCGGACTAAGAGGTAGAATGTTGACCACTGATGGGAAATGGTACGACAGGTGCTTGAGAACTTGAGTTTCTGGTAAATACATGCATTAGATTTCTGAATTTGCACCATATTCCCATATCTACTTGCTGAGGTAGTGGTAAAAATAGGATTAATGAAAGTGAAGGCAGGTGCATGGAGGTTGAGGGGATATGTGGTTGTGATTATAGTGTTAGTTTGCTTGACATACAAATTGATGATAATTCGAGCACTGACATATGTGCTTCAGTCTCTCATTAATGTGTGTCCTTAAAGTTTTTAGTTTGAAGTTTGAATAGCCCATAGCATTTGGATGCACCCCTATATGATTCCCTAGTTTCATGTTTTCGTTTCCCACTCTTACCTACTAAAGTTTGTTCCGGTGGTGAGATGATAAATTTTTCATTTCTGTTGGGACAACGGATGCCTAGCTCTGATATTTCTCTTTCTTGCAATCATGCACTTTTTTCATGAACTTTTGAGTTGTTACATAAGGATATTCCTGTGTTAAATAAAAATAAAAACTTCTCTTTTCATTTCAATTTTTGCTACTCCTTCCCTGGGATTAGATTTTGCTGGATGAACTGCCTACCATGTAACTGGTAATTTTTTTTTTCCAGTTAAGGTGATTAAAGGCTGTTCTTGTTTGCTATGCCTCAGGCTCTTCGCTCTCTGAAGGTTGAAAAGCTGATAATTCCCGCCATTTCTGAGTTGATGGAGACATGGACCACAGTATTTGGTTTCAGTTCTCTTGGAGACGCTGATAAGCAAGAAATGAAAACATTGAATATGATGGCTTTTCCCGGAACAGATATGCTCCAAAAGAAGCTGTTAGTGGATCGTAGCAGCGCAAAGAAAAACTTCTCAGGTAGCTCTATATAATTGAGCATACACAAAACCTAGTGTGCCCTAAGCTCTTGATGTGACTTGCTGATGGTTTCATGTTATGCTTGTAGATGTCAACTCACTGGAAGAGGATCAGCATAAAACCACAACGCCTGATATGACAAACAAATTTGATGCTGATGCCAGGCGTAGGAGTGCCTCTCCCCAGCAGGATGACGACAGTGTAAAGGACAAATCCATCACTGATGTCTGTATGCTGGACCAAGTGGCTTCCTTTGATGGGACTTCCCCAAATAATACCGAAGGTGTCTGCAATGAAGTTGAACCTTCTGCGCATTGTGCTGCTGCAGCTGTCTTCAATGAAATTAAGTCTCCAGTTTTAGATGAGGGAGACCAAGGAAGAACTACGAGCTCTTCTTTGTTATATGACCTGAGGTTAAATGAAACTGCTGATGATGAGAAGTTGCAAACTTCTCCTGATGCAATTGCTGAGCAGGAGATAGGAAAATATTTGAATGACTCTCCTGTGAGAAATGATATGGAGGAATCTGCTGAGCATAACTTGGCTCAAGATGCCTGCAAGGCGGAAGATGATACACCATTGCCACCACCTGATGCTTCTACAGCTGGCACCTCGGATAATGCTTTGTCATCTGGTTTTCTGAGGAATGATGTCGATGCCGGTAATAATGAAAAGGTGTCCTCCAAAGATGAGTCCATTGCCGAGGGGGAACAGGATAATGTATCGGAAGCAACTCATAACAATGTTGTAGTTGAAACACCCATGACAGAATCATCAGCTGAAGGTTATATTCAGCAGTCCGGGGAGGATACAGTCGATGGTTCTCATGAAATTCCATCCAAAGTTGATGATTGTTCCGGTTCACATTCATCTTGTGTGTCCGTTACTGCTGATCCTTCTGGGAGTGAAATGGTAGCTTCTCAGACACCATCTGTTGCTGATAAAGTATCTGAATCTTCGAAAGATGCTAGCCATGTGGCTTCTGAGACGGTGGATCTTCAGCCTGATTCATTTGATGAAAATGCTAATCAGCCAATCACGGAAGGCAAGTTGCATGATGCCAATAACCGTCCTAGTGAGGTTTCTAGTTGTGAAGCAGTCAGCAGTATTTCTTGTGAAAATCCTACCCAGAATGGGAGGCATGATTCTGGTGATGTCGGTGTTAGTCATGCCCATGACACAATTAGTGCTGAGGGTGACACTGTTCCCTGTGAAATTTCCACCAAGAATTTTGAGGATGTTGGCTTGGAGAAGCCTCAGTTTGATTCTGCCAACGATGCTGGTGATGGTAACTTGGAGAGTCCTCAATTCAATTCATCTGGAGGTAGTGATATGCCGGTTTCAGACGGTACTGTGGACATTCCACGCGACACTGGATGTGGAATCTCAGATCCTCCTCCAGTTATCAGCGGTTCTTGTGAAGCCACCACGGTCCATAATGTCGAAGCTAGCCCTCCCGATGCGAACGGTTCTCCTTCTCTGTCTACTGATGGTGGTGCTTCTTGATGTGTTTTCCTAATGTTTACAACCACCCGAGTAGTACATTTTGCGAATAGCATATGAGACAAGGCTCCCTGATTTTCTGCCATGTCGACTTCTGGTAGTGACATTGGGGGCTGTATCTGCTCGTAGAATGTCTGAAAATGCGGACTTGCAGCAGATTATAGGATCTCTGGACAACTATCCTGAGATTTTCAAAGTGGTTGGGATATTGTTCTCTTGTTGATCTGGTCACAAATGTCATATGCTACAGATTGAGTCAATCTAGATGATTTGAACGCGTTATTTTTTGCTGTCTTTTCAATGCCATCCAGAACTGATTGTTGGGTCGCATCTTAAAGGATGGATGGATGAACTGAAGCAGCTACTACCCTGCCTGTCAAGTGCGGCAAATTTTAGAGATGAAGGCTTCATGGTACTGAATCGATTGTATACTTGTGTACCTATACATATGAATTGGCGTATAGATCAAAGGGCTAGTGTTAGTCTGCCTGCTATTTCATGTATTTTTGTCTGTGATTCACCAGAAAAGACATCGATCGATGAAGGGTCATTTTTATTATGTCAATGTGAATTATGATGCAGTTCACCAGTCCTTCAGGCTGTAATTTGAGATCCCTGATTCTTTTCGAATGTAACTGGTCTATCCTTAGTTCATTCACCAAATCCCAAGTTCCCAATTCAAATCCTGCATAACCAAACGCATAATAAGGTCGTGCAGGTCAGGATGACTAGGTGTGCGAACATGTTGGAAGATGACAGTCTTAATGATATTAAAGCTGAGATAAACCGAAGGGCTGTGTATAGGCGTGCTAGTCCTTGATGACTCACAAATTGAAATTATTGATCTTACATCGTGTTTGAGATATGAAGGTTTTGTTTGGTTGTTGTGCATGCAAAAGTCCTGACTATGTTAATTTTGTGGTCGGAACATTTTTTTTTTGGTGGTGATTGTTTGTTGTTTGTATGCAGTTTGCTATTTTCTATGAACTTTTAAGCCTTTTGGCTCTCAATAGTCGTAAAACATAAGATTATGCAGGTTGGTTCGATCTAATTATAGTTGGGCAAGGCATTGTTATGTATTGAGTTACTTTGAACAGCCAATTTTGCCAATTTTGTGTAGGCCTTGAAAACTGTTTAAATTCGCTCAAAATTGAAAAACAAAAAAGTTCCGATATCAGTCGTGTCATGTCCTGATTGGGTTTGGGTCTGGTCAGGTCAGACTTCTTATCTCTAGTTTAAATTGTCAAAGTAGCATACAGGCTTTAAATATCCTGATGCTAATCAGACTTAATACCTAATCCTATCCTTGTCTAATCTAATCTTAAACCAAACTGATAGTTCATCAACCTTAGATTCTGTCTCCTGTAACAGCTGTTTGCCTTCTGTCCCAAATATTTTGGACATTAACATCTTTGACTGAAAACACAATACAGACTGTCAATCATATTTATATCATCCAATGCCTGCAGTTTGTGCACAGCATTATGTGCTATGCTCCCTTATTTTAATTCATAGTATTAATCTGTCTGTTTAGAAACTGACCAAGTCTCAAAGTACAAAAATTATTTATACTTCAACTCATTCTCAACGTGCATACAAGTTTATCAGTCTTGTATATATCTTCCTTTGTCTTGTTTCTGGAACCTATAAAACACGAGTTAGTTCGTTGCTCCGAATCTCCATTTCCTCCTACAAGTCCTAACACCGCGTTTGGAACCTTGAGGAGTTGTGTCAATGGAGATGTACACCGGCATAATCCCGTATGTTTACATGTTCCTCAAGCACTTGAAGCGGAGACGCAGGTTCCGGAAGCTTCGGGATGAAACGGAGCCACTGGTTAACAAGCAGAGCCGACTCCAATTGGTTGGTTAACGCGCGATCATTTTCAGTTGGCTTTGTCCTAATGGATCAGACAGAACAAAGCTGTTATCCAGAAGGATTGATTAGGTTCTATCTATTCTTTTGTAATATGCAGGAATTATAGTTTTAGGCTTTGCTGTGTGTGGGGTTTTGTTGGTTAGGATGTTTAACACAAGGTGGATTCTGGAAGGTTGAAAATGGTGTTTGTTTGGGGAGGGGGAGATGGTAATTTTTCATACATGTTTGGAAAAAAATAAGACAAAACAAAAAGAAAAAGAAAAAGAAAAAAAGGAGGCAACTGTGGTTGTCCTGGGCATGGTGGTGTTTTGGAGAAAGGAAGTTGGTTTTGGTGGGTCAATTGCTTGTGTGGTGACTCCACGTGATTCTTTCATTTTTGTTAATGTATGTTTCTGTTCCTATTCCATTCTGTAATGATACTTTTTAGGTATCCCTGTTTCTTCGGCCTTTCTTTTCTACGGTAACTCAGTAGGGTAGATTTTATCCACATTATCTACAGTTATCTATATTATCCATATTATTTACACCACGTTCTTATCTTATTACTCTTTACTTACCACACATCTCTAAATACTATTTAAATAAACCCAAAAAATATTTATTAACAAACATATTTATTTTCCAACATTATTTTTCTACTTAAAAATATATTTCTTTTCTATTTCTTTTTTTTTCACATGCCAACGTACCAGACCCATCAATTATACCACAACTTAACCACATTTATCCACAATCCTCACCATACCAATTTATCTGTATCCACGACTTACCATCCACTGAAAAGAACAGGGTAAAAGGAGACATGTGGATATAAATGAGGTCGACTGCATTATAAGTGGATATTTACATAAAAGATTGTTAATAACAATTGTATATCTACCATATACTACCTTCATTCCAAAATACATATACTACCTCCATTCCTAAATAATCGTCACAGTAACTACATTTCAAAAGCCAATACACATGGAAAAGACTTTTACCAAATAAATATGCCCCTAGCACAACCTAATACAAACCACTATCAAAGAGGTTTATAATACACACCCAGTAATTACTTTGTGATGACTGAGGAGGTTCAGCCTAAAATCGTGCACGATTCGTAACGTCGAAAAACTTCTCTGGTGTGAATTTTTGAATCGAATTCTTATAACAATGTCGCCTTTTCTTAGGCATGTTATATTCATAGTCGTCTATGCCTCTCTCTGATGTCCTGACACCATTCTCAATTCTAAAACAAGCTCAATAAACAGCACACATTGTATCTCAAAACAATATTACCAACCAGGTAACTTTTACAAATGCACAATCTCATCCAAGATCACCATATTCACCAGAAGCCAATTTAATTGAATACAAGAAGCTATACATTTTTGTGTGGATGACAAAACTCAAATGATTTCAATCTTCACATTAGAAACCACAGAATAAACAGCTAATACGAAGCTTAGTAGATTACATTACTCCAAGTTTACCGGGAATGAAACAGTGTAAAACCTTTCAATAAATAGTCAATCATGTTTTCCTTGTTATTAAACTACAAATGCAAACCCTTTTCAAGTTATTGCAGTGAATTCTTCAGGGCCAAATGATTGCATGACTTCAGCATAGCTCGACATCACTTTGCCATGACGAATTCTCAAACACTTGTCGAGTTTGCATAAATGGATGCTCTTCATCACGACTTGGATCTCATCACGTTATTGATGAATACAACCATCTACAGTTGTGAAGCAGGTGAAACACCTGTCAAAGCAAAAACAACAATTATACCTTGCCTATCCCAAAACTAGGAGTCAACACATGAAAGAAAAACCATGGAAGTTCAGAAGCAGTGGAAGTTGTTTATCCCATGCACCTTTCCAACAATAATAATTGGTATCAGGAACGTGACAAGACCCCTTTTGAGCTGCAGAAACCAAAACCGACAATGATAAGTCGTACGACGATAAGGAACACAAATACACAACAAGGAACATCCAAGGAATCAATTAGCCTGTGTTCCTCAAGATAATGAGAAGCTGCTTTGTCTAGACTCTAGATGTTGTTTCCTTATCAGGCAGCCAAAAATGATTTCTGGATAATCTAAAGTCAACCACGGGATTAGCCATGTGATAAATATCTATCCGTTCAAATTCAAAGCGGCAAACCTTGGAATAGTTCCAGCTCGACGAGGATCATACTCTGTAGCCTGCCTCAGAGCCCTTGCAAAAGCCTTAAACGTTGCCTCAATTATATGGTGAGAATTCTTCCCTGCAAGCTGCTTACAAGAAACAGTGGGAAAAACATATCATCCTGATTCACTGTTTACCAGAAAATTAATTGAATGTATGTAACTGAACAGCATTTTAAAGATCCACAGAAACAAATTAAAACAAGTAAGAAGATTGAACTTCAGTATGTTGGATCGAGAAAGCTAGATTACTCAACAATAAGCAGCAAGGGAGAGGGGGAAGTCAGCATACCTGCCGAATGTGAAGCGTCATTCCAGAAGTATTCACCAAAGACTGGAAAAAGTGTTCCACTAACTAAAAGACAGAGATCCCACTGTAAGGTTTGGGCTTCACACCCCCAAAGATAAAAGAGCACATAAATAGATCAAGAGCACACACGTAGACAACTAATATAGAAAATTTTCAGGTTGACATACACAAATTTACAACCAGATAAACATGTTCAATAACATAAAAGAACACATAAAATAGATTAAGAACACATAGAAAGCCAGTATTAAAAATCTCCAGGTTCACAAATACAAATTTACAACCAAAGAACATGTTCAATAAGATATTTCCAAAATAATTAACTACTACGGAAGACCTGGCTTGTTGAAAACACAACACTAAAACAATTAAAAAGCACCTATTACAATGAACAACATGCAAAATAACACTTCTGTCAGCTTGGAAGGCACAAGCCTACTAGAGTATGCATTCACTAGTAAATAGCTCTGAAACATATTCCAGATTAAAATTTTCCCCTTGGGAATAAATTGTTCAGAGTCCTACTACGAAGATGAAACAGCAAAGCTTTAAACATCCATAGGCATAGTTCTCAATACATTTTCAATTAAGAACATCTAACAAATAATGCAGCTTTTCTTTTATTTTTGTCTTGTTGATGTAGTCTTATTTGGAGCATTGATGCACAACATAAAATAGACACATTGAAACTGCATAACTACCACCAACCTGAGGGAGCTACACAAGATATTCCAGTTAAAGATTGCATCGATATGGAATTGGAATATCCTTATGTAGCTTTCTAGGCTAACTATAACTAAAAAGCATGGCTAATACATGACCACCCTACTAATTGCAAAATGGTACAAGACAATATCACAAAAGTGGTTCAGCAATTTGGAGTTTAACATTGTAAGCTGATTGTCTCATCTTAATTCACTGCTCAGTGAAGCATCGTCCACAAAATAAGCGCAGTTCCCGTTTCTTCGTCATGACTCATGAGAACAAAGATAATTGACAAAAAATACCTGTGTATCATAATTTCCAACTCTTTCAGTTGGTATTTGAAGATCATATCCTAAGTACGGCCTCCCAGATAAATCCTGCACAAAAACCCATTTCACAATACTAAATTGAAGGAATTATAAGATACTTCAACCACATTTGCACCAGTCCAATGTTAGGAATAAACCGTACCAAACAGACATGAATGAGAGCTTCATCCAGTGGAGCAGAGAAGTCGCCAAATCTATTGATACCTTTTCTGTCACCAAGAGCTTGCAACAAAGCCTAAATCAATGGAAGATGCATGAAAACCCGTAAAACATTCAAGAACTAGAGAATAAACAAGGTTTCATCGAAGGAGTTTATGGTCAATATAAACACTTCTTCCCCAATAAATTCAATCTAGTGCAAGAACTAACTACATAAATTTCACGCAAAATAAAAACAAAAAGAATCACAATTCAGAGTATAACATACGGTCCCAATTGCAAGCGCAACATCTTCATTAGTGTGATGATCATCAATATGAATATCACCAGTCGCCCTCACATGGACGTCAAATAACCCATGAGAAGCTAGTTGCTGCAAATTAAATCACAAAAACACAATCAGAAATCCCATCGACACCCACCTTGAGAGCTTGAAAAGCAAAACGGGTAAAAACTTTTGAATTGAAACAACTCACATCCAACATATGATCGAGGAATGGGATAGAGGTGCTGCTATCAGCAACGCCTGTACCATCCAAGTTAATCTTCACATAAACATTCGTTTCTTTTGTTATCCTCTTCACTTCACCAATTCGACCCACTAACAACACAAACAAGCAAAATGAGTAGCTGCTTTCACCGAGCTTCAAAGTCAACCATAGAAACCTCATTTCCGATCATTTTCAAGGAAAAAGAGAAACAAATTGAAACATAATGAGTAGAAGATAGATTACCAGTGGAAGAAGATTCGGTAGTCGCTGGGGAGCCATTGTTTTCGAGGGATGAAGCTCGAGGAGTGGTAGTAGTAAGTGGATTCATGAATTTGAGATTCCGATTGGAGAAAAGAGGAAATTGAAGAGAGGAAGGAGGGGGGAGATGGTTGGAAGAAACCCTAGTTTTGATTTGGGGATTGAGTAGCTGAGTGCCGCCGGGAATCGACAGCGCCATCAGAGAGTGGGAGAAGGAGGAATCTGAGGAAGAAGAATTCGGTTTCAAGTGGAGGAGGAGGCCACTAACCTGTTCTGTATTACCGTTTTCCATTTTTGCCCTCTGTGTGGGAATATGGGATTCCGAAAATTGAGAAAAATAAACAAAAATATATCATGTCTGTAATACCCCGGGTATGTGGTTATAATGTGTTTTACAAAAGGATTGAAATGACTACTTATATCACCAAGGTGCACCTTTTTTTATGGTAGTTCGTCCGTTGGGAACTCATCAGTTAAGGGTGTTTGGCTGCGAGTAGTCTCAGATGGGTGATCTTCTGAAAAAATTTTCCAGACAACGTGTGAGCAAGAACGAAGTACTCCTTATGATTGTTCACTCAACTAACCAAATGCACTCTAATAAGTGTGAATAATCTCAATAGTTGAAACATATGCTTAAAGTGCATGGAAAATTTTGTAAGTACGTGCTTGTGGATCCATTCAAGTATGAGTAGTCATTTACTACATTCAATTTTTTGAATCATGTCCATAATTTAGATAGCCAAAAAAAAAACTTTTCAATTTAGATTATAATAGATTAAAGTAAAATATCTTGTTAAATCTCTTCTATTTCTTTCTCATGGAATAGTAGATGTTTAAAGCTTGTGTTAATTGGAACTACGCTCTCTAAATTGCAAAATTTATTTTACCGGTAAGATTGTTACGTCAAGGTATTGGCTTTATACCTCGCCCTGAGATGGAATTTTAAAGTATTGGCTTTGAGTTTATTCTTTTTTTTGGATAAGTATTTAAAGGTGTATGCTAGTCATAATTATATTTTTTTATTGTCAATTCTAATATAAAAGTGGTCATTTTGGGTTAAAAAGTACTATTTAAATGATAAATGACAAAAAAATATATATATATATATATATATTTCCTCCGTCACTAAGTAAGTGTCAATTTAACTAAACTTTGAGTCTTTGACCATTGATTCCTCACAAGTTATAATATGTTATCATACAAAATTAACATCATTGTAATTTTTAGTACATTTTTTTTTTGTAACGGTGGCAAATTCATATTGTAACTCATTATAATTTGCGAATAGTCAATGATCAAAGCTTAGTTAAATTGACACTGATTTAGGGACAGATGTAATACAATTTAATTGTTTTTTAAGAGGTGGTCCATGTATATTCCCCTACATTAAATAAAAAAAAAAAAGAGTAAGGCACCGTTCTTTTGTGCGTTACGTTGCGTTTACGTTAAGTTGCGGTGGAAATAGTTAAAAAGTAATGGTAATTTGCGTTATATTGCAGTAGGGTTGCGGTAAATTGCGTTGCGTTTGGGTGCGTTAACGCATAAAAGAACGGAGCCTAAATAGTACATGACGAATATTTAGGGGAAAAAACACACACACCTCTTTACGAGAAAAGCATTCAAAGTTTCATGTTATCTTTGACATAGTTAACCACTTGAACCAATTTGTGTTTAACTTAGAGGGAAAAAAGAAAAAAAAAAAAAAAGAGTTTCATATTCATTTAAAACTTGCTAAATATCTAGATTATTACTACTTGTACTCTATTGTAACTTCGTGAGTGTGCAACAGGGATGGCTGAGAATTGTAGACATCTATACCTAACAGACAGACAAGCAATGACAATGGCTGGTTTTTGGTGAAAAATGCATATACACCAAAACCTGAACCGAAACAGGGTCAATTAAAGAATGTAGACACACCTAAAGAATGCATACATATACACGAAAATCACAACGATGTTGTATCGGATCCAAATCCAAGAGTTTAGAGCTACAAAAACTTTTCGGCGTTGTCCAAATCCTGCAAGATTTCAGACTTGACCTCATCGCTGATCGAAGCAGATGGACCCGCCTTTGAGTAGAAGCTTGCCAGGCTTCTAAATGCTTTCTCCAGCTCTATGTAGGATTCCTGCAAGGAACTATGAGCTTAGTCTCTTTGTAAACAGGCAAATAAACACACAAATTTAAGAGAATTTAGACGGGCTTTATGTTTCTCGGCCAATAAATTAGGGTAGGCATAGGTGAGTCGAGCAATTTCCTCAAAAGAACACTTTCTAAGTTCATAATTAACTTCGTTAATCTGACCAAATCAAACAAAAATCTGTAAACTAGAACTTCTACGGAGAAATCTGTAAACCTTCAACTTTTAAGACCCCAAAAGTTGTTCAAGTTGGAACGAGGTCAAGGGTAGCTATTAGCAGAAGAAACGTGCAGTTCATCGAGATTGCAGTTGCTACTCATGCTCGTACTTCCATTTAAAGAAGCAACTTACCTCTTTCGCAACTGTTGGTTGCCCTTTCCAGTTATTCAGATAGTCCCGAATAGATTCCTTTGCAGCATCGGCAGTGCGTCTGAATTTAGCTATGTCTTTAGGGTCTTCTTTCAATGAATCTCGGAGTGTCTTGACAACTTCCCTTGCTGATTTCAAGTAGGCTTTTGGCAGGACTTTCCCGGACTTTGTTTTCTCATTGGGATCAAAAAGTGACTTGATTGTGTCAATTACACCTCCACCGTCCTCTTCTTGATCAACTACTGCCTTTTCCTCGGCCCGAACAGGATGTGATGCTGTACTCTGGCCTAGGCTTAGAACAGCAACCAGCGAAGCGCCAATGCATAACTGTCTCCTACTAAATTGATTTTCCAAGGGTAGCAGCTTCTTCAAGAGATGACTGGAATTCTGTTTGTCTGTCATGTAGGGAAAAACAGAAAGGGGAATGAACCGAGCCAATTACACAATTTGGAGTTATGTAAGCGCCTGAAAAAGCGGTTATGCTTGTACACACAGAATTGCTATTTTGCTTAAGAAGTAACAACAACAACAACAAAAAATTCTCAGGGAAAACACATTTGCGCGCTGGAGTGGGTATCTAGATGTAAGCAGCCTTCCACTATGGACTAAAGTTCATGGAGAGGTTGATTCTTGCAGACCCATAAAGTAACTAGCCAGATAAATGAAACGGTTATCAAGTTAGAAGCTCCCAAATAACTTATACTAGACATCCGCGGAGGAATTCTATGGTCCTCCAGTTGCACAATTATTCAACCATTTGAATGCTACCAAACTTATAACAAAATAAAGAATGGACCTTTTTAGCTACACTAGTCCCCGGCTCAATGAACAGAAGACAAAAAACCCTTAAAGCAAATGAAGCTTTAAAAACTTAAAATTACAAAAGCAAAAGACTTATTGACACAAAAGTAGAACAAGGTAGAGTCGAAAACAAAATCCATGTCTGTGTCATTACCTTTGCTGTACGTTTCAGTCGATTGTCGATTAGTGGGAAACCGGCATTCCGGAAGGTGCAAAGCCATCGTCACACACTGGTGACAGTATTCGAGTAAACCACACAAACTCCCAAGTAAGCTAGCTGGTTGTTGCTCTATTTAACCCATGCAAGCAAACAGCATCTAAGGATCCAACATTGATGTCAGTTGTCACAAATCAGCAGTTTCGTTACCGAAGCACAATTAATAACTCAATGACTACAGCACTCTAGGAAACAAGACAAGAAACACAGCTACACAATATGTGCAGGCAGTCTCTCAACATCTAAGCATGGAGAAACCCATGCTTTACTTATCAGAATCATCTACAATCATGGACATGGTTGAATCAAGGAATAACCTACCATTGCCATCTTAACCTATGTTACTCGGACCCCGGTATGCGTCGGACACGGATACGGGACGGGTGTCAGACTAGGCTATTTTAAAGAAATTTTATACATTTTCATTGTATTTTGAAGTGTCGAGTGTCGGACCCTTGTCCTGGGTATCAAGGGTCCAACACGGGGCTGGGAAAATGAAGAATCAGAGTAACATAGATCTTAAATACTTGGAAGAGTATGGGTCTAGAGCATTTCCAATGCTAAAAAACACAAGTTATTGAATTAAAGTGACCAATTCATCAAAACAAAGTGTTTAAGCAAAGTGTTTACTATCCCAAAAAATGGGTTTCACTTGCCATAGTAGTCTCCCTATCCTTAAATTACATTCCAGTTATCATCAATTTTCCATATTGGTTGAAGACTAAATGCAAGCACATCTCAAGGTGTTGGAAAATTACCTTACTGCTCAGTGCTCACCAGTTGATGTAACTATCAAAAGCAAATAAGAAAAATGAAACCCAGAAACAGGTTAAAAAAAAAAAAAAAGGCTTGTGCCTTGGTGTTCTGGGTTATCTGGGGTTCATTCATTCGTCACTTTTAGCCACTTAAACCGATGATTTCAGATGAGATATAGAAGAAATTAGCAAGTGGTTCCTGGATGCAAGTGTGTAAAAATGGCGGAAGACAATTGCCAATTTTTAACAGTTGTTGAAGGGCAAGCAGAGAGAGGAGAGGATATAGAATACATTTGGATTACTGAATGACTTACCGGTTAATTGTAAACCATGGAAGACCAACCTTCTGTTTCTGGCTTTGCTTGTGCCTTGTTTGTATTCCCTACGATGGTCGTCCACTATCCAATCACCCCCTTGTTTGAGGAAAATGTTGGTTCTTTTTGTTTCTTTTTTACTTCTAATTTTTTGGGGTAATTTTTTATTCTTTAATTATCATACCAATGTATCTTTCGGAGTTAATTACATTTACCCTACCTGACATATGCGGTAATAATTTTTACACACCCGACATTTGGAAAATAATTTTCACCCTACCTGACATTTAGTGAAAGTGATTTTTAGTGTTAGAATCAGGTAACTTGTCATCGGAAATGAAAAAATACAATAATATCCCTATATCACTATGTGAAATTACGATGTTGCCCTTTAATTTGAGAAGTAAAAGACTATGTTGGAGAGTAGAAGACAAACATGGTGGTTTGGGAGGGGTTAGGTTTTCATTTTCTGTATGGGAGGGGGGCCGGGGAGAGGAATCAGTGGAGTGACTGGGTTTTAAAATGCCATAACAATTAATACTAAGGGTACAAAAGTCATTTCACATTTAATTGAAAGTCAAAGGAAATAATAATAAGGGTATAAAGGTCACTTCATATTTATTTTTTTACAGTTCACCGGAAAAGTCAATAAAAAATCAATTATAACATACCTGAGGGGCTTTAAATTTATGACCACTCAAATGTCAGGTAAGGTGAAAATTATTTCTCAAATATCGGGTGTGCAAAAATTATTACCACATAAGTCAGGTAGGGTAAATGTAATTACTCCTTCCCTCCGGCCCATATTAATTGTGATAATTTTAACTTTCATACTTTTCAATGTCACGCTTTGCTTGATAATTTCTTACATAATATATTATTAATAATTGCAATATTATACTTTTATAATACTATTTTCTGTTATGAATCTAATGATCGTAATTTATTTAGCAACTCATTGTATATGTTGAGAAATTTATAGTCAAAATTTTAAATTTGGTTGCACGATTTCCAAATACGACAATTAATATGGAACAGAGGGAGTATCAAATTTATGGATAAACTGAATTTACCAGGTTTTACTTTAATTTATCAATTTTATAAAAAATATCAAAGTTTAAAAAAAAACTTAATTATGATATATTAGAGTAAATTTAATAAAAATTACCAAAAATTACTAAAAATTAGCAAAATTTAACTTTTACCAAATTGCTTTTTAGCCATAAATTTGACACACCCTAATTATAAATTTGCCATAGATTTGTCAATATGTACAATCACATGCTATATAGTAAAATTATCATTATTTGATTTTTAATTAAAAATATTATCCTAAAATTATAATATTACAATTGTCAATGAAGTACTACCTCCGTCCCAAAATGTTTGTCCATTGACTAAATTTTGATCGTTGATTACTCACAAATTATAATGAGTTACAATATAAAATTACCGTCATTATAATCTTTAGCAAATTATCTTTCTAATGGTAGTGATTTCATGTTTTAATTCATTTTAATTTGTGAGTAATTAACAGTCAAAATTTAGTCAACGGACAAACATTTTGGGACGGAAGTAATATTAGATAAGAAATTATTAAGCAACAAATGATATTGGTGACTGTGAGAGTTAACTAAGTGATAATTATCTTGGAACGGAGGGAATATAATATTTCCAGTGTTGCGAAAGAATTTGTCCCTCCTTAACTCAAGAGGTCACATTTTGTAAAATTTCAATTAATTTATCAAATTATATGTAAAATTATTGTATATGACTATTATTTTATAATTGTGATGAAAAATATTTTTATCTAAATATAATATTTTAAGTCTTGCTAAGATAAATGTAAAAATATTGTATTAATGATTGTGCAAAAGGAAAGTGAGCAATTCTTTTAGGACGAAGGGAATATGTAATATGAGAATCCTTTTGACTCTTCTATCATTATTTGTAGGAGTTCTTCTTCTTTTTTCCCCTGTTTGAAGGGAAAAAACGTTAACATCCCTCCAAATTCTCACTTCACCAACATACCCCCGATTCATATTTCTTGAGGGTCCGTAGCATCAAAGAAAATGACAGGAGTGGGTCCAAGTTAGTTTTACTTTAAGTCAAGCTTAGAGCGCTTTTGAAGCCCCAAATTGACTGTCTAGAAAGCTTATGGGTGTTTTGGTCCTTATACAAGGGTCGGGATGGAACCATGGAGGGTCAAGTCAAGCCTCGAAAACCAATCCCGAGGAGGCTATGAAGAAGTCATGAGGGAACAAGACCAAGCCAAGAGAAGCAAGCTGAAGAATATCATTTTTTGGACAAAATTGGATAACAAGAAAAGACATGTCTTCACTCTTTTGATCATAACTCCTTTAATACAACTCTGATGATCACCAAATGTGGTGAGCTTATAGTACACACCAAGAGAGAATAGTAGATGACAAGAATCCGAGCTACGCTTTCCATCGATATATTATAAGCCCAAATCGGAGTTAAAAACGAAGAAGTTATGCACATTGGAAGTCAGCAGAAGCCGACAGGCGCTGGCAACGCCTAGCCCAGCTTTTCCGCCCATTCTTTCTGATTGAGGCGCTGGTAGCGTCTCAACCATCTTTTTCTGCAGAACACGCGATTTTTCCTTTTCCCTCTTCCTCCTTTTAAAACCCCCCATCCCCATTGGGCCATTATTTTTGGAGAACCTTTTGGAAAAAAAAAAACACATATATTTATTAATTATTGAGATGGTATTTTGGAACCCTAATTCCTTTGTGATTAAACTTCATCCTTGGTGGGAGTGCTTAATCAATTTTCTATTTGTGAGTTTGTTGTGCATCTTTCAAACTCTCTTTGGTGGAATTTCATGGAAGAACAAGTGTGGATGCTTGTGAAGGATTTCGTTGCAACCTCTTGTGATTCTTAGGCTATTGGGTGAGTTAATTACTCTTTACATTAGTCATATCTTTCTTTTAATTGTTCTTGTCATCTCTATCTCAAAAACCCAGTTTTATGAGTTCTAATTTGGGGTTTCTCAAACCCTAGAGTAATTGTGATCCTTGGGTGTTTAATTTTGCTTGCCTAGTCGTTCACGAATCAACCCCCCCCCCCCCCGACCAACACATGCTGATATACTTGCTTCAACACTTCTACCTCAATTCCATATTAATTGTCATAATTTTGACTTTCACGGTCTTCAATATTATTATTTGATTTATAATTTCCTACATAATATGTAATTAACAATTGCAATGTTATACATTTATGATCGTATATTTCGTGACGAATCTAATTGTGGTAATTTTGTTGTGGTATGAGAAAATTATCGCATAAGAAAATGTCACGACATGCGAAACTAAAACATGAAAAAAGAAGTTAAACATGAAACGAGATAAATAAGAACATACCTCAATATAGTCCCGCTAATTTGTGAAAATTTCAAAACAAAGAAATAATATGCATTTGTCGGGAATTGAACCTGGGTATTGCTTGGAAGACAATTATCCTAGCCATTGGACTACAAACGCCTGCTACTAATGCATGAAACGGGATATTCAAATAAAGTTTTAGTTTTGTTGTTTCTGAATTTTAGGAACCGTACTGTTACCTTTGACAAGTTCATATCAAACTTTAGGTTCCGGTTTTGGAACCACTCACCTCTAATCATACCCACGACAAGGCAAATAAAAGGTTGTGTATAACATGGAAAAGATGAGAATAGCCAAAAGTAAAAGGAAGACGACCGCACGAACGTGCCTGCCATCGGCACGAGCATGTCATGTGAAGCTCAAGGGAAGAAGGTTGATCGTGTATGACACGAGCCACCCCTTCTAGGATGTGGAGCTTGATCGTGCCATTATCAAAGAAGCCACATAATTTGGAATCAAACCCGAGCGACATAATCGTGTCATCAACTCGACACGATCATATCTATCAAGAAATTTCAGAAATCAAATGCAACATCTCCTTCCTTTTTAAAATTTTTTTTGGTTCTTTTAAGTTTCCCATGTAATTTTAGTTAATGGTCCATCAACATCTAGTTGCAAATAGACTTTTAATATAAGTTGACAATTAATACATGCAAAATGCGCAATATTTTCCATTCGCCAAAGAACCCCATATAATGTGGTGTCCGTTAGTTGAACTCATTTTTGGGATTTATTTTATATTCGAAGTAATTTTGTTGTGGTATGAGAAAATGATCGCACAAGAAACTGCCACTACATGCAAAACTAAAACTTGAAAAAATAAGTTAAACATGAAATGAGATAAAGAAGAACAAACCTCAATATAGTCTCTTTATTGTGTGGAAATTTCAAATTGAAGAAATAATATGCATTTGCCAGGAGTCGAACCCGGGTCTATTGCTTGGAAGACAATTATCCTAACCGTTGGACTGCAAACGTATGTTACTTAAGCATGAAACGAGATATTCAAATAAAGTTTTGTTTTTGTTGTTTTTGTTGTTCCTGAATTTTAGGAACCTTGTCTCTTACTTTTTACAGGTTCATATCAGACTTTAGGTTCCTGTTTCATAACCGCTCACCTCTAATCATACCCACGACAAGACAAATAAAAGGTTGTGTATAACATGAAGAAGATGAGAATAGCCAAAAGGGGAAGGAAGACGACCGCGCGAATGTGCCTGCCATCCCACGGGCGTGTCATGTCAAGCTCAAAGGAAGAAGGTTGATTGTGTACGACACGATTGTGCTGCGCGATCGTGCCATTATCAAAGAAGCCTCGGAATTTGGAATCAAACCCAGGCGACATAATTGTGTCATCGACTTGGCATGATCGTGCCTATAAAAAAATTTCATAAATCAATTACAACATCTCCATCATTTTTTTAAATCTTTGGTTCTTTTATTTTTGCCATGTAATTTTTGTTAATTTTTCTAATATGTTTTTCATTACGAATTTAATGATATAAATTTTATAGATGAATCATTGTATATATTAAGTGCTTGTTTGGCCTAACTTTTGGGAGTGTTTTTGGAGTTAAAAAGCACAAATTAGGCCAAACAGTGCTTTTTTTAATAAGCTAATAACTGTTTTCCAAAAACAGCTCCAAAAACAGAAACAGTAAATTGTTGTTTTTGCTTCTTACAAACTAATCACTACTCAATCTACGAGATTCTCTAATGATTAGTTTCCATAATTTCAAATAAATATTATGATTTTTATAAAGATATTTAGATATTTTAATATTATATTGTTAGAACCTTTAAATATTTATTATAATGTTATCTTGGACGTTTTTATTATCTAATTTCTTTGCAAATATGGTATTAGTAAATTTTTGATATATAAATATTTAATTTAAAGAATTGTATAGTTAAGTAAGACCATATATAGTTATAATAATAATAATTATTATAACTATAATTATAACTATACAATTATAACTGTTGTTAAAATTAAAATTTGATAATATGTTTAAAAATCAATAAAAAGAGAAAATGTAAATAAGCATATGATAATTTTACTCCAGAAAAACACATGATGATTTTTAAAGTAATTAAGCTAACAAATTAAATTTAGTAAAAACACTTATATCATAAGTTAGGTCAAACACTTTAATTTAGTAAAATCACTTATGTCATAAGTTAGGCCAAACATTTCAAAGTCTCTCCAAAAATAGCTTTTATAAAAACTGTTTACAAGATGCAAAAACACTTTTTAGAAATTAGGCCAAACAGACACTAAGAAATTAATAGTCAAAATTTTTGACACAAAGCCATGACAACAAATAAAAGAAAATATGAGGGAGCAAAATTTATCATAAAATATAATACTATTTTTGTTCTTTTTTATCTGAATTTTTAACTAACTTTTCTCCTTTTCAATTATTTGTCAATTTACAATCACAATAACATATTACTTACTATTTTTCTTATTTCACCCATAACTTTGTTAGGTAAGGTGGTATAGACTTGCAAATTATTACATGTTCTTGGAGCATGTGCTCCAGATCTGGTCATTGTCCATTCTCAATAGTATAATTATTCACTCATATTTACTTGTTGATCACTTTCAAGCATAGTTGTTCACTCATACTTACATGTTGTTCACTTACAATAACATAATTGTTCACTCATACCTGTTTGGAGCACATGCTCCAGACGCATGTAATATGTATTGGTCTGGACTTATCTAGACCACAAGAGCAGGTGAACTCGATTACGGGCATAATACCGGGAGCTTAGTATTTCCCCGTATCTATTAAAACGATTGCCTCGACCGACCTTATACTCTTGAATAGGGATGGCAACGGGGCGGATCGGGGATGGGAGAGTATACCCCCGTCCCCATCCCCACTTCGGGGAATGATTCTTGCCCCATCCCCTTCCCCGCGGATTCCCCATCCCCAACAGGGATCCAACGGGATTTTTTAAAACTATCCTAGGTTTAACTAAATTCTAATCGGATCCGATTTTTAATCGAACCCGGTTTTTAACATATTCAAAATACAACGTATTTAACTTGCTCAAGTAATAATACATCAAAATCAAACAATAATACATAAACAAGTGAGAATAAATTGGAAAAATACTACTTTGTCCTTCCCATTAATATACTACCTCCGTCCCAAAATGTTTGTCCGTTGATTAAATTTTGACTCTTAATTACTCATAAATTAAAATGAATTAAAATATGAAATCACCACCATTAGAAAGATAATTTGTTAAAGATTACAATGACGGTAATTTTATATTGTAACTCATTATAATTTGTGAGTAATCAACGATTAGAATTTAGTCAACGGACAAACATTTCTGGACGGAGGTAGTATATATTAAATTTGAATAAAGGTTATTTGGTAATTATAACATTTTCGGGGATGGGGATGGGGAACTCACCCCAGCGGGGAAAATGGGGACGGGGATGGGGAAAATTTTGTCCCCATCCCCGCCCCGTCCCCGAGCGGATTTTGGAAAATCGTCCCCGTCCCCATCCCCAATGGGGGCGGGGATTTTTCCCCAGAGCGGGGCGGGGCCCCGACGTGTTCGGGGATTCCCCACCCCATTGCCATCCCTACTCTTGAATGCTCCAGACTCCAAGGAACTCCGAGTAGAAGATTCCAAATAGGAATCCTCCACAAAAGGTCAATGCAACATCTTTCGGCACGACTACTAGACCGTTTCAACCCCGATCAAACCGAGGTCAAAAGAGCATGTTTGACCGTATCCTATACGGTCCGTCCTTCCTTCCTTAAGGCGGTTTCCCGGGAAATCACCCCGAGACTCCTAAAATTGGGAACTTTCAAAGGAAATATTTAATTTCCTCGGTGCCCTTTAAATCTCAAATTAAGAGATTAGTATTTTAAATGACCACTTGGGATGAAAAGACAAAGGGACCCCTTTTAAAGAGGAGAGGGAGAAGAAATGAAGGATTCGTTTCCAATGTGGGACGCACCTCCTGGGCATCACCACGGACCGTGGTGAGGTGTAGATTCAGAATCTGCTTCCTAGAAGAGCACCATGGACCATGGTCGCCCCTGCCCCCTGCCACCTTTCGTGGTGCAACTAGTGCCTCCTTTTCGCCCCTATGGGTTTTCTAATGTTTCAGGTTCAATACTTTATTAATCTGACCATCTCTCTAACATACTCTTGCGTTAGGGTATTGGCTTGTGTGACCTTGTGGGACCAGCTGACACAGCTGTGATTGAACTATTCAATCACCGGTCAATAAATCTTATGACAAAGACATCAACCACCGTGCCATGTTGGCTTGAATATACAGTTATATTTGAACATTGTCGGGTACTAGAACCCAAAAATTAATTTTACTTGGATGATTTATATAATTTGTTACTAAATATAGCATGGTTTCCATGATATTGATTTTCTCACCACTTTTAATCACACACTTAAAAAAAGAATTGGGGGGAGTATTCATCAATAATTTATATTTATAATGTTTTGGGTACATTAAAGTGATACCTTGGATGGAGGAGGTACAGTACTAATAAAGACTGAACTTTGGTTGTTGATAATCTCTTCCATCCAGCGCCAGTACAAGAGCTGGCGTTGAAACTGGAAACCCTAGACTGAGTCAGATAATCGAGTCACGATTCATCAGAAGAGAAGAAGATAGATTCCATTACCAACGTCATCCAATCTCCCAACCATGGCAGGGGACCCCGCCAAAGCTTCCTCCAGCAAGCGTCCCCCGCCTGCTTCCTCCTCTGCCGCCGATCAACAGCGCCGATCCCGATGGGAATCGTCTTCTCCGGCCACCGGCAAACCCTCCTCCGACGCCGGAAAATCTTCCAATCCCCCTAACCGACCGAATTCCGATAAGCCCACTCCAAAGCGCGGCACTAACCCTAACCCTAACCCCAATCCCAAAGCTAATCCCAGCCCTGCCCACCCCAACCCTAGCCCGGCCCAACCCCAACCCCACCCCCACCTGCCGCCGTCTCTGGGGCCGCCGCCTCCGCCTCCACCGCCGACGTACGGCTTCCACATGCTCGACCGTCGCACCATCGTCCTCGCCGACGGCAGTGTTCGGTCGTACTTCGCCTTGCCGCTGGATTATCAGGACTTTGTGCCGCCCCCTCCGCGGCCGGATCCGATGGGCCGGTTCGTGCCCGGCGGGCCTGAATTGGGCCGGTTCGGTCGGATGAGTCCCAATGGGATGCGGGACAGGGAGGACCCGTTTCGCCGGAACCCGGGCCTGGGAGGCCAGGACTATTGGAACTCGCTCGGGCTCGAAGGGCGGGTCCCGGGTCCAGAGGGTTCTATGAAGAGGAAGTTTGGGGAGGGGGAGGAGAGAGAGAGGGATGAATTGGCCAGGCAAAGAATGCACCTGTTGCAGTATGCCAATGCAGGGGCAGAATTGGGGACTGGTACTAGCAGTCCTTTTGGAAGGGAAGACGAGTTTCGGGCTCCCAAGCATATGAGAATGGCTGGTTTTGATAATAATAACTTGGGTGGTATGAGGCAGGAGGTTGATCCTGTTGTGGTGAAGGCTTTTTTTCACTTTGCAAAGTTGATCAATGAGAACTCCAATCAGAAGAGGACATACTTGGAGAATGGGAAGCATGGATCAGTTCAGTGCTTGGCTTGTGGCAGGTTTGTTGAAGTACCATTTGTTGTATTTCTTTTAGAATCTTTGTTGCTGAATATGTTGAAAGTTTGCTGGCAAACTAGTGTTTGGATTTATTGTTGGTGTAGAGTTTTGTGTGAAAGGAGGTGCAAAGGCTAATTTAGGCAGGTTTTTAAGACCCATTCTGTCTGGTGTGGTGGCAAACGGCAATTCTTGTAGACTCAACCACTTGAGCTAAACTTTGGCTAAAGTGGACTTGTTGATTTTCATTGTCTTGGGCGTGGGGGGAGTGGGTTTGAGTTGGAGATTGTCTGGCTAGGTGTCATTTCCAGTCTGTTTGGTTATTAGAGGGGGAGGGGAGGGTATTAGAGGGGAGGGAAGGGGAGGGGATCTATTTCTATCTTGTTTGGATTATAAGTGGAGGGGGATGAGGGGTAAGAAAGGTTAATTGTTATTTTTGGATTAGAAAAGGGAGGGAAGGAGGGGAAGAGGAGAAAAATCAATTAGTTTATTATATTAATAAAATTATTTTCTT
This sequence comes from Portulaca oleracea, assembly GCA_029582165.1. Classification (NCBI taxonomy): domain Eukaryota; kingdom Viridiplantae; phylum Streptophyta; class Magnoliopsida; order Caryophyllales; family Portulacaceae; genus Portulaca; species Portulaca oleracea. The sequence continues at coordinate 45,577,023 of CM055873.1, forward strand.
TTTTTAAAATTATAATGAGTTCCCTTCCCCTCCATTAACCCTCATATTGGGGGTTAATGAAAAGGGGGTTAATGGAGGGGAATGGAGGTGAACGGTTCCCCTCCCCTCCCCTCCCCTCCTATTTATTTATTTATCCAAACAAGGGTAATGGAGGTTATTTATCTCCTTTCCCCTCCCTTCCCCTCCTATAACCCCAAAACAAACAGGCCCTTCAGAACTGGCCATGTGTCTACTATGTCTGAATGGTGAGTTTGTGTATGGTTACACTCACAAATGATAATCTTTTTGGCTTCGAGGCCCATGCAGACAAAGTATGTGCCTACAAGGTTATTGCAATCCAGTTATCTGAAATTTAAGCTTGTGCTACACTGTTATGTGTAGTTGTAGATATCAAATGATCTGAAATTTAAGCTTGTGGTATGCGTAGTTATTGATACCAAGTGAGCATAACCACATGGTATCAAGTAAGCCTTCCAAGTTCCAACTTGAGGGAGGTGGGAGCAAAGCCCTTTTACTTGCAAATTTCTTTGAATTGAATTTTGGAGGGCCTTCAACCAGTCTTTGGCCTGGGTTCCCCCTTCCCCCATCCCATTAAGCCTTAGTGCCTTACTAAGAAAGCTTCGAGATAGGGGTCTAGTTTGCAGGTTCGTTTTAACCTTGTAGTTACAGGCTTTTTGAGTTTCTGGCTGGTGAAGAATGTGCTCGCTAGATTTATTGCTTATTACGATACAATATGTTTGGAATTTGAGTTTCTGTTTACTTTCAACCACTGATGATTTTTTTCTTTCTTTCTTTTTTTTTTTGGGGGGGGGGGGGTGGGTCTTCGGGACTTTGAATCTTGAATGGATATACTATGTATCTGTATAGTGCCTGATGTTAAATGCTTAACTTCGTTAATGTATTACATGCTTAATCATCTTTTGATTTTGATGGATACGTGGACACTGAGACAGTGTCTTGGGTGAACCTCTGAACTGCTACATATCACCTTAGGACGGCACCATGGTTTTGGTTCGAATTGTTGTCATTGTATTAGTTTGTTCTGAAAGGGGTTTTTGCTGGATCCCTTAAGGCTTAGATGGATTAATAGATGGATTGACTTTCATGATGATATTTATTAACATTAGTTTAGTGATGAAACTAGAGATTGCCTTCTTTGACGACTATCATTGGATTGCTTATGAGGTCAATTTGCATTTGGTGTATCAAGTTTGTGGTCTTGATTTGGTGGCTACTCACCATTGACTAGCTATGTTACTTGGACTCGGGACACGGGTATTGATCCTGGCACGACATCCCTAAAAATTGTGGACATGGTGACACTACCCAAAATTTTGACACGGCATATGGACACGGCAAAAAACATTTATAAAATGATTTTATTCATTTTATTTTTGAGTAAGAGAAATATGTTGGGTCAGTTTTATGTCAACACTTGATCAATTGTACCTTTTAATGGGCCCCAACTAAAGGCAATCCATTACTTTTTAAATGAGCCATGCGGCGCATGCCCCTATGATAATATGGAATGTAGGAACAAAAAACCCTACATCTAGGATGCTATAGCGCTGCATGGGAGGGGGACAGTGAGAGAGAGATCTGTCAACCGCTGGCGATAGTAAACTGGCGACTGGTGGCCTGAGCGAACCTGTGTGAAGTCGCAGCCACGGACAACCAAAAGCCCTCAACTTCCACCATAGATATACATGAACTGGTCCTCCGATTCTCAGATGTATGGTTTTTGAGGTTGTAGTTCTTCAATTTAGAGTTGAAATTTGACTGATTTCATTTACTGGATTATGGGATCTTACTCAAAGTATGGTTGATTGAGATAATCTTCAATTCAGTATATTCAATTTGTTCTCTCATTAGCGTCGCGCTCCACCTCTTGCTATAATGCTGGATTGTTGACCATGTCCGGCCATTCTGGTCGTGTTTACATGAGTCCTGTGTTCGGATCTGTGTCGACATGGGTACTGTGACCCGTATAATGTGATTGAATGCATTGAATTTAGCTGTTTGAGAGACTACTTTAATATCTTTGTAGCATGAAGAAGCTCCACAAGTTAGCAAGATATACATACTTTACGAATTAAGAAAGGGGGGAGGGGAGGAGGGTGCATAGTCTTAATGTGGACCTTTTGAGGAATAGAAAAAATTGTAAGCATTTACAAAGAAAGAACTCTTATAGTTTCATCATGTGGATAGCTTTCGTTTTGTTCTCTCAGTAGTGTATTTGATTTCTGTGGATGGTGTGTACTGCACATGTATTTTTGGGACCGATTTTGTTGTTTGCAAGGGAGGTATGGTGGTATGTTAGAGCCATTGCACATTTGGGTTTTCTGGGCCATTAATATTTGTCTTTGGTTGATAACAGGATAAGTGGTCTTGAGATTAGTACTAGGTAAGTCATATATGTGTACAATTGTAGCCTTTTGTGCCCATTGGGTTCATGTTATTCTCCAGTTTTGCGAAGGCTGGAGTTCAGTCAGGTTTGCTTTCTTAGAGCTTGGATGTGAGGTTCGTACGAATCAGTCATGAGTCTTTTTATGGGAGTAACCCATGTAGAGTTTGGGCCAAGTGTAGCCCAATCCTAGTCTTCTATGTCTCTCAATGGCGGTGACATTTCCACCCACAATTTACTAGATTCAGTAATGGGGATAAATTAAGTTTTCTCATCTTGCTATTATAAGCCTCCTTTGTGCATAGTGATATCAGAAGATAATTAGTGCCTTTAGATGATGCTAGGTTTTGGTCGTATTTAGGAAACTTCTCGTTTTTCTGGGTACTGTGATTAATCCACCTTTATGGCAGCTCCACCTGAAATAGGAATTGTCATCTTGACTTAGCATTGGTGGAGTGTAACAAGTCTCTCTTTTGTAAGATGCTTGCTGAGCATCTATTTTTTTGATCCTATTATTAGTACTTATTTGTATTTTTCCTATAAAAAAAGAAATAAAAAGAAGCGGTGGCCTGGGATTAAATGAAGCATCCCAGTATCATAGACGGAGAATAACCTATTGTGAAAAACACTGTAGTCCCATCCAAAGCCAGAAAGAACATGATTTTCCCCTTTTCTCAATGCTGGTGGGATTAATGAGGTTTGATGAATGATTTGTTGAATTATCATCAGATACATCTATATTTAAAGATGTTACATTTCTTGTGTTGATGCTTTATTTGGTGACTATTGGGGATAGTGGTATCTGCTGGTGTTTACGATATTGGACTGTCAACTTCAATAGTACTAATTTTTTAGCTGTTCAGAGAAATCTTTGTGATTGTTTACCTTTTTTGTGTCTATCGACTGCCTTCATTTATGATTTGAAACGTTTCTGTCTCCCACTGGGAGATTTGCTATTTAAGATGATCTTTTGGATATGGTGTTTCTGTGACCAAGGACTTTAAGGTGGGTGTTCCCTCCTTTAATATTATGAGTATTGATGCCTGTTGTGATAAGGTGCCACGGAAGTGCATGCCTTGGTGACTAGAAGTGGGTCAAGTTACGCCGTTGCAAAAGCCTCGGAAAGCGTATGCGTTCTTTGTTTAAAAAGGCTCTCAGACACGGTGAGGCAATGCTCATCCAAGAAACCCACAAAAGAAGCTCCTTTTGCACATCTTTTTGTGCGCGTTTTGGATTCTAGTGAAAAAAAAAATGTAAAAAAGATTCTTTTTGCTTTGTTTCCTTATAATTTGATCCCCTCAACCCTAAAACACCTCAAGAAACACTTGAAACTTCTATTGTTCTCTAGTCCATTCGATACATGTGAACCCTGAACTCAAAAACCTTACATCTAACAATTGAAGGTGAGTTGATGGGTATTTGCACTGGATGTTTTGGGGTTCTGGCTGACCACAAGACGCTACCTCTCTGCTAACCTTCAGCGTTGGTTGAAGTTTAAAGACATGCATTAAATGATTTTCTTCTCTGCCTTTTTTGTCCTTATTTGTTCTCTTTTCTTCTTATTGTTATGTGTTGGCATGTATTTTCCTTTTCCTTTTCTTTTTCTATTTTTTTTGGGGGCATGTCCAATCAGGTTTGCTTTTTTAGAGCCTTGGTTGAAGTCCCTTTTTTTTTTCAAAAGGTTAGTGGTGGAAGATAATATTTGTGTAGATATCTTAATTATTCATTTTGATTTTGGGTTTAAGTGATTTTGTTATTGTATTAAGATCAAGTAATTTTTATATGCAGCTTTATGGCTTAATATTTAGGAAGACTACATTATGGTGATATAATATGGTATGTTAGTACTATTTTGATGTGTTCACTTTCATAATAACATCGAATCATTTATTTGATGTTCTATTTAGTTAATTGTGAAAATAATGCGGTCTTAGAATCATTTTCCAGTACTTTGAGTAAAAGTGCACCTCGTGTCCGAAAGGTGCCTAGGCTTCGGACCCTTTTGAGCGTCAGGTGTTTTTAGTCTAAGATTAGATGCACTTTGCCGAATCATGAAAGGGACATCACGCTTGTATCCCAGCGCTTTACTTTAGCTTACAAAGGTGCTGATCAAGTCCTTTGGGTTTACTTTTTTAAAGCTGACCATACTTATTAAGGTGGCTTTCCCTTATTGGAAGCACTGTGAAATTGGATTTTATTTCTTTGTTATTTGTGACACAGAATTCTTGTTATAGTGCAGGGAAGAAAATAGTTTATTCTGTGGATGAGAATTTAGTTTATATTAGTTGTTTAGTTGATTGTATGAGCTAATTGTACACTTGTAGTAGCCCTTGTCTGATGATATTTGCTTATCTATGCATTGTTTGGTAAGATCAGATTATGTCAATGGTGAAATCCTGTGGCCTCCTTTTACGCAAAGAGGCAGCTTGTTGTGAATAGTTTCTGCAAAGAGATATTTAAGGAGTTTACTTTTTGTATGCTACCCAAAATGCACTAGTGCAGCGATTGAGAAATTCCTCTGATTTTTCTACTTCGAGATAACATATCTTAGGTAAAGGTAAAGAAATCAGCTGAAGCAATGCAAACTGGTCCCTCCCCCTCCAAAAAAAAAAGAAGAAAAAAATGGACCAGCTATCTATCTGGGCTGAGTCTTAGTTTAGAACAGTGTCTGTGGTGAACTTAGTTGAGTTGCCTCATCTCTTAAGCAAACCTGGGCGGAACAAACTCTTTATGATGTGTAGCTCAAGGCTACTACTGATGCCTCATGGTTCTAGGGAATATGACTCAATTTCAGGATATTAAGTAAACGCTTTTGTAGGATTTCAATATAGGGTTCTTATACATGTTGCCATTGTTGATTGATGGTTATTTGTGCTAAGGGGGATGTTTACTTATCCCATGATTGTTACAGGCCTTGTCTATTGTGCAATGATAGGTTTTTGTGCTTTTGTTTTATGGATGCACATATCTTTTGAGATTCAATAAGGGTTTTCTAGCCCTTTCTTCTTTTTGGGAAAGGCTTATCTTTCTATCATAATAAGATGCTTGTCCTTCATGTATTTTTTCTCATGCTGAGAGTTGTGTTACATTTATGAGGTACCTTTGATTGCATTTTTAATGCACTTATGGTAGATTAGTATTCAGTTTGATCATCCAGTTAATAGAGTCCTCTGCAGATCAAATCATAGTGACCAGGAACGCTTGCCGGGTCGTTAGTCCCTAATGCGGGGCGCTAATTTTTACGTAAATTTAGTTTTACCTTTTGGAATGCTTGTTCCCGGAACGCGGGTCCCATGCATATGTAGCATTCCTGGTAACTATGGATCAAATTGTGTCAAGGGGAAGATTTGCCAATATCCTTGCTATTTCAGTACTTTTACAGTTTCATAGTAAGTTGAGTGATATGTCTAGTTAGCTTAGTTTGCAAAGATGGCCTGCGGACCAGTTAATGATATGGTTGCTGGTGTGTCAGGCTTTCTTTTTTTGCTATTTTTCTTACTGATGTGTGAACTTGAAGTAATTCATGCAAAAGAACTTCAGTTATCCATTGTCCAATGCTCTTGGTGTTGGCAATTACAGGTCTTCAAAAGATTTCCCAGACGTGCATGCACTTATAATGCATGCTTACAACTCAGATAATGCTGATCAGCGTGCGAATCATCTGGGTTTACACAGAGCTCTGTGTGTCTTAATGGGGTGGAGTTACATGAGGCCTCCCGATAACTCCCGAGCTTATCAATTTCTTCCTGCTGATGAAGCAGCTGCAAACCAGGATGATTTGATCTTGTGGCCTCCTACAGTGATTATCCATAACACAAATACAGGCAAAGGCAAAGATGGGCGCATAGAGGGTTTGGGAAATAAGACAATGGATAGTAAGCTTAGAGGTATAATGCGCCCTTCACTACTTACAATATGGATGCTGTGTCTGCAAGAGTGTTATGGATGACTTTTACAGTATCTTCACCATTTCCGTTTGTCCTCCAGCATTGCATCAAATGTTTTAATTTAGAATTAATCTCAGATAACTTTGTTGGATTGTTTGCATGGCTTTCTGTTTACACTTAACTGGGAAGCCTTGTTTGTTGCATGTTGGGTTTGAAAGGAGAGAAAAGAAAGAGGGGGGGGGGGGGTTTCTCTGTGATCATATGGTTCTAGATTCTCTCCAATCTCCATCGACTGCTGCCAAGACCAACTACCTCTCAAGAGAGACTGTTATATTGTTTCATGGTCTCCTGGTCGTGAAGCTTCCTTTAAGTACTAATTCTGTAATCTGAAGTGTTTAGGATGCCATCTTATCATTTAGAACAACGGATAACTAGATAAGATCATGTCTTTACCTTCAAATGGCTTTCCTATCTCTTTGAGTGCTCCCTGCTTTCTATCTCTGTATTATCTTTTTGTCCCTTCTCCAGGTTATGCCACGTTGTACCTTTGAGGTTGCCTCTTACTAGGTTTTACATGTAAGCATACACAGCCCTCCTCTTCCTCCCAATTATGGAATGATTGTTAAAAAATGCATGTAGCTTCAGTACATATACCAAAGTGCGAGGACAGCTTGTAGGGAGTTGAGTTCTTTCAACTCAGATATTTGCTCAAGTGTACATTTCAATTTCCTCTTTTGTGTCCATTAGTTCCGCTCTAGTTCATCTGCAAGGGGTTTGGATCAGTCATCAAATGTCGAGCCTTGATATGATTGTTCTAGTAAATACCAATAGGTGCATTGATAAAAATAAATAACAGGCAACAAAGGAAAAGAGTTCTTAAGCATGCGCTTGAGTGATAAAAGTTCATCCCAGATGACCCATTTTAACTTTTAGTAAAAAGTTGATAGTTTTGTATCTTGATCTGTTAGTTCTACAGTTGGGAAACTAAAGGTTGATTGAGTTCCTTTCAGCCTTATGGTTATGGAAGTTCATGTTAGTACTTAAATTTGTTTTATTCTGCTGAATAATCTATTTCTATCATAAGTTTTATGCAGGGTTCCTTGATCATGTAATTTGTAATTCATGGGATTGGTCATTCACTGTGGCAAGATGGCTTGAGAGTGTGGGTTGCTCTTGAACTTAGCTGTAGGAATTTTTTGCTTATGTAGAAATGAACACTACTTGCTGATGCTTCAGTTATTTTATTTTTATTTTGTTTTAAATACTTAGAATAAGGATAAGCACTTTTTTTCACCTTGAAAACACGTTTTTAGGACAAGGATGTCTTTTATAAAGGAGGATAAGAATATTACAGTGACGGGCACAGATATGTTTAAAGACATGAGAAAATGGCCAGTTCCATTGTACGGAGGTGTATCCGAGTATCTTAGACTTAATCACCTTTAGTGATTCTATGCAGCTCTTGAATTCCACCTTCATAACCTACACGCATGATTAAGATCATGTGCTTCTTATGGTGGCAGTGATTTGAAACTTTTTTCTTAGGACTAGTGGGAATTTGGAACTGGCATTGGCCCTCATCCACTTTAGAGTCCCTGCTGGGGTTCAGGCCGATGTGGCTTGGGTGATAGAAATGCATGCGGACCTAGCATGACGCTAAGGCCTATGCATTAAACCTCTTCCTTCCTCGGCAATAGAGTAGTGACCAGTTATTGGACAATGCCAATGAGGTTAAAAGATGATGCCTGACGAACTCAACCAAGTTAGCTTTGCCCAATCCCCAAGGACACAAAACAAGATGATGTTTGGTCTTGTGACTTGTCTCACGTACACTTAAAACATTTCTGCTCTCTAACCTTGGTGCGGATAAGAGAACCTCAGTTTCTGGTGCTGTATGCCACATATAATAGCCTCATCATTCCTACAAATTTGGCTCAGGCCAAGAGGGACTCTCAATGTTGTGATTTTGCTTTTTAAGGGTTGTCCTCCAGCAGTACGTGAAACAACTTTCTGCACCCAAATTCTGCTATGGACATATAATCTTGCTATGTTCTTCTGAGAAATTGGTGTTAGTATTAGTGGCTCCCTATTTTCCTAATAAACAGCAGATGAAGCTGTGGAGTATAGATTGGTATCTTGATATTCAACCGGCTCCAATGCTGGACTTGTTCCTTCTTTGGCTTTTGCATCCTAACGACGTACCTTTCTTTATTTTATGGAACATCCACACAACCATCTTTGCCTATGGAAATTAGGTAGTGATCTTGAGTCTCAAATGCATCTCTCCTAGAGAAGTTTTGCTTTGCAATTGTGCTAGCTTCTTTTGCATTGCCAGTCAGATGTTTGCTATCTTTTGAATACTTTCATCATTCTTGAGGGCTGAGAGGCTTTTTGGATGCCCTGTGAAAGTAGGGCCTCGGTTTCTAGAAAATAGACTGCAATTACTGGGAATTCTGAACACCCTTCCCCAGACAGAGCAGTTCACATTCCTTTGAAGGATCTGGATACTGTTATCCCGAGTCAGACTTCTAACATAGTGTGATCACTTTGCTAGTGGCATTCACCATGGGCCACGTGGCCCACCTCTCTCAGTACACAATAGTGGAGATTATGTTTTAATATTGTGTATGTCATGTGAGTGTAACGAATGGAGTCTCTTTCTTGATTCTTTTGTCCTTCTGTATTATACAAGATCATGACCACTTATTATTTTCTGATCCTGCATTGGGTAGCTATATCCTTATCAACCTGAAATTCTAGAAGATATGTGTTGTATCAGAAACAGCCAGCTGTATATGAGATGCTACTGTGTCCTTAACCAGAAATTCAATGGACCACTGAAGTTGGATACAATCTCTCATTTTGCAATGAAATGACTTTTGATGATCCTCATGATTATGATATATAATACCATCTTTGTCAGCTGAATGATAAATGTCTTACATTGTCAGTCAGTTGTGGTGAATTAGAAGGCTGACTAAACAAACAGATTAAGTTTACACAAGGAGAACCGTAGGTTCTTTTGTAGTGAGTTTGGCTAGTCGGTTCTTTTGAGGGATAGATGTAGGTTGGGTAAGTTTTGGTAAAATAAGTTGACAGTTTTGGGGAAATGTGTAACATTTTTAGAAAGTTGGGTAATTTGGGAAAATCTGTTTGTTTTGTCAGCCTTCTAGTTTACTTGAGTCACTCTATTGACTGTTGTGAGGATCTTAGGATGCTGGATGTTATTGTACTTGTGATGAGCCATTTTGTTGGAACCTTATGGAATTTATCCACAGTAATGAAGCTATTGATTTTTCCTATGTCTGTTTAGAATTTGTTGCACAAAGATTCTGAAAAGCAACTCGATTAGATAAGACGACCTTCGACCTTCCTTTGACAGTGGTTACTTGTACATTTCTGATTTTCCCCCCTTTTTTGTGCTGCTGTTTTCTGGATGCTTTTGCATCTATCTGACAGATCTGGGATTTCCTATGGGCAAGTCGCACTCATTGTACAATAGGGAAGGTCATCGCGGGATCACCCTTGTTAAGTTTGCTAATGACAAGACAGGATTGAAGGAGGCCCTGCGATTGGGCGAACACTTTGAAAAGGAGCGCCGTGGGCGTAGAGAGTGGGCCCGGGTACAGCCCATGGCTACTGGCCGGGGCGACGATGAGAACAACCCAGATCTTGTCTTAGTGGATGACCACACCAAGGAAAGGAAGAAAGTTCTCTATGGCTATCTCGCAACTTCTTCCGACTTGGACAAACTGGACTTTGAAACACGAAAGAAGGTCGCTGTAGAAAGCAGGCGCGAGAAGCTCTTTACCTAGCTGCCTGCACACTTGCTTGGGTATTGTTAATCAATCAAAGGCAGTTTTTAGTCATCTTTATTATATATATTAACAAACTCGTTCCTTTTGTATCGGGAATTTCTCCAGAAACCCGAGTTTCTTTCAGGATTGCATTTGCTGCTCTGATTGATGTTTAAGCAAAGCGGAGGATGGATGACTGCTCTGCCCTCCGGACTTGGGATCGAACAGTGGAAAGTTTCTCAAGTACCGAAGCCAAGAACAGGTCGCCACTATATCTCCAGTTATGGTTTCTACTTGCCTCGGCCTTGATTTTTTCAAGTGTGTTAGATGATCATCCAATTAAATTGTATGTCTTCCTGGTAAATTATTTGAATAGAGCGCATTATTGGTAATGGATCGGTTTTGACTGTTGTAACTAGATAAGGTAAGGGCTTTTTGATTCTTCCCATAATTTTCTTTGATTACTGAGGTCATGGCCTTTGCCGGGGTGTTATTTAAGTTCGGTCCATTATGCGAAATTGCTAATTGGTTATCGGTCTGGTGTGGACATGGCAAAAGTGACATATCCGAATTTCTTGATCTGGATTGTTTGCTTGGAACTACTTTTCACCAAAGTTTGTTTTCGCAAGATAAGTGGCGAGAAAGATTTGTGGTATGAAGGTTATATCTTTAAAAAAGACTTGAAGGCTTGAACAGTTTGGACTTTTGATGTTTGCATTTTTTAGCTATTGTGTTTTGTTTTGTTTATTTTGTGGTGTATTGGTGGTATTTTTCTGCTGTAGTTTTGCTTTGCTTTTTTGGTGTATTTTTGTAGTATCTTTGATGTGAATTATACCTTTATTAGCTCTGTTGTCAGAGTTGGACTGATCATCAAGCCGATTGACCTAGTGGGTCAATGTTTCAATTGGTCGGACGGGTTTGGTCAAATTAGACTGGTGGATCCGGGTCATGGTTGAATCAATCAAAATCGACATGAATCGGTCGGGTGTTAAAAAATCTTCATATTCTTCAAAAATAATTAAGCTACCAAAATAATTCAATCCATATGAACATGATATGGATATGTCAAAACTGAATTGAACCGGAACTCTCCGGTTCGGTTCACCTGAAGTTTTACTAAGGGCCTGTAAATTTCATAGGTATCTTGAGGTAAGGTAAATGATGAATTTAGGTAATATTTGGTAACTTTTGGTAATTTTTTGTAACTTATGGTAACTTTGGGTAAATTTATATGGGTAAATTTGTGTTTTGAAATAAAAGGAAAAAATTTAAAAAAACCTACTTTACACGTGTCATGTGATTTTCGATAGTTTTTGGTAACTTTTGGTAATTTTCAACAACTTTCGATAATTTATGGTAATTATTTACTTACCTCAATCAACCAATGAAATTTACAGGGCCCAAGTCTAATCCAGAGATGCATGTTTTTGTTTGGTGAACTAGAGAATCTATAGTTGGAAGGAAAATAGGACAGATATAGTGGTCATGGTTTTGGTATATACAAATTTGTGCACAGTTTGACTGACCACTAAAATCCTGTTAATGTCAATCATAACCCGTGACTATGAAACATCCAAACAGGTGTTTAACTGGGAAGATGGTACAAATTCGTAGCTGCTGGCAATTTTTGAATCTTGTGGGCGTCCTTCATTCTCTAATAAATAATTGCCCATTTGTACCACTCACATCACACTCACAATCACAATAGTTAAATTTAACGGGTGGATTAGATTAATTAACTAGTTCCTTTGTTTCATATTAATTGTCATAATTTTGATTTTTACAGTTTTTAATGTGATTTTTTTATTGATAATTTTTTACATAATATATTCTGAACGATTGCAATATTATATTTTTTGTGATTGTATTTTTCGTTATGAATCTAATTATGATAATTTTATATAGTAATTCATTGTATATATTGAAAAATTTATGATAAAATTTTTAAAATTTGACTGTACAATTTTTAAAGATAACAATTAATATAGAATGGAGGAAGTAGTAGGCCCTGTTCTTTTCTGCGGTTGGTAAACTGCGGTGCCACAGCCTACTGCAGTTTGCCACAATCCGCCACATTTTACCGCAAATCGTTACTTTTCTCTCTCCTCACTTTTCTCCTCTACTTTTTACATTCTCTCTCCTCACCTACCCTACATACCAAGAACATGACCAATTGGACGTTAGTAAATTATGGGGAAAAAAAACACCATACTAGGAGGTAACGTACGAAAAAAACACAAACGCGAGCACAGTGCAGTTTTCAGTTTAGCAAGTTTTAGTAATTTTGAATTTTTGTTTATTTAATTATTTTGAGGGGAGACACCCGTGCCTAGCGCCAAGGAAGTGGAAATGATGGAAATATCTGCTCACTGCTTATCTTGAAGTTTAAAATAAAAAATAGTACAGCTTTGGTGTTCTCAAGTCCTGCTCCACAATTTTATTTCTGTTTTTTAATTAAACATGACAATTTCATTAATAGTAAGTCATACTGCACTCCACAATTTTATTTCTAAACATTCATTAATTCTTATGCTTTTCATTTTTTTTATCGAAAGTTTTTATTTTTCTTACTATATATTTTGTATATGTATATTTTTGAAAACTTATAAACATATTTTTATAAAAATATTTTCCTTGATGATAAATTATTTCATATATACTAAATGTTTATAAATGAGGTGGGTAATGTAATAGTTCTTCCATCCCTATATAAAGTTATTTTTAGTAGCATAATTATATACTCATAAATAATGCAACATTATATTTAAATAAAAATTAATGTTTAATAATAATAATCTTGCAAAATAAGCCAATGTAGATAAATAAAGTTAAATCAAGTTTAACATACTAGAAAGATATATCTATTTTGAAACAGAAAGGTACTCCCTCTGTATCATAATGATTGTCCATTTTTTATTATAAAAATTTCAAAGTAATTGTGAATTTTACTATATTTAGATTTAGGCTCCGTTCTTTTATATGGCTAGGTGCGGTGTGGTGCAATGTTGTATGAAAGAAATGTGGTGGATTGTGGAAAGTTGTGGTAGGTTGTGGTGAAATATGCAAAGTTTAACTTTTAATAAAAAAAATAAATTAAATCAGAAAAAATAGATTGTAGCAAGTTGTGGTAGATTGCAGTGGATTGTGGTAGAATATGAAAAGTTGCAGTATAGTGAGACATCGCAGCCTGTCAGCCGCATAAAAGAATGAGGCATTACCGCCTTAGTATTGAAATTCTTCATTTTCTCTAAAATTAATACAAAATATTACATTAAAAGATATTTCCTTAAAAAAATCATTTTCTCAGGAGGACTGGACAGAGAGAGCGCTCTAATTCTATAAATGCATAAATAGAAGGGTTTTTAGATGATAATATATCGACCTTTGGGGCGTTGTATTGTAATATATCAATCTTTATTATGGGACAACAATATCTCTAAACTTTATACCTAGGTGACATTATTATACCAACAGTAACTAGGGGGTGGTGAACCAGTCTCCGTGTACACTAACGTGGCTGGCGAAAGGAAAAAATTTGTACCAGACCAATAACCCCTTAGTTTTTCTCATTAACCCACATTACAAGACATTGGTTGGTTGTGTGTCACGTCAATATGAAGATTGGTTCACGACCCTGTTAGTAACTGTGTTAGGGCAATGTGGGTTAATGAGAAAAAACTAAGGGGTAAATGGATTACTAGGCAAGAGTCGGTTATTTTTCCTCCACCTGTCACCTTAGAATAGATACTAATTAACTAGTCACCATTCCCATGGTCACTGTTGGTATAATAATACACCTAAATATAATGATCAAGGGATATTGTTGTCCAATACTCTCAAAGTTTGTACATTGTGATCCAATATTCTTAAATAGAATAGAAAATGGATTATTAAAGTTAGATGTTAAAAAAACAGAGGGAGTACAGTACAGAGGTGTAGATATATCCACAGCAAATGACAATGATAACTGGCGCACTGTCGGCGCATTTTAGCAGATATTGAGTGAATGACTGAATGACTGTGAATGAATGAATGAATGACTGTGGGTGGTGCTTCTTCGTCTGCAGTGCTTCTGCTTTTTTTCCAAAACAACCAAACACTCCTTGTGCCTTTTCCCAAACCCCTCCTTCGTACATTCGCTGTCATTTCTCGCCACGTCACCCTTTCTCTCTCCACCACCATCTCACTTTTTCTCTCTTCTCCCTTTAATCACTCCCCCCTCTATCCCCCCTTTTCCATTTCTAGGGTTTCTGCTTCCTAGGGTTAGTGAGAGAGGGAGGGAGTGAGAGAGAGAAAAAGCAACTTCAACAATGGGTTCCGTACCCGACCCGGGCGAGTCGACTCACTCGCTGCCGCAGCAACCACCGTCATCGCCGCCGAGCTTCGAGGACTTCCAGAAGCAGACGTCTCTCATGACTTCCTGCACTCTCCTCTGGAAGGAGCTCTCCGATCACTTCACCACCATCGAGGAGGACCTCCGCCGCAAATCCGAGGCCTTGAAGCGCAAAATCCAAGCCCTAGACGACCAGACCAAGCTGTCTCTCGAGGTTCTCAAGAAGCGCGAGGTTACGATCGACGGTTCCGTCGAGATTGCCATCGGAAGGGCCGAGGAGTCGCAGAAGGTCGCCTTGAGCCTCTTCAATGGCGACGAATCGGACGGGAATGACGGCGAGGTTGACGATGGGGAAGGTTTGTTGATGAAACTGAGAGGATTCTGCGTCAGGATGGATTCCGACAGGTTCTGGAGGTTTGTGACTTTGAGGAAGAAGGAATTGGATGTTTTGAGGGCGAAGATTCCGGTGGCGTTGTCTGATTGCGTTGATCCGCCGAAGTTCGTGCTGGAAGCCATGTCGGAGGTTTTTCCGGTGGATAAGAGGCCGGATAGGAGTGAGAGAGTGAATGATTTGGGGTGGGCTTGTGTTCTGCTGCTGGAATCGCTGATACCTACCATGGTGGATCCGGTGATTGGGAAGGACAGGCTGCTTGTGACTCCGACTGTGAGGGAGCGAGCTGAGGGGATCGCAGAGACATGGAAGAAGAGCTTGGATGAGAGGGGTGGGATTGAGAATGTCAAGACTCCAGATGTGCATACTTTTCTTCAGCATTTGGTCACATTTGGGATTGTCAAGGAGGAGGACATGGGGCTCTATAGGAAGCTTGTTGTTGGGTCTGCGTGGAGGAAGCAGATGCCTAAGCTTGCTGTTTCACTCGGTCTTGGTGATAACATGCCTGGTACGTCTCTTAAATTCTATGTCTGGTTTGTTTGTTTGCTGTTTGTTTGCAGATCGATATTCCTGCCTGCCTGTGCCAATGACAATGCCTTGTTTGTTTTGTCAGTTCAGCTACTAGATCTGTGTGATGCCTATTTTGTTTTGTTTTGTTTTTTTATTGTTTATTTATTACTAGGGTAGTGGATCTGAATGTTGGGTTATGCGTCCGGGTAATATTTGTTGGGACATAATAAATTCCTGGAAGAATAGATCTTTCACCACCTGGGTCTTTGGGAATTGTAGTAAATAGTAACAATATAAAATTGGGAGACAACTTGGGTGTTAGCCTTCCTGATTTGAAGGGGTTTTTTTTTTTTGAGATGATTTGAAGGGGTTTTAAATGTTCTTGCATCTTTTTATAGTATGTGTTTTCTATTTTGCATTTATTTATTTATTTATTTATTTATTCATTTTTAACCTGTGTTGAATGTTTTTTTTAGTGGACACTGGACAAGAATGTTGCCTGCTCTGAATGTTGATAACTTAGTAAGTTAAGACTACCTCTGAGAAACAGATAGATGGACAGTGTGAAGCAGTGTAGTAACTTTGTCCCTCATGGTGGTTCTGACCTTATATGTTACTGATTAGTTGTAGATGAGCTATGGCTTTTACTTAGTGTCGTTTGTTGGATCATAAATGTCAACGAACTTAGTTTGGGTACATAGAAACTTCAAAAGGTAAAACAGTTGCGAGTGATGCAGAGTGTGCATATATGAGCCACAGTGGAAGAATCCTTTCTCATTTTACATGGCTGGCTGTGAAGTTGTTTATGTGCATTATTAATGCTTCGTCCTGGGTTCATTTTTTCTGGACTATATGCGATGTGCTGAAACTTGTATGATGGAGAAGACCTTGGTTAGGAAAATATGTGTCATCTACTTATTTGATGTTCCCTGAATCAGAGAAATTATCATCGTTTATAGCCATGTGACTAGGGGTTTAGCCAAGCCACCTAGTTTGAGCTGAGTCATTGTCAAAACCTGGACAGGGCCTAGACGAATTTGAACTAAGTGAGAGCTTCCGCTGTTGGCATTTCTAATTATATTGTAGGACTTTTATAGGACCTATATAGTTGTCTTTGCACAATGTTTTCCAGTACTTATTATTTTTTTTCTCACCAAACTATGTCATCTATATACCCTTTCAGATGAATGTTCTGTTGTTAATATTTGCTTGGTTTTTGTGATTTGTTTTGCAATGGTTTAACTGTTCTCAATGATCATGTTTGTTAAAGACTGCACGTTCCTTCCCTGTTATTACATTTTATTTGGTAAGAATGTTCATATCTTGTCCAAGATGGGAATGCTCACAACCATTAATTATGTCTAGGAATCCCTTGTCTTATGTAAGGTATTTCATCCATCTGGTGGTTTTGGCTGTGTTGGCTGGCTGACGACCATCTTGCCAATAACTTTGGTCTATTAGAAAATTTCCTTTTCGATTTTCCTTCTTTAGCAATTCCCCTGTCCTTTGCTGCTAATACTTTGCGGATCTTTCGTCACCAGATAGGGTTATTCATTTTGGTGAAAGCCTTCTTTGGGGATTGAAAATTGCCAAGCAAAAGTCTAATTTTGAGATGAGTGGGAAAATGTTCGCTTGGCAATAGATTGGGTTATTTGTTTTAGTGCAATGTTTGCTTGGCAGTAGATAGACTTTTGCTTGGCAATTTTGTATAGGTTTCTTCTTCTCCCCCCTGCCCCCTGCCAGGTAAGAAGTGTACATTCACTTTCTGTCACTGATGTTGCCATTTCTCTAGATGGTTTACTGCCTCTTTGATGTTGGCTTGCCAGTTCATCTTGCATACTTGCTTTCTTTTCTATGTTTTCTCCTTGTCACCATTTATTGAGCTACTCCAAGTCCTTCCTTTCACTCCTGTTTTTGTTAGATATTGTGGTCTGCTTGGGGTAATTGATTGAGTGTGAAACATATACCCCTTTGATCATTCTCTGATGGATGCAGTGAGGAAACTCTTATTATTGGCTTATGGGGCTCTAGAACATGCATAGACTCAAGTACTGGAGATAACCATTGCTGTGGGAAGGGGAGTTCGTTAGTTTGATCTATCCATGGATGTTTTGAGGAAATATTAATTAATTTACTGGCATGAAAAAGGCAGCTTTCAGTGGATGCAAGCCCTCAGGACTTTGCATCTTACATTGGGGTTGTTATTTATCCCCCTACATTCACAAAGGAAAAAAAAAGGCGTAATATCGGAATTTTATTTTCTACGGTAACTTTGTAAGGCATATGTTCTTCTGTCAGTGTAGTAGTTGAATTAATTTAATAATCCCTGGTGTGTAGGACTCATTATAAAATAATGAAATTCATCCATGGTATGTAGGTATTATCAAACGATTGATCACATTTGGTGTATTGCCAATGACATAGGGCCTATATCATTAGATCATTGAAGGCAACAGCCTGTACAAACAACTTGTTTGAGTTGGCAGGCATGTATAAAAAGCCTTTGTGAGGACAAACTTGAAAATCCTATCTATGATTGGGTAGTTAGGTATGAATTTGTACTTCTCACCTACTCAGAGAGTATTCAGTTCACAGCTGAGTTTGTTTGAATATGGTGGTGTGGGGATATTCACTAGATCTGTATACCTCACATATAGGGTGGGTTGTTTGATTCACAAGACTGATATTTTGAAGATTTTTTTTAGTATATGCTTCATCTATTTATTGTTTACTCTCAATTTGTGTGGCCTTGCATTATGCTAATTGCTAAGCATCCAACTATGTGTCTTCACAGGATTGGGCACCTAACTCTTGGATCTATTATTCAGAGTGAGTAGTACAGACATTTAAATTATGAGAACTGACCAAATTTTCCCCTCTGCAGAAATGATTGAAGAGTTGATAAGCAGGGGACAACAGGTTGATGCTGTGCACTTTACGTATGAAGTTGGCCTTGTAGATAGGTTTCCCCCAGTGCCATTGTTGAAGTCCTTCCTTAAGGATGCAAAGAAGGCTGCAGCTGCTATTTTGGAGGATCCAAACAATGGTGGACGAGCTGTGGTACATCTCTATTTATCCTTGCTGACTCTATTTGCTCATTTCCCCATCCCTTGGCTCTTGTTCTTTGCTTTCACGGGTCTACCTTGAAATTCGATAAGTTGTGCATATGAAGGTCTTTAGCTATCCGTCCATATTGATCTTTTTTCTAGTGGTTTTCGTGCCTTAAATTGTACCTAGATTCAGCTTTCTTCCTAGCAACATCTAAAGGGATCAGAGAATGCTATTGTGGTGTTCTGATTGTATGGGGCTTCATCTTAGATGAGTTGCTGATGGCTGAATTCATTCATCATCACGGTTGTTTGTGATCTTCTTCACAGGCCCCTTTTTAATGCAACTGTCTAGCCCTTCTGCGATACCATTCAATTCCTGTCTTGACTAGAATTTTGCGACCTTCCTGGATCTCCGGGTCTGTCTGATCCTTGGACTTGGTCCATTCACTTTCTTTGAGCAGCCTTGGTGATTTGTGCCCTCCCTTTGCCAATGCTCACAATGTTTTGCTTTCTCAATTATGCCTCTTTCCCTTCCTTGTCTTGTTTTTTCTGTGAGAGGATGGTTGTTTAAAACAATATGCCATGCTTTTATTGTCAATTGATTGACTCGACAATTCTTGGTTTCTGTAGCACCTAGCCAATAGGAAAGAGCAGTCAGCTCTGCGGGCAGTCCTGAAGTGCATCGAAGAATACAAACTTGAAGCTGAATTTCCCCCAGAGAACCTCAAGAAGAGGCTGGAGCAGTTGGAGAAGACCAAGGTTGACAAGAAGAGAAGTCCTGCTGTACCAGCAAACAAACGAACCCGTGTTTGCCACAATGGTCCCATGCCTCCAGCCAAGGCCGGTCGTCTGACTAACGCATACGTGTCGTCATTCGCTCCTGCTCCAACAGTCGTCGGTTCACCTTCACACCCCCACCAGTACGCCCCAACATACCCCACTGTTTACGGGAGCAGCAGCCCGCAGTACCAGTACTCACCAGAGGCAGCTTCCCCTCCCATGGTTGGGCCCTACTCTGGAGCCCCGATCAGTTACCCGGCATACGGCGGGTACAACAGCGGAATGGTACCATCTTACCCACAGGTTTACTACCAATAGGCGACTGGGGCTGGCTGGTCTTCGTTAACTATGATGATGACACTGATAATGACGACCATAGTGACTGTCTGTGCGCGTGCTGTCTAAAAAGAGGCTTATCTGTAATTCCCACTAATCTTTCAAGTCAAAACTGTCCTTCTGTCTGTATGTCTGTCTGTTGTGTGTATCTGAAAATGCTGTATTTTCTAATGTTGATCAAGCTGGTAGAGCTCTAGGTGTTCTGAAGTAGAAGCTAGTTTCAATGGTATCCTAAGATGTAGGCAAAACCCCCCCAAACTTTGTTAGATGCACGTTCGACTCCTAATGCCTGTGACTGTGAATTTGAGATGTTAAACTTAAAACTATGCAATCCTAATTGTCTTGGGATTTATGTATGTATCACATAAATCTGTTTATTTTATGTATGTGTTTACAGTTTTGTGCATGTTTGGAATCGATTTCCACCGAGCGATGTGGTTTAGCCGATGATTGCTCTGATGAAATGATCTGTATCCTTATGTTTGCCTCGATGGTTTTTCCATGGCATGTTTCGAAAATGTGCCCCAGCATCAGAGGTATATTGGATGTCTGCCATTGCTCTGGGAAAGTTATTCAGGGAGGCTTTCACCATCTGTGCTTAAATGGTTAATTACCTCTGGGTTGATTTGTCGAAATTAAAATGGACTTGGAGTTTGGACTAACTTGATTCGAACATGTTCATTTTTCTGTTTCGGTTCTTTGTTGCTTCTAGGGTAGAAATGAGTCGCCTTGAGAGAGCTTGGCAAACTCAAGGCTCGGCTCGTGAGTTATATTGTAACCCAACTCAGCTCTTGAGCTTGAAAAGCTAGACTTGCGACTTGGCTTGCCAACCTTCCAAAGCTTGCAAGTTTTAATAGTGCATACCTTGTTCACTATTGCTCATTTTGTTAAGCTAAAAGGCTACAAAGTGATTAAATAAAGCGCAATTCTTAGAATAACAAATAGGTAAAAAAAAGAAAGAGCATTTATAACAAAGGCAAATAATGACATAATGCTGAAAACTAATAAAGTCGAAAGAATTATAAGATAAAAAAAAGTAACTTTATAGAGATGATGAAATAATTTTATGATTGTGGATAGGGTTAACAATGAGTTAAGTTGGCTTACGAGCTAGCTCGGTAGGAAGCTCGATAAATTTATCTTGTAATAAGCTTCAGTTGGCTCGGGCTAAAGCTCAAGCTTGTTGCATAAGTGAGCCCAGTTGAGCCTGAGGAAACTTAGTGCATGAAGCTCGTATACTTTTGATAGATTATTTTTGGTGTGTTGTAAAATCACAATCATAAATTATTTTCTTCATTGCTATAAATTACCTTGTTTTTCATCTTATAATTATACTTTCGACTTCATTATTTTTTAGTCTTATATCATCATTTGACTTTGTTATAAATGTTTTTTTTTACTATTTTACATTTTAAGAATTACACTTTATTTGATACCTTGTAGGAACAAAGTATGCGCTCATTAATGCATGTAATCGACAAGCCTACTCAGTCAAGCTCGCTAGTTGTGCCTACAATATACACCATGCACCAATCCTTGAGCCTGTTAAGCTCGGGCTTGGCTTGGCTCATTTCCACCCATTATTTTGGATTTACAATACATAGAAAAATAGTAAATTTTATCTTTAATTAATCTAATTATTTGAAAATATTTATAAATATATCCAAATGAAGGTGCTTTGTTTTATTAATTTTATATTTTAAAGTATTATATATATTGAAAAATTAATGGTCAAAATTTACAAAATTCAACTATATATATCTCATTAGTAATAAATATTAAGGGAGGGGGCATTGATAATAGAAAAAAAGTCAAAGAGCTCCCAATTAACCTCCTATAATAATATCCAATTTTATTCTTGATTCTCTAATTGTTGCTTTACTCAATGTGTGCAATAAGTTGTGGTGATTTTGTAACTCTCTAGGTCTCAATGATCTAAAGTGGTCAAATTTTGTATCGAAATTCTTAAGCTAGATATCTTTTCATAATATTTTTTTAAAAAGAAAATTCCAGATAAACCCTTACGAAGTTCTTAAGGATAATACTTTATAAGTTAGGGCATTTGATACTAGATCAATTGGGACCAAGTTTTCTAGAACAAAGAAAAGTTGGGGCATATATTCATATTCATGTAGGAGGGAGAATCCTTCCTCTAGTCACCTCCTCCACAAAAACTCTACTATTAAATTTCTTGATTATTCTCTCTGAAATCCTCACCAACAATACATATGAAAATATTCATTTAAAATAAAAATTTTCTAACACCAAAAATTCTTTCAAAAGAAAAAGAAAGTCAATATTGTGAAACTTCCCTGCAAAGCAAGGAGTTTGATATGATAGTCTTATCCTTAAAATTGACAATTTATAAAAACTGATTCTAATTGGATGGAGATTTAAAAATTATCCGATACCTACTAATTATTGAAAAGAAGCGGAGATTTGATGAGTCGTTTTACTTTCATTCGTTACAATCTAAGTTAAGAAGATAAACTTTTTCAATTATTAGATTACTGACATATCAAGAATGTCCGACGGAGTAGAGGATTCCTTCGAAGGATGTTATTAAGCAAGAAGTGGTGATGGTGAATGGGTGGAAGTCTAGAATTGTTCTAAGGTTGAGGATTTGGAAATTAACATTTCAAATCGACGTGTTAGTTCTATTCAAATTTTAGGGGAAGAGGTGGTACAAGATACTGGTTTTGTATCTTTTGGTGGTAGTGAAAACACGATTCATGATGTTGTGTCAAGTAGAGCCAAAGAAAATGAATGTGCACAACTCTGGCTGTCTAACACCTTGAAGCAAAGAATAAATGAAGGGTAGCTCTGAGTTTACAGTGGAAGCAAGTTCCACTGATAATAATGAAATGATGTCAATTGGGACATGTGAAGGTGTTTGTGAGACATATGTTTATTTTTCACGTTCTAGCAAACCAGGCGCTCACATTAGGATTTCCATAAAGGCATATCGGAAGATTGTGGAAGGAAAAAAAAGCGTATTTTTCCTATAGGAAGCATAAGAGTTTTATAACAATTTTGGGAGCATGTACTAATATATCACTTAGTATCTTCAAATGGAAGGAGTGAGCATGAAAATGAGGATATTTATGGATAAGTATGATATATTCACAAGTTGGTGCAAGATGGGCAAGAGAATGAAGAAGATGATGATGTTGAAAGTGTCTATTCATATTCCCTACACAATTGTTGAAGGCAAAGCAAACTCCTCAATCACTAGGGATGATGATATCTTTTGTTTAGGGTTCTTCCTCAATATTCAAAGAGAAAACAATCCTATAATGAAGGCCAACCTTCTACAAACAAGAGCAGAATCACAGCTAACATCGATAAGCTCTCTAAATTCTTGATTCTAAATTATTCTTTTTGTACGAATTTGGCGGTTGCAGGCTAGAAGAGAAAAAGAAAATGGAGCACATGGGTGTTGACACCATACTTTCGATAAGAAGTTGCGTTCCATGAAGGATGTGTGTTGATAGTTTTGGTTCTAGTTTTACATATGAGAGTTATAATGTTGTTAGTTGTGATGTTTGAAGTCTTGCTGTCAAGTGAGGAGCTTGTTTGTTATCTCCTCGCTTTTTGCTTGACTTCTATGTAACCTTATTTATGTGTACCATTTTGTTGTCCCCTTTGATAAAAAAAGAGACTGTGGACATTTGTTTTGACTTGGCAAAACTAATCCAAGACTTGAAACTTGAATCGAAAAAATTGAACTTGAACCCTAATTGAAATCCGAATGGATGATCCTATCTTGACTAGAACCCACAGAAACCTCGAAGTTGAAACTGATTCAAACTGTAACCCGAAAAATGACTTGATTATGATCTACATCCAAATAACTCAAAAATCAAACCAAAACCTAATCGGAAAGAATCTCACCCGAATAAATCTCACCCAAAGTCAACCCGCATCCAAACTCGAATCAATATGAAACTGGTTGTCGACTCGAACCGATCTTGAACCGACCCGAAATCGAAATGATTCACCTGGTCTACATTTGTTGAAAAAAGAAACAAGAATAATAATTGGGTCCCAGTTCTTGGCAAATGGCAATGGCCCAATGGCAAGCAATTGTTGGTGAGAAGAATTCCATACCATAGCCCCATACCATCCAATATTCCAATATTCCAATCCCTCTATAAAATTCAATCCCACAACCCTTTCTCTCCTCGATCCTCAATTCCATCACAAAATTCTCTCTTTCTCTCTCTCTGTAATTCGTCTCTCTAAAATCATCCTGACCCCTTTCAATTCCTTCATCCCTCCATCACCATGCAGATCTTCGTGAAAACCCTAACCGGGAAGACCATAACCCTAGAGGTAGAGAGCAGCGACACCATCGACAACGTCAAGGCCAAGATCCAAGACAAGGAGGGCATCCCGCCGGACCAACAGCGTCTGATTTTCGCCGGAAAACAGCTCGAAGATGGCCGGACTCTCGCCGATTACAACATCCAGAAGGAATCGACTCTTCACCTCGTTCTTCGATTGAGGGGAGGAACGATGATCAAGGTCAAAACTCTCACCGGAAAAGAGATCGAGATCGACATTGAACCCACGGACACTATCGATCGTATCAAGGAGCGTGTCGAGGAGAAAGAGGGGATTCCCCCTGTTCAACAGCGTTTGATTTACGCTGGGAAGCAGCTTGCTGATGATAAAACTGCCAAGGATTATAACATTGAGGGTGGGTCAGTTCTTCACCTTGTTCTTGCCCTCCGTGGAGGTGCACCTGTTCAATTTTAGCAGTTTTTTAGGGTTTGTCGATTGTGGTTTGAATTGAGTTTCGGGAATTTTGAATTGGGGTTGGGTTATATATATCTGGGGGCATGTTAAATGTTATATAATGTTTAGAATCAATCACGAGATTGTGCTTCATTGGACTCAATTTCTCTGATTTGAATTGAATGACCAAGTTGCCTGTTGTTGATTTGCAGCTTTAGTTATCTGGTTTGTTGCTTTTGAGGCTTTGTTCTTATGGTGTTCAGCTTATCCCTTGTGTAGGATGAGAATATGTTTGGGTTCTGTTGTTTAGGTCTTGTGAATTCAGCATCTTTAGTAACTTCACTGCTTTGGTGTTTGTTGCTCTGTAGATTGTAGTACAATACAATCTTTTGGATGAACAGCTATGCTCTTTAGATTGTTTGATGCTCTTAGCTCAGAAATCAGTGGATTCTAAATCAGCTGCTTTGAAATTGCTTGGAGATGTATTGTATGCTAGTTTGTAGCGATTTGGTGAGAGGGTTTGTTTGGTTGTTTTGATCGTGGAGCTTTGTGTATGTGAAATCATAACCTGGCCGATCCGAGCTCTTCCTGTATTTTCATATCTTAATTGTATTCTTGAAGGAAACTGAAGCCTCTTGTGTTGGCTATCTTCATTGCTGCCATCTTATGTTACTTGGACGATGGGTGTTGGACTCGGACAATTTTTAAGAAATTTTGTATTATATTCATCATAACTTGCAAGTGTGGAGTT
The DNA here is from genome assembly GCA_029582165.1 of Portulaca oleracea. NCBI lineage: Eukaryota > Viridiplantae > Streptophyta > Magnoliopsida > Caryophyllales > Portulacaceae > Portulaca > Portulaca oleracea. The sequence goes on from CM055873.1 coordinate 45,602,002, forward strand.
GTCCACATAGTTGCCATCTAAGAAACATTGTCCAGAGCTTGTTCATTAGAGTGCGTTTGGCTGGTAAAAATCTCCAAGCAAATGGTCAATTTTTTCAAATTGACTTATTTTCTCAACGTTTGGTTGTATATCGACCTTGGGAAAAATTGTACAAGGAGCTAACCATTTCCAAGGTTTTTCTAGAGAAAATTTCCTTAAAGGGAGGGGGGTAAGGGAAACTTTTCACGGAGAAATCTTTCCCCTGGAAGAATTTCCCTAAGATTCTTACCAAACGCAAGTGAGTAATGACCGTGTTCTTGTGCCCATGAGCCATCTCCTCTGTTTTGCAGTTTTTGCCGTCTTGTTTGATGTATTCTTTGGTTCGTATACAGCTTACTGGATCATGCATGTTATAGGCTGTTGAGGTGCCTGTATTTTGGTCTGTTAGCTCACCTTGATACAGGCCCTGTTCTTTTCTGCGGTTGGCAAACTGCGGTGCCACAACTTACCGCAGTTTGCCACAACCCGTCACATTTTAACGCAAATCATTACTTTTCTCTCTCCTTACTTTTCTCCTCTACTTTTTACATCCTCTCTCCTCACCTACCCCACATACCAATAACCCACCACAATTCCACCATACCCGCCACAATTCCACCACGGCTCACCACACCATTCCGCTAAATACCGCATAAAAGAACAAAGCCTGTTTATCTTAGTGGATTCCTAAGATGATGAATGAAATATTGCCCTTTGAATACATGGTGTTTGCTGTTATTATGGGAGTTTAGTATCGACAGTATTTCTGGAGCTTGAAATTATGTTTAGCTGTACCAAAGATCAAGTTTGCTATTAAAAGTTGTAGCAATGTTCATTTGCCAGAATTGATTTAAAGAAAAATATTTTGGTTTTGCTAATTGTCGTCTTATTCGCTTTTTTAGGGAAATTTCATGTGGTAAACTCCAATTTTTGCATATTTTAAATTGTTAACCGCTGCTATACAAAATATTCCAATTGATAGGTGCATTCGCAAAATATTTCCATCTAATGAGCTTCTTTTTGTACTATTAGTTAACTTCTGTTCACAAAACTCTCACCATCTCTCAATCTCACTTAGCTCACCCTCCTAATCTCACACTCGACTCACTTAGAAACATAAGCTCTAAGTAGTTTTTTTTTTTTTTTATTTATTCTACTTGAAGTTTGGTGTAATAATTGTTACATATCCTATTTTTGTGAAATAATTTTTACCCTATCTCACATAAGTTGTAAGAGATTTTTACCCTGTCTAAGGTTTGTTGCAAGTATTACTCCAACACTACAATATAACAAGGTTAAGACGACTTAACAAAACGATCGATATCGTATTGGTTGCAGAAATTTTTCGCGTGAGCGATAGCTTAGATAATTAAGTGTTTAGCTTGTAGCAAGAGTATTTTTTATTGATCACTTTTTATCTTTTTTATATTGAATAACTTAGATTATGAAGTGTATTAATCAATAACTATGTATTGATTTAATATGGTTGAAATTGTTTTGTTTATTTGCTTCGTTTGTTACGAAAGGGAATAAATTTTTACATCAATTTCAGAAAACTCATTTGGTCTTTAATTATACATGTATCAATAATGAAAAAAACGCTTGATTACCAAGCGGATTTGGGGGGAAGTCTTCGTCAATTGCTTGTATTTAATGGTGACACTTAATGGTAGCATATAGTAGATTAACATTTTAGTGGAAAATCCATGATGGTCAAAGAGTTTAGGATTGAGCTACGTGATTGGTAGAAAGTTTAATGGAGTGTAGATGACGGAGACTGAGATTTTATTGTAGATTACTTCCTGATTTGTTCTTAGGATGAAATTCTATGGCATTCAAATGTCGTCTTAGATTCTAGATCTTTAGTAGTAATGGCGAAATTCGAAAATCTGGATCTTCAATAACACATACTATTAATTACAAGATAAGTAAAAATCATTTACAACTATTATAAGATAGGGTAAAAATTATTTAACAAATGTGGGGTGTTTAGTAATTGTAACACCAAACCTCAGGTAGCATAGAACACACCTACAAATTATGTGAGGTAGGGTAAAAATTATTTCACAAAGGTAAGGTGTATAAAAATTATTCCACCAAAACTCAGGTATGATTAATGTATTTAACTCTTGAATTTACCTTAAAAAACTGAAATTGATACCGTATATATTACTCCCTCCATTCCATATTTAAAGTCATCTTTGAGAATCGTGCAGTCAAATTTCAAAAATTTTGACCATAAATTTACCAGTATATACAATGAGTTGTTATATAAATTTACCACCATTCAATTTGTAACGAAAAATACTACAGTAAAAGTATAATATTGCAATTGTTAATAACATACTCCCTTTTCCCCATATTATTTGTCACTTTAACTAGCTTTCTTTTTTCTCATAATATCTATCACTTTATAATTCTAATAATGTATTAATTACTAATTTATCAAATTAATTTTATCAAATACAACTTTTTCTTCAATTATTATTTTTTTATTCATCATTCTTCTATTTTTATGTACCATTTTATTCATCTTTTTCTCATTTCCAAGAATGCAAATTAATGTCAATTGGAAATTTTCTTGGTTTTGTAAATTATGTCTTTAAACGACACATAATTTGGGAAGGAGGAAGTATTATATACTACATAAGAAATTATCAATTAAAGAGCGACATTGGAGAGATAATTAAACATTGTTGCAACAATCAATCCTATTTATCAAAATACTCCTCCCTAACGAATGTCGTTCTTCCTAAAAAGTGTCAATTTTCCTAACTACCATTGAAACTAGCATTGTAACATCCAACACAGACGGCGGCACACGAAACAACCCGCCACCCGCATCCCCGGAAGAAGGCGGCAACGACGGCAGCACCAACAAGAAAAGCTGCCGGTGGTCCGTACTCCGGGCGAACGGAGTCACTGACGAGAGGCGTGCAGGCGTATAACAAACCGGCAAAGGCGGCGCCTTTGGAACCCATGAGAGGGACTCTGGCACGAGCCATGGCGAACCCACGCGCCAACGTGTTCGATCTGGCGAAGTAGTAGATGGAGCTACCCGTGACGCCTGTTGCAAACCCCCGGCCTAACTCCGGCACCAAATTCCCCCAGAATTCCGGACCCAGTAACGACCGCGACTTCAGCCCCCTGTAAACGTGCTCCATCTCCGAATTTGAGAAAGGGTAAGTAATGAACTAATGATTATTGATTGGAGTCGTATGAATTTATAGGGGAGATGCCATGCATGAGAGTTTTCTTTCCCTCCAAGGCTCCTAGCATTAGCTAACAATTTACCTTATTAATAATTTCTTCTTTAATCTTTTTATGTAATATGGTTTGCTAATTGTTGTAACAAGAAAATTTTGTCGCGGTGATTTTTATAATATACAATATTGAGGGAATATTTCCTTTTTAAATGGAATAATTTGGTTGCACTAGCGAATCTAGGGCTAAGTCAAGGGTGGCCACGACATATAACTGGTAACACGAAAATAAAAATAATAATTTGGGATAAAAATTATGGATTTTTGTTATATAAGATGAATATAATAACATATTGGTTACCTCTAATAACAAGATCTAGATCTGCACTTGCGTAAAATCTTTCTAGCATTATCGAAAAAGAGTATTTAGTTATCCGATTTCCCACCAATATCAGGTTTTTAGGCCTTGTTCGGCAAAATTAGTGTTCTAGATAGCGGACAGCGGTTTAGGTAGCGGATAATGGTTTAAGCAGCGGATCGCGGTTTAAGTAGCAGATAGCGGATGACTGTTCAAATAATTAAGAATTGTGTTCGGTAAATTTAGTGGTTGAATTAACATATTAATGTGAATTGACATAAAAGGATATCAAAAATTTCCAAAGATAAAGCTTTCAAAGGGTAGTTTTTGATCAAAAAATATGAAACGCTACTCCAAACGCTAAACGTTAACTTTATTAACGTTTCACAAAACGCTCCTTAAAACGCTAAACGTTCCTCAAAACGCTAGCTTACCGAACGCTAATATTTATGCAATTAGAGTTTTGACTTGGTCAAGATGTTAAACACTACTCCAAACGCTATAATTCTTCCTCCAACAATCCATGCAAGTTTTCCAGGTGAAGATTAGGGTTAGGGTATTCATTAAACAGGTTGAAGAATAACGAAAGTAGTAGCTTGATTTCTAGTGTTACCAAGCGATACTACTGTGGAGGGTTTAAGAACTGGATTCAAAACCCTAAACATGTGTTTACTCTTATGCTTGGTGTTGGGGTTTTGATCACTGCTTGCATATATAGGGCAATTTGAAGTTGTACCCTACACAAAGAGGTGGCATTTTTTTGCTTATGTCAAGAGACAGGGAAAGACAACTAGGGGAAAAGGTATCTGAAGAACTCAAGGAAAGTTACTGTAAGGGGAAGATATTGTGTGTGTGTGTGTGAAGCAAAAAAATTACTGGAGGTATCCCAATATTTGGGGAAACTATTTTTCGGTACCCAAACTTTTCAAAATTCATTTTGGGTACCCTTACTTTTCGGGTTAATAATTATTTGGTGTTTTTCCGGCCATCAATTTTATTAAGTGACCGAAATACCCTTATAATTTCTAACCCAAAAAGTAAGGGTTCCCCAAAATGAGTTTTGAAAAGTTGGGGTACCTGAAAAACATTTCATCAAAAGTTAGGGTACCTCCAAATAATTTTTTGGTAAGGTAATTAATTTTCTGATACCTTTGCTTTTCAACGTTAATTTTTTGAACTCCAAAGTTTGTGGACTGAAAAAAGGCTCATGTCCCATTCTTTTTTTCTCTCGTGTTTGAATTTCTCTCTCGATTGCCGTCAAACTCCAAGACTAAGGTTAAAGTTGATATTGAAGCTATAATACACCTCTTTTATTCATGTCAGAACTACTTATACCTCAAAATATCAGGGGTTTAAGTAGTTGCAAACGTGAATAAGAGAGGTGTATTATAACTATATGGTATCAGTTTTAATCTAATTAATCTTGAAGTTGGCCCCAATCGGGACAGTAATTCAAACATGGGAAGATTAAAAAAAATGGTACGCGAGCCCTTTTCTCATCCCACAAATTTTAAGGTTTTTTTATTCAACTCATAAAGGGTCTAAAAAATTAACAATGAAAATTAAGGGTCCAGAAAATTAATTACGCTATAGTTCAGGGTTCAAAGTACGCATCTTATCTTGGCTATTTTGCAAGAGTAGTGTATGTGTTTATGAGAAACTTTTTGTCAGTTGAATGGTCTTATATATTTACGTTGTTTCTTTTGAATCAGGTTTGACATGCTGTGGCTCGACATTCGGCTGAAGAGTTTACGAGAAACTTGTGGGTTGAAATAATACAAGTCCTTTATCTGTTCGTTGAAGCTGAAGTTGTCAATGTAATGTCTAATCTTCTCGTCAAGCTGCCCTTTTCCAGAAAGCAAGTATATCTTGTCATGCTGGATGTTATTTTAGATCCTGTTCTTTTATACAGCTTGTTGTAATATGACATGGTGCGGTGTGGTGAAATTATGGTGAAATTTGATGGGTTTGGAAAAGTTGTGGTGGATTGTGGTAGGTTGTGATAAAGTGTGGTTGGTTTTGTTTTTAATAATTGTAAATTGTGTTGGTAAATGTGAAAAAGTAATTGGAAAAAGTGAGATGAAAAGTTGTGGTTGGTTTTGTTTTTAAGGCATCGTTCTTTTATGCGTTAACGCAACTAAATGCAACGCAAATTACCGCAACCTATCGCAACATACCGCAAATTACCATTACCTTTTTACTATTTCCACCGCAACTTACCGCAATCTACCGCAACGCAACGCACCGCAAATTAAACGCACTAAAGAACGGTTAGTATGTTGTGGTGAGCTGTGGCAAGATACGGTGTGTTGTAGCACCGCAGCTAGCCAACCGCATATAAAAGACCAAGGTCTTAATTGTCATGATACATTTTGTTGAAACCTTGTGGAATATCTATATATATTTTCATGAAACTATCAATTTTTATGGCTTGTCCACAATTTTACTAGATCGCTTAAATGGTGCGCATATATCAGGGTGTTTGGCTGTTAGCTTTTCAGGGCAACTTTTAACTTTTTGGATAATGTTAGCTTTTTGATCAAGGTGAAAATGTTGTCTGAGATGTTTGGTAACAAACTTTTCATATTAACTTTTTGGATCCAACAAGCTAGTTTTCAAAAAGTTATCTGAGAAAGCTTTTTAATGTAAATTTTCACAAAAAACTAGTTTACCAAACACCTTTCCTATAATCAGCTATCAGCTAATAGCTACAAGCTAATAACTAACAGCAATCAGCTACCAGTTGGTTGTCAAACAAGACCATTAGTTATTGTGCATCTTTTTGATAGTTGTGGCTATTCCATGATTGTCAAGGCGTCAATCTAAATTGATTCGATTTTGCTCTTGTGACAATAAGCATAGAGTTGTTGAGATTCAATTCTTAAGGGTTTTACTTAGTCCAGCTCTGATAATACCATCTTGAAGCATCTCAACCAGAAATTTTAATTTGATGATTAAAAGTCCAATGATAATTTTATGCTTTAACAAACAGTATTAGTAGAGCCTTGAAGTATCTTTACTATAGTACCAAACATCAAGTTGCCTGTTAGGTAATAAGTTCCCAATTGGTAGCCCTCATCTGATCCTTAAAAATTAAATAACACATGTTACTAGTCCTCTATTTTTTTCATGTTATTCATGACTTTTAACCTATTTATTTTTGGTCTGGAGGAGGCCCATGGGAGTACATTACAATTAGAATACAATTTTATTTTATTTTTATTTTCGGCGGGGGGGGGGGGGGTTTACTGGGACTTAGGCCGTGTTCTTTTATGCGGTATTTTGCGAAATGGTGTGGTGAGGTGTGGTGGAATTGTGGTAAGTTAGTGGTATGTGGGGTAGGTGAGAAGAGATAATGTAAAAAGTAGAGGAGAAAAGTGAGGAGAGAGAAAAGTGAAAAGAGAGAAAAGTGATGATTTGCGGCAAAATGTGGTGGATTATGGCAAATTGCGGTAGGCTATGGCACCGCAGTTTGCTAACCGCAGAAAAGAACACGACCTTAATGTACCCAAAAACTCAGTCTTAACCAATAGACCACGACGTCATTGGTACATTATGCTTGAGTATACACATGTAGTTGTATACACACTTCTTTACAATTTGAACCCTTTTATTTCCAACTTATTCCTTTCAAATTTCTATTTGTAAGTCTATTTATTTCTTAGCTCCTAAAATCGTAAATCGATCGACAAATAAAATAATGTCAAAACCTTTTTCATTTTTTTGTTTTTGGGACTCTTACACTTTCGATTTTGGATTTGTATAGGAAAGAAATCGAAGCAGACTACATAGGGTTATTCCTGATGGCTTCAGCTGGATATGATCCAAGAGTCGTGCCACATGTGTATAGATCACTACCTCTCGACTCACCCTTGCAGGAAGAAGAGAGCTCAGTCCGTGGCTCGAGCTAAGGTAATGGAGGAAGCCCTTGCACTCTACCACCAAGTCATGGTTGGACACGAGCGGAATTGAAGAATTAAACTTTACAATGTTAGGTTCGGTGAATCGATCAACCGGTCCGGGTCGATCGATAATAATTCAAAATAAATAGTTCTTCCTATTGTCCCCGCTCTTTTATGCTGTGGGATCGTTTGTGGTTCCACGCCGCACTGTAAATTTCCATTTTCTACTACAACTCACCACAACTTTCCATTTCCCTTTTTATTAAAATGAAAACTTTTCAAATAAAAAAAATCAAAAATTTCACTTTATTCCACCTACCATTATTTTCAAATTAAAATATATCAACCCACCTTCTATTATTTTCACCTTCACCATAACTTTTCACATTCCACCACGCCGCAACCAACCGTACCGTAAAAAAAGAACGGGCCTAAATGCTAACCTTACTTAAATACCAGAAAATACTTTTTTTTTTTTTGGTATAAATACACTCAATTTGAACTTTAGGGTCAAATGGGGCGGGCCTTATTTTTACTAGAAAGCCTAGATCCGACCCATTACTACAAAAGGTCGACATCGACCCGACAGGCTCATGGGCCGACCCTGACCTGACTAGACTCGTTGCCCACCCCTAATTTAGACATAATATTTCTCTTTTTTCTATCAACCGAATCCAATTTGACATTTGACCTGAATTTGGCTCCGTCTGAATTGTCCGACCCAAAAAATTCGATCTGAATATCAATTTTTCATCCAAATTTTAACATTGACCGAATCTCAATTAAACTGAATTTAACTGTACCCAAATTTTTGTTGGTGCTCATAAAAAAAAGTAAAAGAGTACAAATATTAAGGGTCTGTCAAAATTTGCAAAGCTTAACAAATAGTTAATTTATTATATGTAATGATTTAAAATATAAAATTAATATTATCTAAAGTAGTTGTGGTGCTGTGGACAATGTTTTTATATATATATGATTATATTTAATATTTAAAATGTTGCATGGCATCGTTGAAAAAAACCCAAATGTTGGACTTCATCAAATTTGGAAAAAAATCCAGCGGCTAAATGAAAATTAAATTTTGATGAATTGCTGTAAATTTTGGAAAATTTGGGGAAATGTAAGAAAAATAATATATATATTTTGTTGCCATTTTGTGGGAGCCGTGAGGGAAGCAGTGCAAATACCCGAAAAAACTGAATCCCGTCGTCTGCCTTGTTTATTTCCCATACTCCCATGCATTTTGTTTGAGAAAAAAACTGGTTGATTCTTTTTGTGATATACTACTACCTGCAATTGAGTTCTTGAAACCCTAAAATTGGAGCTCCAATTGCGTCGAAGTTTTCCGAGAGGGTTTCAAGCAGATTCTATCAGTTACGGGAAACACTTGCCTGCAATTGAGGCTGTATTCTTTCCCAACTCAACCGAAATTCGATTTCATTTTGGCCGGAATTCGACCTTCACCCCAACTTGATCAGTTAAGTGCTTACTATTCATCAAGTTTTTCAAGATTTTGTGGTTTCTTTTTCTATTTCGCTGCACATTGAGACGACGTGGTTGTAGGTGTGAAGTGGAATAGAAAGAAAACCCAAAATCTTGATCTTCTTCTTCATCGGGTAATTTGCCGCCAATCTCCACCATTTAAAGAAGTTAAAGAAAAAAGGGCAGGTGCGAAGGTTTTTAGTTTCTTGTTGTTATCTATGTTCGCTTTGATTTTGACAATTTTGTTTCTTGTGGTTTGATTCAGCATGAGGATGTTGTTCCATTTTCTTTTTCTTCTTCGAGTTACATGAGTGCTTGTTCTGTGTAGATGGAGGACTCAAAGACTGCTCGGTTTACTGACCTTTGCAAGGTTTGGCTTCTCTCTTTATTACTCGTTCTTTAACAGTTTGGTTATTAATGTTCTGTAACATTTCTCCACCATTTAAAGAAGTTAAAGAAGTTAAAATCCATATTTGAGCTTTTTGTACTCCATCATATCATATTATAAAGTTTTGATTCAAATGGTTAAATTTGAATTTTGTTTTAAGTTTCAATTAGTTTTTGCTGCAAAACATCCTGGTATATGCTGCGATAAATGTCATTAGATAAACATATTTTGAGCTAAAAATTCATATTTGAGTTTTTCTTTTAATCAATCCTATCGTATTACAAAATTTCAAGCCAAACCGTTGAAGTTGAATTTCACCCTCAAATTTCAGTTAGATTTAGCTGTGAAAAAATGTCAACAATGGTCATCATATATATATTTAAAAATAATAATATGAAGTTTATAGTTTTTGTTTATACTTTTATCATCAACCCTATTGTATTAAAGTTTCTTTGGAAAATTTGATCAAACAATCAAGGGTGGAAAATGTTTTCCCTTGGTTGAACAAAGGAAGTCAATTTTCTTTGAAAATTATTTTCCCAAACTTTTTTGTACCAAACACTAGCAAATTTGGAAAATGTTTTCCTAGAAAATGTTTTACCCTATACCAAACACACCCTTTGTCTATTACGATGAGGAAGGCTAGGGTTTCACGGCCGTTACTCGGTGACGATTTAAGTAGTTTTATGGCTCCTGGGACACAGTTAAAATTGAATTGTTGGTTGTGTCACTTCCTTCATGCCATGGGCCATGGCCGTTTGCTCAGTCCAGTGTGTAGTTTAGATGTCTAACAACAGAGGTGCATTGTGTTGTAGAACCACTTTCAATTGGATGAGAAGGCACTCTTAGACGCCAAAAAGCTTTTTAGAAAAAGCAAGAGTATCTTGATGACTAATATGTCCACTATTGGTAGTGCAACGGTATGCAAATTTGAACTCATGTATTAATTTGCTGCTTTGATTGCTTGTGATGGGCATTGTTCTAATTTGGGTATGTCTCTGTCATTCAGCCTGAAGAAATGGAGCGATATCTGTCTGCATTTGTTCTGTACTCTATTACCAGATTGGCTGAGAGGCCTACTAGTGTAAGGGCCGAACAAAATGGGTTTACGTTGTGCCAGCTATTGAGAACTGTGAAGCTTAAGTATGCTGTCATGCTACTTCTTGGCTTATTATGCTGTGATGATTATTACTAGGATCACGAATCCATAAAGGAATGTGATGTGCCACCTAGTTTTACTAATTAGTCAAATTTAAGCATCTAGATTGAATTGTGGCACCCTCTGCCCACACACACACATATATTCTAGGAACTGGGCTTGGGCTTGGAGCAATCATGATTAACGTGCTCTTTGATCGATGGATGGCTTACATAATACTGGTTGCAATCTTTTTGTTCCTAGCAGTCATGTAGACTTCTTCAAAGAGCTTCCTCCGTTTGTCATCAAGGTTAGCCCAATTTTAAGTAACATGTACGGTGCAGATTGGGAAAAGAAACTCGAGGCATGTATATCATCTTTTCTTGGGATTCTTTCTCATCTTTTTGCAGAATTCTCGTGTTTCCAGCATCTGTGTTTTTGTCTTAAATAAGATCATTTTCTTCATAATTAGGCGAAAGAGTTAAAGGCCAATTTTGTGCACTTGAGCTATCTAAGCAAGTGAGTTTTCTCATATCCCACATATTTCCTTTGTTTGTTTGTTTGTATACTTATTTATTTATTTGTTTATTGTTTAGTGTTGTTTATTCCGTTACTGATGACACTAGACATAACTCCTTAATTGGTGGTTCATTTAAGTATTATTTAGGCGAAGGAGTCCCATCTGTGTATATTATAAAGTATGTTCATTTTGGTTATATTATAAAGTGTGTTCGTCACTGATGACACTAGACATAATTTGTTTGAAAGTAAGTTAGATACAACATCAAAGTAGTGATAAGACTTTATTAAATCGACGAGAAATAGCACATGCTTTGCATTCTTTTGGGCTATGAGGGACACATTCACACAGAGAGGGATGAAAGAGTGATAGAGAGAGATAGAGAGAAAGGAAAAGAGAAATGTTACAAAAACCAAAGAATAAGAGGGGTCCATGTCATTGTAAGTTAAAATTTTTCGACCTTTGGTTTAAAGTATCAAAAGCGTGGGCCTTTCCTATTGAGGTGCAAACAGTTTAGGGTTCGGGCTTTTCTGAGCCAGGCTCTCTTTTTGTAAACTGAAATTACAAGGAACTCATATGAGTTGTGGAGCGAGCTTGTATTCTGTGGAAGTGTTACATTTTAACTGGGGGAGCGAATTCCATTTTGAATTTATGATAGAATAAGGCAGTCTTATGGTGTTCTATACATGCTATGTTATTAACTTCTGGCTAACTACAAGGTTGCTGGATTTATTTGATTGCATTTTCTTGCGGAAGTAATTCCAGACCTGTGAAATTGACGCAGTATTTATTACTACCATGATTATTAAGGTACTACAATAGGGTTTGTCAAGAATTCTTCAAGACAAATGAAGCTGTCACGCAGCCAGCTGATGGAAGCACCCCCCTGTTCTGGTTATATTTCAGACTATCATAAGTTTGGGTGGCTGTTATTTCTGGCCTTACGTGTTCACGTGTTTGGCAGATTTAAAGACCTTGTAACAGGCTTCTGTGGTATTGTCGCTGTGTTGGTCAGTTCCTTCCTTGTCAGCCAGTTCCAGTTGTAGTTGTTTATTAAATCTGAATTTTTCTTACTATGGAGCTTTATAAAAATGATTGTTCTCTTACCAGATAATATGAATTTTGACATCTGCACAAGTGTTCAAAGAAATAGTTATTTACATTTTAATTTTTTTAGCTTGTATTTGCTTTTATTTTTCACTGTGTTTCCCCCATCCTTTACTCTCAGTAGTCAGTACAATGTGATATTAATAAGAACAATCTTGTGCTATTATAATAAATGATAATACATGTGGCAGGCTATCTTGATTATCCACATTCCAACTCATTTGAGGAAGTTCAGTGTTCTTGACTTGCCATTCAGTGGTAATGTATTCTCTTCTGCTGATTCATCGATGCTCTGTGTGTTTCTAATCTTTTCTCCTTTTCAATTTCAGAATAGTGGACTGAAGGAAAATCCTACACTATACTGTGACGTACTTTTGCTGTGTAATAATAATCAGATGAGTATATGACATTTTAAAATCTGGGATCAATGTAAACATCTTCCATGCAGTTCAGATGTCTCTGTATTGGTGCCTGCCCCCAATCCCCTTGCACCTTCAAAAAAAGGGAGAAAATCTAGTGTGGGTTGAGCTTTGGGGTATTGCTTCATACATAGGTTTAATGTTTTGTTGTGCGCAGCTTTGGTATATTCCTTCTTCCTCTAGTAAGATGAATTATGTTTCCGCTTGGGAAAGTTGTGTTACACAGTATTTCAATGTATTGATTTGCTTCCTAGATAAGAAGACCAATAAAGGTATCGATCTAGTTGCTGCACTTTGCCACCTGTATGACACTCCCGAAGATGATGTGAAGAAAATTATGCGGCAAGCTAATGGTCTAATATTACGTGTCTTGATGAAAAAATATCCTATCTGGAAGAGAAAGCCGCTTGCAGCTCCCAAGTGCAAGACTCAAAATCTTAACAGCATTGACCCAGGTTACATAACACTATTTACTTGCCCTTTCCTGTTTAAGATAATGTTTGATATCCTTTGATAGGATGGGTTTGGCTTCTAATTACTTTTGCTGCGCTAAATGCAGATGGTTTGATCTATTTTGAAGATCTTTCGGATGACTCATCACTTCTATCAATTATAAGTGCACTAGAGAAGGATTATGATTCTGCGGTGTGCCATAAGAGTGGCATAGATGAAAAGCTTTTTGTTAATGTGGATGACAGCTTGCTTGGTTCAGGGAGTCTCTCTGGAGGTGCTGTTAATATAAGCGGTACTAAGGTAGTTTTCATAACATTGCTGTGCCAGTTTTTATCTTGTGACAATGCCATGGTTGTTGAAAGTAAAATCTATTCCCGCTTTCCATGGTTGTGTAGAGAGAATTTGATGCATTGGCGTCCCCAACAAAAAGAATTACTAGTCCACTTTCTCCGTCACGGTCTCCTGCACAACACATGAGTGGTATTCGTGGAAATGTCAGCATGAAAATATCAGATACTCCTGTAAGCGTTGCGATGACAACAGCTAAGTGGCTCCGTACTGTGGTTTCTCCTCTTCCATCGAAACCGTCCGCGCAGCTGGAAAAGTTTTTCAGTTCGTGTGATAGAGATATGAGTAATGAGGTTATTTATAGAGCTTCTATAATTTTGGCGGCCATTTTTCCAAAGAGTGCTCTTGGTGAAGGATTTGGTTCTGGGAGTTCACCGTATGTCAACCTGATGGACAACGTATGGGCACAGGAAAGACGACTTGAGGCTCAGAAGCTATACTATAGGGTGTTGGAGGCAATGTGCACTCCTCTACATTCTAATAACTTAAAGTCTTTGCTAATGAGTGAAAGATTTCATAGATGTATGCTTGCTTGTTCTGCGTGGTTGGTCCTCGCCACTCATAAGGCTCTGACAATGTTGTTTTCAGCTGTATTTGAGAAAACCGGAGTTACAGCCTTTGATCTTAGCCAAGTCATAGAGAGTTTCATTCGACATGAGGATTCTCTTCCTAGAGAGCTGAGAATGCGTTTGAATTCCTTTGAGGAGAGACTGTTGGAGAGCAGGGTCTGGGAAAAGGGTTCCTCCATGTATAATTATTTCACAATAGCAGAGCCAGTGTCATCGCTGTCTGCACAGATAAATGGTCAGGGACTGTTAGCAGAGCCAATGCCATCTCTAGATTCAATTGCTGAGCATGTTAGGATCACTTATGGGGAACTAGCACCTCAGCCAGGTTCACAGAAACATGAAACTACAACAGGTAATGAAGTAGTCTTATCTTCTCCGAGCAAACGTGTACTTCAGATCTTGTCATTTGGAGAGTGCTCGGAGAATTACAGTTTCAGCGTTTGCATTTCTTGTCAATAGAAATTTCATTAATTTATACTAATATTGTGAGGACTTGGGAGTTGTAGTCAATAGAAATTTTTGTTTCCAAATGCACCCACGGTGGCATTTTGGAGTTGTAACATAATATGATGGCATCTCTTGATAAAAGAAAATTCAGTGACAAAATCAAGTCTTCTGTGAAGTTTAATAGCATTTTATGTTGATGGTTGGTAGTTACAGAAGCTTCTGTTGGGTCCTAATTTTGAAAGGCATGATCAGCTTAATGATAAATTATAAGTGCAGTAGAAATTAGTAAAGTATTTCGCTATTGTCAACAATATCTGAAAGCTGAAAACTTGTCCAATAGAGTTTTCTCCAAATGCTGAAGTGTTGGGATGGAAGATGGGTGGCAATTGAGAACTTATTAATATTGTCCAATGGTTTGCACAAGTATTTTGACAATGATTATGGTAATTTAGTATCCTTCTGTTTCCTTGTTTGATTTCAGCAAATTTCATCTGCCCCACCTTACAATTGAAATTCTTCCGGCTGGTCAGGGTTTAATGTATTATCTTAGTATTTTTCATTACTGGGATATGTGAGTGAGAGATAGGGAAGGTGGATCCCACATATAGGCACAAGGGGGGTCGTAGTTGTGTGGTTGTCTGCGGAGTTAAGTGTACTTTGCAATGTTTTTGTTGATATTAGAATATGGTCAATGAATTATATTGCAAAACTTTTTATATGTTGCAGCAATTCTTACATAGCTTGATATATACCATACAGGCCCAAATGGAGATGTCAGGCCCCCAAAGAGAGCTGCCACAGAGTATCGAAGTGTGCTTATAGAGTGCAACTGTTTTACATCACCATTGAAGGATCGCTTAATGGGCAATCTCAAGCAAAAGTTGATGTCTCCTGTGCTGCATGCTGCATTTGCAAGGTGAACTTACAGATCAATTGAACAGCTAACTGGTTGTTTTAATTTATTTTGTGTTTCTTTAGAAAGATTTGATTGGTGGTTTTTGTATGCTTGTCTTCAGTCCAACAAGGCCTTCTCCAGGGGGTGGATGTGAAACATGTGCTGAGAAACAGATCAATAAATTCTTCAGTAAGGTATTGAGATGCTAGTCCTTTTCCTGGTACATGTTTGGTTGGATGTAATGTGATAGGGTGCAATGCAATTTATTGTGTAGTGTAATTAAGCACACAATGTAAAAGAAAATGCATTACCATGTTTGGTTTCTTAAAATGGATAATGGTAATGTAATAAGTTTGTCATTTTTGTTGTTGCAAATGTGTCGGGGGAGGGGGTGTGAGTGTGAATGTGTGTGTGTGTGTGAGAGGTGCCCTAAAAGAGAAAGGGAGAGTGATGATGTGTGCGTGTGTCTGAGAAAAGGGGGGGGGGGGTTGAGAGTGTCAAGGACATGAAATGGTGATTTCTAATGGAAATGGTGATTAAGGTGTTTGTATAAGGGAATTCTCAATATAAAGTTGATATGTTAATAGATATGATAATTTATGCAACCTTGTAGTTTTGATTCCATTGTATGTGTGATTCGAATCAACCAAGGAAGCCAGTTGTGTGATTGTTCAATTTCCATAGCATGATGTTGATCTTTCATCATTGAGCATGTTGACCATGTTTTTTCTTGAACTTGTTTTTAAAATTTTGCACACAGTTACGTATCTCTTTACTTCCGCAAGCTTCTTGATTTCTGGGTCATTCTTTTGGGTTTCCAAAGGTTTTCAGAGTGGGTTTTGTTTAGTGTCTAACTTGGTTTTCAAAGTGGTTTTTTTTTTTGAAATGTTCTTTTAGGTCCGCATGAATCAACCTATCCATGAACTTCAGTTCGTGGGGGAAAGGCTGCCTACATTTGCATCCCCCAGACCGCGTTTAACTGTGTTTCCCCTGGAGTTCTGTTCTTTCTAAAATTTTGATGGTCGTTTATGGGTGTTTGTTTTGCCTCATCTTTATTGTCTTTACTTGAGTTTGTGGGGTGGGCGATAGTTTGTTTGAACATAGGGATCTCTTCTCTGTGTTGATTCAACAACCACCACTTTGGTGTTTAAGCTAGTTGGCATGTTCTTAACAACTTTTCCCTTCACGTGTTTTTTTTTTTTGGTTGTTTCATTAGGTGACTTTCACATCAGTTTCTTGCTTGATTCTAGTTGGTTTGATAATTTGCTGTGGGACCCATTTCTTTTATGATTTCAAGTCAGCGGTCATGTGTTTGCTTGCAGATTTTGAAGTTAGCTGCCTTCAGAATCAACGATATGATTGAAAAGCTTCAACCATGTGAACTTGTGATGGAGAGTGTGTATTATCTTTTTCAGAAAATACTCATTCAGCAGACACCGGTTTTTTTCAATAGGCATATTGATCAAATTATTCTCTGTTGTATCTATGGTGTTGCACAGGTTTGTAGTAAGTTCTTATTTGTGTAGAGTACACTGGCTTTTTATTGCTTTCTTGTCCTGCCTTCAAGCATGCTGAGCCAATTATTGGGATTGCATCTGCAGATCTCTAAGCTTAACCTGACCTTCAGGGAGATCATCTTGAATTATTGTAAGCAACCTCGATGTAAACCCCAAGTTTTCCGCTGTGTATTTGTTGATTGGTCATCAGCTCATATTAATCGAGTAAGTCGTCTGCAATACATGCTTTTGCATAGTAACTAGAACTTCCCATGGCCTAAATATGTGTGGCTTCACTACAGAAACAAGGGCAGGATCATGTTGACATTATTACATTCTACCATGAGTTTTTTATCCCCTCGGTGAAACATCTCTTAGAGGAACTTCCTGGGGCTAACAATGGTAAAGATGGTATGCTGCTGCATCTTCCTTCTTTTGAGCATGAATCAATTGATTCAGCATGTGCTTAACATTGAATTTTCTTTGTTAATCAGCACGTGCTTAACATTAATCAGCTCAGTGCCCTGGGTCACCTAAAGTATCGACTTTCCCTAGTCTCCTGGACATGTCCCCAAAGAAGGTCTCTGCAGTACACAACGTCTATATCTCCCCATTGAAATATTTTAAGTCCACCCAAGGAAGAAGGTTTTATATCCCTCTGATAACTCACTATTTTAATTCCTCTTTATGGCTGTGAAAGAAGGAACTTATTTATCAACTTGTATGTGCCGTGAACTAGAGCAAAGTGCCTCACTATATTATTCTTACTTTTTTTTATGTAGTCGGAAGTCAATGGTTCTACCTAGGGTCTTATTGGAAACACGTCTCCACAATTCAGGGGTAAGCAATGTTACTTGGACTCTTCATTTTGTTCCAAGTACCCTTGTTGGACACTAGACGCTCGGGCTCAGTTATGGACCCTAGGTACTCCATTTTAGACCAAAAACTTATTGAGTCTGACACTTCAACATGGCTGTGGCGGGGTAAGGCGCCTCTGCCTAGGAATTCTGCTTACTAGTTCATTTTCATTTCTCTTTTGAAATCAAATGAGAAAGTGCATCACATGTTTCTAGTAAATTTTGTTAATGTAGGTGAAATTCGGGATGCGGGTAGTAAGTAAATTTTGGTTCAATGTAACCACAGGGTCTCCTTTGCAGGGCAGGCTGCCCTGTTTTGATGTTTTTTTTTTTTTTGGGGGGGGGGGGGGGGTGTACATGTATGTACTGGACCATGCTATATAGGCACCTGACCCTAAGATATAATCAGCCACCACTGAAGTGAAACAAACGAGGCTTTGTACATTGCAAGGATTTTGTCTTTGATGTGGAGGCCTAATTAACAGTGCACAAGTGTCTGTGGTTGATCAATTGTGCTGAGGATACATGTTATTCATTAGTATCCGCTGGAGGATTGAGAGTGATAAACTTTTTTGCTGTGTGCTCTATGGTAATCATTCTGCTAAAAGTTGGATATTGTCTGAGCTAATGCTTTAGGATAATCTTAGAATTTGCATCATATCTTTGGAATTGTTTTGTATTAGTTATGTACTTATGTTGGAGTTCGTACTATGTATATGCCCCATTAATTCAATGCATGCTGGAACGTTAGGGCAGTCATCGCAGAAATGATTTAGACATGTTTTTCATTCAAGCAAGTATTAATGTTAGTTATTATGTATGTATATGGCATGTACATTTATGTTTATGTAGATGAACATGGGAACGAGTTATTTTGAGCTGTTTACAAGTCTGATTTTCAACTGTAACTGCAGATGGATGCGTTAATCTCAAATGGCTCCGAGAGTTCCTATGCTTGTGTGGGAGAAAACACTCATGCTTACCAAAGCCCCTCTGAAAGATTTAACGGCCATTAATGACCGCTTGAATAGGTACAGTTTCAATCCTAAACATTAAGCAACACGACATCCTCAAATTTTGATTTTTGGAAACATAATTGCGCACAATTCTATTCTAAATCTGCATTTTCTTTGGCTCAGCAATAATCGCAGTAGGGTAAGGGTAATGCTAAAATTCGATACTGATGTGTGCCTGGTAAGCAGATACAAATATGTGTGTTTTTTTTAAAAAAAAATTTATTAATGAAAGTTAGCAGATAACAATATTATTACTGTAACTGATTGCACTTTTGGTTCTGAAATCAGGGAGAGAATTAGAAGCTGGCTGCGGATTAATGTGCAACATACTAACCTCAAGACGAAGGCGGCGATCAAACTGGTAGCTACAGCATGTATCACTGGAGTCATATGTGCGATTTGGGATGCTCGAAACTTTCTCAAGTATAAAAGGAAGTTGCTAAGTAGTGATGCTGTTGTACATAGTATAAAGCAAATGATCTTGTATAGGGCTTTACATTTAGGCAAATTCTAGAAAATGGGATACTTGTATAGATATGTTTGTTTCTTAATGTTCTTGGCAAATGATCTTGTATAAGGCTTTACATTTAGGCACAAAGGCTAGAAAATGTGACACTAGTATAGATATGTTTCTTTCTTAATGTTCTTGGCCTCATCGGTTAAGGACTTGTATAGGCTGTAAAGGGTGTGGTTTTCCACTTCGGGATTCCTTGGTACATTACATTCTTGCCCAAAAAAAAAAAAGTATTATTACTATGACCAACATAATTATTGCTGAAAACACTCGGCTCATAGTTATGAGGGTCCGAGATTGATGTACACCGAGGATCAAATTTGGAATCAAAATCGTAAATTTATAGAATGTTGGATTGATGGAGCCTGGGGTTACAGGTAGAATCGAGAATAATTATACTTACAACTATAATAACATAATTAAAAAATTTCACTTATGATAGAACCTTAAAAAAAATCATCCTAATTAAATAATTATTAAAGATCTTGTATTTCACATGAGTCACTCTACATATTTAAATAGTTAGTTCGTTACAATTCATAAATTACATAAAATTTCTTATCTTTTTACATTTTGTATTAATATAGATTTTAGACAGATCAAAATGTTTATTATCCCCCTTGACTGAAGTATGGCCTTAAACAAATACAATTGCCCCTAAAAGATAAAACCTGAGGAAAGCTAAAACCCCCCAAAAATTAAGCTGATGACTCCATGAGCAAACGAACTTTTTAAGCTAGAACCTGAGAGAAGCCCAGAAGATCGTCGGCAAAGACGATATCAAGCTTTTGGCGAGCATATTCTGACCATTTCTTCATCTTCTTCATCATAGTCTTGCCGCAGGTCCATGGTATGGGCTTTTGAACTTTTTCACCCTTATGATGGTGATCGCCTTCCCATGATTATGCAAACTCGACCTTCTTACTGCCTAAATTTATATGGGTGAGATTCTTTCAGTATCTAATTACTTCCCAGATCACTGTTTGAACCTGTTTTGAAGGTTTGAGATGTGTTGCCAACCTCTTTGCTGGAAAACAAGTTGATTTGGTTTTGCCCATCAGGTGTTCGACAATTTGCTTGTGAGAGTTTTTACTGTATAAACCGGTATTCATTCTGATCAGTGCCACTCCTATCGGTATCATGTTGGTCTTTTGCAGAAGATTTTCCCTTTCCGCCTCCATAGTAAGACCTCATGTCTTTACCCACTTCAAACGATGTTGCTTCAGTAGTCGCCCAATTGATGGCAAGAAAGATGAATCTACTGATGTTTCGGCGAAGTTGAATAGTGAGGGTGTTAATTTGATGAATCATCTAAGAGGGACATACAGTTCCCCTTCATTTTGGCAGGATGAACCTCAACTCGATAGCCGGCAAATCATGGTTGTGGATTCAGATACTTGGTCAGTTTCTTCATTGGCAAATGTATCAAAGAGTGTAAAACAAGGGCAGAAGTTGAGATCTGTTTCTAAGGGAGCTCCAACAGACAACGAGGCTTGCAAAAATCCTCAATGCGCGCAGGGTGATGTCAGTCTTGATGATTATGATGAGATTGAGGATTTGAGAATCCATGGAAGATTGTTCTACAAGATTGACCGTGGTTCACGGGAGTTTGAGGAGTATGCATTCGACTTTCACCGTAGGAAGTCTTCATCAAAGAAGAATAAAAGGGAAACCAAGACCGAGGAAACCCGTAGTTGTGATTCAAATAGAAAGCTCCAACAGCCTTTGAATGGTAAGGATGGTCGCCAACCATCCGCTAAGGGGGGTATAGGAGACGACTCTTCTCAATCTTTTGTTAATGAAGAACGGCTTGTTAGAACTATTAAGGAGAAGTACATTGTGTGTACTCCCGATGAAAGTGATGGTCATCATGACAGGAAGAAGTTAAGAGCTCCAACTTTCAATCAACTCACAGGGCCTTACCATGAACCCTTTTGTCTCGACATTTTTGTATCCAAAGGTTCAGTCCGTGCATGTGTAGTCCATAGAGCGACTAGCAACGTTGTGGTTGTTGCACATTCGATTTCCAAAGACATGAAATTCGAACTTGGGTCTCCTAAGAGTGTCGCTGCTGCTGCAGCTGTAGGTAAAATTCTAGCTCAACGAGCTTTGGCTGACGACATTCATGATGTTATTTTTACACCTAGGAAAGGGGATAAGTTGGAGGGTAAGCTTCAAATTGTGCTTCAGTCGATAATTGATAATGGGGTCAATGTGAAGGTAAAGCTCAAGCAGAGAAATCCTGGCAAGGCAGTCAGTAAGCCTTTCTATAATCAGTAACATGTGCCTCACATGTCTCATGGAGTATGACTCAATTTCAGGATATTGTAGGCCTTTGTAGGATTTTGATACATGGTTTTTGGCATTTTATGTTGCCATTGTTGATTAACAGTTCTTTGTGCCAAGAGGGGTGCTCACTGATCCTGTGATTGTTGTAGGCCTTGTCTATTGTATGAGGATAGGTTCTTGTGCTTTTGTTTTTTGGATGTACACTATGTTACTTGGAGTCGGGTGCCTATGTCCATATCAAACACGGATATGGGTGTTAGACTCGGCTATTTTTAAGAAATTTTGTATATCTTCATTGTAATTTGAAGTGTCAAGTGTCTTACCCTTGCCTAGGTATCGAGGGTTCGACACAGTATGGCAGGGGAAATGAAGGATCGAAGTAACATAGGATGTACATATCTTTTGGGATTCAATAAGGTTCTTTTGACCCCTTTTGTACTCTTTGGGAAACAGGCTAAGACTTGTCTTTCTTTCATAATAAGATGTTTGTGTTTCATGCATTTTTCATTTATGAGTCATCTTTTGATTGAATGTTCAACGTACTTCTTTTTTCATGTATCATAGACAGCCACAAATTAGATGAGAATGTTTATCTCAGTTCAATGTATACTGCAAAACTTCTTGCGCTATGAAGAATACATATAATGATGTGACAATTTCGAAGGTTGATCCCATTTTTGAGGACCGAGCAGATCTAGATGTTAGCGAGGATAACATACAGCCATCTTTGGCAAACTTAACCTATGCGGAACATTTCAACTTATGTTGTGCAATTGTCAACATTGGCGGTTTAAGTTGTGTTCCAGCTGCATTATGATTCGGGTTGTTGAATTGTTCTCAGCAGTGTAAGATTTATGATCTCTTTGTGTTTCAAAGTATCGGTTCGCTGATATTATGCCTTGCTTAACTGTATGCAGTTATAGGATGTGAGTCTCCTGTAATATTTGGCTGCATTTGGTGCACAAACATTCTGAAAAGCTACTGGTTTAGATTAGATGACCTTTCCAACATGTAGCAATTAAACTGACATTTTTACAAATTAGTTTGCAGAAACAAAGACAAACATCCAGCGTTATCACATATAAGTTTCTGCTATATATTGAACATCTGATTCCTCATTATGCAAAAAATTTACACTGCACTCCCAAAAATTTCTGCCATAACCCAATAACACTTGCCCAGATTAGACCCAACAAAACCTCGAATTTCAACATCTACCCACCGAAGAAATCTTGAACACCTTTCCCAGCAAAGACCTTATCAGAAACCTCAGCCAAAACGGCATCGAGAGTGAGCAAAACGACACTGGAACCGGCAATAACACCCAGAACAACCCCAGTAGTGCCGATAACTTTCCCAAACTCAGGCCACTCGATCTCCCCAATTTCTTCCACCACCCCATTGAGAAAATCTCCGATACCTCCGCCGCCGTCCTTCTTCTCTCTCTCCTTCATCGCCTTCTTTATCTCCGCCCCCACCTCCGACAACTCCGCACTTCCTCCGCCGCTAGCGGTGGTGTCTTCTGCGCTTTGCTGGGGTTCGTTCTCCGTCTGGGCTCCATTTTCTGTCGCCCGGACAACGAATCGGGTTCGGGTTGAGGTGGGTTTGAAGTGGGTCGAGAGGGAAAGAGGAGAGGGAGGAGGTGGGCGTTTGAGGTGCAGAAATGGAGGTGGGGTTTGATGGGGTTTTGGAGATGGCGGATTAAGAGAGGGGAGAGAGATCTGGAGAGGGTGGGAGAGTGCCATTTCTTCGCAGGGGATTTGGGAGGTTGAAATTTGAAGATGCATAAGATTTGAGTTTGGGAGGATAAGGATTTCGTTTCGTGGGAGCGTGGATGGTTAGCAATGTGGTGGACACCTGGCAATTCTCAACCCGACCCGGAAATCCGACCCAAACCGACCCACAAAAGTGGGTTTTGAACACAAAATTTCGACCCGAGACCTGAAAATGACCCAATCCAAAGAACCTGGTAAAAAACGGGTTAGGTTTGGGTCGGCCCGTTGGGTCAGACACTTTAATTTTAAGTATTTTTTCTACTTTGGTCTCGTACAAAAAAATGGGCCCATTTCATGAAAATTAAGGCCTAAAAGTAAAATATTGGGTGACTTTGGAAAGCTATGCGTAGAGAGAGACATACAAATGAAATAATCAAATAACAAATGACCAAAACAAAACCCTAACACTGTCACTCACTCACTCCTTCAGTGAACCCTCAAACTCCTGCGGTCCCGCCTCTCTCCTCTTTTTCAGTAAAATAGTGTATTATTTGTCCAAGGTCAAAGTTCAGTGCATTATTGTCCAATACCCCAAAAGTTCAGTATAATAGCATCCCAAAACCCTTTATATTTCATAAGTATTGTTATTCGTGGATTGTTGACGTAAACCGCATAATACTTGTAGATAGATTTGTCAATTCGGGCGGACGGGCGGTTTCGGATCGGTTGTATATCGGGTTCGGGTAAATACGGGTCGGGTGTATTTCGGGTTCGAGAAAATACGGCGGTGTATTTCGGTTTCGGGTCAACCCAACAGGTTATGATTGCGGCCTTTTTTCGCTTTTTCTTTTTAAAAAATAGTCTCTAAATACTACTTTTTGTACAATATACATAATAAAATATGATTATCTTCTAGCAACGATAGATTATTGTAACTATTTTAACTTAAATAAGAGAAATAACAAATAAATAAGTTGCGCTTATAGTTTAATAGTTAAAAATTTGAATGCAAAGTCACAAATTTTAATAAAGTTTAACTCAAAAAGTTAAATTTTCGGGTCAAACGGGCGGGTCGGGTTTGACCCGCTAATTTTCGGGTTCGGTATACTTCGGTTTTAGTTGAAAAAATCGTGTTCAAAACCTAGAAATTTTGGGCGGGTTCGAGTCGGGTTATCGGGTCGGGTCAGAAATTGGCAGATCTACTTGTAGACTTGAAGATTGCCAAATTTTGTCCCTTAGGTGTATATTAATATGTGTATACAACTATAACATCGTGGTGGTCGAATTTGGAATGGAATGGTACATTACACATGTGTCTTTGACTAATTATAATCAATATTATTAGTTGCAAGTGACTGAGAAAAAGGGCGGTCATGACCCGTAAACTCGACCCAAACCGCCCGAAACCGGAATACACCTGACCCATATTTACCCGAACCCGAAATACACCCGACCCGTATTTACCCGAACCCAATATACGACCGACCCGTAACCCGCCCGCCCGCCCGTATTGACAGGTCTAGGTGGAGTTGAATCATTTTATTAGGATTATTGGATGATAATTAGAAAAAATAATTGAAACTTTGGGTACTGGAAAATGATAATTTGAACTTATAATTTTATTAGGATTATTGGATGATAATACACTGATCTTTAAGGGTATTGGATAATAATGCACTGAACTTTTTTCTTGAACTCTAATACACTGAACTTTCAGAGTATTGGACAATAATGCACTCAGACCAATTCAGTTGTTGGTTGACGCGGTGACTGTCCAACTTTGAGGTATTATTTTTCCATTTTTCCCAAAAAAATATATTAGTCATCTTGCTTATGTGTACTTTCTTACACGGCAAAAATTTTTTCTGAAAAAAATAGAAAAACTACATCTCAAAGTAGGACAGCCACCGCGTCAACCACCGGTTGAATTGGTCTGAGTGCGTTATTGTCAAATTCTCTCAAAGTTCAATGTAAAAAAAGTTCAGTGCATTTATTGACCAATACCGCTAAAGTTCAATGTATTATCATTCAATAATTCATTTTATTATGAATTAACTGAACTTTATTCGCTATTATTTATAGCATCAACCATCTAATTAAATTTGTCCGAAAAGTGACGTGTTGATGACAATATTATACGTGGAATTTTTTGCAATCTAAAAATAAGTTAAAAATATCTTCCACATATATTATCGCCATTAGACCCACCACCACATCTCTTTTCAGGAGCCTCAAAGTTTCAAAGAAGCTCCCAAGAGGAAGGATGGCGGGAAGGGTTCTAACCCACGAGTTCAAGAACCCTAATGTTTCAAGAAGACTTTTAGGACTCGAGCTCAAGAGTCCAAGTTAAAATGTATGTCTGCGTGGGACGTGGAGAGTCGGATGTGTCCAAGTTCTATGAATACTCCGACCAACTTCATGTCCGGCAGACTCCGACCTCCACCCTCTCCGTTTCTCTGACCTCCGGCCTCAATCCTCGTCAAACTGTCGAAGTATCGTCAAAGCAGAATGCCCCTTATTTGGTCCACTTCGGTCGGTCCAGTCCAGGACCGAACTTTTTTCGGTCGGTCTAATCCCGGACCGAAAAAAGTTCGATCCAGTCCTCGGTCCAACCCAACCCCTAGTTTGGTCTTCGGTCCAGTCCAGTTCGATCTAGTCCCGGACCGATGAACAACCCTAATGGTAACAAAGAAAAGGTCCTCCCAAGATCAATCAGATGTCTGTAAAGATGAATCTCTTGCACAGCCGGAAGTACAAAGGGATGTGGACCATAAGCGTGGAGAGGAGATGACATTACAGGAACATGATGTTAATCGAGTGGGTCAGGAATACAGCCATACAGGAAGTACTCGGGTCTTAGTCCATGACTGTCATACTGTCATCAACATGCAAGTAGTCGGACTGTGAGGAGGAACTAGAGTACGCACAAACTATCTAATAATCAAAGTGCAGGTAGAATATTGAGAGACAAACGCAGCATTGGCAAGAGCAGGTGACAACGTGTTACTAGGGTTACAACAACCTATGAAGGTGAAAGGAGGGTAAATCTTTGCCAAGGATTGCCAATTCTTTTCCAAGTGACGGAAAGGAATATATGATCATTCTTGCTCGAACAATTCTGAGGGTAGTTCATTTACTTATATAAGTGGGTTATGCCTAAGTCCTTCGTTAATGTCAGCGAACTCTAAAGGGTTAGGTAATTTCAGTGTTGTTAGAGTATGCTAAGTAGGCGGGGTTAGCTTTATTTCCTTGTTAGCTTTCTCCATTACAAAAAATAAATAAAAAATGCATAGTTGAGTTTTATAAGATTTAGGCTAAGATTTTATGCTTGTTTTGGTATGCTTTCTACTAAATCATTCCCAAAACCCCTAATTACACACAAAAATCTACCTTGGGTATTTTGTTAAAGTAATCTCAGGGGATAACATCTTTGATCCCACTATAATTAATCATTGAATTTATTTGACTATAGCCAAGGGCAAACCCATCAATGTCAATCGAATTGAACCTTGGTTGGCCAGTCAACGAGTCAAAGATTTGAGGCCATAATCAACTCTCCTTGTGATTATTAAGGTTTAATATATACAATGAGTTACTATATAAAATTACCATCGTTATATTTTTAATGGAAAATACTAGCATAAAAGTATAATACTTTGTTAACTACATATTATGTAAAAAAAATTATCAATTATAAAGAGTATTGACATTAAAAACTATACAAATCAAAATTATGACAATTAATATGGAACGAAGGGAGTACCATACAAGGAGAGAAAGGAGGGTAAAATCAAAGGGATTAACCCTTCAGCTCAACGACTCTCTCCAAAAATAGGCCTCACAAAACTTGGTCAAGAATTCAAAACCACCTAAGTGCCAACAACCCACGACTCAGCCAAAAGAGTAGGGAAAATAAAATAAATAACAGAGTTGAAAAATAAATTATGTAGTCTAATATTAGCTAATTGTGTCAACCCAAATGATAGTATGTAACAAAAAGTTGCTACTATTTCTATATATGGGTGTGAATCAAACAATTTTAATAGGTCGAAAGATTAAATCATACAAAATTTCCAATAAATTAATAATGAATTAAAGATATTTTATTATTAAAATTTCGACTTTGATTTAAGTACATTTTAAAAAATTAGATAAAGTAAAATTAGACAAAGATAAACATAATTTAAGGCTATCTTTATCAGGGAGTAATTTATCTTTTAGGTGGAGTGTCATGTGAAAGAGGGAGAGAAAAGAAAAAAAAAGATAGAGAGACAAGGGGTGTTGGAGTATCTCTATTTTCTGACACAATTTGACAATTTGATGTTTATTTTTTATTTTTTCCATATAATAATTATTAATTTTGTTTTTTCAAAAAAAAGGAGAAGTCAATTTATCTCATCTTTAATTATAAAAAAAAAACTAAGAGAACATTACATGAAGTTACTCCCACACTTAGATCATCTGCAATGGTGAGTTTTAATTCGACTCATTGCTGACGTGACATGAAACGAGAACGGAATGAGGTCGTATAGTACATTTTAGTGGTGAGAATGAGACTCGTCTCGCGAGAATCTCGCTTTTAAACTCGCGAGACGAGTTTGAAAACGAGTTTAAAATATTAATATTTTAATCATATTTTTTTCTCTTTCCTCCTCCACCTCATTTTTTATCAATATAACCAAATTAATTATATTTTTAAGTGGGACCGATTTACTTTTTTTAATTAATATGAGTCAAACTCATTCTCACAATTGGAAAGCTAGCTAAATAAAAGGTTAAATTTTGACTCTTCCACATATTCCACGTCATACAATTAGTCAAACTCAAACTCACCATTGCAGGTGCTCTTATATAGTCGGGCCACATAATCTCGCAGCGGAGGAAGCGCAGCCTTGGTACGTATTACTAGTCCAAGTTGGCAATTAAGCTAAGCTCGACCACTTGTTCCTTGACTATAACTATACATTATCCATGAGTATTATTAGATAGTTCCAAACCTATATGTTTAATTATGAGAGTTTTGGAAGATAATTCAAGATTATGTATAAATAGCAAAACTGGGAGATGGAAGACACAGCCAAGTGACCAAGGCACTTAATTGGGTACGTACGTAGGAACCATCAAACTGAGATTTCACAAAATGGAAGCCACCCAGATATCCCATGAGCTAACCCCAGCCAGCACCGAACCCACCGTCAACCACCCTCTGCAGGCAGTGATCCGGGTGGCGACCAAGTCAGACACATCCATCATCCTGAAGCTGATCCACCAGCTAGCCCTATTCGAGAAGCTGAGCCACCTTGTCAAAGCCACCGAGCATGATCTCATCTCCACCCTCTTCAACGGCTCCCCCCCCTTCACCTCCTTCACCATCTTCCTCTTAGAAGTCGTCCACCCTCCACCACCCTCCTCCGATCCAGAGGAGGCGGAGTTCCGCCGCGAGGGTGGCGGAGGAGTGGTGGCGGGGTATGCGCTGCTGTCGCCGAACTACGCGCCGTTCCTAGGGAAGGCAGGGCTGTACATGGAGCACCTGTTCGTGAGGGAGCCGTACAGGGGGATGGGGATGGGGAAGATGCTGATGAAGGAGGTGGCGGCCCAGGCGGTGCGGCTGGGGTACGGAAGAGTTGACTGGGTGGTGCTGGACTGGAACGAGGATGCCATCGGGTTTTATAGGAGGATGGGGGCGGATGTCATGGAGGAGTATAGGCTGTGCCGGCTCACCGGAGATTCTCTCCTATCCTACGCCACCAGCACATAGGGCGTACGTTAGCTGGTGGGTTTGCATTTTCGTTTGGCGGTCAAATGGATTAAGTTTGCGTGGCGGCTCCTTTGGCTCTGCTCGGAAGTTTACTCGTATCATTTTGTTTTCGACTCTGCCGCCTTAATTTGTACCGTTACCTTTTCACATTAATTTTTCATGATTTTATATAACCAAACTTAATAATATTGTATTCAAGTAAAAGTATTTTTCATCTTAAATTTAATAGTGGTAGTTTTATATATAACGTATAATTTCTTAAATCAACGGTCAAAATTTAAAAGTTTTGATCTAAAAAGTCAAATGTGGACAACTTATTTGGAACGGAGGCAATATTTTTCTTCCGAATATAATTTCTATTTTTCTATTTTGATTATTGTTTTATGAGAATGATAAGTGTGTTGATTCAATATAGTTATTAATTATGTGAAACAATGAGTATTTTGATTTAAGATGGTTATTAATTATAAATGGGCAAATATATAATTTTTGTCATTAGACAGGTACCTCACTAAAAATTGCAATGATGTTAATTTTGTATTGCAACTCATTAGAATTTGCAAGTAATTAACATGTAAAGTTTAGTTAAATAAACAAATATTTTGGCGGAGGTAGTATTTTATAAGGAAAATTGGATTTTAATTATCCCTGTTTTTGACAATTAGAAGATAATAATCTATATTTTTTTTTGTACATCTGTGATCCCAAAAAAAATAAAATTGTATCTTTTCCATTTTACAATTGCAAAACAATATAAATATTAGGCAAGACACTTATTAAGTACAATTCTCTAATTATCATAAATTAAAAAAGTATAAATAAAAAAAGGTAACTGTCTATGGTTGCATAATTACTTGACTTCTATGGTTGCCTTTTGGGACTAATAAGGTTAGGCTTAGTTGGGGAAAGGTTTGAGCTTGGGCCTCCATGGTTTACCCTTTGACCATGGGCCTGCTGGCCCATTAAATTATCCCTAAAATTATAGTTCCATAAAAATCTCCCAGTCTTTTTTGTTGTTTGATGCCTTTTTAGTTGTTCTATATACTAGTAGCATTTTTTACGTGAATTTTAGCCTTTTTTATGGCTTTCGATATTAAAAAAAAAATCCGAAAGATGTCATGATCCTAAAATGCTAAACTCCACTGTGTTGCTTATATTTTGTTTGTTGATAATTAGCGGTCAATATTAGACCATTTTATTTAACATAAACTCCCAAGTACCTTGATCACCAAAACTACAAAATCCAACTCAAGAAATCCTAAGGTTGGATACAAATGAACCACCTCAATTGTCACTGTCTAATGTGCATCCCAAAACATATCTTTGACAAAACTCAAAAAATAAAATACCCAAAATCAATCAAAAAATTTTAATCAGCAATACTTTTACTCGGAATTTAGGTGATCAATCTTGCCATCAATTTTCGTACTCGGAATTTGATACGTAAAATAATAATCTACTCCCTCCTTCCCATATTATTTGTCTCTTAAGACATAATTTAAAAACCAAGAAAACTTCCTAATCTAAATTAATTTGCATTGTTAGAAATGAGAAAAATGTGAATAAAATGGTGAATAATAAAGAAAAATGGTGAATAAAAGAGAAAAGTTGAAGAAAAAGATGTAATTAATAATGTTAATTTGATAAATTAGTAATTAATGTGTTATTGGAATTGTAAGATGACAGATATTATGGAAAAAAATGAAGTTAATTAAAGTGACAGATAATATGGGAATGAGAGAGTAGCTTGCATAATTTAGTATTCATTTAATTTTATTTTAGTGAATAATTAGTTTTAGCACCCAATTTCATCATGTATTCATCAGTTATTATTGGTTAGAAATGACGATATTATTATGGATACGGAATTAAAAATGAAGCAATTACATCCATGTACGTACTAGTAGGGGAAATATAGAATCACATTATAAATCTCATATATTTAAGACCGTACCATAATTGTACCATTAGACAAAGACATATGACTGATCATACGTTTCATTCAGGAGCATATGCAAATTCAAATGGGACTTCATTTCCTTTTGACCTTTTCTATTTCTTTCAAAAAAAAAAAGACAAAATTATATAATCTACTAATGATTAATCTTAATGTCCTTGCATCAGCCCGACCTAAACCTACAAACAAATAACCAAACCAAAAAATTTGATTGTATTTGAATAAGGTCATGTAAAGGGTTTATTGACCGCAAATTATCAAGAAAAATTGAATAAGGTCATGTTTTTCTTTTTTGGGTGTAAGTAAATAAGATAAGTTAAGTTAAGGTAAAGAAAGGTAAGTCAAGCACTGAAGGTAGGTAAATGTCAGTATGTCACACCAGTTATTTCTTTTTCATATTTAAATAAATTATATGAGTTGAATGAATTAATTAAAAGTACAAACCTTGTTCTTTTGAGTGATAATGTAAGGCAAGACAAGACAATACAAGATAATGTACAATAAAAAAAGAAGGCTCGGCCTGTTCTTTAGCTTAATTAGTTAGATCTAACTTAACTCAACTTAACTTAATATCCTTACATTACCTGACTAATACAACTCTCTAATAAGCATCCAAACCAAAAACAAAATTTAAATAAAAAAGAAATTCAAATAATATTATTTTAATCTCAAACCAATTCACTTTTTTTAACACCTATAATTTTTTTATTTATTTTCCCCAAAATATTAAAAATTAATAAAATATTTCCATCCAACAACTAACTTAACTCAAACCAATCATATCATTTCCTTTCCTTTCCTTTCCTTTCCTAACTTAACCAACGTAACTTGAACCTAGCCTAACCAAATAACGAACATCCTCGTAAAACAACATGCCTGAATCTCTCAAAGATTATATGGAGAGGGAGCAGTAAAAGTGATCTTGCATTAGTCTCATAGTTATTAAAATCTCGATCCTGATTTACGATCCGTCCAAAATCGTCGATACGATTCTACAATTTACGCACGATCCACGATCCTACATAGACTAAATTCCGATCCTAACTTTCTCATAGTTTCGAGTTAGGATCCCGATTTTAACAACCTTGATTAGTCCTAAATGTAAAGGAAGAAGGGCTCAAATGTCCTTACACATATGACATACCTAGCTAAGCCCAAATGTTTGGTTGTATGTGAATAATGTGATAAATATCTCAGAAACAGAATAAGTGTGGTGCATGGATAGGATTCAATTTTGCATCTACCATGATATTCATATATCAGTTACATGTGGAAAGTACACACTGAAAGTGATCTATCAGTAGGTTGATATTGCCCCAGGGTATGTACGTACCTCAAGCTCCATTCCTTAAAACAGAAAAAAACTTTTTGAAACCTATCAATAAATTTTGTGACATATGTATTATGTATCATTTTGTGACACATGAAAGTGATCCATCAGTAGGTTGATCTATCATTTTGTGACACGTGTATGGGAAAATGTAGTGGGGTACGAGGGGCAATAATATTCACCCTCGACAACCTCCAGCCCTCCTCTATTGTAGTTCACATGCTTGTGGATTTCTATTTTGAGAGAACCATCAATAAATTTTAGAAGTAAAAAGAATAAGGTGTAATTAAGAGCATATACAACAATAAGACCAAGAGGGTTGGAAACAGTGTCGGATGAGACTTTGGAAGTGTAATATCTAGTTCTATCTAGTGAAATCAATACCTAAAAAGAAAAGGAATAAATAGTCCATCAAATCAATATACAACAACAACAACCTCTCAGGTAGAACTGGCAAAATTTTGTCCGACCCGGATTACCCGAATTGTCCGACCCAGAAAAAACCGGGTTTGGACATAAATTTTTCGTCCGAATTTTCATATTGTCCGAATATTCGGACATAAAATTTCTCTTTTTTCTATTGTCCGAACCCGATTTTAGCTTTGTCCGAATTGTCCGACCCGGTTTGACCCGAAATAAAACCGGGTTCGGACATGAATTTCTCGTCCGAATTTTGACTTTGTCCGACCCGGATTTACCCGGACCCGGATTTTTGCCAGCGCTACTCTCAGGTGACATGTTTGAGCGTGGTCTGGAAGATCCTAATGTAGACAGCCTTACCCCATGAGCAAAAGTTCATGGAGAGACTGATTCCGACGAATCCGGGTGAAATCAAATCAATATCTAATTAAAAAAAAGTAGAAATGAATTATGCCAGTTCTAAACTTTGTAGAGAATGTGAAATTAAGTTTCAAAATTAAAGTGAAGTGATAGATGAAATGGAATTAGTTGGCTCTCACCCGCAATCCACAAAAACTTATTGCTTTGCACATGCTCCGTAAGTACTAGTTAAACTATGTCCATGATAATATACTCCATCAACCCCGCAATTTATATACAAGCAAAAATCGAGTTCCATGTATGCAGGGTATCTCTCGCTTCATGTAAATCATTTTATACGTATACATGCATAGGAAATAAGATTTTACACCCAAATGATCCCAAATCAAACAAAAATCCAATAAGAAAGAACTTCACCCAAACCAATCCGAATAAAACTCACCTTAAGTCAACTCATAACCAACCCGAGCCTAAATCGATGCCAAGTCTAAATTAATAACTAACTCTATTTTGTAGATCATATATGGATCTAAATGTGTCTTCTACTAGTTTCAAAAGCACAAGGAGTACTGCTAGAATGCTACAAATATAATATAGCAAAAGCTAGCTACTTTATTGTATACCCAACACAAACATGTACATAAACCCCTTGAAACAAGTTCACCCTTGCTTTGATTTTGATATAATTGAAGAAGCATGCACCATATAAGACAAGGGATTCTGTTGTCACAAAAGCCAAACTAACAACAATTTTAAAAAGTTGATGGATGTTTGGAAAAAGCAAATAAACAGTGAAGAGTAGTTGCATACTCCTCTTTGGATCCTCGCCCCATTGTCTGTCTGCCTATCAAACTAATATTATTAAACCAAAAGGCTAATTCCACTTGTTATTTTCATTAATTTTATATGTTAATACCGAGATTAGTCATTAATCTTTGTGCTAATTTCCCCTCCTATTGGTCCTTGGGATTGGATTGTTTGCCAAACAGTGAATGATCTTTGACGACTGAATTGTCGGAATCCATGTATCTAAAAGCTCAAGGATCGATTT
Organism: Portulaca oleracea; assembly: GCA_029582165.1. Lineage (NCBI taxonomy): Eukaryota > Viridiplantae > Streptophyta > Magnoliopsida > Caryophyllales > Portulacaceae > Portulaca > Portulaca oleracea. The sequence goes on from CM055873.1 coordinate 45,636,015, forward strand.
CTAGAACTTTGATCGAAATGTTGCTTATGGTACGTGGCATTTTCATGCAAATTAAAGCTAGGTTGAACACTCATTTCTACGTTGTGAGTTGATTATATATAAAACAACCCCTTTCTTTCATTATAGGTTATGCTTACACAAAATGTATGGAGATGTAATGCAGAGTTGTTGAGTAATCACTCTTTTAGAGCAGGATAATATATAGGTCGTATCGTATAGGATTCATGTTGGCGTTGACGTTAAATAAGTTGAACTATTGAAGAGTCCAAAACTTGAAAGCTACCCATTAATAAATGAGTTGAAATTTCTTAACTTGAACCGTTTATTAAATAAATAGGTTGGCTTGAACCTAACCTAGCCACCAGATAGAAGGTACTATTTAGGTAACTTGTTACCTCTTAACCACATGTATTATATAACAAATATTTGACTTGAGAAGAAAAATTAAATTGCAACTAATTTTTTACCATTTAGGTTTTAAAACCACTCATTTCCCTTCTAAAAGTATAAAACACCATTCTTTTTTACCCTAAATAGTAGATGATGGATAGGATCATGGGAAGGAAGTTACCTCTTTAATCCAGTTATTATACGGGTTAAATGAGTCTTTTTCGTGTTGAGATTCTCAACATAAAGTTCACCTAATTATCTAAATAGGTTTAATGTACTATATATAAACCCATTTAACTAAACAACTTGAAAATTCATACTCAAATTCACTTATCTTTTTGTCGGCTGATTAGGTAATCGTTTCATTCTTGATTCTAAAAATAATAATTTTAGACTACTATATCATTCATCCAATATTAAATAACTACAGACAATCATGAGTGATTGATTCACCGGCACAACAAAATTAATTTTGAATATTATCTATTCAATTCTCATTCATAAATTACGAGAATTATACTATATAGATTCACAACAGAGAAGTATATATAAGACAAAATGTATTTTCAGAAACTAGATCTAACCATCTAATTGAGTATAAACTTCTAAATACTTTACTTATTTAACTTTTGAACTAACAAAAAAATAATCAAACTTAGCGTTCCAACATTGTCCAAATGTATTTGGTAATTAAGCTTAAAGACAGCATGAAAGCACTAAACATTGTTCATTTGTTCCTAACCCATGTTAGAAAGAGAATTTAAGGGAGCACGCCATAAAATGACATTATATGCATGGAGACACCATAACCACATACTTTTATAGACCAACATTATCCTTTGTCTTTATTCATAAAACATAAACCTACCCCATCTATGTCAATACGCACCATCTTACCATATATTTCTTGTAGGGCTTTTCTTTGGGTCTAAGTGTAACCCCATAGCTACCCTAGCTAGGGATTGCTTTGGAGACCTTGCGACAAATAATGTACTAGTTCATGCATGTTCATTTTCACGTTCTTTTAATATCCATGATATGAATCTTCATAAAAAATATTCGTCCATTAAAAAAAAATTTATATATAATACGGATAAACAGGAAATAAGAAATATTTACAGGACCCTTTTCTCAAAGCATCTCCCTAAGTTATTAGCATGGATAATACATATTTATCCATTAAAGTAACATTTATTAAAGTTTTAAATGCTATTTTTTATTTTAAATTAATTATTTATTATAAGGTGCTTACATTCATTGGTTATATCAAAGAATATAGATGACATTCAAATAAAATCAACCTTATTCATATTAGATATATGTTATGCAATTTTTCATAAATTTAAAAATTTACATACAAACATATATTTGTACATATATAGTTTAATAGTATTATTCGTATTATATGTAGTTCTAGAATTCAACATTATGTTATTTTTTTTTCAATTTAATGTGTGCTAATATAAGGGAAAACATTTAATAAATATAATGTATATCAAGACTCATGTTATTTTGCATTTTAGGAGGATATTGTATTCTATTATATTAAGCAAAAATAGATATTGGTACAGTAAGTTTTATTTCGGATATATATATATATATATATATATATATATTAGATTCTAATAATCCATACTTTTCATTTTTGATTCTGGTGATTTAAAAAAAAAAAAAAGGATTCTTGTGGCACATATACTTTGTACGTATCATAGAAGATATAGTAATTGACAAGTTCAAAACTCTTATAATTTTTAAAAAATTGAATAATAACTTTTTACTGAAAAAGCAAAATGAATATATGGAAGTTACAGTAATTGGGACATATACTTTGTATCATAGAACATTAGTACAAGTACAAAGAGAGGGAGACCATAAAGTGAGAAATATAATTAGCTAATATTAATAAAGTACCTACATGGAGAGAGGGACACATCCATGGTCAAGCAAGAATAAGATGTTATTCATTGACAAGCAATTCTCGTTTTGACTTTTGATTAATACTCCAAACATTAACAGTACGTAAAACTTACCCTATTCAATCACTAATATACATAAGAAAACTCACCTTAATCAAATTCTAACCTTTTACCAAATCTACCCACCAACCTTAATGTCTCTGAGTAGCAAAGCATGAGTGTCCCACAGCCACAATAATTGTGATTAACCCACCTAATCATCCCAAAGTACGTAATTTGTGGGTGATTAGTATAACGGTGCATTTGGTTGGTCAATAATCCTGGGGAAATGGTCAATTTTCTCGAGTTGACTTATTTTCTCCATGTTTGGTTGTGTGTTGACCTTGGGAAAATTTTCACAGTGGGCCCACCACTTTCTCCATTTTCCTAGGAAAATTTTTCTTCCTACCAAACGCTCCCTTAATCATTGGGTGATGATGAAGAGGAGTCCATCAAAGAGACGAGGAGATCAGCAAAAGCTCCAATGATGAACTTGTGAGTATGTGTGGGATTGAGAGAGAGATAACTGAGTAAAAGCTGGTGCAAATACTCCCAATCATTGATTATATTACTTGAGTTTTTTTGTAGATTTTCTTCTTCCTTTTCCTTGGCTTCGATCATCTCCTGCATGGATTTTCGGAAGTCGGAAAACGGGTCGGGGGAGTACTTCCTTACGGGTACTCCCCCGCCCACGAGGTGATCCGGGTCGGGTTGAGGGGCCCACGTGGAGGAGTCGAGGATGGAGTTGGATTGCCCTGGGGAGGAGACGAAGAAGCGGCGGGAGGCGAAGGCGGTGGAGAAGTCCGGCGGCGGGGAGGAGGAGGAGGTGGTGGCGGTGGAGGTGGAGTCTAAGTCGTCGGTGGCGGCGGTGGTGGTGGTGGTTGTTGCGGCGGAGAGAGATGCGTCGTAGATGGTGTTGAAGTTGTTGAGGAAGAGATCATCTTGATGATGATCATGATGATGATCATGATGTTGATGATGATGATGGTGATGATGATCTTGGTGGTGGCATTGTTGGTGTTCTTCGTCGAGAGTTGAGAAAGAAATGGGGAGGCACTTGATTTTGGAGAAGCAGAGGTGTAAGTTCTTTGTGAACATGGTTGACACTCTCACAAAGAGAGAGAGAGAGAGAGAGAGAGAGAGAGAGAGGGGGGGGGGGGGGGTGAGAGGGGAAATGGCAAATGGCAAATAGGAGAAAAGGGTGTTTTTTTTTTTTATATGATGAAATGTGGTTGGCACATTCACCTAAGAGCTAGAAACTGGAAAGCCTACGATTTGTGTTTGTCAAAGTATGAATCGTATAATTATATTAGTTTCCAATTAATACAGCATTTTCCTGTTGGTATATGTTCTATGTAGGGCACTGTATGTCAGCGTATATATTGATTATTCTTATAGACTAATACAGTTGTTAGAAAATACAAATACATTCATTTATAATTAACTGTTAACAAGCTTGATCAATATATACTTCATCATTTATTTTCGAGAGTGTGGCCATGAATCATAAAAAGTTATGAAGTATTTAAAATTGTCTTTTCGAGAGCACGTAAGAATAGCCATAGGTGTATACAATTAAATTTCATAGCAGTTCTACTTTATTGATTAGTGTATTGTAGTTTAGATAAGCTGTATGAAGAAATGTGTTTGGTGAATTTGACGGTTAAATTAGTTGATCGATGAAAATTGACATAAGTGAATGTTGATAATTTTCAAAGATAAAACTTTCAGAGGATACTTTTTTACAAAAAGAATGTAAAGCCTTACTCGAAACATTAAACGTGTTAGGAGTAGTAAATCTTGTATTTCCAATTTGTTCACAATTTTATTTCTTTGTTTTCTTTTGTCTTGTTTCTTGGTTTGTTAGGGACAGGGGCGGATCCAACATGGGTTCATGTGGGGTCACGTGACCCCGCTTTAAAAAAAAAAAAAAAAACTGTTTGTAAAATTCAACCGTATGATAAATATACATATACAACATGAAACAGCTAAAAATCATATCTTCTGCCTTAGCTCAGTGGCACGCGTGCACAATGAATCATTGAAGCGAGTCAGAGGTCTTGTGTTCGAGACCTACAGGCCTCAAATGTAACTTTTTTTGTTGAACCATGATACAATGAAAGGAAGCTTGAGGTTCCGTGTTCGAGACCAACAGGCCTCAATTTCCCATATTTCACATTTTTGTAACTTTTAATAATATTTTCTTTAATAATTATATATATATATCAACTATAAGACTATAATATTTATTAGTTAGATCAAAAGATATAATAACAACCTACTTTTATTAATCATAGTTGAAAAGACACATTCTATGCATAATTTTATATTTTAAAAAAATATAAATAAATAATTATTTTTAAATTGTTTATAAATTATAATTATCCTTAAAGTAATGAAACATATCTTTATAATCATTTAAATATAATTACATTTAACTTTATTAGTAATTTAAGTGAAATGCAAGATGATTATCATTTATTAACCATCTTGCGTTAAGATGTTTATAATTTTTCTTTTTTTTAAACTCAACCTAGCGTCCTAGTGGCAACAATTACTGATTCAAGCCTAGCGTTGTTTTTACTTGATCTCGACGAGTTTTTGAAAAAACACTGTTATTACTTATTTTGAGGATGAAATTTTCAAAAAAGTACCAAATGATACATCATATTGGAATACTTTCAAGTTATGGCGCCTTGTCATGGACAACTACCCGAAAGATAATAATATTGTAAGTTTTTTTATTTGTTGTTTTAAATTTTTATATTTGACTTTGAACCCGCTTGATTTCATTCCTGGATTCGCCACTGGTTAGGGAGGTTGGTTATATATACCTTCCTCTCCCCCCTTGTATTTCTTGAGTTGAGATAATCAATTACACCATTTCTCTTCAATCTCTCTCCTTTTCTCTCTTTAGTTTCCCCAAATTGGGTGAAACTTAACAAAACATTCAACTTTATTCATGTTACAGAAAAATTGTTTGAAATGCTAATGACTAGCTTAACTTTTCTACTTTTAAAACAACTAGTCACTTACTTCACGTAAACTACCTAAACCTACTTAAACTTACCCAAACTTATCTACCCAACTTCTACATACTCATCGAAAGCCCAAAGTCTAGTCCATATATATCTAGTCATTTCGGATCAAAAGTTTATCATTTTTGAATTTTGAGGAGAGATTCATCAATTCAAACTAGAGCCCTTTAATTTTAACGGTTTTATATATTGTGATATGTGTTCTATTCCTGCTCTCTTGATTCTTGACATTTTGCACACAGCATTTTAGCAGAAATTCTTAGCATGGAATCTTCCTGCGCATTTAGGGCCAACAAAAATATAGATTTGGATCATTGCACACCACAGCATCTATTCTTTTACTAGTTTAGGTGAAAATGTCTGATTCCCAATATTTAAAGAATCTTATTTTGTCTGTCACATACTTCTCCAATTAAAATTCAAATTGAAATTTACGTACAATTTAACCATATTTTTAGTTAACAATATCCTGAAAAGTGCCTTTATTAGATAATGTTTAAAATGTAATAATGTAGACATTTACCAGCTTACAGCCTCTATAATGTTTGGTCATCATTTCTTCGTTATTATGTTGCTGTCAATAATCCCTCAAAAAATATGTAGCTATCAATATTTTCATATATAGTTGGTCATATTTTATATTTGGTTATTGTTGAAGATGGTAAATTAATTGAAAGGAGTTGGTAAAATATTTTATTAAGACAAGTTTTTTGGTTGTTCAAGTTCAAAGCTATACCAAGCTGGAATTATTTTATACTATGCACGTGCTTCTTTTGTTTCATATTAATTGTTTAAATTGAAAATATTCTCTTTGACTAAGATTTTTTGTAATATATTTTATGAAAAAGTTACAATATTATATTTTTATGATTGTATTTTTTGTTGTGAATCTAATGATGGTATTTCATTTTTTTTTAACATTATATATGTTGAGATATTAATAACGTCAAGTGACAATTAATATGTAACGGAGAAAGTAGTTAATAATTATTTTGAATTAATTAAGCTATTGCTCTGAGTTTTGAATATCTTGTGAGAGTTTATAAAATATGGATGTCCGTACAACAAGTGACACTTTAGTTTACCCGTTAAACATTTGAGCAGGCTTTTTTTTTTTCCTCTTTTAATTTGCATGCTTTATGTAAAGTGTATATTTGTCTCTGAATTACGGTCTACCAATCAGAAGCTTAGGCTTTACTAAAATCAAATTTGTACCTTAAAACTACGCTTTTCACTTTCAAAATATGGTGGAAACTAAAAGTACGTCGTTTGCTAAAGCTTGCCCTTAAATTTAAAATGTGTGTTATTTTAAGGTTATGAGTAATTATTATCAAAGAAACACAAATTGCTTAATGTTGAAGTTTCAACCTAATTTGGTGAAACTGAAAAAGAAGAGGGAGTGAGATTTGAGAAACGATGATGAAATATTATTAATGAAAATTACAATCTCAACTCAAGAGATAAAAGAGGGAGAGGAAAGCTATATATAACCAACCTTCCTTGTCTAACAAACCAAGAAAAAGATAAAAAAAAACAAAGAAACAAGATTGTCAACAAATTGGAAACCAATACAAGATTTCACTATTCCTAACACTTAACAAAGTTTTAAGGAACAATCATATTCCAAGTGCCCTTTTTTTTTCTTTTTTGCATTTACCTGACCTGACTCGCTAAGGCTGGTGTTAGGGTGAGGTTAGGGTTGGGATTGGGTCAGTAGCTTTCACTCAGACCTGATCGGTACTTGATGTTATAATAATTTTTATTATAAAAGAAATTAAAAGTTTTAAATCTAAATTTTATTATATTACTAGAGTATTCGATTTTGAATTTTCTTTATTTTCTATTTAGAGATTGAACTTGTATTAAGTACTATCTTTGTTCTTTTTTATTTGATTTTTTTAGAGATTGAACTTGTATTAAGTACTATCTTTGTTCTTTTTTATTTGATTTTTTAACTAATTTTTCTCATTTTATATTATTTGTCACTTTAAAACCATAATAATATATTAATTACTACTCCTTCACGACTTACTTAATAAAACTCAAATGTTAATTTAAGTATCTGAATAATTTGTTGAGGCGGTCTAAGAGATCATAATCATCATATGGGACGACATCCTATGATGTGAGAGGAGAGGGAGACCAGCAAATTATTTTTTTCAATTTATATATAGTTTTTACATATTATTGGATCATCGGGTCAGCCCGGTGATGGGAGTTCTGACCCTAACCCGGCCCAAGTAGGTTCATAGGCCCCCCTCCCCCCCCCCCCCCAACACACACTTTCACGTCAAGTCTGGTGGCCTAATTAAGTGGCCTTGACACACTAAGTTTCAGTTCCGATCAAGTCCCAACGCGTTGACCAAGTCTAAGTAGACCTCATCACTAGGTCAAGGAAACCGCCGGACTCGACCCAAAAATTTGAGGGTCAAAGTCAAGCTTTTCGAAGGTCGTGTTGACCTGACCTAAAAGTTTCATAGCTCCAAGCCTAGCTAGGGTTAGGTTCGGGACATGATTGATCTGACCCAATGACCCGACAATGTTAAGAAAAGTATATATATTTCATTTACAAAACCATCATGGCCTCAGGCAACCTTTGATTTGAATAAGTCTAATATAATAAAAATATTATATATTAAAAACATATTCTAGGTTTTAGGGTTGCATGGCCTCAGGCATCTGGCCTGAGGTTGGGTCGGGTCGAGTGGTCAGATACTTTTGACCCGACCCAACCTTTGAAAGGGTCTAGGTCTAAGCACAATACAAGCACAGCAACACTTCTAACCCAAACTGACCTTCGAACAGGTCTAGGTTAAGTAATACTACTGTAGTCAATCTTCCCGCATAAATAATGTCGACTATGGAAGATGAAAGATGTGCAAAATTCAAGGCTGCTGCTAAAAAAGCTTAATTTAACAGCCAGATAGTAGTACAGAGAAAGAGGCTGTTAGGAAGAAAACTGAATACAATTTCCACAACAGTGACAATTTAAAAGACATGCTAGATTCAAAATACATTCCCAGTTGCAAAGATCCTAATATGCAAGTAAAATCTCACTGCTGAGCCGGCGCCACAGAACCAGAACCAGACCCAGACCCAGGCTGCTGTTGCTGTTGCTGTTGTTGCTGCTGCTGGTTTGTCGAAGGAGGCGGCCTCTGCTGGTTGGTTGGTGGCGGGGGTGGCGGCATTGAAGGTTGATGGTGGCCAAACTGGCCCGAAGGAGGCGGGGGGTAGTGCTGGTACTGAGGCGGGGGTGGCGGTGGCATGTAGCCATATGGCGGTGGGTAATATGGCTGCTGCTGGTATCCTCCGGGTCCAGGATGTGGGGGTGGCATGCCCGGGTACCCATACGGTTGATGAGCTTGCGGCTGCTTCTCGGAACCAGATTTGGCATCCCCAGATCCCGAGCTACTACTCCCGTCGTGAGATGGGATTAGGGCGCCCATTCTCTGCGGGTCCATGGATGGATACAGGGTCCTCTCCTGCTGTGGCGGGGGTGGCGGGATGTTGAAGTAGGGCATCGGTGGTGGCGGGCCCTGCTCGTGGGTCCCGGGTGGGTGGAGCTGACTCTGCTGTTGGGATATTACCGACCTGGGAAGCATCCCGCTGTGTGCGACGGCCGCCTGTTGTTGCTTGGCTTGCTCAGGGTCTGTCTCTGGTTTGGGCTGCTGGGGCCTTCCCCACATGAGCTTCAGCCTCAGGCCTTTTATGACGAGCTTGTTGGAGAGCTCTTCTGCCGCCTTTTCTGCAGCCTCGCGTGTGGTGTAGGTCACAAAGGCGCAAGCGCGCTGGAGCACCATTCTTATGGATTCAATCTCGCCGTGGGCGTAGAAGTTGTCTCTTAGGTCTTGTTCGTTGATCCTCGCATCAAGCCCACCTACATAGAGCGTTTTGATGCTCTCGTCCTCTGGGGGCTCCAGTGTCTGCATTTCACCAGCCTTGTTCAGGAGCTTCATCGCAACTGGATCATTCACTCTGTTCACACGGTAAGACCATGATCAGGGTCACATTGTCAACCAGAGATATGCACCAAGAATATCTAAGAATGCAACCACTTCATAGATAATATATATCGGAGTTCTGAAATTTTCTAAAATGTTCATTGGCAAACGAGTCCACTGGTGACCAATTGACCAACACATATTCACATGTCACAGAAGTCTTGCATAGCCCATTATCAATCCTATTATACCCCTAAACAGTACTCTATAACAGGCACATTGGCGGCACCTTAAGGTGCATCCCTGCGTTCCCAGATCCAACAAAACAGTGTAAACATCATAGTTAAAGGATCATATTCAAAAATAATTGTGGTCATGACAAAAGCAGGTTATTTATGATATAAATTACTCTATAACATGCATAAACACAAGAAATGATATACACTGTCAGTCAATATTGTCCGTTACTGACTTGGTGATAACTACTTTTATTGTTCGTGAATGAGTGTTTAACATGTCCACTGTCCATAGATCTACGAATGTAACTACTTGGCCACTACCTCTTTGGTTTTTGCATACCAGCATATGTCAACAATGAACACGAACCTTTTTTTCCTTCCCTAGTTTGACATCTATTATGTGATAAACAAATATAACTTCCAGTAGTCTAGCTCAAAATCATTAGTTTCAAAGATGCTATGATTTGCACCAGACACTTGGAGCAGATAAAGTCTTCCACCAGACTCTTGGAGCAGATTAAGGTCTTCCACACACAAAGACAGGACTAGGAGTGGTGCACATTACAGTAAGTATAAATCTTAGATTTAACTTTTCAAACTCCCTTAAGACCTGCAGACCCATTTAGACCTGGAAGGATCTACCCTCCTCAAACAAACACATAAACTGGCTGGATACAGGTCGACCCAATCAAAATCCGAACCATCAATATCTGTATAACTATAGATCTGTACAAGTAACTATAAGCCTGACCTTAAACCAAAGCACAAAAAAACACAAAAGAGCACAAGCAACGTTTCACATGACTGAGAGCAGAGAACAGTTTTTTGTACCCATAATAACGATCTTTTATGTTCTGCTGTGACAACTCCCCAGTGACAGGCATCTCGTGTCTGTATGGACACTCAGCTCCTCTTGTACATTCACCTCGTATGTAGAAACTACAAACATGTGCTCTGTTTCTTTTGTAGTAAGGAGTTGTTCGCTGAAGCTTCAAAATTGTGTCATTGGGGCGCACCTTCCCATATGAGGAGTCATAATCTAAGCCAGCTCTAGCCTGAGTAGAAAAAGAAAGCATATTAGTTTCCATACAAGATCAATGGAAGATATACTAACAAGTGCATACAGCTGTCTGATTCATGATATTTCAGCTACCAAGAGTCCACTCCAAACTTATGCTGAAAATACAAATTGTACAAACCTATCTTGTATGCTTCCAAAGAAACATGTTTAAAAAACTATCAGATTGTGCTAAAGCTCGAAAAGACTTATGGAACAACACGCAACCATATTATAGAAATTTAGACCACAAAATTTAACAGAGGAATGCCGGCACTGGAAAAGCTTGCATGACTAAGAAAGGAATCAACCCCTGTTACCCTTTACACTTATACCTAATCCACATAAGCTAAGAAAACTTGAAATTTCCATTCCCGAAACTCTGGATAAACTGTCTTATGTTATGATTAACAATCAGCCACAAGCTCACTGACATTGTCACTAGTGCAATGACGCCCTATGTCACCACAAGACTTGGAAGTGTGTGTGTGTGTTTTGGTGGTGGGGGGGGTAATGAATCTATGATGTTCCTCTATTGCCATCACTGTGTTCCATCAAAATTGCAATACAAAATATCATCTTGAATATTAATACAAGCACGACATGTGGTTTAGGAAGCAGAATAATATGACACAGACAATAATACAGGTTAGTTACCTAATGAGTTCCTAAATTACAAGTATATGCACTAAAAATCATGAATTTTGTTTACTATTTTACTAAGACACGGTTGGTTCGTTGGAATCAACCTGAATTAGGAAAAGAAAATATAAATACCTTTCTGTCATGCTCCTCTGCAAAGTATTCCCGGTTGACATCACTCTTGGGAATGGCATCATTGGTGCTGATACTGAGAGCAGTATCTCGAACCTGAACTGGCAACCCATACTCAAGATCCAAGAGGCAGACCTGACATACATTTTTCAATTTACTACATGTCTGACAAATCTCGGTCTTTTTATACCTTGCATCACGACCAGGCCTCCAACGGAAAACTGTAAAGGGCCTCGTACAAATCTTACATTCCTTGTCAAATTCTGCTCTTGTCTGCAAATGATTGTTAACCAAAATAACAAGTTAAGAATCTTCCCATTAAAAATTTAAAATCCATGAAATGATTCAAGACAACACTATTTCCAGGCATAACAGGTTACAATTGAGCTCATGAAAATTGTGAACTGAATCCCAAGAAGCTCACTATGGCCCAACATGAATTTTAACATTTGGAATGGGACTAACTAAACACCTAAATTAATGGAAATGCATTCTTTTACTAAGCTCCCACGGACAAGGGAAATGCAGAAAAAAAAATTCTCACGAATAATTGCAGCAAACAATCAAAGGAATGAACCAAAGAGAGGAACCTACAGCTAGACATGAGAAATCCATCACAAAAAGCTCACATAAAGAGTATTTCACGAGCAAAACAGCCATCAAACACTGGATAAAACAACAGATTAACAAATGTTTCACACCAGAAAAAAAAATCTCCACAAAGAAATTCACAAGGCAGATCAAACAACCAGACACAAAATAGCAGAAAAAACAGGTGCGTGACAGCAAGGAAGGGAACATTAATCAAAATAAGGCACATGAACTAGCTTCATATTAAAATAACCTCCACCAATGCACCAAATAGGCAAATACTTCCTTGACAAATTCAAATCACTTCAACAATGATAATAGAAGCACTGAAACTGACACCCGAGCCCCCTGAAGCAAAGACATTCATCACTTCACATAACACGATGATGAAACTATCAAAATCTATGATTAATCATTGAATACATAAGTTAACGCTTAAGATTAGGGCCAAAACCAAAATCACCAAAAAAATCAGAACCTTGCGAAACAATCAATTAGTTAAACAAGATGGCAAAAGAAAGTAGAACTCAACTTAGCTGCACAATCATGGAAAACAAAAAGGAACCAATTTCTGACCTAAATCCCAATCGAATCAAACATAAGCAGCATCCAGCCAAACGAGACGAATACAAGCAAGTACAAAGCATGAATCAAACTATAAACCAGAAGTTTAACAACACCAAGAAAGATCGATTTTGGCAGATTGAGCTCAATTTTAGGGTTCTAGAAATCAGGAAAAAAAAAGGGGAGATTTGAAAGCGTACCATGCGAACGTAAGGGTTGTCGCCGAGGCAAGATTCGCAGATGATAGGGAAGTCGGAGCGTTCCCAGCCATCGGCCTCCAGATCCCTCAGAAGCCTATGCGCCATTGTTGTCCTCCTCGATTGCTTTGCTCCCTCGGCTTTTCTCAAAAAGCCCTGCTTTTGCTTGAATTCCCAATACCCACTCGGATTGTTATTGTTATTACAATTACAATCAGGGAGATATCGAGCGGCTAAAATTTATAAAAGTTAGAGAGTTTCTCGGTCCCAAATGTCGGTCTGTTTTTATTAATGGGCCGTGAGGTCAAAGAAGGCATACCCACTGAAAGGAATAAATAAAGGGGTTATTGACTAGAGAGGATGGCCCAACTGACCGACAGCCAAATTGAACATGAAGAAAATATTATTATTTATTAAATAAAATAAAAAGAGTTGGGCAACGGGCTGGATTGGGCTGGGTCAAGGACAACCCATTACTCTTATGGGTTATATTCGGGTCAACACTTTTGAAACAAGGAGTAGGGTCGGGTCATGGGCCAGCTGACCCCGACCCGTCCATAACCCGCCCATTTACATATGATTCTTTTTTTTTATCACTAAGTAAATCAGGGGCGTACTTGCAACCATTGCACGTCAAATTCAAATTTGACAAGAACCCTAATCATACAAAAATCACAATCAAATCGGTAAAATATGTACTAGATGAGCAAAATCAAAGGATTACATAGGCATACAGACATAATTATGTGTGAAATTCAATTATAATCGGATTAAAATGAGGAATGAAGAACATTTCAATCCGGGAACCCTGAACAAAAACTCAATATATCGTCATGAACTAAAAATCCAGAAAGAGAAACGATCCGGATGAGGAAAAACTAATTGAAGTATTCAAAACGCTAACTGATGTTTAATCCCTGTCAGTTTCATCCTAGAACTAGGGAGATTAGTGGTTTAATTAAGTGAAAGATAAATGTAACTTGAGAACACTATACTCAAGCACCACAAATCTACTCCCACATCAAAACCAAAAGGTCCAAAATATCTGAATCCAACAATCCCGCCCGGATTCCATTCTAACATCACAGAAATGAAATTAGGGTTTATGTGAAACTAACATAATGGAAACATACCTGAAAATTTATCAAGAAATTGTGAACAAGAGGATTGGTCAGTTCGTAAGGTTTAGGTGAAAACAAGGCAACAGAAAGTGAGAAGAGAGGGTTGACGGCGACGGGCGGCGATGAGAGAGGACTGACGACTGACGACGACGAAAGTGAGAAGAGAGGGACGGAAATTTGAACTTTTAGCTCTAATTGTGCTGACCCGCGAGTGACCCGTTTTTAGCCCTAATTGTGTTGACCCTGGAACGACTCGGCTCGGCCCTTTTTAGTTTCTGAATGGGCTTTGACCCTTAAAATAAGATCTTGACCCTTACAGTCCGGGCCCGGCCCAGCCCGGCCCTTTTTGGTTCCGAGAAGTCGACATATTAAAAGCGAAACCAAAGGTGCTACATTGATCTTACCAGAGAGCAGACTCAGCCCGGCACCTCCTTTTGGCGCCACCACCACCGCTAGCCACACCACCGCAGACGGCGGCTCGACCCACCACCACCGCCATCGCCGCCGCCGTAGAAGCGAATAAAATAAAATGGCAGCAGCCAAAGGAGTTTGCCTAAACCACATAGCCCGTGAATCCGCTGACATCAAACGCCTCGCCACCTTCTACCAGGAGGTTTGTTGAGTTTCCTTACTCTCTCCCCACCTTCTTTTTCTCAATTTTAACCCTCCACGCTTCGAATCGAATCAATCTCATCGTTATGAAACGATTGGAATTGGAATTGGAATTCATACTTGTGTTCAATTGGGTCACAGGTGCTAGGGTTTGAGCAGGTAGAGAGCCCTAAATTCGGAGATTTTGAGGTCATTTGGCTGAGATTTCCGCCTTCTTTTACTCTTCATCTTATCCAGAGGAACCCTTCTACTCAGCTTCCTGAAGGGCCCTACAGTGCCGCATCGCCTGTTAAGGACCCCAAGAACCTCCCCAGAGGACATCACTTGGCATTCTCTGTTTCCAATTTTGATGAATTCGTTCAAATTCTCAAGGTATATTTGCTTATTGCTTCAATTTTTGGCCTCTGCTGTTGCAATTTAGGCTTTTTTTTTAACCGAATTATTTGTTGAATGTATAATTGATAAACCCCTGATAAATCCTAATTTGGGTTCAATTTTTAGTTCTAAGTTGAGTAGTAACTGATGATTTGATTTCTGCCACGAGTTTCTTGTCTGAGAGTATGAAATGGCATCCTGCAAAGGAACCTCCATAAGTTAGTATGCTCAAATAGCAAGGATCAAGATTATATTGTACTGTATTTGACTAGGAATGTTCGTGCAAGCTTTTTGTCATATTTCACTGTAAGGTTTTGCTTGACAACTGAGAAAAACTTGCCCTATTTGATGCATTGGAGAGGATACTTGAAACAAAGTTTTGAACTTTAGTTTTGACCGTGACATACAGCTTCTACTAAATTTTAACAGAAGTCATGCATCAGCAATACTCTCCTGCAGTGATGTTTTCCTTTTTTCCTAATGTTGATGTTAGTAAGTTGAATGAGGCTTGGTTTTGGTAGCTGGTAGAAGGTGTTGTGTGAGTTGTTCTGGAAGCAATTTCTAGCTAACTGCTACCATAAATGATGTCAAACTCTAGAGCAGGCAGAATTTTGTCCGACCCGGAAAACCCGAATTATCCGACTCGGAAAGACGGGTTTGGACATAGATTTTCGTCCAAAATTTTGATATTGACCGAATATTCAGACATAATATCTCTTTTTTTTCTATCGTCAAACCTGATTCTGACCCGAATTTAGCTCCGTCCGATTTGTCCAACCCGATTAAAAATCGGGTCTAGGCATTAATTTCTCGTCCGAATTTTGACATTGATCGAATTTGACTGACCCGAATTTACTCGGATCCGAATTTTTGTCAGCGTCTATCAAACTTTGACAGTTTTTTGTGCTTGTGGAGCCCTTGTTTATCTATTTTGGTCACAAATGAGAGTTGAGAATCACATAAGAAATGAGAGTTGAGAATCACATAAGAAATGGGATGTTAGCGTGTGGTGTTATGTATATTGTATAACTTGTCTTATGGATATTACATCATTTGTTATTATAAGAACCCAGTGGTATTCTGTACAGGAAAAGGGAGTTGAAACATTTGAGAAGAGCCAGCCTGATGGAAAGACTAAGCAAGTTTTCTTCTTTGATCCAGACGGTGAGTCTTTCCGGACTTGTTTTCTTATTGCAGATAAACTGCTAATAACACACAGATTATCCTGTCACACTTCTGCTATTACCACAAGTTGCAACTGTTTCATCTCAAAGTTTCTCACTTTCATGATTGGCAGGCAACGGCTTAGAAGTTCAAGGCAGCTCGTCACCAGAACAGTAGATGGTTGCTGTGTCGGTATGTGTATGTAGTCTGTTACTGTATGTAGCAATAAATAGCTGCTGTGTTACTATGTGTATGTAGTATGTATATGGGACAATAAACTGATAACACCAGTGTGATATAATGAACCTCGTTTGTGCAAATTCAAGCTTCAGCAGTCGACATTGCCTACATTGAAACACTAGTGTTGCTTCTTCTGAATCCTAATCCAAAACAATCTTCAAACTTAAAGCTGGTAGAGAACTTTTGAGACGAAAACAACTGGGCTATTCAGATGCTTAAAAAGTGCTCAACAGCTGAACATGTAGTATACAAACAACATACTCAGAAGACACTTAAGCAAACTCATAGTTACATAAGCCTAAAAAGAAGTTCAAAGTAGTAGTATCAGTCTCAGTAACTCTAACTCTATGTTTGATGAAAACGCGCATTCTCATTTGGGACTCTGCTCGTTAAGCCTAGCAGCAGCTGCAACAGATGCAGCCACTCCACCTGGGACTGTCGTCACATTCGGGTTGTTCCTCAGCTCCGCGACCACCACACCTTCTGCATCCTGCCTTGTTGCATCCTTATCCGCCGGCAGCTTTATCGTCGCATTCTGCCAAAACAAAACAGTTCAAACAACAGAATAGGTTCAGTTCAAAAGTAGATCCCACAGAAGCAGGGTTTCTAACGAGCCCAGCGCAATTCAAACACACTAAGACAGGGTTTGGTTTAGGGTAACATTAACATACTGTCAAGACGTCGCCAAGCTTGATTTTGTCCTCATCCCTTTGGGTTTGTTGGTTCATCGAAGCAGCAGACTGAGCGGCAGAGGCGATTCCGCCAGGGGTGATCAAGTTGCTCCCCGTCGCCCTAACCTCAGCTGCTTGAATCGCGGCTGCATCACTCTGATCAACAGGCTTATCCCCGGCTGTTGTAGCAACCGCCTCTAGAGCTTCACCGATTGTTATTTTATCACCACCACCACCGCTGCCTCCTTGACCGCCTCGAGTCTTCCCTTGTTCGCCTTTCTGCACTGGCTTTGGTTGTACGAACTGCCCCACGACCTGCAAAAACCACCTAGTTTTTAAAACCTGGTTTCATACAATATTCCTTGATCTGTTGCCTCATCCGATGGGAAATAACTAATGAAGCGTTTGGTTTGCATTTTTTCTGCATTTTTCCCCTCTGAATTCAGTCAACTTGGGTCAACTTCATCTGCGTTCATTGTGTTTAACGGAGAGGAAATTTTTTAACTGGACAAGTTGTTATATGAAACACTTTAGAGTTTCTATCTAGGCGCTTAAATCTTAGAAAAAATTCATCAATATTTATTATAAAATTTATCTAAGATTATTACAAAATTCATCGATATTTATGTGCAAATCAAACTTTGAGGTCATATTTTCCAAGAACTATACCAAAAGGCACCATAAATATATAGGTGAGACTAATTCTCACAAAATTCTACCAAACACACCATAAATCAATACCTGGCCAGCAACAGACTCAGTGATAATCCGAGCGCCAGGAATCTCAGTCTCCGTGACAGTGACCCCCTGCTGTCCAGCCACATCAGTGACGTCACCATGAGCCACAAGCCCGGCCCGCTCATTGGCAGTGGCGGCAGACTGCATGGTGGCAGCCGGTCCACCCTTCTGGGTGTGGCCAAAGACGGCGTTCTCAGCGGTCTGCATCATGGCGGCGTCCCTGGGCGCTATCGGCTTGGACGCCAGCTCCCCGGTGACCGGCAGCACGTCCCCATACTTGATGGGCTCCCTCAAGTCCTGCTCCTCCTGTGGCCTCTGTGGTTGCCTTTGGCTCATCTTTCTTACTATCAGTTAATATAATTCGCTATGTAATCTGATATGGTGTGTAGTACTACTGTCACTGTCTGTGTGTGATATTTGTATACTGTACGTAGGGGAAGGAATTGTAGGTTTAGTTTTGGGAAGGAATTCTAGGTTGACAGATTGTGTTTTGGGGTGGGTTGTGGCATGCGTCTACACTATCCAGGTGGTGCTCTCTGGTAGACGTGGCTCATGGGAATGGTGTAGCATTAAAAATTTAAAATGCTGCTGTCTACCGCCTCCGTCCCTAAATAATTGTCCATTTGACTAAATTTTGACCGTTGATTACTCATAAATTACAATAATTTATAATATAAAATTAATATATCATTGTAATTTTTAGTACAATATCTTTCTAATGGTAATAATTTCATATTGTAACTCATTGCAATTTGCAAGTAATTAACGGTTAAAATTTAGTTAAATGGACACTTATTTAGGGACGGATGTAGTATATAGATAGTATTAAAATGTTGTCACTAAAGTTGATGAGCATGTTCGGCTAAATATGCTGCGGAATCATATGAATTGAGGTGATCCTCGTCGTATTGTGGTGTTCCTAGAATGTAATAACCTTCCTGACATGGCACGGGAAACATGTGATGATAGTATGATACCCATGGTCAATCCTCTACTAGTCAGCAGTTTTAGCTCCCAAGAGAGTCGCTTTATCATGGCTTAAGTCGCTTTATCATGGCTTTATCATGGCTTTATCATTCATTCTTTTGGTTATCTTATGGATATTTCGGTTGCTTCCGGCCATGACCTTTCTGAGGTCTTAAGGGCCTGCTTGGGAGAAGGGGTAAAAGAGGGTTAGGAGGGGTAAAGGAGGGTCCTTATTTCTTCTTACCCCCTCTTGGGAAGAGAGTAAGAGAGGGTAAGAGGGAGTGAGATTTACACCCCTTAACCCCATTGGGGTATAAGAAAATGTTCAATTAAGTTATAATATACCTACAATGGGAAATAATCATAATACCTTTAACCCTAATTGAATTACATATAATATGAAAGGGTAAATATGTCAATTAACATTTTACTCTTATGAACTTTCCAAATTGTTCTCCCAAGCAGGAGTAGTAGTTTACCCTTATGAACCGTTCCATACTCTCGCCCTCCTTTACTCTTATGAATTTCTATTCTCCATTTTTAACTCCCCTTCCAAGCAGAGTCAAGGGTCAAAGTGAATCTGGGGACTCGCATATATTTTAGGGTTTCATTTTATTAAAGTACTCTCCGAGTGATTTGGACGGATAGTAAAGATAGTAAAAGAAGGCCCATGAAGGGTTGCTTATCCAATGCAATTTATTAGGTGCTCCTGAAACATGTGCTTCAAATTCTACAATTATTCATTGTTCACTCTGATATTATAATTATTCACTCTAATTCACATGATTGTTCACTTGCAAATATCTGGAGCACATGCTCCGGGTGCGTCTAATATATATTGGATGTGACAAATAGTATAATATTCCAATTGCATGGTGAGGTTTTTGATATCTTTGACAATCATATCGGTCGACATGTTCAGTAGACTTTAAAAGATTCATAACCACTTAACCAAACTGTAAATCATCATAATCGAACCGGAAGCCAGCAAAATTAAACCAGTTTTTAAGAATCAGCTGCGTAGAATTGTATAAACTAGATGCTAAACAGGTACACACACATCCAACGGGAAGAGCATTAGGGTAGGAAGTGAGAAGAGGAAATCACAACCCTTGATTTTATATTTAACAGTATGTGATAATTGATATTAAGGAGTGTGGTCATGGATTAGATGAGTAAGTTTGAATTAGATGGGTAAATTTGAATTTCTAATCCAAGTTTACTCAAACTAAGACAAAACTTTAATACGTTATCTACAAAAAGAAACAAATTTAAGCAGACATAAAAATGAAAATAGATTGATATACAGAGCAGTAATTAGTTGCATTCTTGAAGTAATCAGTGGTACTTAAACAATGTCCTGCATCAAGACATTTAACATCACTCATTAATTAATTACCTCTTGATTGAAGTTAGCTACATGATTAATTGACTATACAGAGCAGTTAAAAAGATGCTCTTGATAGTACTGTATACTTTTACATTGAGAAATTACATGTGACAGCTTCCATGCAAGCAGTCATCGTGCACCATCATCAATTGTTCTGCAACCTGACCAAATCACGTAAATTTTGATCAAAATCAACAATCAAATCATTTTCTTATTTTTCTCAACAAACTAAACCTCCTAAAGTTTACTAAATTACCTCTTCAATGCTACCGTCTTCAATCTCTGTGTTGAATGTAAATAGCAAGCTCTCATGCAGCAAATTCTCCAAGTCTTCTAACGACCCTACAAATATAATTCAAGGTTAATAGCTGACAAAAATTCGGGTTCGGGTAAATTTGAGTCAGATAAATTTGGGTAATGTCGAAATTCAGATGAGAAATTTATGTCCGGATCCGGTTTTATTTCGAGTCCGACGATTCAAACGAAGCGAAATTCGGGTCAAAATTGGGTTTGGACAATAGAAAATAAACATTTTATGTCTGAATGTTCGGTCAGTATCAAAATTTGGATAAAAAAATCTATGCCCAGGTCCGATTTTTTCTTGGTCGAACAAAATTTTGGCAGCTCTACCACCAAATTAGTGGCACATCATGTCATGTCACACTTCGCACCAAATCATCACCAACCCTAAAATATTTTCTCTTTCAATAGTGCAAAATTAATCGACCTTATTAGTCAATATCCATTTCTTTCAATTCCTCTATTAATTAACTAATAAATCTTAACTTAATCTCGTTTGGAAAAGATAAATATTTACTTATATCTTATCAAACTTCAAAGAAAATAAATTCAATTCAAAAGGGTATGTGTTATACAAATACTTGAAGACGTGAAAATTAAACTTCATACGTACCTTTAGATTGAGAGAACCAGGAGAGGATATCAAGCACAAGTTGTTGAGACTTTTGAAGAGAATCATGGCCACCCCACTCATTTTGGATAGCCATTTGAAGCCCAATCCAGTTTGATAGAACCCTAGAAATCCCTTCACATAACTTGCTCGACAAGGTATGATCATCAAACTCTCCCCCACCGTATGGACCGCCGCATGCAATCTTTTCCACCATGCTCATCCTCATACCATTCTTAGGCTGCATTAGAACTTCCATGATCGAATATATATCTATAATCTACGTACGTGCAAAACTAACAAATTAGTTACCCTAAAATTAAACAAATTCACCGGTCTCAAACGCTTTTCGTGTCTCAATCGGTCGATCTTTCTCCTCTCGTGGCACCTTTCTCGTCGTCGGGGATTGAGAAAGGTGGTATGAGAAGGTGAAGAGGACGAAAGAGACCGAGCAGATTGAGCGAAGATCGTTCGAGATGGCGAAAAAATAATGAGGAAAACAAGAAGGACTTGTTATAAATCAATGTTTAGGGTATATACATATTTGTTGGGAATGGATGTGAGGAAGAATCGGGGAATTTATGATGATGAGGACTTAGCTATTTTTGTTGTATGATATATCGTGCGAGCATGTTAAAAAAAGGTGTGTAATAAGGTGTATTTAAAGTTGGAAGGACAGTGAGATTAGCTGGAGAAAGGAGTTGGGATGGCGATGTAATGGCTGGATGTTGGACAGATAGAGACAGGGGTTGATGAGAAGAGAATAATTGCTTAATTGGGTGGATAATGAATGAGATGCCCTACTTCATGTGAAATGCATGTGAGTTCAGAGCATGATTGTTTGTTGTGTTGTGCACATGAGTGTGGCTGATCTAATAAGCCTGATAGCATAGCTAACTGAGTTTGATGCCTTAGCTAGATTCTAGGAGTTGCTAGTTGTACAAACCGTCTAGTATAATCAATATGTGTCATTGGGATGTTATCGATCATTTGGTAGTCCCTCCCTTGAAATAATTGACTCCTATTAATCAAGAATTACAATTATGATTGTATTTTAATTTCTTGTAGGAGGTCTCACATAGCGCTGGCAAAATTTCGTCCGACTCGAATTATTTGAATTGTCTGATCCGGAAAAAATTGGGTCTGGACATAAATTTTTTGTCTGAATTTTGATATTGACCGAATTGGCCGAATATTCGGACATAAAATTTTTCTTTTTTCTATTGTTTGAACCCGATTTTTGCTTTGTCCGAATTGTCCAACCTGGCTCAACCCGAAATAAAACCAGGTCCGGACATGAATTTCTCGTCTGAATTTTGACATTGTCCGAATTTGTCCGACCCGAATTTACCCAGACCCGAATTTTAGCCAGCGCTAAGTCTCTGACATTAGTAGTTTTATATGATGAATTGTGGTAGATGTCAAAAAATTAACGATGAAAGTTTAAAGTTTATTCATGTCTTTGAAGGAGTTTCAACTAGGGATGAGAATTGGGTAAGTATGGTTTGTCTTGTCAATAGTGAATTTGAGGCCCTGTTCTTTTATGCGGTGTTTTGCGGTATGGCGTGGTATGATGTGGTGAAATTGTTGCGAATGTGGTGAAATTGTAGTGGGTTATTAGTAAGTTGTGGTAGCTTTTTTGTATATACTCCCTCCGTTCCATATTAATTGTCATAATTTTGACTTTCACGGTCTCAAATGTCACTCTTTGATTGATTATTCCTTACGTAATATGTTATTAACAATTGCAATATTATACTTTTATGATAGTATTTTTCGTTACGAATCTAATGGTGGTAATTTTATATAGCAACTCATTGTATATATTAAGAAATTTATGGTCAAAATTTTTGAAATTTGAATGCACAATTTCCAAAGATGACAGCTAATATGGAACGGAGCCACAGAGGGAGTATATATAAATATTGTATTGGTAATTGTGAAAAAATAATTGGAAAAAATGAATTAAAATATTGTATTGGTAATTGTGAAAAAGTAATTGGAAAAGTGAGTATAAATATTGTATTGTTTTTGGATGATTAAAAAAAGATATATAATAAATTTGAAAAGTAATTTGTGGTGGATTGTGGTGAATTGTGGTGGAATGGTATGTTGTGGTGAGTTGTGACAAAGTACGGTGGGCTGTGACACCGCATATTGCCGACCGCAGAAAAGAACAGGGCCCCGAGTTTTGCTAATTGGATGATGTGGAATCAAAATTTATCCCTTTATTTAGTTAGTTTTTTAATGATGAGTATGAGTTTGCCTCATATTAATTGAAAAAAGTGAATGGGTCATACTTAATAATATAATTAATTCGGCTATATTGATAAAAAAAATGAGGTGGAGGAAGAGAGAAAAAAAATATGATTAAAATATTAGTGTGTTAAACTTGTTTTTAAACTCGTTTTGTGAGACTGCCAGTGAGAGTCTCGCAAGATGAGTCTCATCTTCACCATTGAGATGTTCTACACAACTTCATTCCATTAACATTTCATGTCACGTCAGCAGTGAGTCGATTTGAAATTCACTATTGCAAATGGTCTTACTGTGAGTTTGAATTTGGCTCATTGGATGAGGTGAAATATGTGTCCTTACTTAAAGAGTCAAAATTTATCTCTTTATGGTAAGTATAAGTTTGACTTATATCAATTAAAAAAAGTAACCATGTCCTACTTAATAATATAACTAATTTGGTTATATTGATAAAAAATGAGGTAGGGAAAAGAGAAAAAGAATATGATTAAAATATTTGTGTATTAAACTCACCATCAAACTCGTCTAGCGAGACTGATAGCGAGAGTCTAGCGAGGCGATTCTCGTTCTTACCACTGAAATGTCCTACACAACCTCGTTCCGTTCTCATCCCATGTCATGTCAGCAGTAAATCGAATTTAAACCCGCCATTGGAGATGGTCTTATCCCCGTGCTTTATCCATAAATTAGAGTACCGTACCCTACCCAAACACAACCCATGGCCATTGATACCCACATGTAGATTTTACCCATGTGAGTAACATCGACTTGGGTATTACCCATAGGTATTCATTGTTAATGTTTATATTACATTGTGGGTTGTGTGTTTCGTGGCATTTGAAGCTGCAAAGGAGGTCGTGTGGATGAAAGTGTTCATTGAGGGAGTGAACCTCTATTGCGATGATAGTAGTATCATTGTTCAATCTAAGCAACCTAGGCATACAACAAGTCCAAACACGTGTCACACAAGTATCATATCGTCATGTAAGTTGTCAAGGATGGTGATATAAAAGTGTACAAGGTTCATATAAATGAGAACATTACATGTTCGCTTACTAAATCTCTATTGCAGGCGAAACATGATGGTCATGCCCGGACAATAGGTGTTTAAACACATTATATATAGAATGTGTGTATTTACTTCTTTCTTATGAATGGTTCATGAGTTGTAATATTATTTATTCATCAATAAAATCTCGAGTTTTATTTCGGCTATAGTTTAGAATTGAATTAACGTCCAAAAAATTAACACATCCAAAATGGAAAACCAGATGATATGATGTTTGGTTTATGAAACTCCATTAGGTGAGCTAGATGATGCTATAAATAGTCAATAGTCGATGAAGTTTCCATTTGAATCATTATGCTGGGACAGTGATAATTTAAAACATTTGGCATGTAGTATAGACTTGATGATTGAGTTTCATGATTATGGGCACATAGAGATGTCATGGTCAATCATATTGGTAAGTGTTAGAGACTACTCACCGAACTGACCCGCAATAAGAGTGCTTTAAGTTATGAATATCATAAAAGCTCCCGCTACTTACAGAAATTCCTAAATATTGAGTTCTTTCTAACATAGTTTGTTGAGACTATGGAGCACGTCTTTATCCTCGTGCGATATACAAGTTATTCTGTTTTATTTGTTGATTTTTTATTTTTGATTTAATTGTAAGTATGTTTTCTCTCTTTCTTCAATGATGCTTAATTTGTAAGAATTTTAGTCTTAATGTTCTCTAAATTAAATAACCATTCTTATTTTTCCTGTAATTGGATAAAATATATTGTCATTAGTTTTTTTTTGTCCCTTGTTATATTTTAGTATTAATTATTTCTATGAATGTAAGTTTGGAATCTTAAACTATATTTTACATATAGGTTTAAGATCAATATTTTTTAAATAATTAATAAATTGAAAATTTTAATTTTCCCTTTATTTGTAGTCATATAAATTATTATCAAATTTAACCTTTCTAATTGCCTATTATAAAAAAAAATCATCCCATTATTGTAATAGGTTACTGATTTAACGTTTTGGTAATAGACAACTGATTGTACTGTTGAACTTCAATAGCAGTCTAGTCAATGACAAACATTCAATTCATGTAATCATGTTTGAATCCCAAAGAACATGAAGTCCTAGGTTTGATTCCCCCCCCCCCCCCAAATTGCCTATTACCAAACAAAAAAGACCTATGCTTCACTTTTTTTTTTCCATCCCTTCATATTGTTTTCAATATTCTAAATAGTTCTCTCCCCTTTATTTCTTTATTATTTATTTGTTTTCAATATTCTAATAGGCAATTGAATGGACTGCTTAACTCATGTTGTTCTTTTTTTTATTTGTCAAATTACCTTTTTTTTGTCACATTTTAAGTGTATTTTGAAGAGTAACTTTTACAATCATTTTTGTCCCTCTTCCTTATTAATTATGATGTTAGATAATTAGAAATATAAGCAGCTGTAGTGACACGATTGAAGAGCGTCAAGAGTGTAAACTGCTAACTTGATCGACATATAAGTAACATATTTACACCAAAATATGAGAGAAGAGAAATGGATGGGGACCAAAAAAGGGTGTAGGTCCATTCCTTCACATAATAATTATTACTTTAATATTTTTATGATATTTATTTTCATTTTCTTAGATCTTTCATAAAAGTTAGAAAAATAAAATAAAAGAAAATGTAGAGGAATAAAATAAGCAAATGAAAATATACATTTGTTGGTTATATATGTATAGTAGAACCTGTAACCTATTACATATTCCTTTTGCTACCTTATCACTCTTATGTATTTGCAATTCATTCTTTTCAAATAATAATGAAACTTTTTCATATGTTTTTCTTTCCCTTTCATTTCCTTTTATTTTCTTTTTCTTTCTTCTTCTTTGGAAGTAAGCAAGCGCGTACTATGAGAGTACCAATTGCTGTAATTGTAGATTTGGTAGCCCTTTTTTTTTGTAATTTCTTTGCTGCAAGGACTCTATTAACCCTAAAATTGTGTTAGCTTTGTACTATAAATAGAGCCTAGGTGTTAGGTTTATTAGTATCGCAATTGAGAGTGTTTCATCTTGCCACAAGCGATTGACCTGCAATCTCTGTGTTTCCGAAGGAGTTGTGCTAGGCTCAGCTATGAGTGTTGAGTTCTCAAGTTGTAACTCTAGGAATAATTTGAGAGATTGTGGAGGTCTGATAATCTCTGAAGCATTGTTGTAATCCTTTGATAGTGTATCGTTCATGATTTTTTCCCGGTTTGGGTTTTCCACGTTAATTCCTTGTGTTGACTTTTATTTATTTTTCGCCCTTATTTTTGTTTGTCTGCTAACAACCCCCTAAGAATTCTAACAACTGGTATCAAAGCTTTGGTTGGAGTGTTGTTGATCTGCAAATTGAGAAGCAATGGCGGGCGCAATTGTGAAGATTCCGGAGTTTGATAGGAAAAACTACGCATGGTGGAGGATGCGCGTTGAGGATCTGCTCCGCAAGCCAAGGTTCCATCTTGTGATGGGTGAAAATCCAGAAAAGATGGAACAGAAGGATTGGGAAGAGCTTAACGGTCACGCATTCAGTACGGTGAGACTGACGTTAGCTCAAAACGTGGCTTTCAACATCAAAGATCAGAAAACGACGAAAGATCTGCTGGTGGTAGGCCTGGTCAATGGGTTGGGGTGGGGCGGGTCAGGGCCAACCCATGACTGTATCAGGCCAGGGTAGGGTCAGTATGAGCGTACAAAAGGGTTAGGGCGGGTTATGAGCCACCTGACCCTGACCTGCCTAAGACCCGCCCATTTCGTTTTCTCTCTCTTAGAAGCGATTTGAATCCAGATATTGGCAAGGGTCATTGTCATGGCTGCAGCCTCCACCGATGCTACTTGTGAGATGAAGATAATGATGGAGATGGTGATTGATTGTCGTGATGTGTGTTGAACTAGAATTAACTAATCAAACTCTGAAGAATTAACCCTATTTATTGACCTTGAAGAATTAACTAATCAATATAAAAAAAATGATTTGATTTGATTTTTTCCTAATTATAACCCTTATTTACTGACCCCAAAGAGAGAGAGAGAGTTAGAGAGAGAGAGAGAGAGAGACTGAGAAGGGAGGAAATTGGAGAGGAAAAGTAAATCTTCAACTACTGACCCTAAATCGGCCCTTTATTAACCCGCTACCGGCCCACCATTATGCTAGCCCATAAAAGCCCGACCCTCTTTTAATCTGTAAGGGTCTTGACCCTCATATAATGAGACCAACCCTTAAAGCCCAAAGGGCTTCTGGCCCAATACCCAGCCCTAACTGGAGGCCTTGCAGAACACATATGTGAAACCTTTGGCGATGAACAAGGTATATGTGTTACGTCATTTGTTTGAATTTAAGATGCATGAGTCTGGTGATATGCATAATAGTATGAATGAGTTGAATATGATACTATCAAAGTTAATATCTGTGGGATTTAATTTTAACGATGAGATAAATGCTAATATAGTATTGGCTACCCTACCTAAGTCTTGGGATAATTTTGTGACTTCTATAACTTCTTCGATTAAAAAGGATTAGAAACTAAAGTTTGGGGAAACTAGAGACTTTATCCTGAATGAAAGTATTTGTAGGAAAGACTTTGATGTGTTTGAGTCTTCGGGGAACACTTTGGTTGTCAAGGGTAGGAGGAATAGCGGGATCTCGGGTCGGTCTAAATTTAAAGGTCGAAACATGGAGCACGTGTTGTGTTGGAACTGTGGTGATAGAGGTCATTTTCGTAGGGATTGTCCTAAGCCTAGGAAGAACAATTATAATGACCATGACTCGATAAATTCTGCTGGGGATTTGGGTGATGTCCTAATTGTTAGTGTTGACATGTCAGAAAGAAGTTGGGTAATAGATGCGGGTGCGTCGTTTCACTCTTCGTCTAGCAGGGATACCTTTAGTAATTTTGTGAGTGGAAGGTTTGGCAGGGTTAGACTTGCAAATGGTAGCAACCTAAAGGTTTTAGGAAGAGGTGGTGTGAACATTAAAACTTCTGAGGCTGGAACTTGGAAGTTGAGGAATGTTCGATATATTTCGGGTCTGACCAAAAACCTTGTATCTGTAGGTCAACTAGATGAGGAGGGGTTCACGACGACATTTGGGGATGGTCATTGGAGGGTAACGAAAGGATCCCTGGTAATTGCAAATGGTAGGAAGGAGGGGAAGCTATATAATACCATTGATAATTCTAACATGTCTGTTCATGCTCATCAAAGGCTTGTTAGCTTCTCTGATGAGAGAAGTATACTAGAAACGAGGAGGTTTCCGGTCGAGGCTACGAGAACGGATGGTCAGCCGAAGAATGCATCTAACCTGCACGGGAATTCGACAAGTTCAACAAGAGGTAAAAATTCAATCCATTATTCCCTTAAGTTGTTGACGAGGATGCGTATGTCGAAGTTGCAGGGGCCTGTTACTAAAAGAGGAATCGATGGGAAGTCAACTGGGACCTTTGTTGATCTTTGCTGAACAAGATCGAGATGGATGCACTAGAGGATTCGAGGAGGCGTTGAAGTGGTGATTGATGATAATCGACGAAGGCTGCGTTTACAATTGGTCTCCAAGTGGGAGATTATTGGGTTGAATGTGGAAACCAATTTTGGGTTGGTCTCAGTCTCTTTGGGAGCAAGGTAGAAGAGTTTGAATGGAAATTAAGTTGTTGATTTGTTAGCCACTTCTTTTTTTTGTAATTCCTTTGCTGCAAGGACTCTATTAACCCTAAAATTGTGTTAGCCTTGTACTATAAATAGAGCCTAGGTGCTAGGTTTATTTGTATCACAATTAAGAGTGTTTCATCTAGCTACAAGAGATTGACCTGTAATCTCTGTGTTCCTGAGGGAGTTGTGCGAGACTGAGCTGAGAATCTCTGAAACACTGTTGTAATCATTTGATAGTGCATCGTTTGTGGTTTTTTCCCGATTTGGGTTTTTTCCACGTCAGTTCCTTATGTTGAATCTTTATTTATTTTTCGTCTTTATTATTGTTTGTCTGCTAACAACACCCTAAGAATCCTAACAAGGAGAACTAGAGCTAACAAAATTTTATCCGATCCAAAATATCCGAATTGTTCGACCCGAAAAAATCGGGCCTACATATAGATTTTTCGTCTGAATTTTGATATTTGACCGAATATTTTGGACATAAAATTTCTCTTTTTTCTATTGTCCGAACCCGATTTTGACTTCGTGTGAATTTTTTGACTCAATCCGACCCGAAATAAATCGGGTCCAAACATGAATTTTTCATCTAAATTTTGATATTGTCCGAATTTATCCAACCGGAATTTAATTGGACCCAAATTTTTGCCTACCAGAAGAAAATTAATAGTGGTATTCCAAACTGGGCCGGGGTTGAAATGCGCGCCTATCTCGATTTCCCGTCTGCAGGGTCCAGTGACTTTGAGCTCATTGACACACCCACCATTTTTCCTTTGTCTCTCCTCTGTCCTCTCTTCGCTCTCTCTCTCTCTAGATAGTAGAAACTCAGGCAGGCGATTTCTTTCTTTGTTTCTAGGGTTCGGTTTCGCTGCTGATCGATCTATCTATCGATCTTCTTTGCCCGTCCATTGTCTTCTGCCACCGCCTCCTCCTCCGTTTGCAGCTAATTCCGACGCCAATTTCTGGTGAGTACACTACAAATCTCCATTACTCTTTTTGTTTACTGCTTTCAGACTTGTTTTTAATCTCCTTCCTTGTTTCTGGGTGTTGTTAATGTCGAATTTAACATGCAAGGATTATAGCAAGTTTGAGTGAGTGGAAATGCAGGAAAGGAGCGAGTGAGCCTGAAGAATGAATGAATATTAAAATGAGTATTTGTACCTTTGCTCTATGTATGCCAATTTGTTTGATTCCATGACTTGAGATGTTAGGTTTTGGACTCTTTCATTCTACATCAATGTGTATAAATAGCAATTGAATTAACACTTTAATTTGGTCCAGATTCGTGAGTGAATAAGGTCTTGGGACTCATATGGTTTCGTGCTGTTATTTTCCTGGTGAAATTTTGAGAATTTGAGATGTTTAGTTAATAGATGTGCAAGTCATTGGTTTCATGGACTACTTGCAGATATCTACTGGTTGTGTGTTCATTGTTTTTGCTAATGTTGTGTTTTTAAATCATTTACATGTTATTCTTGATATCAATTGGGTTGAATCCTGGGTATGCTGCTGATCCAGCATTGGAGTATGTATAAATTTTGTATGACAATGCCCCTTGAGTTTTGTAGAATTTTTTCGCTTACCACTTAATTTCTACTGGTGCCACTTTTGAAAATTTTACAATTTTTGGAACTCAAAAGAAAATAATTCCAACTACTGGTGCTTGTCAGGATGTGTGCTTTGTCCTTCCAAAGTACATTCGGACCTGGGGACCTATGGAATTATCTGGGGAATAGGATAAATGCCTAACATGTTTAGTTCATAGAATTTGTAGAAGTATGTACAGAAATCTGGGGAAATTGATATTTTCTGTAAATATGTGGAATTAAGAATCCTAAAAAGTAATTCGAAACAAGATGGAGATAACAGACCATATATATTCTTTCCTTTAGTTAGCTACTTTGCGTTTTGTTTGCCATTCGGTTTTCTCCCTTGGGCTGGGTATTTTCACCATAGCTAATGTTGATTATTTGCCATCATGAGTACCATCTGATAGTCACTTCTAACCTTGGTAATTTGGCAAATCCCTCTGTTTTTAGGGCAAGGGTGCGTATAATTTTCCATCCCAAGTGTCTTGGTGAAGATCATTGCGAGGAGTTGGTGTTGCATTTGATAATAACTTAATAAAAGTTGTGACTATAGTTATTTGGTAAGAATGACATGTCAAAATGAAGAGGCGTCTGAGCATGGAGGGGAATTGATGGAGGTTGACATTACTAATGCAAATAATGGTTGTGTAACTGAGATAAGGGAAAATGGTTTGCTTCTATGGCCGGTATTACCACAGGAGTATGGAGAAGGTCTTCCATATGCACCTGAA
This sequence comes from Portulaca oleracea, assembly GCA_029582165.1. NCBI lineage: Eukaryota > Viridiplantae > Streptophyta > Magnoliopsida > Caryophyllales > Portulacaceae > Portulaca > Portulaca oleracea. Next base: position 45,667,210 of record CM055873.1, read on the forward strand.
AATTGGCCAAGTCCTGGTGATGTTTGGGGATGGAGGGTTGGAAAGAGAATAGCTGCTTCAGGTTTCTATTTGGACAGATACCTGTACCTTCCAATTCGTTTCCAGAAATCTAGACGCAAGCGTGATGGTTTTGCAAGCAGGCTTTCAGCTGAGCAATATGTTAAAGCAAGGTTTCCTGGTAGGAACATCAATGATTTTTTTTCATCATTCAGTTGGAAGATCCCTTCAAAGCAAGCGTATATCTCAAAAGGTAAGCATTATATGTCAATTATGGTACTTGTACGGTTATATGGGAGTTCTTCAATCCAATATATGTATCAGTTAGAATTCCTAAATCATTTTGCATCTTGCTATTGTCTTTTGTTTGTTTACTTTCTTATGGTTACATGGTCCTACTTATGTAGGTAGCAGGAAAGGGAAACAATAGATTCATGATTTATGGCATTAATGTATTAGGTTTGCGAAAGTATTATACTCTCTCTGTTCCATGCCTGTATTTACTGGAGAGAACATTCAATTCATAGTCCCAACCAAAAAGAATTGAGAAAACATTTTTGAAGTTACATAATCTTTTGAAATCTAGAGAAGTAAATCTTAGAGGAATACCAACAACAACTACAAATGCTTGGATAGGAACCTAATGCATAGTGCCATGGGTGAAGTGGAAGCTATAATACAACAGATTAATACAGACCAATGTGGAGCCAAGTCACTAGCAACCTTACTTCTGCAACCTTAATCCTAGATCTCCAAAGATTCCCGTCCCGGGCCTTATCCTCCATTTGTTTTAAAGTGTTCAAGTTGTGTCTAGTCCCTTCCTTCAAGCCCTTTTTGGTATCCTCACCTATTTTTCCTTTCACATCTCCTTAATGTTGCATCTACGTTCATTTCCAATACATAACAAAACCATGTAAGTATAAGTTCTCCCAGCTTGTCTAATATAGGTGCCACACGCTATGTTACTCTGACTCTTCATATTCCATGCCGTACCCGTGTCGGACCCTCGATATCCGGACAAGGGTATGACACTTGACACTTCAAATTACAATAAAAATATGCAAATTTTCTTAAAAATAGCTGAGTCCGACATCCATATCCGTGTCCAATATGGACATGGGTACCCGAGTCCAAGTAACATAGGCCACACGTTCTCATTCCTTGTTTTGTGCCATCTCGTATGTGCGCACATCCATCTAGTCATCCTCATCTTAGCGTTGGATTTGATTCTTCTTGATTGGCGACTACTTTGTGGTATATAGCCATATACCATGCTGGTCTCACAGTGGAATGATAGACTCCCTTTAATCTCAACTGAGATCTTATGACACAACACCCTTCTTATGACACAATACCCCTCGAAGCATGCATCCATTATTTCCACCCTTCCTTTTAGTCCTTGGTGAATTAGTACCTTGTGAATCTCCTCATTTTCCTTGATCATTGTGCCCAAAACTGTGGTATTGTTCTTATCACCAAGGGGAATTTAGACTCAAATAAATTTGCTCACATTAGATGCATTGCCTAAGTATGTACTTATTGTATGTTCATGTTTCCCACCCTCTTTAAGGTCTTCACACATAGAGAGAAAGGAGAGGGGTGAAAACAATGACACTTTAGAAAACTAACAGAACAACTAGATTAGCTGCTTCAACACTGTTGTTGCTGTCAACCGCCACCAGCCTGCTGGTTCTGGTGACAGATACCCAGCTCATTTTCCTTGGGTGACCAAAAGCACTAACCTTTTAACACCAAACTCTATCAATCGGATTCCTAAATTTTTAAGATCTTGGATTTCTCGATCAAAACCCTTGAAGTGAAAACTCTCTGCAACTAAGTAGCAAAGCAGCCCGATTAGGATTACCGGGTTTCTGAAAGTCAAATGAAATATATGAAAGCTACCAAAAGAGATCAAGGGCCCGAAATGGATCCCACAAGGTGCATGCTTCAGTCGCCTTGCATCGGGACCTGAAACCAATGAAAGCACTCTTTATGTGAAGATCGGCATTCTCTCTAATTGCCGACTATTTTGGTCACTGTTTGCTTGTGCTCTTTCTGTCCTAATGAAATATGCATGTCGTACTTGTCATGATCCTACTCCAGCTTGTTTCTGCAACGAGTGGATTGTTGGTACATTTAATGTTAGGGTTTTAGCTTTTCTCAAGCATCAACGCTTTAACTTAGTTGGTTCTTGATGTTTACGATTTTAACACGAATTCCGTCTTTTATCTTGAAGATGAGGATCCTCCTATTCACATACCTGCTGAAGAGCTGGTGGAGCAGTCTCCCGCTGATTCATTATCTGGCGCTGCTGTCTGTAAGGCTGGTAATAGATTCTGCTCCAGTCTATCAGAAGAGGAGATATCTTCATCTGCGGCTACCCAATCATGTGATGTTTGCTGCAGTGAACCGAGTTTCTGTCGAGATTGTTGTTGTATTCTCTGTTGCAATACCATAGATTTAGCATTTGAAGGATACAGTTTTATCAGATGTCAGGCAACTGATCACGATGGTTTAATCTGTGGTCATGTCGCTCATATAAACTGTGCTCTCCGGTCATATATGGCTGGAGCTGTTGGAGGCAGCGTGGGGCTTGATACGGAATACTACTGTCGACGTTGTGATACAAGGACAGATTTGATGGAGCATGTCACAAGACTTTTGAAGACCTGTGAATCCATTGAATCTCGGAATGACATTGAGAATATTTTAACTGTTGGTGCCTGTCTTCTTCGAGGCTCACAGAAAAGAGTTTCACAGAAACTGTTAAATCATATCAAATTGGCTTTGCAGAAGGCAAGTATGGTCCCGATTGAGGCTATTAGTTTTGTTCTTCGCCTTTGAGAAAGGTTGCCCCATTTCCTTCACCGCTAACCAGCAACTTGACAATCCTTATTTTCTAGCAGCTGAAAGATGGAAGCAATTTGGATGATGTCTGGAAAATGGAAGCTGGTGTCATCACTAACCCTACAGGTGAATGTTCTTCCAGATTCATGCATTCATCTTACTTTCTTACGACTCACTTGTCCTACTGTTTGGAGTGATCACTTCTACAACTCATATTGGACCAGCTAGAAGCTGGTATGAAGCTATCGAGTGTTATACCGGTTAAAACAGTTAATAACAGTTTGCACAAGCTGTTAATACCATCCAATACCACATTGACCCTATATTTCTAAAATAAGGTTTTTCATTGTGGAGAAAAAGAATGTTAAGGTTTTCCTTTTTAAAACTTCTGAAGATTCCCCCCCCCCCCAAAAAAAAAAAACCGCTTTGGTACATCCATACATGAAACTGTTGCATGCCATATTCGTAAAAATATTGGCTTGATGGCTGGTATAAATTGATCGAGATCCAGTTGGATTGTCCATACTTGATGCTGGTGTTGACCCTTGGTGTTACAGAATTCTCTCAGTTGATATGGCATCTTCAAATGGTTCTTGTTGCTTCTTGGTGCATAGAACTCGGCTCATTGTCTGTCAAAATGGCACCTTAAAATGGTTCTTCTTGGTGTTATAAAATCCTCACAGTTGATATGGCATCGTTCTTGTTGCTTGTTGATGTCGTAGAACTCGTAGCTAATTCCCTTAGTCGAAATGGCAACCTTAAAATGGTTCTTGTTGGCGTCATAGTCTCTCTTCGAATACACGTCTCCATAACTAGTGATGTTTGCCTTTGTAAGGCTGCCTCCATTTAGATCTCCAAAATCTACATAATATGGGCCTAATTCTCTTAGTAGTTGAAATGGTATCATAGAATATTTCTTTTCGGATTTTCGGATGCTAATATATTGTACTTATCGTATTCTGGGGGTGTTGGATGATAATGTACCATACAATTCTTTTGGATGATAATATACAATACTTTAGGAGCATGTGTCCCCCCCCCCCCCCCAGAATTTTAGGCTAAATTCTAGTGCATAACTGTTCCAAAAAAAGTTGTTATGGTTTGTACACAAACACAACACTCGGCCCCTAATGTACAGTATACTATCGTCCCTATACTCCGAAAGTACAATATATTAGCGTCCAAATATCCATTTTTTCCTTGTATCTATATGCATCTCATGGAGAAAGCTGTCTTGTAGTCAACTTGTGATATTTCAACCTGTGAAGCGGGATATATTTTTCCTTTGGCAGGACGATTGGATCACTTGAACACCCCACCACCTAAAGTGGACAGAGATAATTTTTCCGTTGAAAATGAACACCAAAAGCTGGAGGAGGAAATCGGTCAAGTTCTTCGAAAGCTCAGAGAATCGCAGGAGCTCGAGTATAGGATTGCGAAGGAGCGGCTTCATGCTCAAAAGGAATACATTTGCAGTCTCTATCAACAGGTGAACAGGGAAAAGTCTGACCTGAAATCGCGCACCCCACGAGTAGAACGCGATGCCTTGCTCAGTTCTGTCGCCGTAAAAGAAGAGTGCATAAAATGCGAGCTGAGGAAACTCAAGGATATGGAGAAGGTGGCTAAAGGATTTGGAAAGACCCCAAAAGACATTCTCAAGGAACATTTTGATGTTGATGATGAAGATCAGAATTCGTGCTCCTTCAATTCTCTATAAGACTATAACTATGTCCGTCTTCTTAGGCAGTTATCATGCAATTAGGGAGAACGTTCGGATTCTGCCTATGTCAATGACTTGAAAATTTTGCATAGTTGTACAGATAAGTCTAGATCCTTGTATCACCCCTCCTTCCCGCCGCAAAAGAACACCCACAAAAAGAAAACCCAGTTGGAGTTTTCAACTTTTGTTGTGAATCTTGTTCTTCGGAAATTTGGAGTTACCTTAAAACTCTACTTAAAATATCGAAATTCGATGGTTGGATCTTTGAAAATTTTGTTTCCTTTAAACTTGAATTTTCGAAATTTTGAAGCTTTTTAATTTTAGGTTCTGTACCTAAGTCCTAATGTATTGAGACCTGAGATTATGATAACAACTTTGAATGTGGGTTTTGCTTTTGCTGTTTGTAAAGATCTGTATGAGGTGGTCTTGTGTCTGTGAAGATTATTGCTTATAGAAAGATTGAGGCTTTGTTCTATTGTGTGATATCGCACCGTACTTGCCACAATTTATCACACATACCATACTATACTTTATCACAGCAACTATAATTTTTTCTCATCACTTTTCTCATTACTTTGCACTTTTCTCTGCTTACCTATCACACCAACCATTCTTACCATAGATTTTACCATAACTCACCACAATGTACCACATCATATCACACTATTCACATTTTTACCATATTATACCATTACCACACTTCACCAATTGCAGAAAAGAACTTGGTTTGATTCTAAGCGACCCACAAAAGGAAGTTGAGACATGACACATGAATGATCAAAGTATTACATAGGCTGGATGTATAATGTATGTATAACACTCCATCCTATCATTTTCCAGTTTGTTATATAGGTAGAAATCACACAGCAAGTTACCAACTAATAGATGTGTTTGTTTTGATGTTTATAGTCTTCCCGAGCCAAATTGCCTATAAATATTACTCTTGCCTATAGATTTAGGGCATATGTGTGTCATATATGCTCGTTTGAATGAGCACAAGACAGGAAAAATAAAACAAAAAGAAGACCTAAAGGTCAAGGAGCCAATCAATTTTAGTCTACCTTAGAAAACTAAACATAATCAAACAGTAACTGACGTTTGATTCTCTTACTGTATTTGCATGTTATCTTCCAGCCTGCTTCAATACATTTTACCAAGTTGGGAATTAGTTTAGAAGATTTGTCACCAATGAAATATTTTGATCGGCATATACTACCAAGTACCAACTCTTGCAAGTGGAGACTGTAAACATGAAATATGCTCATATTTCTGATCAAGACTATATATTTCTTAACAATAATACGTACTGTCAGATTCAGACACAAAACAGTGAGAAGACGAGCCAGGGGATCAATGGCTTCTGTATACACCCTCCTGAAAATATTGCTATTGTGTTACATGCTTACAGATGCTTGTTTAGCTGCTGAGGACAACATCCTCAGACCACGCAAGCCCCTCAAGGATCCTCGATCTTTGGTATCTGCAAATGGTATTTTCAGGCTCGGATTCTTCAGCCCTGATCCCGGCTCTGGTCACCGATATCTTGGGATCTGGTACAACAAAGTTCCTAAGATGACCGTTGTGTGGGTAGCCAATCGAAAAAACCCCATAAAGGGCTCTTCTGGAGTTCTGAAAATCTCTGACAATGGCAACCTGCAGTTACAGAATGGCCGCAGCAGTAACATCATTTGGTCGTCAAATTTGAACCTGTCAGATTCAAATACGCATCTGCTGAGCCTGAATTCCTCCTATGCTCAGCTTCTGGATTCAGGGAACCTTGTTTTGTCGCACTCTGACTACTCCTCAAGCACCGATCAACCTGCAAGTCTTAGTCCGAGACCTGTGAATGTGACTGTATGGGAAAGCTTTGATCATCCCACAGACACGTTCTTGGCAGGTATGACGCTTTCATCTTCGACAGCTGCTGATAAAATAAAGATTGTCTTACGGTCCTGGAGAACCCCATTGGACCCTTCAGAAGGAAGCTTTGGGTTCAGTTTAGGCACAACTGATGCCCCAACTGTTTACACTTGGAACGACGACACTGCTTTTTGGAGGAGTGGTCCATACAACGGGATTCTTTACATGGGTGACCATTATGACGCGGAGTCATCTCCTGATATTGGGTTTTCAGTTAAGTACAATCCCAAAACCAGAGCTATGGATAACACATATTCCCTACAAAACGCATCTCTAATGTTCAACATTGTGCTAGAATTCAACGGTTCCCTCACATTCCGGTACTGGAGCCAAACGAGCCAGGACTGGGGGGTTGTGTGGTCCGGTCCATCTGTAGGGTGCGATCATTATGGAATGTGCGGTCCGTTTGGCAGTTGCAACATGCGAAGTTCCCCCATCTGTAAATGTCTAAGAGGGTTTCAACCCAAGAATGAGGCGGAGTGGAATAAGGGGAACTGGTCTGGTGGGTGTGTCAGAAGGACACAACTTCAATGTGGGGGGAAACAAAAACAACAGGATGATGGGTTCTTGAGGCTTCCGTGGATGAAACCGCCTGACAATTTCCAGAAGCAATCTGCAGTCGATAAGGACAACTGTAGAAGGAACTGCTTGAAGAATTGCTCCTGTATAGCTTACTCGTACCTTGCCAATATTGGTTGCATGACATGGACCAAAGACTTGATCGACACAACTCAGTATCCAATTCATTTAGGGGTTGATCTTTTTCTCCGGTTAGCATCCTCAGAGCTAGGTAAGTAAAATGGCATTTCACCCTGTGTCGTTAGCTAGCAAGTTTCAATTCTTCGCCTGTTCTCTTCAGCTTATTTTGACTCAACTTGTTATGCTAAATTTATTTTCTAAGCTTGTTTTGAAGCTGTTACGAGCGCTTTTTGCATGACTTATTCTGAGCTTATTTTCTGAACTTATTGTAAACTTATTTTTCTCGACTTATTTAGCTGAAGAAGAAGCACACAAAAAGAGTAAGATCATTGCTTTAGTAGTAGTCATCGGAGGACTAGCATCTATCATGTTCATGTGCTGTATATGGAGGTGCATAAGGGAAAGAGGTAGTAATTTATTTATTTATTTTTTTAAAAAAATCAATCTGTCATTAGCAAGCTAGACTTACTTGTATTGCTCGTGACTCATGAAAGACGGCCTTGATCAGGAAAACGAGGCAAAATACAGAACGAGCCCACATTCAGAAACAATAGCGTTGCCCAAGCTGAACTCCAAAAACCACAATTATTCACATTTCAAACGCTTAAGAAGGCAACAAACAACTTTCAGGACACAAACAAACTTGGACAAGGCGGTTCTGCCACAGTTACAAGGTAAGAAACATACTGGCCGCTGCAGATGCCACAAGTCGTAATTACCATGCAACTCAAAAACAATTGCTATCTTTACCACTCAGGGAAACTTGGAAGACGGAAAGGAAATAGCGGTGAAAAAGCTTTTCCAAGGCTCAGGCTCAGAGCAAGGCGAGGCAGAGTTCATGAACGAAGTTGCTGTCATGTCTGAATTGCAGCACAGAAACCTTGTCAGGCTTCTGGGCTGCTGCGTCACAAGGGATGAAAAAATGTTGGTTTACGAGTACATGGCTAACAAAAGCCTCGACAAATTTCTTTTTGGTATCTATCGAAATTATGTTGGTACTTCAATTTTTTTTGTTTCTAGCCTTGTATTGATCATATGCATGAATCTGTATGTTTGTGTTTAATTAGATCCTGAGAACCGGGAACAGCTGCCCTGGAAGAAGCGGCGTAGCATAATTGATGGCATATGTAGGGGCCTACTGTATCTACACAGGGATTCTAGGCTAAAGATCATCCACAGGGATCTTACTGCAAGCAATGTTTTGTTGGATGAGCATCTGAACCCCAAAATTTCAGACTTTGGCACAGCGCGCATATTCTGGGAAAATGAAGGTCATGCTAACACCAGAAATGTGGTGGGAACTTTGTAAGTAACATTTGGCCTTAATACCCACAACTTCGTTAAATACATAGCTGTCAAAACTTAGCCCGACTTGAATACCCAGTTCAGTCCGACCAAAAAAGAAAATGGGCATAGTCATGAAATTTTTTGGACGTAATATTATCCAAATTTCTATTGTCTGTACCTAATTTAGACCTAAATTAAGGCTTGTGTGAATTGTCTGACTCGAAAAACACTCGAAAAAAACTGGGTATCAGACATTAAGTTCTCGTTCCTGTCTAATTCATGACCTGAACCCGGATCCGGAGTTTTGACCAAACTAGTTAAATATTTGTAGAACTTTACTGACTGTAATTTTGTGTGCAGCGGTTACATGTCCCCCGAGTATACAATGGGGCAATTCTCCGAGAAATCTGATGTGTACAGCTTCGGTGTGCTGCTGTTGGAGATTGTCAGTGGGAGGAGTAACACTGACTTCCAACCTACAGTTGATTCATGCACATTTTTAGGACATGTAAGTCATCAAAAGTGCTAATTTTCATGGCTAAATTGGTCAAATTTTGAATGCATTGATGATGCTGAATGTGTGCAGATATGGAGGCTGTGGAATGAGGGAGAAATTGATGCACTTACAGATGAAGGGATCTTAGAAGCTGAGCTCCTGGAAGAGATTTTGAGGTGCATACATGTTGGTTTGCTGTGTGTGCAGAAACATCCAAGAGATAGGCCAAATATATCAACACTTTTGAACATGCTTGATGCTAAATTACCACTACAGTTTCCTGAAAAACCTCCTTTCACAGACTGGGAGACCTGTTCTGATGAGTGAAGACCAGCAACAACAAGATCCTACAATCAGACCCCATAATATGATTTCTTTCTTATAAACATGCCATATGAAGTTCACTAATGTATCTTCTGCGACTTGTCAAGCGTCAATAATAGTCTGCGTGCTTGTACAGTTGTATTTCTTATTGTCAGTGTATAAAATTACCATGATCAGCTTAAAATGGTTCTCACTCAAAGAACGCTCAACATGCCTGCTCTACCAATATTATGCACAAGCTGGTGCATTTAGCAATTCGCCTCAAATTCGTATCCCTTCCACTTGTGTGAACCATATACTTGGATGTTACAATCACCCCCACTTACGCGCACAACGTCCTCGTTGTGCCACAATCCACTCCAAAATCTTTGCCCCGCTAGGTGACTGCCCATGGATCTCCCGTCCACTGAAGCAACTCACAATCACGGGTCGACTCTGATACCAACTGTAACACCAACTGAAAGACATGGTTCTTTTGTTGTTTATAATATAGTCTTCCCAAGCCATATTGCCTATAAGTATTAGTCTAAAGTGTTAGTATAACATTTTTTACAGCCAAATTGCCTATAAACCTAGGGCATATCTGCAAGTCATACATACATGTTTGAATGAGCACAACAGAGGAAAAATAAAATAACTAAAAGAAGACCTAAAGGAGCCAATCAATCTTACAGTCAACCTTGGAAAACTAAACTAAATAAAACAATAACTGAGATTTGATTCTCTTTTTGTATTTGCACATTATCTTCCAGCCAAGTTGGGAATCAGTTAGGAAAAGTTGCAAATTATGAAAAATACTAAGGTGGTTAGTATTATTTTAGTTTGGAAGATTTGTCACCAGTGAATTTATTTGATAGGAATCTACTACTCATTTCTGATTACAACTGTACATTTCTTAACTGCAATACTTACTGTCTGATACACAAACACATAAAAGCATTAAGAAGATTGGTCAGAGGATCAATGACTTCTCTCCATGCCCGCTTGAAAACATTGTGTTGGGAGATCAAAGGGGGGAGCCCACTTCAATCAAGGCCCATGGTAGACAAATTAAGTGAGATTCCTTCTTAAAACCAATTGGTGTTGAAAGGAGTAGCCCACTTGACTTATATACCATGTTCTTTCTCTTTACTTTTTCGATGTGGGACATTTACTGATGGGTGAATCCCAACACATTTCTATCATTATTACTACATACGTTACATGTTTGCTTCGCTGCTGAGGACAACATCCTCAGAAGAGGCAAGTCCCTCGAGTATCCTCGATCGTTGGTATCTGCAAATGGTATTTTCAGCCTTGGATTCTTCAGCCCTGATCCTGGCTCTGGTCACCGATATCTTGGGATCTGGTGCAACAAAGTTCCTACTTCCTAAGATGACCGTTGTGTGGGTAGCCAATCGAGAAAACCCCATAAAGGGCTCTTCTGGAGTTCTGAAAATTTCTGACAATGGAAACCTGCAGTTACTGAGTGGCCGCAGCAGTGACATAATTTGGTCATTGGATTTGAAGCACGTGAGCCTTGCTTGAAACCACACCACACTGTACCACATCATATCACACTATCCACATTTTTACCATCCTATACCATTACCACACTTCACCCACCGTAGAAAAGAACATTCTTTGATTCTAATCAACCCACAAAAGCAAGTTGAGACATGACACATGAGTGACCAAAGTATTACATAGGCTGGATGTATCTTGTATGTATAACACTCCATTCGATCATTTTCCAGTTTGTTATATAGGTAGAAATCACACAGCAAGTCACCAACTAATAGATGTGGTTCTTTTGATGTTTATAGTCTTCCCCAGCCAAATTGCCTATAAATATTACTCTTGCTTATAAATTTAGGGCATATGTGTGTCATACATACACGTTTGCAAGAACACAAGACAAAGGAAAAATAAAACAAAAAGAAGACCTAAAGGTCAAGGAGCCAATCAATCTTAGTCTACCTTAGAAAACTAAAGTAAATCAAACAGCAACTGACGTTTGATTCTCGTACTGTAATTGCTTGTTATCTTCCAGCCTGCTTCAATACATTTTACCAAGTTGGGAATTAGTTAGGAAGCTATAAGTTATGAAAATTACGAAGGTCGTTAGTATTATTTTAGTTTGGAAGATTCGTCATCAGTGAAATAGTTGATAGGAATCTACTACCAAGTACCAACTCTTGCAAGTGGAGATTGTAAACATGAAATATGCTCATCGTTCTGATCAAAACTATATATTTCTTAACAATAATACGTACTGTCAGATTCAGACACATAAAAAACAGTGAGAAGACGAGCCAGGGGATCAATGGCTTCTGTATACACCTTCCTGAAAACGTTGCTACTGTGTTACATGCTTACGAATGCTTGTTTAGCTTCTGAGGACAACACCCTCAGACCAGGCAAACCCCTCAAGGATCCTCGATCGTTGGTATCTACAAATGGTATTTACAGGCTGGGATTCTTCCGCCCTGATCCCGGCTCTAGCCGCCGTTATCTTGGAATCTGGTTCAACAAAGTTCCTAAGATGACCGTTGTGTGGGTAGCCAATCGACAAAACCCCATAAAGGGTTCTTCAGGAGTTCTGAAAATCTCTGACAATGGCAACCTGCAGTTACTGAGTGGCCGCAGGAGTAACATCATTTGGTCATCGAATTTGAAGCAGGCGACAAATATGCATTTCCTGAATTCCTCGTATGCCCAGCTTCTCGATTCAGGGAACTTTGTTTTGTCACACTCTGACTATTCCAGCCCTGATCATGCAAGCCTGAGTATGAGCCCTGTGATTGTATGGGAAAGCTTTGATCATCCCGGAGACACATTCTTGTCAGGCATGACACTTTCATCTTCGACAGATGCTGATAAAATAAAGATTGTTTTACGTTCCTGGAAGACCCCGTTGGACCCTTCAGAAGGAAGATTTGGGCTCAGTTTAGGCACAACTGATGTCCCGAATGTTTACACTTGGAACGACGATACTGCTATCTGGAGGAGTGGTCCATACAACGGGGTTGTTTACATGGGCGACCATTATGACGCAGAGTCTACTCCAGATATTGGGTTTTTAGTCAAGTACAATCCGAAATCTGGAGCTACAGAGACCACATATTCCCTAGAAAACGCGTCTATAATGTTCAACATGGTGCTAGAATCCAACGGAACCTTCATGATTCGGTACTGGAACCAAACGAGCCAGGATTGGGCGACTGTGTGGTCAGGTCCATCTCCAGGGTGCGATCCTTATGGAACGTGCGGTCCCTTTGGCAGTTGCAACAAGCTGAGTTCCCCCGTCTGTAAATGTCTGAGAGGGTTTCAACCCAAGAATGAGGCAGAGTGGAACAAGGGGAACTGGTCTGGTGGGTGTGTCAGAAGGACACCACTTCAACAACAGGAAGACGGGTTCTTGAGGATGCAGGGGATGAAACCACCTGACTATATCGAGAAGCAAGCTGGAGTTAGTCAAGACGGTTGCAGAACAAAGTGCTTGAAGAATTACTCCTGTATAGCTTACTCGTACCTTGCTAGTGTCGGTTGTATGACATGGACCAAAGACTTGATCGACACAACTGAGTATCCAATGCTTCATTTAGGGGTTGATCTTTTTATCCGCTTAGCATCCTCAGAGCTTGGTAAGTAAAACGGCATTTCACCCTGTGTCGTTAGCTAGCAAGTTTCAATTCTTCGCCTGTTCTCTTTAGCTTATTTTGACAACTTGTTATGCTAAATTTTTTTTCTAAGCTTGTTTTGAAGCTTTTATGAGCGCTTTTTGCATAACTTATTCTGACCTTATTTTCTGAACTTCTTGTTTTCTTATTTAGTTGAAGAAGAAGCACACAACAAGAGTAAGATAAAGATTATTGCTTCAGTAGTAGTCATTGGAGGACTATCATCTACCATGTTCATGTGGTGTATATGGAGGTGCCTAACCCAAAGAGGTAATAATTTTTTTGAAAAACTGTCATTCGCAAGCTAGACCTACTTGTATTGGTCATGACTCATGAAAGACGGCTTTGATCAGGGAAACGAGGCAAAATACAGAGCGAGCCCACATTCAGAAATAATAGCGTTGCTCAAGATGAACTCCAAAAACCACAATTATTCACATATCAAACGCTTAAGAAGGCAACAAACAACTTCCATGACATGAACAAACTTGGGCAAGGCGGTTCTGCCACAGTTTACAAGGTAACGAACATACTGGCTGCCGCAGATGTCACAAGACGTAATTACCGTGCAACTCAAAAACAATTGTTTTTTTTCTACCCCTCAGGGAACTTTGGAAGACGGAAAGGAAATAGCGGTGAAGAAGCTTTTCCAAGGCTCAGACTCAGAGCAAGGCGAGGGAGAGTTCATGAACGAAGTTGCTGTCATGTCTGAACTGCAGCACAGAAACCTTGTCAGGCTTCTGGGCTGCTGCGTCACAAGGGATGAAAAAATGTTGGTTTATGAGTACATGCCTAACAAAAGCCTCGACAAATTTCTTTTTGGTATATATCGAAATTATGTTGGTACTTCAATCTTTTCAGCTTCTAGCCTTGTATTGATCATATGCATGAATCTATATGTTTGTGTTTGATTAGATCCTGAGAACCGGGAACAGCTGCCCTGGAAGAAGCGGCGTAACATAATTGATGGCATATGTAGGGGCCTACTGTATCTACACAGGGATTCTAGGCTAAAGATCATCCACAGAGATCTTACTGCAAGCAATGTTTTGTTGGATGAGCATCTGAACCCCAAAATTTCAGACTTTGGCACCGCGCGTATATTCTGGGAAAATGAAGGTCATGCTAACACCAGAAATGTGGTGGGAACTTTGTAAGTAAACATTTGGCCTTAATACCCACTACTTGGTTATACAGGGCTGTCAAAACTTGTCCAACTCGAATACCTGGTTCAGCCCGATCATAGTCGTAGAATTTTTTGGACGCAATATTTATCTATAGTCTAAACCTAATTTAGACCTGAAATAAGGCTTGTCTGAATTGTCTGACCCAAAGAGTACTCAAATAACTGGGTATCAGACATCAAATTCTCGTTTGGTGTCTAACTCATGACCTGAACCCGGATCCGAACTTCTGACAGCTCTAGCTAAATATTAGTAGAGCTTTACTGACTGTAACTTTGTGTGCAGCGGTTACATGTCCCCTGAGTATGCAATGGGGCAGTTCTCTGAGAAATCTGATGTATACAGCTTTGGTGTGCTGCTGTTGGAGATTGTCAGTGGGAGGAGTAACACTGACTTCCACCCTACAGTCGACTCGTGCACATTTTTAGGACATGTAAGTCATCAAAATTGTTCTTTTCATGGATAGTTGGTCACATTTTGAATGCATTGATGTATGATGTTGAGTGTGTGCAGATATGGAGGCTGTGGAATGAGGAAGAAATTGATGCACTTATAGACGAAGGGATGGGGATCTTAGAAGCTGAGATCCTGGAAGAGATTTTGAGGTGCATACATGTTGGTTTGTTGTGTGTGCAGAAACATCCAAGAGATAGGCCAAATATATCAACACTTTTGAACATGCTTGATGCTAAATTACCACTACAACAATACCCTGAAAAGCCTCCCTTCACAGATTGGGAGACTTGCTCTAATGAATGATGAGTGATGAACAACAACTGCAACATGCTACAATCACACAGGCCCCTTAATACATATGATTTCTTTCTTTTAAAGAAGATGCCATATGAAGTTCACCAATATGTATCTTGTGTCAATTTTAAAGTGTGAATAAGAGTTTACAAGCATGTACTTCTTATTGTCATTGTCATAGTATAGAATCATGTTTAAGCCATCCATGACCGGCTTATACTTTTGGCTGAGATGATCCACGCTTATAAGTCTCCAATATAACTAAGATTGAATATAGACTTCGTATTGATATTTGCCTAGAAAGACAAAGCTATAAAAAAAAAGTCACGACATATTCAATTCCTTTCAGGTTAATTCTAAATTGAAATAAAACTCACATAGTTCTTAAGACCTCAGTCAGGGTTGGAAATGCATATTTACCTCTAGTTCAAGGACGAAGCATTTAGAACTAGAAGCCACCGTACTATATCCATGTCTTACATTATTCACGAGCAACCTAGTTATTTTCCTTAGGAGCTAGAATCTCGGACATTATTTATAAGCAACTTATGAGCTAGAATCTCCATTATTTTAGCTGAGAAAACATTTATTAGTAACAACTTTTACTAAGTATTCAACAGTGGTCCCATCCAAAATCAGATATATCTTTGCCCTGCTCTAATAATCTAGGGCATGATTTCACACTCAAAGCATTCTCAACATATATACCTGCTCTACTAATATTATGCACAAACTGACTATTCTTCAAACCCTAAAAAAAGTTTTTACTCCACAATCATAAACATAACATTACTGCTGCCTTCATAACTTACATATACCAACAAAAGGAGCAACAAAATTAAACAATTGCCCCCAATTTGCATGGACTACTTAAGCCCTGGCATTACTAAAACCTTGATACTAAATACCAATATTTACATACAATTCAACCCAACAAAACCCTTGAAATCACCTTCAACAATACTAACCTTCATTATTCTTAGATCCAAATCACTGATTCATTCATTCAATCACACAAGAACAAGAGTCCCCATATGATTATCCCGTTGAAAAGACCCACCTCTGAAATTGAAATCATCAACACATCGCTCGATCTTCCGCCACCCATTCTTCGGCACGGTCACCACCAGCTGGCCGCCGCCGTACACGGCCTTCGCCAGCTCCGGAAGGGCGGCGGAGGGGAGGCGGAACCGCCATATGTCGAGCTCGAGCTCATCCACCAGCGGCTGCGTCCGATTCTCCCTCCTCCGAATCACCACCTTCGTCACTCCCGGATGGACTTTGACGACGTGCGCCAGGACTTCGCCGGCGACTTCGACGCCGGCCGCCACGAATCGGAGGCAGTCGGGGCGGTCCTCGACGGAGACGTCGGCGTCGGAGTCGAAGGGAAGCTCCAGGACCTTGCTGAAGACGTGGGGGAGTCGCCGGAGCTTCTTGTTCACGGCGGCCGGAGACGAAGGAAGGGACGGAGAGCTCCGTTTTCCGGCCATGGCGGGTTTAGAGAGAGTCAGAAGAACAAGAACAAGAAGAAGAATCGGAAGAGTGGATTTGATGGGTAGTGGTGGTGAAGGAAGAATCATAAATCAATGGCGGATGATGATTGATGATGATGATGAAAGTAGAGGTTGGATCGAATTGAAATTTGTTTTGGGATTGGATTGGAAATTGGAACGCGGGTAGATTATTAATCGAATAAAGAACGTAATCTAGAGAGAGAAAGAGAGATTCTAGATTGGCTCTGATTTAATTTGATGAGAATGAAATTATGCCGCTATTTAAAGGCATCGATGTGTTTCGTCAAATCTGGGAAAAAGAAAAAGAAGACAAAAAGAGGAAACCGCCATGGAATTTTACATTTTTTTTAAATTTAGGAGTCGTGGAGATAATTTGGCGCGTCAGCCTTTTCTTTATTATTTTGATAGATGACGTGTATTTAGCGCGTTAAGATACAAGATTAGTTTCTTTTAAATATTACGTCTAGTTCCTATCATATTAATTGTCGTTTTTTTAAATTGTTTAGTCAATTATAAATTTTTTAATGTATACAGTTAGTTATTATATAAAATTATTATCATTGTATTCATAAGGAAAAATAATATCCTAAAATATAATATAACAATTGTTAGTAAAATATTATATAAAAATTATCAATGAAAGAGTGACATTAAAGACATGACATTCAACCAAATAACAATTAAATGATTAATATGGAGTAAAGGGAATTAATTGAAACCTTAGGTCATGTTCTTTTATGCAGTTGATCCGATGCGAAAATGGTGGCGGTATTGTGAAATTGTAAAAAAATGCGATAAAGTGAAAAATTATATGGTAAAATTTGTAGAAAATGTGATTGATATGATAGGTCATATGATGGCAAAATGTGAAAAGTAGATGACAAAAGTGAGGAAATATATATATTGATAATGATTGGGGTAAGGTGTGGTATATGCGGTAAAATGTGGAAAAATATTGAGTAGCATGTGAGCTAACAGAACAAGGTCAGGTTCAACTTTAGCGGTTTATCGCCTCTTCATGCAATTACATACATGAGGGTAAGACTGCCTACATTCAGATACCCTCAAACCTCGTATTGATAGGACTTTCCCGGTACTTGTAGTTGTTGTAGCTTCTCGTTTCTCTTTGTTGTTCGTGATGTTTTTTTTTTTTGTTGTTGATTTGCTGTTTTTGCTAATTTTTGTGTAAGAAACTAGAATAAATTCGTGAAAAAAGAATGATGTGCATATTTTTCAAAAGGTACTTTCAGTGACCAAAATCTGAGCAGCAATTCGAGAATATATTCTCAAATCTAGGAAGCACTGTGGGCATTTCAACATAATTTAGTTATGGATGAAAACATAAATATAAAATTAATTTGATTGTACACATTTAGAACATACTTCATTCTTCCTTTTCTAAACATGTCCCCAAATCAATATGAAAAAAAAAGAATTCTAATATGAGATCGTCTCACATAAATGTATCATGAGACAAACCCCTTCTTATAAGATTATCGTTTTAATATTTTACTATGGCCAATAAATAATATTAGAATGACTTTTTTGTACGAACTGATTGATTAATTTATCAAAGATTGATTTTTATTAAATTCACCTCAAATAAATTAATAATTAACACAATATTCATATAAAGTCTCAATAAAATTATTGCAAATTATACGTCTCACAATAACTTTATGATAAAACAACCTCCAATAAATTTCATGTGAAAAAAAAATACTTCGCTCCTATGCCATTGATGCGTTCTCTTCCGTTTTATAATGTAAATTGCAAATGAGATATTAGTTAAAACTCTAGATAAAATAGGGATAAAATTTACATATACCCATGCTGAATTCATAAACTTATGTCCACTCTAGTAAATTTAGTCCCTGTGCTTTTGTGTGGTATCACACCGTATTTATCATACCCACAAACCATCACATAGTACCATACCACACCACATTTTATTATAATAATTATATTTTTTTTCTCTTCTCACTGTTCTCTTCTTTCACCTACAAAGCCAACTATTCTTACCACAAATTTTCACCATAACTTATCACACCGTACCACATCGTATCACATTATTCACATTTTTATCATATCATACTATTACCATGTTTTATCCACCGCAGAAAATAACATAGTGTTAATTCTACCCTTATCATTACCTAGAAGTCAAGTGTAGTATAGTCTTCATAAATTCGTGTCATGTTCAACTTAGGTCCTTTCCTCCCAATTTACTATAATCTCTTCATGCAGCTAGAAACACACCAGTGGACCCTGCTTAATCATTTTTTATCTAACTCCTACGCGCAAAGCTAATGTAGGGGCAATTACCATGAAAATGTAAAGGGCCTTTTGATTTCAATAATTCCAACTTTAGGTTATAAATTCATAGTGCTTCAAATAATCCAAGGTTTTAATATATACACTAATAATCTGAAATTTGGAGGTGTTGGATTTTAATAGGCTGACTTCAAGTTCCGACCACCATAGCTGGTGATAACATGGCATTGCAGGATCACAATGAGATTTATTGTCATTATCGATAATAAAATTCAACACTCCCAAAGTTCGGTTTACTCTCGTATATATTAAAGGTTCGGTTTATTTAACATATCATTCCCCAAAGTTTACATTGTTAAAATAAATAAAAAATTAAAAGGTTAAAATAATAAGGCCATTCATTTCAACTTTTGGAAATTGTTTGCTAATTTGTATCCACTCTCAGTACCTTTGAAAAATTACTAACCCCTAAATGCTAATCTTAACCGCTGATCTTTGATAAATATTAATACATATACGAGTATGATATTTGCGTATCTGTTAAGGTAAGACTACATGCATCTAAATTTCCCCATACCTTGTACTAGAATTATTAATACATCGTATATTATGCTAATAATTGTTGAGATTACGATCGTGGATCGCTACATTTATTTATGAAGACATAAAAAGGGTAAGCCGACAAGCATACAACAGTACAAGCCCCTATCTCAGGGATAACCAACAAGCTTTCCAAGTCGAAAACAAATAGTAGATACTTGACAAAAAAACCTTCCCAAATATTGCACATGTTCACAATTTCAGCCGCAGAAAGAAACCACCGGAGCAACTTCCCAACGAATTTTTTGAGAAACAGGCCATTTACATTCTACAACCATCTTGTGATGGAGAAAACACACTTACTTTCCTTCTTGCATAAGTCGCTATCGCAGGAAGCTGCGAGGATACTTCCTACAACATACAGACGCGATTCAAATAATGAAATTGTTTACGTCGGTTTTTCCCCCAGTTTTTAGGTCCCAAGTCGAAAACGAAATTGTCTTGGGTTGTCTTGTCCCTATCTGCTGAAAACCAAGACAATGACATCTACAGTTACCAGACATATGTTATCTTCCACCTAAACCAAAAAGGATCCCATTGACATTGAGGGTTTTGTGGCACTTTCTATGAGGAGTTGTTAGGGCTATGCATAGTCTAGTCCAAACCGAAAAAGGGACTGGAGCGAGAAAGTTCAGTCGGTCTGACCCACTTTTTCGGTCCAGTCCTAGACCGATGCTCAACCCTAGTTGTTGGGACCTGCAACTGCAGAGCTAAGCC
The DNA here is from genome assembly GCA_029582165.1 of Portulaca oleracea. Classification (NCBI taxonomy): domain Eukaryota; kingdom Viridiplantae; phylum Streptophyta; class Magnoliopsida; order Caryophyllales; family Portulacaceae; genus Portulaca; species Portulaca oleracea. Next base: position 45,687,201 of record CM055873.1, read on the forward strand.
TCCTCGAGAGCAGAGAGCTCGCGGTTGCGGTGGCGCAGTCTGTGCTTCCGATGAGCTCTTCTTTGGCTTCGCGTTTGTGGTTTTGTCGAAGTGCCTAAGTCGTCCGCCTGGGGAGACTCGTTTGTGGGTGAATACCCAAACAACACCTCCAGGGGATCCCCATACAATGTGCCCATGTTCACAGCCGGAGTTATCTGACAATAAAAACAAAGGGGTAAGAAAGTTATACATATACAAACTGAACTAGGCTTTTGATCGGAGATAATTACATTTACCCTACCTGACTTATGTTGTAATAATTTTTGCACACCCGACATTTGAGAAATAATTTTCACCCTACCTGACATTTAGTGAAAGTGTTTTTTTTGTGTCAAATTCCGGTAACTTGTCATCGGAGATACGAAAATACAATAATACTCCTATATAATTATGTGAAAGTACCAAACTGCCCTTAAGATTGCGATTGAAATGACAATACTCACCCTTCAATTGTTTTGTGTGGGAAAAGGGGGAAAAGACTGTCGATATAAAAAAGAAATATATCACTCCACTCTTCTCACTATCGTCTTCTATAAGGGTAAATAGGTAATTTCGGTTTTAATTGAAAATACTATGAATTAATAGCAAGGGTAAGCATGTCACTTCCTATTCATTTTTTTAATACTTGCCGGAAAATCCACAAAAAACCATTATAATATATCCTAGGTGGTTTAAATTTACGACCACTTAGGGTGAAAATTATTTCTCAAATGTCGGGTGTGCAAAAATTATTACCACATATGTCAGGTAGGGTAAATGTAATTATCTCCTTTTGATCGACTGTAGTTCGAACTTTGGAGGCATTCAGGAGTGACACAAGTGAATGGTGCAAAATGTATTCTACAAAATCAAATAGCCACAAAACGGAATCAGAAAGGGCATTTGTTGTACACAAATTAGACGATCACAATGAGTGGTTCAGAAATAATAATTACGGAGAAGAAAATTCAGAGTTGAACACATCTCAGTCATAAGTTTAAATGCAGTCGATACATCTTTTACTATGACTAGTTGGACAGGACAATTGCCACTTGACTGTAACGAATAAACTTTGCTCATGGAAACCTCCACCTAACCTAACCTATTGACTACATCAGAATTATTAACACTTCATTACAAAGAGACCTGACTACACGTTGACTTGACCTGAACTAATCACTCTTTGGTGGCTTAAAGACCTTCCCTTATACCAGGAATTATTTTCATACCCAGTACATAGTTCAAACAACAACAACAACAACAACAAACCCCAGCTTATTCCCACTAACACGAGGTCTTTGGGAATCCAGATAAAGGCAACCTTACCCCCACGTACAGATGTGTATGAAGAGGCTGATTCCGGCAGATCCAAAAATCCTTTCAAAAACTTAACACAAAAACCATTTGGGAAAAGTTTGCTAGTAGTAGGCCTTGATCCTACTGCCTCCAAGATGGAAGGCCTACTTGATACCATGTGAGCTATGCTCACTCACCCTATACATAGTGTATGAAAATAGGAAGGGCGCTTCTTAAAGATACATGATTAAGCTGATCCAGGCAAAAACACGTAATACGGCCTAACAGGATTCAAATAAGGCAAATGGCCAAATGGGATGTTTTACCCAAATCAATCCCTCCAGTTATGGAATGATAGAAGCTTAAAAGCAATTAGCTATAGTGGTGAATTGGAAGTAACTTCTGCCACATTCATTGTAACATACTTACATGTACTTGTTGTCTGACACCCGCGTTAGTCCTCAGTTTGTCTTCATTCCTCCGTTGATGATACACGCCACTCGTATTGGCATCAGGGACCCCATATGTACCTCTATTGGCCATTTGGTGTTCTTCTACAAATACATTCCGTAGTCGATACACCAATTTAGGATTCCCTGGCGCTGAGTCATCCATGACCTCTTCAACATAGAAGTGCTTGGAAAAGGGCTTCATTCTCTGAGGGTCACTACCATACTTTTCCACTACTCTGTTATATATAACGCAAAGTTCAGCATCGAATTGGAGATACAAGAAACATTAGGCAACATAGGATGCAGAGCCCGTGTTCGTACTTTAGTAGAACCAGGTCACACAAGGAGGCAATGCATATAGCTATGCATTAGTTGAACTCACAGACCACACAGAAGATAATTTAGCTTAGTGAAATGAACATTTGATGCGTTGATCACACCAAGGCCATGTGGAGGTATGACTTATGAGCAACAACCTTCATCATCATCACAACAGCTTGGTGTGAGCCACCATTGATGACATTAATCTAAGACCAACAGTGTTTCTATTATCAACTTATATATGTTCATATAAGATCTTCACATAAGAATAAGTTTTGTTCTTTCATCATGCCATAAGGACATTCCCCTATGACACCAGATAAATTGAGGTGGGCTTAAATGGATAATAATAGGAGGAAACACAACGTTGGAGGCCAACCCAATGATGCAAACTCTCTGCTTCGACTGGGAGGAATAGATAGAATCAATATATACTTCAACTCTCAGGAATTGACAGAGGCTCTCTACACTTCCTACTCTTACGAATTGATAGAGAAAGGGGAAGGGAAGACACATTTCTCAACTAACAACATTCAAAGTGTCTAATCAAATTTATACAACTCTTGCCTCTTGCTAATCTAATGGCATGGCTATTTATAAGTCAAGCTTATTACTAATAAAACAACCATACAATTAATGTATATCCCTATTTTCTTTGGTGGTGCCTGCATTCTTTGACATCGCAAAATCCTTCTATTTCAACTCCCTTTGTTGACCATATGGCCTTGGGTGGTCTTTTTTATTTTTTGAAATTTTTTTCTGCGTCACCCTAATCTGTCAAGATTTGTTCAATCAATCAGTTGAATCTATGTAAACGAAGAAATCATACTTTTAGAGGCGGATCTTAGGGAAACCTCTTTCTGGGATCAACTAAATCACCAACTAAATCTTGCTCAACTTAACAAGTGTTCCTTGTACATAGAGAAAAACCTCTCTTCATCGATCAATATCAATCATGATCAAACTTAATAAGCCATCTTTCTTTAAACTTCAAAAGCAAGTAGCAGCAACCCTTGTATTGTATAACTGACAACAGACTCCAAGCATTGTTTCTTCCACCATGTACACACTCTAATACTAGAACATGTGCCCCCCCCCCCCCCCAAGACAGAGAGAAACGGACTGTATGAACATTGTGTTCCACTTATGTGCACTTTCACTTATGAGCACTCATGTCAACGATCATGTCATAGGCAAAATGCAACACCACTTTGAATAGAGGAAACTGGCAGTATGATTGCATGGAACCTACTGCTTTGAATTTCTGCAAACCTCCCTAGGATATATAGGCTAAGAAGTTGCAGGAAAAATAACAAAAAAGAAATTCAACATATAGGTAGAGCAACAATTATCATATCCTTCTATGTTTGAGACCATTATCTTCATGACATTTCTGTTTGAGACCAAAGTAAATTCACAAATGCATGCTAATTAGCTAAGAGAAACAAGCACCTACATTTTTTGTAGCTCTTGCTGCATTCGAGTCCCCTCCATTTCAAGGATTTGATTAACACTCGAGTCAATTGATTTCTTTAATCCATACATACCAGCCATAAAACCAGCTCCTGCAACCAGTAAAGATGAATAATATCTTAAGAGAGTTGCAATATCTAGCTTAAGTAGTTGACAAAGCATAATGCTTCAAAGCAGTTCTATTCATCCCATAAGTGAGATCCTTAGCATTAACGATTACTAATCTCCTCTTTGTATTATCATGATATATTATTATAATTAAAAATCACTATTATAAATGTAATTAATCGTCTCATATACAAAAGAAACTAACTTACATGAGTTACATCCATATTAACCTGTATAATAATATTTTCATACAAAAATTTTGACAATGATGTTGGACAAGTATGGCTCCTACATTAGAAATTTAAGACACAAGTCTACCTCCTAAAGTGACTGTTCCATGAACTAAGCGAATGAAAAAAGCTTTCATTTTGGATTCTATTCCTCAATCAAAATTTTGTATACTAAGGACGAGCTGTAATAAGAATATGATATTAATTTCCATGGAGATGGTTAAAATTTACAATCTTAATAGAAAGAAAATAATGACAACATGACAAGACCAAATTGTTTAAAAATTTTTAAAATGTATAAGACACAGCCTTTGTTTAATAAGAGACAGAAAACACGAGCATAGATGGCTTCAAGAGAAGCAACCGTGCAAGTTTCCGAAAGGACAAATTGAGTTTTGACTAAACAATCCAGAAATGTCAAGAACTGAACATATTTATTTTATGCAATCGAAAACATGAATAGACAGAATGTCCATACCTCCAGCAAGGCTGACGCGAAGAAAATTGTTCACCCTTCTAGTTCCTGCAAAAGCAAAAAGATTGTCATAAACAAAAAAAAAAAAAGAAAAAGGAAGAGAATAACCAATATCATTTATTTCATATCACCTCATTTGCAGTCACAGTTTATCAATCAGCAAGAGTGGAAACTCTTGAATTCATTTGGTAATTTGTCTGCTGACGTTTCTTCAAGTTCATCAAGACTGCTCATTGAGAGCAATATCATGCAGACTAATGAGTTAGGGTCTGATGAAAAGTTGAAAAACCTGAGGGGGGCTCCCAGAAAACTTCAATATCAAAAAGGCTTATGATGTACTAAGATTTGTTCTGAGCAGTGAGGAGGTCATGTTCAGGCAAACAAGGTCGGGTAAATTTGTCATTCAACTTTCCCAAATGGTAAAAAAGCAATTGAATTAGAAAACACCCACTAAATGGCACATAACTTTCCCTAAAACTCAAAAATGTCATTTTAACCGGCTGTAGTAGTAAAAAATGCCACTAAATTTGAAACATTCACTCAAAATGCCGTACAAGAAAGCATGTTGAACCCTATGTTACTCTGACTCTTCATTTTCCCAGTTGTACCTGTGTCGGACCCTTGATACCCGGATATGGGTATGACACTCAACACTTCAAATTACAGTGAAAATGTATAAAATTCCTTAAAATAGCCTAGTCCGACACCCGTATCCGTGTCCGATAAGGACACGCCTACCTGAGTCCGAGTAACATAGGTTGAACCTATTACAATGACAATTTTGAGTTTTAGGGAAAGTTAAGTGGCACTTAGTGGATATTTTCAATTTCAGTGGCATTTTGACAAGTGGGGAAAGTTGAACGATAATTTTGTCAAAGCACTCCGAAGAGGAATCTCGGTGTCTAGTAATAGCTCTATTCAACAAGCGAGAAGATGACATGTTCATTTAGTTTTCCCAAATGCCAATCCTGAGCTGGGTTTGGCAATCTTCTTCCTCAATTTCAAGCAGTTCCAAGGGCCAATTCGGGCCATCTTTGTCTATTGTAAATTGACTACTAACAAAGCTTATTGCTACTACTCAAACCAGCAAAAGACGCATTTGCATATCATCTGATACAAATCCAATGAAAAACCCAACACGAATTCAATCGCAATAGAGTGTAACAAGTCCAAATGTGCAAACCTTACTTCGACAATCACAGATAGTCCTGGCAAAAGCTGACCCGGTTTTTCAAACCTAAAATGTAACAAACCCGGAATACAGGGCACACCGAACCTGACCCGGCCCTCCCAAATTGACAGGTCTAATCACATATCATAACCAAGATGACCTAATTTCTCCGCAAATTGATGCTTAATTCACCAATTACTACTTGATCGAAGACAGACATTCGGAAGAGCAAGATGATAACAACACAATTAAGATCACGACTTACCAATCCATGCAAGCCCAGTTGCAACCGACCCTCCAATGGCAAAACCCTTAATGGCTCGATTCTTGCAGTCAACAAAAACCTGGCGTTCTTGCGTGGTCATCATCTCCTGCCCAGATTCATCACATTATCAAATACCTCGAATTTCAGCGCAATAAATCAAAATTCTTCATTTGATGCACACATGAGCATCACCGTTAGCAAGATTGAAATGAAAATGCAGTGTTTTGTTTGTTGAAGTTGAAGGGATCAAAAAGTAGGGCACAATTGGATTTGAAAATGTTTGGATTTTCGGGAAAATCTTACGTCTTTGGAGTTGAGAAGATTGGTGAGCTCCAGGATTGCTTCCCCCATTTGATTCTACTGAGTTGAAGGTATACTTTGATTGGATTGGATTGGAATATTGGATTGATGTTTGAAGAAGCGTTTCAGTTGTATGGCATCGTGTTCGCAGGCAAACCCCTTTCTTTTTGTTCGCTTCAACCAACAAGACTGACGTTGATAGACAGACCACCTTTGAGATAAAAGATGAAATATCCAATTAGATATATGTAACTATCTCCCGCAATGCGCATAATTAGGTATGTACATTCGGGCGTTCGGCTGAGGGGCAGCAAAAATTTGACCAACCAGAAAAAATCGGAATTCGGACATGGTTTTGACCGAGTTTAGAATTCGGTCATCCGGTCCATATTGAATTTATATTCAAGTCAGAGTTCAGTTTTGATATTTAAATTCAGGTTGATCAATTTTGATTAAAATTTAGATTCGGTCAATTTCAGTCACATAAGATAATTAAAAAAAAGAAAAAAACAAACGCTTCATATCAAGATGAGACATTAAGGCAATTAAAACCCAAACATCAAAATTGAGAAGAGATGCAAGAGACAATACAAAAAGACAATACAACCTTAAGCAATAGTACGTCCTAGAAAGACACTGCCAGACCATGTGGCAGGCAATACTACAAAGAATCTTACTTCTTCCCTTGTTCGACCTAAGTTTCTATTAAGTCCATCACAGTCTTCTCACTATCCTAAACAACCATATATTTGATTTTTGTGCCCATCTCCACAACTTTGCGAGCTTCTCTTTTAGTCTATCCAAAGAATCATACCTTGTCTAAGAGGAGTTTCTTTCCGAGTCTTCTCTTTTAATCTATCCAAAAAGTCGTACCTTGTCTAAGAGGAGTCTCTTAATTAAATTTGTTACATCTTTCCCGTATTTTGGATTCTCATCATTTCTAATGGCCCTCACAAGAGCGTTTCACAATTCATACTCCCTGACTCTAAGAGATTTAAAAAACTTGAGAGTCTTCTTCTTCCCATCAGAATATCTTCTTAATTGCGCTAGCTTACTCTTTTGTTAGAATTCATTGCAAAATTGTATGAGCCAAATAGACAATTATAGACACCTTTATTCATGTTATGACTTATTCATTTAGATTTATTTTATATTTCATGACTTTAATAACATATATTTTACATATAGTAGTTAAACCGTATAATTGTTATTAATTTTATCTTTTAAAAATAAAAATTAATATAAATTAATCAAAATGACTCGTTATAATAGTTTATCTTACTTATGGACACTCCTAAATCTATGACACTACAGGTTATTGATTTGACATTGAATTAGGAGGCTAACCCACCAAAAGTTTGTACCATTTGTCATTGGACACTCTTTTTGTGGTTTCCCTGACAAACATAACCCAAAGAAAATTAGAGTGTCCATAAACATGAGCTCATTGATACATATTACATACTGTATGGAAAATGTCTCCAGAGTTGTAGGTTTGAATCATCCTATATTAACAAAGATCAAACCATGTTCAGAAATACAAGCTAAGTGAACAACACAGAACTTCATTCCCAAAACCCAGAGGCCAGAACTGCCACACACATACTTTCATTATCTGCACAAGTACACACATAGATTGCCTCATTACATGGTATTTGTGACCCTTCTCACAAGAGATGAGAAACAACCCTAACTAATACTCAAAAATCGAGTTAAGTTGGGATGCTTGAATGAGCTTCTGACCTGCCAAACAACCGACCCTTCGTCCTCCTCAACCCCCAAAACTTCTGCTTCATTCTCGATGACACCCTCGACATCCCAAACTTGAACAAGTCGAATGCAGTCGAGCATACACTAGGATTCTCCAACAACATGTTCTGTCTGTACTCAACTACCCAAGTGTTGGGATCAAGCTGCACCACAGATGCACTCCATTTCTGCTGCACCCACGATGCGTTAACTTCCTTGGTCGTGCTCACAATGTGTCCTTCAGACCACTTTCGAAAGAACACCACCATAGAAATTGTGTATGTTAGCATTCAGTAGTAAAAGCTTTACTTTACTGTATTAACTTTTATGATTCATGGGTTGTCGATTTTGGTCTAACCTGTGTGACTCGGCCTGACAATACAGTCAAGGATCGCGATGAAAATCCAGATGTGAGTAGTCCTGAAGTCTGCAGAGGCCATCCCCATATGATCACTTCCTCTGCTGCTGATTTGTGCAATGTGCATTGTGAAATCAGGATCAAACCATCCTGAAATATTCAGTAAAACAGCAAATCTAGCTCAAATTTTAGGTCTTTCAGCTTATACCCATCTGGTAAATGATACAACTCTAACTAGGGTTCTGTATCATACTACTAAATCTTAAAGATTTTATCAATTAATTAAGCAAATAAAGAGCAAATACTGTGTACATAAAAGAAGATTTTTAGTACCTGATTAATTCTCCAATTAGATTCGCCAAGATTGCAATTGGACACTTCCCCATGGACAAATTCCTCCAAACCTCTCTGAATCAACGCTAATCTCTCATTCAATTCCAAACCCTTCACAACCAAAGATTCCTCAACAACACCCTTCACTACTTCCCCCGACAATCTGGGCTTCAAAACCCTAAAAACCCCTTTCGAACCCCCAAATTCAAACCCTAAAATCAGCGCAACCAACAAAACCCACCTCAAAAACTTCAACCCAAAACCCACTTTCCTCCTCTTCTTCTTCTCATCCTTCTTCTCCTTCTTACGAACTACTTCTCCACAACAACCCGTCTTGGCAGTGGATCGAAGCTGGATAGGCGTCGACATCGATGTCGAGCTCGTAGACGAGGTTCTTGAATTGGGGGTAGAGAGTAAACTCGGATCGATTGAAACTAGGGTTTTCTTAGCAGCAGGTTTTGAAGAAGAAAGCTTAGAGAGATTGGTCTTTTGGACGCTCATGGGCATGAGATCGAGCGTAGCATTGATGCTGTCGAGGCAAATTTCGCAGGAGCAATTGGCGTCTTTGCGGCATCCTGGGTAGTAAGAGCTCTGATGACTGTCTTCCATGGCGGATGATTTAGCGGGTTGGGGAGAGACCATTAGGGCTTTCATGGCGGATTTTGGGTCGGATTTCATTGTTGGTGTTAGGGCTCGATAGAAATTCACCCGCTGATTACAATATTACAGACAGACAGGGAAGGAGGGAAGGGAGCTTTCTTTGAAATTTGAATTGCCTACGGCTACGATAAGTAACTCTGATTGTTTGTGAAAACTGTAAACGCTCACTATGCACGTGCCTCGTCAGGGAAAGTTTTTTTTTTTTTTCTTTAATTTGAAGATGTGCCTGACAATACTGGACGTAACACGTTTAGATAAAGTCAAAACTCTAGCTGAACAAATATTAATATATAGTTAGCAAATATATTAAGTAACATTTCATATATCGTTTTGTGACCTGTTAATAAAGGAAATATTTGACTTTGGAGTAGCGTTTTATATATTTTGATAAAGTCAGAGCCTTTGAAAATTTACAAATATTTGAACAACTATCCATAATTCGCTACTTAAACTACTTTTCTATACTACAGAAACAACTGTCATCATCTAAGCCACAAATTCCTATGCGTTAACGCACCCAAACGCAACGCAACTCTACCGCAACCCTACCACAACATAACGCAAACTACCATTACTTTTTACTATTTTCACCGCAACTTAACGCAATGCGTAACGCATGAACGCAACGCAACACACCGCCTTGCATGACTAGGGCCGAAGAGTAAACTTTACATAAGGGCTTTAAAATCATGTTTTCTTTTCCTATGGAAACAAGTAGTTTAGGCCCAACTCATAACTGGGCCTTTGGTTAATAAGGTGGGGCCTCTAGAGTAAGGGTTTTGGCCCAATTCAACTGGTCAATGCTTCAGATAGGTAGAAGTAGACCTAGCAATTGTCGACCCGACTCGGAAACCCGACCCAAAACGACCCGCAAAAAATGGGTTTTGAACACGAAATTTCGGCCGGGGACCCGATAATGACCCAATCCAAAGGATCCGGTAAAAAACGGGTAAGGTCGGGTCAGGTTTGGGTCGACCCGTTGGGTCAGACACTTTAATTTTAAGTGTTTTGTCTACTTTGGCATTGTGCAAAAAAATGGGTCCATTTCATAAAAAATTAAGACCCAAAAATAAAATATTGGGTGACTTTGAAAAGTTATGCGTAGAGAGAGACATACAAATGAAATAACAAATGACCAAAACAAAACCCTAACACTATCACTCACTCACTCTTTCAGTGAACCCTCTAACTCCTGCAGTCCCGCCGCTCTCCTATCTTTCAGTAAAATAGTGTATTATTGTCAAAGGTCAAAGTTCAGTACATTATTGTCCAATACCCTAAAAGTTCAGTATATTAGCATCCCAAAACCCTATATATTTCAGAAGTACTGTTATTCGTGGATTGTTGACGTAAACCGCATAATACTTGTATACTTGAAGATTGTCAAATTTTGTCCCTTGGGTGCATAGTAATATGTCTATACAACTATGACATATCGTGGTGGTCGAACTTGGAATGGAATGGTACATTACACAGGTGTCTTTGACCAATTATAATCAATTTTATTAGTTGTAAGTGACTAAGAAAAAGGGCGGTCATGACCCGTAAACCCGACCCAAAACGACCCGGAATACACGACCAGATTTACCCGAAATACACCCGACCTGTATTTACCCAAACCCGATATACGACCGACCCGTAACCCGCCCACCCGCCCGTATTGACAGGTCTAGGTAGAAGAGTATAGATAGAGAGGACATGACTTAGATCTTTTTTTTTCCCCATTTCTTGTGGATGACTTGGATGGGGCGACGGTCGATGATATGATGATGATGATGATGATATTGTAAAATATGAGAACATATCAATAATTCTACCCAAAAACTATTGTGGAATAAGGATTATATATCCATATCATACAATCATACATAAGTACTTAGACGAGAATTGTCTTTCATGTACTAGCTAGTAGTTATAAACCAAGTTAGTGTGGAATCTGACCTAACCCGGAAAAAAGTAAACATACTACTATCAAGATAAAACAAAGAAAGGCAAACAAATTAAATGATAAAGACAACATCGAAAATAAGGCCTCTTCATGCATGTAGTGTTGTGATGATAAAACAAGACAGATCAACACACATCAAGAAATAAGGTCTCTTCATACATGCGATGTTGTGATAAAACAAAGAAAGGCAAACAAATTAAATGATCAAGACAACATCAATAAATAAGGTCTCTTCATGCACGTGATGTTGTGATGAAACAAAAGAAAGGCAAACAAATTAAATGATCAAGACAACATCCAGAAATAAGGTCTCTTCATGTCATGACAACATCGAGAAATGTATCTAGCTAGTAGAGGTATTGTCGCATAGCTGCCAACTCCCTTCATTTTTTAAGTGATTTTTGAAGGTGTAGTGAACCGTGTGCTAGAGTCAAAATTACAAAAAAAATTGAGGATAGTTAGTAAGAAAATGAGTCATTGAAATTAACAATTAATATCAGGTTTCATTGATTCAATTCAATGAATATTAAGGGTAAAATAAGAATAGTAATAATTAATATGTCATTAAAATTTTAAAGTGACAAATAATATGAAATGAGAAAAGTTTGTTAAAATGTTATATAAACATAAAAATAACCGAGATCCAAAGTAGACCTTTAGTAAAATTTCCTTCACCATAAGAGCCAAATTAGTATACACTAATTAAAGTAACTAATAATTAATACCAAGTTTCATTTAATTTTAAGGTAGAATTTGATCCCACCACCTTTAAGTATTGGCTCAATAAGATATGGATGATTGTATTGTATTTATGGGGGCTCATGAGTCAAAATTATATTATTACAAAGTTATAATTGTTACATTTCCTCTAACTATTAGATACATAGGCCCCATGAGAATCTAGAATGAAGAGAGGAAGGAGAAATCTTATATGAAAAGGACTGAAATCCAATAAATCACCAAGATCATTATATTGTCTTCCACCAATTAGATCAGCATGCAATGGTTGCAATAGCTGCTACCACCAACCTCCACAATGCTTTAATCCTATGATTTGGTGAATATTCAAAGCTAATAGGATCCATTTTTAAATCAAATTTCTCCTTCCTTATACAAAATAAGAGACATGCCAATATGAGTTGAAAGGTATAAGTAGAGCTGGCGAAAATATGTCTAACCCGAAAAAAAGCGGGTACAGTAATAGATTTTTCGTCCAAATTTTGATATGAGCCGAAAATTCAGATACAATTTTCTTTTTCAAATTTCTATTGTTTAAACCTGATTTAGACCTGAATTTATGTTTACCCAATTTGTATGACCCCAAAAAACTGGGTAACAAACATCAAGTTTTCGTCTTATGTTCAATTTATCCAAATCCAAAATTATCCGATTTCAGATTTTTGCCAACTCTAGGTATAAGGTCTAATAGATTATGCCTCCTTGTTCGATGAAAATTCAAAATAAAGTGATGGATATGGTTGGCATGAAGAATATATGGGTTGTGTAATTTATATCAAGCCCATATATGGGTTATTGATAGGCCCAATTTGACATGTAAAATGATTAAATGAACTAAACCATAGGCATTGTACATAAATGAACCAGCTTATTTTGGATCTCAAACTATTGTCCGTTTCTTAAAGTTTTTACTTAAATTATCAATCAAGATAAATTATATACATATATAGCGTCAAAAGAACTAAGTATTTTACAAGATGCGAGGTCTAATTAGAAGTTTTTAGGCCCACTTGAACAATATCTTCATGACTCGTGTGCATGTGGAGAAGACTTCTCATATCATGCAAGAATTAATATTCTCTCAAATCTCGAGTTAGCTAGACTATATTATAGTCCATCGTTGAGAGGTTTCATTTAAATGAGTTACTCAAATCATGTAAATGATGGAAGCACTGATTATTAAGGAAGAAAAAGGGAAAGATATATGTAAAATCTTGAGTTTAAGTTTATCAATAGAATAACTGTAATAGGAGAGCTCTACTCATTCATAGGTTAACAATATACTGCTTCTGCAAGAGAGTGCTAAACATGTCTAACATTATGTTTACTAGTGTAAACAATATTACAGGTCATAATAATGTACTAAATTTTCTTTTAAGATCACATAACAATGTTTTTTAGATTCACAATGCTTTTTTCTTAAAACATATATTTCAAAAAATTGAGATCACATAGTATGTAACTTATGGGTTTGGTGCATAATGCTTTTTTTCCTAAAACACAAATTTCAAAAGTTCATGGCTAAAGTTTTGACTTAAAAAACATAAATAAAAGGGTGACCACTTTGCAAGTTGCAGGCATATATATATGTTCAAGCTACTAAGAATCTAAAAGCTCCTTGAAATTAAAATAAAACTTATGATTAAACAAGAAATCCATATGCTTTGTCTAGTTGGTAATTACAGTATAATTAATATTTTAATGCATTGGATTAGCAATTGATGAAAAGTTGATGAAGCCACCAGACGATGGTTAAGATTTAATTATGTGGAATAATTACAGGGTTTATGGAAATAAGATCACATGCAAATCCAATCATGGCCGACTGATTGCTTTTGGATTACATTAAAAATTCTGAGGGAGCGCCCTAAATTTATTTTTGCTACATATCTTATATATGCCCGTGAAGCTCTGTCATTTTAAGTGTTCTATTAATGTCGAGTATTTGTCGAGTATTGTGGCTTATAAAGTGTTCAAAGTTTTTTTTTTAATCATAATTTTTGTTTTCTATTCAGAAATCAACAGATAATATTGAATGAAACAATTTTTTTTCCTCCAAGAATTAATGATCATAAAATAGAACCAATCTGACAATGAATGGAAGAAAACATATATATTATACATAATTGAATATATATACAAATCAAGTAAGTGAGCCAAAAAAAAAAAAGTATATTAGAGAAACTCTACAGGCTACGAATGCTTATAAATACTTCTATAAAAACACATCGATCTTAGTGAATTTGATTCGATTATTACTGAGTTAGAATCAATGAATATGTGAAACACACTGATGAAGATAAATATTTAATGTTGACAAGTTTAAAGCCGGCCATCAATATATATTGGTAAAGTGATGTTGTTTAATCTAGGATTTCTCTATTCATAAAACTTGAACGTAAGATTTTATTAAATAGAAATATTAATTTTACTTTTCAAAGTGATCTAACATAATTTAAAAAGTATTTAATTTACTTTATGATTTGGAATGAGCTTTTTTTTAAAAAAATAAAATAAAATTAGTGTGGTCATTTCTTTGCTGTTTGTACAGAGGAAATTTAGATCATCTCAATCATTGCATAGATAGCTACTTTAATTAATGACACTCAAGCTATGGTTGCACTTGTGGGATTATTATTATGGTCACAGGGAACTAATAGTACTTTTGGATATACACCTTTAAGTTGGTCAATCCTTAAACTTTTGAAAACAAAATTTGAAGCTATAAATATATCTATATGACATACTAGAAGTAACAGCATACTCTATCGAGGATATATATATATATATATATATATATATATATATATATATATATATATATATATATATATATATATATATATATATATGCACTTAGGGGTACGGGAACAAAGATATTTGATAGTGATAATTAAAATTTTAATTAATTTATACATAGGTTAATGATGTCGCTTATTCTTTTTGTTTTCAATAAGGAAAAATGTCTTAGAATTTTATTAAGATTATTAAAGTGTGCTAGAGAATTTGTAAAGAAAAGGGGGAATAAGAAGATCGAAAATTAACTAATTAAATATCAAAGAACTATAAAAGAACGAATAAGATGTGAAATAATAAGTAAATTAGCGAATGTTGACTACAAAGTTTTCTTTTTCATCAATATAGGCATCATACTCAACTTAAACTGATTTCCATAACTTTTCATACGTAAAAATTATAAGATTAATAAATCTTGCTCATCATAAATAATTTGGAACTCACCCTTTACATGCAATCTGTAAAACTCTCTAATGATTACACATAAGCCTTCTAGCTTGTAAATGTTCCAATATTAGGGCAAAAGGAAAGCATGCTTATGCAAAAGGGGGTTTTAAAAAAAAAGTGTATTTTACTAAAATTCAACTTTTTAGGGTACTTGAAAAAAGGAGTAGCAACAATTATTCTTAGGAAAAAAAGTGATGTTGAAAGTGCTCCAAGAGCCCAAAGTGAGGTAGATAGACAATTGAGAGATATTTGCTTCTTTATTGAAAAGAAATTGGTGCTTACTCATGAAACATTATTGGCTCCAACATCTCACTACTAGTCATCATTTGAATTTTGCTACTAATTTTTAGTGAGTAGTTCACCAGTATATAGTAGTTTTCTTCATCCCATTGTCCAAGGTAAGTTTGATCTTTTTTTTTCTTTGTTTTAAGAGTATCCTAGGTTTAATTTTCCTTCCTATGTTTCTAGCTTAAAAAACAAAAAGTAAGGTTTGAAGGATATTGGCCCTGTTCTTTTCTGCGGTATTTTGCGGTGTGGTGTGGTGGGGTGTGGTGGAATTGTGGTAGGTTATTGGTACGTGGGGTAGGTGATGAGAGAGAATGTAAAAAGTGAAGGAGAAAAGTGAAGAGAGAGAAGAGTGAAGAGTGAAGAGTGAAGAGAGAGAAAAGTAATGATTTGTGGCAAACTGCGATGAGTTGTGGTACCGCAGTTTGCCAATCGCAGAAAAGAACAGGGCCATTGTATGTTTGACTATACACTGTAATTATTGATGAAATATGAATGAAACTGATTTTTGGACGATTTAACCATTTTTAGCAAGCTAAAAAGTTGTATTACTATAATATTCTTTTTTTTAAGTTTGAGTAATTATATAGGAGTAGTATTTTAAAGATCAATGCAAGACCAACCCTAAATTATGCAATGTAATTGGTGATAACAATGTCTAATTTGGATATGCTTTAATTCATCTATCTTTTTAAATATTAAAATGTCAGTTATGTTTTAGGGAGGCCACTATAGTGATGAAATTGCGATCATTTCATTTAACATTAATTATAATTAAATACATTCAAAATTATATCTATTAGATTTGAGGTAGGCAAAGAATCACAATTGTTAACAAAAAAGGTATAATAAAGGAGCCGGACCCAACCCTCTTCGAATGCAATGTAGTCCGCATAATGAGAAGAATTCGCTCGTGCTCCTATTCAAATCAAGGTATGGTGCTACGCGATAGTGATATACAATTGTTTTTTATTTTTATTTTTGTCATGTTTTATTTCATCCTATTCTGATTACTTTTAATTTTTTGGAACTTATTCTCACTACAAGATGGTAGGCCAAATAAGACCGTTTCAAGCGACCGTTTAATAAACGGTCGCAAGAAAGAGGCGGCCGACCGTTCATAAACGACCGTTAATGAACGGTCGCTAGGTAACGACCTACAAAGAAACGGTCGTTCACAGGAACGACCGTTCAATTGAACGGTGGTTCCTCTGAACGATCGTTTCTTTGTACGGTCGTTACCTAGCGACCGTTCAATTGAACGGTCGTTTATGAACGGTCGTTCGCCTTTTTATACCGTCTAACGGCTCCACTCTCATTCAATTGCGCAACTTCAATTCTCTCAAAACCCGTTCACTCTTCTCCCTCTTCTTGCTAGCCGGCGAATTGGACCGGAAACCGCCGCCTGCCGCCACATTCCGCCGGAACCGACGACGGTAAGTCCTCCTCTTCTCCCTCCTTATCAATTCTTCTAAGTTTTTGGTGGTTAATAACAACGTAAGCCCTCCCTCTTGCTAGCAAATCGGACCCGGAACCGCCACTTTTTTGGTCAGCCGTCGCCGTCGCTCACTGCCGCCACCGTCGCTCACTGCCGCCGTCGTGTTCTCCGGTAAAATATTTGAAATTTGTCAATTTTGTTAATTATATATTTATTTGTATAAATTATGAGCATGCGTTAATTAGGTTAGTATTTGTGAATAATTTGAGTGAATAATTAGTATTTATTCGGTTAATTTTTGTGTTAGTTGTATTAGTTTAATGATATGTTGTGAAATTGTATGTTAATTAGGTTAGTTATATTACTGTTTAAGTATTGTATGTTAATTAGGTTAGGTATGTGGTGAAATTTGTCAATTAGTTTAATGGTATGTTTATGTGTATATTGTTGTGTTAATTGTGTTTTATTATTGAATTTTTGTATTAATTGTATGTTACTTGTATTAGTTAGTAATGTTTTGAAATATTTATTGTTTTAGTTATGAAAATTGTTAATTGTATGTTTATGTGTATAAATTATGAGCATGCGTAAATTAGTATGGATTAGGTTAATACATGTGTAAAGAATGTTTAATTAGTTATGTTGTATATAATTGTTTTAGCACGCTTAAAATTCATTTGAATCTACGACATGGAAATCTACCACTATTAGAAAAGAGTGTTGAGTTGGGATGATTTTGGTAGTTATTAGTAAATGAGTTAGTTATTATGTTTGATTAGGAATGAATTTACGCGACGAACAACTTTGTTGGATAACTTAATTAAAGGCAAGCCTCTAAATGTCAATTAACCCTTGTTGTGATGAACAATTCGTCGGAGTTATACATACGAGAAATCCACCGTTTGCGGCAAAACAAATGTCGATCGTTGAGTTTTGTAGCATACCAATCACTAATAAAATGAACACCCAGGAACTCAATCTTGATTTCTTGGGTGTTCGTTTTAAAGGAGGTTGGGATGCTAAATGCACAACGATCGACATTTGATACGTCACAAGCAGTAGATTTCTCGTACATATAACTCAGACAACTTGTTCATCACAACAAGGGTGAATTGACATTTTGAGACATGCCTTTAATTAAGTTAATCTGTGAAGTTGTTAGCGTAAATTTGTTTCGTATCCAACCTAATTGCTATCTTAATTATTCATAACCCCAAATGAAGACATGAGTTATAAATAACTATGTCACATCCCTTTGCTAGCTTAAGTACTCAACAACCAGTTTAGTGTTAGTAAATAGGTTAGTTGTCATGGTAGTTTAGAGTAGAAAGTAGGGTAATTTATAGTTCTAGTTTGTTAGTTGTAGATGTCATAAAAAGTGGTCGAGTGTGGGTTCTGTTAGTGTCCATGAGAGTGTGGTTGTTCGATAATTTATGGTGAAAAATACTTTCATGAGTCGTCGACTCTTCTTTTATTTAATCGATTCCCAAAAAAGCGCAATCTCGCGTAATTTCACGCCGAGATTGCGCTATTTTTGGGAATCGAACAATAAGAAGAGTCGATGCGACTCATGAAAGTTTTTTTTTCAGCCATAAATTATCAGCAACAATCACACTCTCATCGGGTAATAACATTATCCTCTTGATTATTGACATATATAGCTTAGTTGTAGATGTCATAGAAAAGTGTTGAGTTTGGATGCTTTTGGTAGTTATTAGAAAGTAGGGTAATTTATAGTTCTAGTATGTTAGTTGTAGATGTCATTAAAAGTGGTCGAGTGTGGGTTCTGTTAGTGTCCATGAGAGTGTGGTTGTTCCTGATAATTTATGGCTGAAAAATACTTTCATGCGTCGTACCGAGTCTCCAATTTATTTGTCTGGTTTCCTTAAAGTAGCGCAATCTCGGCAGTGATATTGCGCGAGGTCTATAGTGCTGTAGGAGTTAGAAGCGTCTCAGATTCGGTACAATGTTGTGTTTCCATTGTGCAAACAGGTGGGTAACAAGACAAGGCGGGAATGATAGAGAAGCTGATAGTAAAAGGTCTAATGGAAACACAATTTCTATTAGACAAATAAAAGGATTATAGACCTCGCGCATTGTATTGAATCTGAGATGCTTCTAACTCCCATAGCATTATAGACCTCGCGCAATTTTACTGCTGAGATTGCGCTACTTTTTGGGAACCAGACAAATAAAAGGAGAGTCGGTAAGACTCATGAAAGTTTTTTTCAGCCATAAATTATCAGGAACAATGACACTCTCATCGGGTAATAACATTATCCTCTTGACTATTGACATATATAGCTTAGTTGTAGATGTTATAGAAAAGTGTTGAGTTTGGATGCTTTTGGTTGTTATAAGTAAGTGAGCTCACCTAGCAAATTAGTGTGTTGACATGCACAATTGACAACTTTGAAATCTAATTCGGTCAACTTTGCAGATTTGAACAAAATGGAAAATACTAGGAAATGGATGTATGAGAGAATCGATGAGGAGGGGTATCTTAGCAAAGAGTTTGTTAGAGGGGTGAAAGAAGAATTTTTGCCGGTTGCTAAACAAACCATTAGCTTCCAATCGGATAAAGTACTTAGGTGTCCATGTTCAAAGTGTAAAAACATGAAACACCAACGTGAGGACAATGTTAAGGTGCACTTGTACAAAAATGGGTTCGTACCACGTTATTTTGTGTGGACGAGTCACGGTGAGGTGTACGTGCCTCCCGTTGCCACGATCCTCAACCAAACGTCGAACCAAATTGAAGGGTCGTCGAGGACTGATGTGTTAGACCCAATGCAAGAAATGCTCACGGATGCCATCGAGATTTATCGCCCAACGTGTTGAAACAATAGAGAATGAGTCGCGGATGGAGGCAAAAATTTCTTGAAATGTTAGAAGCGTCCAAACGACCTTTGTATGAGGTTGCGAATCACGGTTGTCGATGAGTGTCTCGGCTTGTTAACATAAAATGTGAGTATAATCTCCTAACAAAGCCGTGACGATCGCTAGCCCTCATGAAAGACATTTGCCCCTGTTAATGAAATGACGGACACGTACCACTTGTCGAAGAAGTTACTTAAAGCTTTAGAACTTCCGCATGAGAGGATCGACGCGCGTGTCAAAGGGTGTATGTTGTTTTGGAAGGAGAACTCCATGCTTGATAGTTGCAACTTTTGCGGTGCTGATCGATATGTGCGGACAACGGACAAGGGTAAAAAGATCGCCCACAAGGAGCTCATATACTTTCCAATCGGTCCGCGGTTGCAAAGATTATACTTGACTAAGACATCAGCAGAGCAAATGAGGTGACACTCAACAAATGTTCGAGGGGACGGTGACATGGTTCATCCGTGTGATGGTGAAGCTTGGAAACATTTTGATGCCACTCACAAAGAGTTCGCATCGGAACCACGCAATGTGCGGTTGGGTATATGCACGGATGGTTTCGCCCCTTTCGGTAGTTTCGGGCAAACTTATTCTACATGGCCTGTTATAGCTACCCCCTACAATTTGCCTCCGTGGCTTTGCATGAAGAAGCCTTACATGTTCCTCACGCTCTTGATTCCTGGTCCGAAAAGTCCAAAAGGAAACTTGGACGTATACATGCAGCCGTTAATAGACGAGTTGAAACAGTTGTGGGTGGAGGGTGTAGACACGTATGATGTGTCTTTGAAGGAAACGTTCAGAATGAAAGCGTCCGTGTTGTGGACAATAAGCGATTTTCCAGCGTACGGTATGCTTTCTGGGTGGACCACCGCAGGTAAGCTAGCTTGTCCATATTGCATGGACAAAACAAAATCACGGTGGCTGAAACATGGAAGGAAACAGTCATGGTTTGATTGTCATCGACAATTTCTCCCAATGGACCATCCTTATCGTACTAACAAGAGTGCGTTTTCAAAAAATCGGGAAGAACATTCACCTCCACCCCCTCTCCTTAATGGGAGCCAAGTTTGGGAACAAGTGTCAAGATTGCCAACATCTACTCAACAACAAGGCAATGTTGACGGCTATCTTCAATGTCACAATTGGCATAAAAAGAGCATATTTTGGGAGCTACCGTATTGGAAAGACCTGCTAATTAGACACAACTTAGATGTCATGCATGTTGAGAAAAATGTGTTTGAGTAGGTGTTGAACACCATCATGGACATCAAAGGAAAGACAAAAAATGATGACAACTCTAAGAAGGACCTAGCCGCTCATTGTAAGCGTCGCCGGGTTGATAAAGATAGGACAGGTGGAGCTGCATATGTCATGGGTAAAGAGGAGCGTAAGGCATTATGTCAATGGCTTAAAGACCTCAAACTTCCCGACGGATATACAAGCAACCTAGGTAGATGTGTAGATGTGTAGATGTTAACACATCAAGATTAAATGGTATGAAGAGTCATGATTGTCATGTTTTCATGGAGAGGTTGTTACCAATTGCCGTTAGGGAGTTGCTTCCTGAGAATGTTTGGAAAGCCCTGACGGAACTAAGCCAATTTTTTAGAGACTTGTGTGCCTCTAAGGTTAGTGTTGATGATATGGTCCGGTTGGAGATGAACATACCGGAAATCATATGCAAACTGGAGATGATTTTCCCTCCCGCATTCTTCAATGTGATGGAGCATCTTCCAATACACATTCCATATGAAGCAGCTAAAGGTGGACCGGTGCAGTATAGGTGGATGTACCCTTCATTTTTACCTTCCAATACACCTTTCATTTTTATATATATATTATTATTTGCGACCGTTCATTTTGTGACCGTTTGGCACTTATACTTCAAATATATTCTGGACAGATTGTATTACCAGAAACCCTCGACAAAATTTTTTTTTAAAAAAAAATAAAATGGGCGACCGTTCAGCTGAACAGTCGCTAAATAACGACCGTTAACTAACGGTCACAATTGATAACGACCGTTTATAAACGGTCACAGAAGTGAACGACCGTTCATTGAACGGTCGCTAATTAGCGACCGTTCAATGAACGGTCGTTCACATCTGTGACCGTTTATGAACGGTCGTTAGTTAGCGACCGTTCAAATGAACGGTCGCCCGGTTCCACAAACGACCATTCAGAGGCGACCGTCGCGAACGGTCGCAAATGAACGGTCGCCCGCCCCCAAAACGACCGTTCAAGCTAAATTATGACCGTTCATAACGGTCTTATTTTTGTTACTATGTTGTAGTGTCTACTTTATGACTACTACTTATAATTGTTAAAAACGAATAACACCTTTAAAATTTAAGGTGATAAATGAGGTGGCATCGAATTATCGAGCTACTTGGCTTCTCTCCAACCATACTATAACTTAGCATTCAAGAAATTATTATTATTATTATTTTTCATGAAGAGTTATTCAACTCACCAAATGCAACCGTCCATAGTGGCTATAATTAAAACAAGGAAAATAAAGTTTCCTCTATTATTGTTGAAACAACTTCAAGCCTATTTGGAGTTAAACAATTAGACAACTATATATATATGACATCCTCCTACTTGTTCTTTGGTCATATGTTATCTAAGAGGATATATTTTATAATTTCATGCTCCACAAACATGTTTCAACTTATTTTGATTCCATTTCCATTGTCAAACTCTAGGGATATTCTCTTTTATCATTAAATAAATAATGATTGTAAATACATGATCCAATTTTTAGATTGAAAGTTGTGCTCTAGTCCACCTTTTGTATACTTTAAAAGTTACTATTTGTCCACGATTTATCTTATAAATTATTGTGGACCAAAATAAATCTTTTTTCTCCTTAATTTCTGGTGCTTTGTTGTATTAATGTTGATGTAATAGAATTACTTTCCTTTTGCTTTTTTCTCAATATTTGTCATTTCTAATTTTAATGTAGTTCTAATGATAATTTTACCATCTTTATCCTAACAAACAATTACTTTTACCATTTGAATGAAATTATTTAGTTGAAGTACAAACAGTAATATTTCTATCAATAATATAAGTTGTTGTTTCAACTGCCACTTCTTTTTAAATAAATAAATAAATTAGGTAGGGGTCCAATTAACCCACAAGGTTCTTATCTCATGGTAATTCTAATCCAGTGAGCCTTTGTTGGACTTAGGTACGGGGGATGGCAATGCCTGATCAACTGTCTATTTACATTAATCTCACATTCTTGATAAGAAATGAATGCTCTTCCTAGGAATCGAAGCCTAGAATGAGGAGATGGAAGTTGGTTGTTGTTTCAACTACCACTTCTTTTATATTTCTTCAACTCTCCAAAAATGATCATTGTTCCTTCCTTCTCGGTTTATCCGTGACTATCTATTTTTTTTTTCTCATAATATTTTTTATTTTATAATTTCAAAGAAATATTAATAATTACTAGTTTATCAAATTTACCCTTATTACTAATATAGTTTCTACCATTTTTATTTTTCATTTACCTTTTTTCTTTTATCCATCTTTTTCACATTTTCAACTAAGCAAATTAATACCAATTGGTTTTATGAAAGATAATGTGAAAATGAGAGAGTATTATAAAAAGGGAAAATAATTTCAGGTATTATATGTTCCTTAATAGATAAATAATCAATTTACACCCAAATTCACCAGTCCAAATTTACCCATTATTTCTACTACTTTTACCAAAACTTAACGAAAACATCGATTCTACTGAAATTTACCTAATCTTACCGTATCTTCAAAAAAGCACCGCTTAAATTTGCTCTATTTTTATTGTGGAATTGTAGATGGTTAGAAGACTAATCAAAGTCTATGTTTGTTAATTACTATGTGGCTTGGGCTTACCATTTTATTACTAGAGAAGGGATATGGCTTTTGTTGGTTAATTTCTATTAGTTGCAGATGATTTAGGACTTTGTTTCTAAACTTTTGGAGTTGGTTTACCTAAAGGCATTGAGAAGGGGATTTTATTTTCTTCTTTTCCTTATTGTGGGTTTTGTGACATTATTCATTTTCTTTCATGAAAGGCAAACTCCTCATGTTTGGTATATATCTTCATTGTCATGGAAACCATTTCAAGGCATCCAAATTGGTCTATAAACTTCATCTTGAGACAGGAAAAAATTAAAAAGAGACATTTTTAACTGTCAATATATATATATCCTCCATTAATAAAACTTTCCACCCAAAAAAAAAAAACCATTGAAAATTACGGGCTAAAATGCGATCAATTAACCTCATTACGAAGAAGCAACTGCTCTGTACAAAATCAAGAAGAGAAGAAACAAGAGGGATATAGAGAGAGAATTGGACTATCAAAAATACAAAAAAAAAGTTTTAAGAAAAAGAAAAACAGTTATTTGGAAAAAAAAAAGAAAAAAAAGAAAAAGAAAAACTCTCCTGTTATTCAACAGAGAGCAGTAGAGCACCTCATCATCATCATCATCAATCAGTGGCTACGATCACTAATCAGCACTTCAATCCACCAAATCATCCTTCATAATTTAACCTAATCGATCAATCAGTACCGAGACAACGACGATTCAACCTGCGACGCACTGGTGGATCTCCCGTACTTCTTCGACGCGATTCCGGTGTTGTCCCTGGCGAGCTCCGCCGACCTCCGCCGCAGCATGAGCCTCATTCCGTCGGCGACTCTGGACGCCGGACTTGTCTTGTAGTTCCGGCAGAAGGACATGTGAGCTCGGACGGCGTCTTCCACGGCGGAGGAGGAGTGCATCATCATCTGGCTCCGGCTGACCTCGTCCCGCACGGCCTCCGAGCAGAGGCCGCACAGCCACTTTCCGTCGAAGTTGGACTTGACGGCGGCGATGTACTCCGTCGTGCACTCCTCCTTGAGGCCGCAGCACTCGCACTTCACCAGCTGCTCTTCCTCCATTGACGAAGAAATTGAAGAAGAAATTGATGAGTATGTAAGGGAATGTGATGTTTGTGGGTTTTGATGAGGGAGGTTTGAGGTTAGTTGGGGTGGAGAAGAAAAGAGGGAAGAATTGAAATTGGGAATGAATGGAAATGGAGGAGAGAGAGTGGGTGGGTATATATAGGGGGTTGAGGGAGAGGGGTATATGTCAGCCATAATTTGCTGCATGTTCTAAGGGGACAAGGCTAGTGGGGAGATTAGACAAATAGGGTCATTCTTCTTTGGAATGGGGTCCCCTTATTGTGTAAATTAAACCTCATTTTGATTTTCATTTTCATTTTGATTTTTTTACCACCCATGGTACTTATCTCATTGATTATTCTACTTCAACTGTTTTGATTGATTAATTTTAATTAATGACAATAGGATTTTGTGTAGTAATGAGGAACAATTTAAGTTTGATTTGATTAATTGATTTGATGTGTTAGCTTGATTGAATTGAATTTGGGAGCTATCTTATTCTTATTGTCCATTGTAATTTTTGGAAGATTGTTTTTTTTTCAATTTTTGGAAGATTGTTAATGTTAGAGTTTGTAGTTATTAACAAGTGACTTAGGGAAATTGGATTTAAATAATCTGAACTTTGGGTCATAGTAGATTAAATAATCTGAACTTTAGATTTGATTCTAAATAATTTGAACTTTAACCTCTTGGATTCTAGTAGCACGCCATCGAGTTAAGTTGAACTTAACTCGACAGTTGGATGACGTGGCGGCGGAGGTACATGCTTGGGCTTTTTAGCTGTGCTATGTCAGCTTACTATTGTCATCCCACCGTCGAGTTAAGTTCAATGTAACTCGGTGACGCGTGCTACTAGAATCCAAGGGATCCAAAGTCCAGATTATTTAGAACCAAAACTAAAGTCCAGATTATTTAGTTTATTATGGCCCAAAGTTAAGATTATTTAAATCCAATTTCCCAGTAATTTATCGTTACTTTTCAAAATTTGGAGATTAGTTAATGTTAGATTGGCAAATTTAAGGTTTTTAAAGAAAAATCTTGGAGTATTTCAAGCAATTATTTTAATTAGGGAGTTTTTGGTAGAACTTCAGAGAAAAATTTCCTTGAGAATAAACGGGTTTAAGGGAAATCTTTTCTAAAAAAATATAGGAAATGGTGGACTATTATAGCATAATGAAGTTCTTCGAAATAATGCGAAAATTGATCTATTCAAATTTTAGAATATAACAAACTTTTGTGGATTGGGTTCATTAATTGTTACGGTGCTAGTTTGCTATCTTTTTTCTCAATTATTATTATTATTATTTAGGGTGTGTTCGGTAGAAGTATTTGGGGCAATGCTTAACATTTTGACAAAGTCGAAATTATAAGTGCATAAATGTTAGCGTTCAGTAAGGTGATTAACGTTTTGAATAACATTTAACGTTTGAAGTAGTGTATTTTGAAACAATAATAAAGTTAATATTTATTGTTTGGAGTATCATTTCATATTTTTTAGTCAAAAAATCCCCATAAAAAATTTATCTTTGTAAATTATCCAATATCTTTTTATGTCAAGTCACAATAATATGCTAACTCAACTGTCAAATTCACCAAACTCAATTCTCATTTGAACATTTATTATTATCCATCACTTAAATTGTTATTTGCTGTCTAAACCATTATCCACCACATAAACTAATGTGCTTTATCTAAGAATGTTAATTTTGTCAAACTTTCAAACAAAGTTGAGTTTAAGAATTACAACATGTCTTCACCAATCCAAGGATTGCAATGCCACATTAATATGGATTATTAACATGTTAACATTTTCAATCCAATCAATCCTTACAATGTGGCAATATCAAATTATCAATAGTCTAAATTGTGGTCCACTATTTTATGTTTGTAAGGGCGAATTCTCGGCCAATTTTTTTTTTTTTCTTCAGAGGGAACTCTAGGCTAAAACTTTAATACTATAACAACCTACCCCTTGATTTCCTAACCGCAAAGTTCATAATTCATAAATTTCCTTCCAATTTTCGCAGTATTTGCACTTCTCTCATGCTTGCACACGTGTACTATTTTTTCCCTTTTTTTTTTGTAAAGATAAATAAGAATAATCAAATATCAGATATAAATTCTCTAGAACAAGTATAAGATTTGTTTGAACTCTCTATTCTCAATTTGATTCCATCTTTCAACATCTGACACTTGATGTCCTTTTTTGGATGGTCAGTGCGCTGCATCATTTGCTTCTCGAAAAAAATGCATGGAAGATTGAGCTCCATGAGAAATTTAAAAGAAGACTCCCTATTCACTCGCTAGCCGTCGTATTTTCCCGGAAATAGCGAAATTGACACGGATTGCTTGGATTATCACTAAATTGTCTCCTTCAACAAGGATATATGCATATATGTCCTTTTTTTGCTTTGATGAGACCATCACGGAGTGCTCTCGCTTCTGCCTCCAAGATTGGAGCGTCCCCATAATTTCCCGTTCCCCCACTTATCACCACTCCTCTCCAATCACTGATCAAAAAGTCTCCCTCCGCTGAGTTGTGTGTACGGAACCATCAAAGTTTAGTTTTACGCATGCAATCCCTTGGAGGCCGGTGTCTGTCATCTTACAATTTTGTTTGAAGGCACCCCCTGTTGTGAAGTGTACCTAGCCTCCTTATTGCTCATCTCTATATAATTCCCAACATTCCATTCAGCTGCGTCTCTTTTTGCATGAATGAGATTACCAAGAAAATTATGTACAATGTTTATAAAGATTATATCATTTCTGCACTTTCAAAGAATCCAAAGAATAAACACTCCCCGATTCACATACTTTTTATACCCGAATTCATCCACGTAGTAACTAGATACTCAATGGTAGGAACCGCATGGCCTGGCAGATCAAATGTCGCTTTGCCAAGTCTCACACACGTTTTGCCGAGGGGCATTCCTAGAAAATGTAATCTTAGTTTTGATGCATATCTTCCTGACATGTTGGACAAAGTAGGTCCAAATTTATGCCTCTATGAAAAAAATTTCCCCTAGTAGGAAGTGCATTAATTAGGTTTTGTCAAAGAAAGATTTTAACTTTTGGTAGAACGTCCAAATTCTAGATCCACTTGAACTCCTATTTCTGAGATCTGTAATCTTCTTATCCCGTAACTTTCTCTATTAAACATATTTGTTTTTCAAGAGTTGAATGTCTTATTCTCTTAAGCACATTATAATTGACTTTTCGTCCTAATGTCAAGGTACTTTTATTAGTAATTTGGTGGAGGTTGAGTTAGAAGGTCATCGGCCCTCAAATATAGGGCAATCCCAATACTTGTCAACAGATTACGTACACTGAATATTGAACATTACCACCACTGTATACTTGCCTTTGTGCAGAAAAAAAGCATTGTTAGAATGTAATAACATATTTGTACATGGTACTTGATCAATTGCCCTAATAAATGTTGAACCATAATTACATTAACATCTCATAAATATATAGATACAACCCTATTTATTCGATTCAATATGTATTTGTACTAGTCAAAATTAAGATTTGAGCAATCATATTGTCAAATTTGACCACCATTTATCATTTATGTCTTATTTGATTACACGACTAGCTACAGTTAGAAAAATGTATTATACAGTCAACCCTGTGCTGACATATGACATGCAATGTACTATGAATTTGTGCACAACTAGTTCATAAGTTAACCTACAAAAATAACAAAGTTCAATTCTTGCTTGAAATTTTAAGCACAATTTAAATTTAACATATTATTATATATCATAACTTGATTTCGGTCGCAAAATGACACACAACTTGATTCATATAATTAAAATTGAATATATATATATATATATATGCACACTCTTTGTCAACCCATTTCCAGATTTGCAATAATAGAGAAAAACAACTTTACATAATGGAGCAACATATCTAGTCCTCATAATTTGACCAAAATCTTGTCATTTCCATGGGGAGGTAAAGTCATGTGCTAACGTGAGCAAGGGGCCTATGTTGCACACTTACAAACACCACCACTAGCCCACTATTAGCAGTAAAAATTTATATTTAATAAATAACATAACAAAATAATCTTTAGACGTTAATATATATTCTATTGTTTAGAGTATGTTTGACAATAATGTATTTTATAATTCTTTTGGCTAATATCATCTACCATGTTAGACTTTTACCGAGTCAATAAAAATTTAAATTATTAGCATTTTTTTTGCTAATTCATCCCCTCAACATATCACTATATTGGACCTCCATCAAATTGGCTATCACAAAATCATTTCAGAGTCATAGATTGTTAGACTATAAAACTATTCCTGGGGTTTCAACCATCAGTTTAAACTTTTCGTTGAGATGGATCCACATAATATCAAAGCCAGACCTGAGCAAAAAGTCTCATGTTCGAATCTTAACAACCCCCATATTCATTTGCGCAAGGTGAAGGGGAATTTTGCAACATTTACGCTTCAAGCCCAAAGGGCATTCACGTGAGGAGACATTTAGTTGAGATAATTCCACACAAAAAATAGAAAATATTAACGTCCCAAAACACTATACAGTACATTCATATTTAACAACCCAAAATATATAATATTAGCCTCCAAAACATCTAGTAGTATAAATAAACATAGATTACCACATTTTCATGGCCGCTGTCTGTAAATTGTTACTTGGATTATATGCCGTAGCCCATCCTGTAGAGTTGTAGGAGGAAGAAGCCAATATAATTAATTTGTCCGCTTCTATTTTTTAATATACAATATATTTATTTCAATTTATTTTATTTTATTTTTTTAATTATATAAATAAATTTATATATATATATTGACAGTTACTTTCGGTTGGTTGGGCTTAGTTGAAATTTAATTACCTTTGGGATTGGGGGGGGGGGTGTGTCTGGAGTTTCTTAATCTTGACCGACTAATATTGACTAGAAGAATGAGGTGGATGTAACCAATAAATTTAGAATCATCAGCTATTCCATTGTATTACCCTTACCACCTTTTAGGGTCACTCACTTCCACTGTCTTATCTGCATTGACTGCATATAATGCAATTCTTGACCCCCCCTACCCCTTTTTTAATAATAATAAAAATTTATAAATTACGGGTGATTGTTTGCTTACGTAACGTTATTTTAAATCAACACAGTTACC
The DNA here is from genome assembly GCA_029582165.1 of Portulaca oleracea. Taxonomy (NCBI): domain Eukaryota; kingdom Viridiplantae; phylum Streptophyta; class Magnoliopsida; order Caryophyllales; family Portulacaceae; genus Portulaca; species Portulaca oleracea. Next base: position 45,717,043 of record CM055873.1, read on the forward strand.
TTCTTTTCGGGGCTTCCATGCAAACCAAACCTAATAGGATATATATATATATATATTTCAACTCTAGCTTTTTCATTTAGGATAAAAATTTTGTCATTGAGATCTTGTTTTTTTGTGCAGTAAATTGGATGAGGTAAATGGTATGGTATGACAATGTTGTAAAAAGTGTGGTATGATATGGTAAAAATAAGATATAGGCCGTGTTCTTTTCGGTTAATGGCTGCATGTACCTCTGCATGATTTCACAACCCACCACATTTTGCCGCAAATCATTACTTTTCTCTCTCCTCACTTTTCTCCTCTACTTTTTTACATTCTCTCCTCACTTACCCCACATACCAATAACCTACCACAATTCCACCACACCCCACCACAATTCCACCACACCTCACCACACCATTTCGCAAAATACCGCATAAAAGAACACGGCCATAGTAAAAGTTGTAATAAGAATGATTGATGTGATAGGGAGAATGTGAAAAGTAGAGGAGAAAAGTGAAGAGAAAGAAAAGTGAGAATAGAGAAAGTTATGATTGTTGTAATAAAGTGTGAAATTGTATGGTATGATATGGAAAGATTGTGGTAAGTGTGGAAAAATATGACATATGCGGTGTGGAACAACAGAAAACAACTAGGCCTGAGTACCTTAGTTATTTAATAACTTTTGGAAAAGTTATATAAATAATCTAAATTTTTCGTTGATATAAAAGTGTAACTTCAGCCATACTTAGGAGTGTTTTCAATAGACCTTCATTAAATTTTTAGGGCAACCTTGACTCATTAGAAATTTAAAAATTTATTTGATAAATACACAATTTATATATCTAAAACCATATTTAATGTCTATTTTTAAGGAATAAAAGCCTTAAAATTAAACAAGTAAAATATATCTATACTACTTGCATCCTTTTTTTTTTGCGTAAAGTAAAATTTCAAGGGATGAATTTGACAACAAACTTCCACACTTATATTTTATGGCTAATAAAAATTCGACTTTTTTTTATTTTTTATAGGGAGCCCACTCTCTAACTACCACATGCCTAATAAAGTCGATTAGGAAGTAATCAAATATCAGTCACAATACTATAAGATTAATAAATAAATATGGTTTCTTAAGAAAGAAAATGAGTATAGCCCCAAATATAATAGTTAACTAGCATACACACTCATCCCTATTAGTATGCATCATCATTAGAGAGGGCCTTAAGAGCCTAGGAGATTTATTAATTAAACTTAGGCTACAAGTAGGAGTTTAATGGGATCTTAATTATATAGTTGTTCCAATAAATAAATACCTAAGAAGCTCTATTCATGCATTGGTTTATCTTTGTTAAAGGGGTAGCGGTTGTACTAGGGGCCAAACTAAGGGGGATTAGGGTGGGCTATGGTCACTGTTATGAGTCCAACATACCCTCTTAGGGAGTGTTTGGTAGGACCCTCGGGGAATTGAGAAAAATTTCTCTTAGCCCCCCCTAAGGAAATTTTTCCTAGGAAAATGGAGAAAATGGTGGGCTCATCATGAAAACTTTCCCGAAATCAACCCGCATCCAAATATGGAGAAAATAAATCAACCCGGAAAAATTGACCATTTCCTCGGGGTTATTGACCAACCAAATGCACCCTTACATTTTTTCCCCCTACATTATGTGAGAACTTGTTTTAGGTATGATATAAGGTTTGTTGATGATTGTAAGGGAGAATTTTATATTGCGTCCTGGTAAAGGGTCACTGTAGTGTAGCGCTGGCAAAATTTCATCCGACCCGGAAAAAACTGGGTTTGGACATAGATTTTTCGTCCGAATTTTTATATTGACCGAATATTCGGACATAAAATTTCTCTTTTTTCTATTGTCCGAATCCGATTTTTCTTCGTCCGAATTGACCGACCCGAAATAAAACCGGGTCCGGACATGAAATTCTCATCCGATTTTTGACATTGTCCGAATTTGTCCGATCCGAATTTACCCGAACCCGAAACTTTGCCAGCGCTACTGTATTGAAACGATTTCGGTTCGATTATAATGCACATTGCGAGAATCATTCGCTTTTCGAGGTTAACATAATTACGTACTTTTGAATTGAACTCGTGCACTTGAGCCCAAGAGTTTGGAGTAAGCAATAATCTCATGCCCAAAATGGATTAGAAAAGAGAAGAGGAGGAAGCAAAAGTGCTTGTTTTCTCAAGGTGGTTAGCAAACCAATTTTAGGAAAAAAAAAAATAGGGGCATTACACAATTATCTTAAACATTACCGTTATATAATGGTTACAGATGATTATCCATCGTTATAGTGGACTTTCAATGATAAGAAATATAGCCATTATAGTGGATATTTAATGATAAAGACATATGCCGCTATTTCTGACAATCTCTAAGTAAATGTTTGAACTAACGCCGTACAAAATAAGAATAGGGTTTCTTCTAGAAGACGACTAAATTAATCTTCATATTCATATAGGTGATTCCATCAAATCTATCTCAATATAGATCACCAAAAAGAATGGTTATGAAGTTACGTACTAAGATCATAACAATGTTCAAACTCACATCATCACAAAGTGGTGAATATATCAAGTGTGGCTTAATAGTACATCACTGTGGGTATAGATTCATTAACAGCTAAGTTCAACCTTCTAAGCACGACCACCCGCCATAGGGATAAAAAAAAAAATGTAGTGTGTCTCGAAGTTTGGTATGACCTTGTTTGACCACAAAAGATTATCCATTAATCCATCATACCACTTCAAGTTATGGGCATCAATCTTATCCTCCTCAACACATCTAGAATAACTTAATTGCATCATCAATCAGTTAGAAAAAAGATCCACCGTATTCTTCTCAAACATGTTGTGGAAGATGACACCATGTTTTAGCAATTGTCTCACTTCATGTCTAATGAGAATGTGTCTCTTTTTATGTTATAAACATTGTTCTGAGCCGCTCCAATATATGCATGTGAGTCACAATTCAAGGAAATGGGTGTTGATTGCCTTCTCCATAATAGCATATTCACTAACAAACCTTTTAGTCATTATGCTTCCAAGCGTGCTAATTCAGGATCTGTTAGGAAAGTGTCCTAAAATCACCAAATCTCTTGATCTCACAATTATTTGTTTCCTAATTGTATTAGGATATTATTTAGGTTTCCTTATTGTGTTGGGTTTCCTAATTGTATTAGATTCTAAATCTATTTGGAGTGGGAGTCAAGTTAGGTTATAAGGAGTTCTCCCTATAAATAGGGTGCATGTTTCTCCACCAAAAACACATCGGTAAACACAGAGAGCTAGAGAGAGAAAATATTGAGAGAGAAAGGGGTCTCACCAATATTTTCCCCAGTGTATCCTGAGAGATTGTGAGTTGAGTGTTGAGAGATTGTTATTGTAATCTCCTTTGTGGATCGCATCACACCCTGTGATAGTGATCAGGTTGTACTCCTCCTTTCTCATAGTGGATTATTTTCTGGCTGTCGCCGTCCGTGGGTTTTTCTCCGAGTTCTTCGGTTTCCCACGTAATTCTGGTGTTTGATTTTATCGCTTATTTTTCGTTCCTAAATTTTGTCGTAATATCCGTCATCTCGTTTTCGATTCTATTATTCGCTTCCGCTGTTACCTTGCTACTCACTTTTCTCTAACAAGTGGTATCAGAGCAAGGTGGAGATGGCTTCAATCATGAAGTGTGATATTCCAAAATTTGATGGAACGAGGAGTTTTACTATGTGGAGACTGCAGATGAAGGCGGTCCTGATTCAGCACGGGTTATGGGATGTGATTGAGTATCCCAACACGAAGACGCGATGCGACAATGGCGATGATGAATTCCAAAACTCGAGAAGGATATCAAGAATCGACTCAAGGAGTGGAAGAAGCTTGAAGATAAGACTCTGGCGAGGATTCATATGCTTGGCGAGCACATTCGAGAGAGGTGATGCATATCGAGAAACCTCGGGTGCTCTGGACCAAATGGAAGAGCTGTACATGTCGAAGAGTCGCAAACAAGTACCGAATGAAGGAGAAATTCTACAGTTGAAGATGCCCCAAGGTACTTCTATTCAGCACATCTTAGTGAATTTGATTCTATTATTCGAATTGGAATCAATGGATATAAAACACATTGATGAGGATAAGGCTTTTCATTTAATTGTCCCTACCGCTTCATAAACAATTTAAGGAAATCATGTTGTATGGGAATCGTGGTGACCTTAACCTTAGTGAAGTAAAGGCTAGTTTACTGTCTAAGGAGAAACTTGATACCGATGGTGATGACCAGGGTGGTGATGCTATGGTTGTAAGGGGTAGAAATATTGAACGTAAGGGAAACGGGTCTAGAGGGAGGTCTAAACACCGTTCAAAGTCTAGGAATCCTCACAAGAATAAGAAGTGTAACTATTGTAGTAAGATGGGGCATATAGAGAGAGACTGTTGGGCAAAACAGAGAGACCAGAAGCAGGAGGGTAAGGATAATCACACCAAACCTGGTACCTCAAACTGCGTAGAGTCCGAGTCAGATGGTGATGGGTTTGTAGTTACGGATGATGCCTTGGCTACCACATCGAGTAGGATAGCTAGAGATGAGTGGGTTCTTGACACAGGGTGCACCTATCATATGTGTCCTCATAAGGACTGGTTCGAGTCTTATGAGAGTGTTGACACCGGGGTCGTAGTCATGGATAACGACACAGCCTGCAAGGTTGCAGGAATCGGTAGCATCAAAATCAAGACTCATGATGGCATCATTAGAACTCTCAAGGAGGTTCGTCATATCCCTAACATGACTCGAAATTTAATTTCTTTGGGTGCTCTTGAAGCTAACGGCTGCAGGTATAAAGGAGAAGATGGTGTTTTGAAAGTGTGCAGGGGTTCCATGGTTCTTATGAAGGGAATCAGGAAGGGCAGTCTATACATCCTGCAGGGTCTGATGACGAGGATCTGCAACGCGATCCTAAATCTTGATGAGTCCGACAAAGACAAAAGCGTGGCACATGAGACTAGGCCACATGGCGAGAAGAGAATGTCAATGTTGAGCGAAGGGATACCTTGAAGGCGCAAAGATCGCAAGTTGGAGTTTTCGATCACCGTGTCTACGGAAAGCAGAAGAGGTTAGCTTTTCAAGGGCTAAACATACAACAACAGGATCCTTGATTATATTCATTCAGATTTGTGGGGTCTGCTAGAGTGCCATCACCGGGTGGCAAGCGCTACATGTTGACATTCGTGGATGACTTCTCGAGGAAGACTTGGGTTTTTTCTGCGCACAAGAATGAGGCATTCTCATATTTCAAGAAGTTCAAAGCTTTGGTGGAGAACCAGACAGGCGGGAAAATCAAGAAACTCGGGGTGATAATGGGTTGGAGTTTGTTGATTCCGAATTTCTTTCTGCAAGGAGCGTGGGATTGCGAGGCATCGAACCTTGGTGGGTAAGCCTCAAAGAAACGGGTAGCGAGAGAATCAACAGACACTCTTGGAGAAAGCCCAGTATGCTCGAATGCAGGCTTTGGAAGAACAAATCGCTCGGCGAGTGATATCTCTTTGCTACTGTGAACAGATCACCTCGCCTCTATCGAATACCGATTCCAGAGGAAGTATGGACAGTAATCGATTAATTATTCTAATTTGAGAATTTTTGGATGTCTGTATATGTCCATGTGAATGATGGGAAGTCGTCTCCCAAAAATTTAAATGCATGTTTCTAGGTTACTGTCCGAGTCTAAGGGATATAGAATGTGGTGTCTGATTTGATGAAAGTTATTCGATCTAGAGATGTAACCTTTAATGAAGCGCTATGTTATCCGGAATGGAATCTACCGGTACTTGATGATGCAGAAATCGGGAGAAGGATGCAGGAAGAATGGTGTTCGAGGTGGAGCGTGCTCGAGTGGAGTCTGGAACTGCAATCGGAGCAACCATCGATGCTCGAACCAACTCAGTTGATGAGCTGAGATTGAGGCGAATGTTCCTCGGTGGAGGAACAACCATGCATGCTAGAGATCGTCCCGGGAGGAGATCGGAGACCAGCGATATAATGAAGAAGATGATGCTATGATTGCTTATGCGTTTGAGTGTTGCAGAGGAGACTCCTGAAGGTGCCGAACCTTCTACCTATCAGGAGGCCATCTCTTGTCCGAATGCCTCAAATTGGATAGGAGCTATGCAAGAGGAGATGGAGAGTCTGCAGAAAAATCATACATGGGAGCTATGTGAGTTGCCTAAAGGCGACGAGCTCTTACTCCGAAGTGGGTGTACAAGAGAAAGGAAGGTATCCCTGGTGTAGAAAGTGCAAGGTGGAAGGCCAGATTAGTGGTAAGGGGTTGCAACCAGAAAGAAGGAATCGATTACAACGAAGTATTCTCGCCAGTCGTGAGGCATACGTCGATCCGCACCTTGCTTGCCTTTGTTGCTCTATTTGATTTGGAGTTGGAGCAACTTGATGTCAAGACAGCTTTCCTCCATGGCGAGTTGGAGGAGGAAATATATATGAGGTAGCCAGAGGGTTTCATCATTCCTGGTAAGCAGGAACAGGTATGCAGATTGAGAAAGTCCTTATATGGACTTAAACAGGCACCCAGGCAGTGGTATAAAAGGTTTGATACCTTTATGGTAGGGCAAGGGTACACAAGAAGTCACTATGATAATTGTGTACTACAGCAATTTGAAGAAAGGTCTTTCATTTATTTATTATTGTATGTGGATGACATGTTGATTGCCTCCAGGGACATGTCACTAATAAAGAAGCTGAAATCTCAACTCAATCAGGAGTTTGAGATGAAAGACCTCGGAGCGGCGAAGAAGATTTTGGGTATGGAGATCCAAAGGGATAGAAAGGCAGGGAAGTTGTTCCTGTCTCAGAAGAAATATATGGAGAAGGTGTTGGACAGATTCAACATGAGAAATTGTAAAGCAGTTTCAACTCCTTTAGCTGCACACTTAAAGTTATGCAGTGAGAACTGTCTAAATCTGATTTGGAGGTAAGGAGGATGTCTAATATTCCTATGCTAGTGCAGTTGGTAGTTTGATGTATGCTATGGTGTGTACTAGACTGACATCCACGCAGCTAGTGATTAGTGGTGAGTAGATATATGCAGAATCCAGGGAAGGAGCATTGGGAAGGAGTGAAGTGGATCCTTCGCTATGTAAAGGGTACTTTGGAGAAGGGCATCCGGTATGATAGAGGTAGTGTTGCAACGTCTGATGTTGTAGGTTATGTTGATGCTGATTATGGTGGAGATCTGGATAGGAGGCCAATTTGTGGTATGTGTTCATCATGTGTGGAGGAGCAATATCTTGGAAAGCTTCACTTCATTTATAGCGACCACATCTACTACGGAGGTGAATATATTGCTGCTGTGGAAGAGTGAAGGAGGCCATCCGGTTGAGGATTGGTCATGGAGCTTGGAGTACCACAGGCGAGGCGTGGTTTATTGAACGATCAGTGCTATACATCTGACAAAGAATGACACTTATCATTCGAAGACCAAGCATATAAGCGTCAGGTATCACTTCATCAGAGATACAGTTGCTGCAGGAGAGATCGTGGTGAAGAAGGTTCATACTTCTGATAATCCTGCAGACATGTTAACCAAGCCTCTATCTATAGCTAAGTTCGAACATTGTTTGGACTTAGTTGGTGTTCTAAGCATGTGAGAGCCCTGCGGGGCCACGCCCTGCGGAGGGGCGTGTTGATGGCGGATCCAAGATGTTTATCTGGATCGATGATTCGTTGATTTTAGTCCAAGGTGGAGTTTGTTAGGAAAGTGTCCTAAAATCACCAAATCTCTTGATCTCACAATTATTTGTTTCCTAATTGTATTAGGATATTATTTAGGTTTCCTTATTGTGTTGGGTTTCCTAATTGTATTAGATTCTAAATCTATTTGGAGTGGGAGTCAAGTTAGGTTATAAGGAGTTCTCCCTATAAATAGGGTGTATGTTTCTCCACCAAAAACACATCGGTAAACACAGAGCTAGAGAGAGAAAATATTGAGAGAAAGGGGTCTCACCAATATTTTCCCAGTGTATCTGAGAGATTGTGAGTTGAGTGTTGAGAGATTGTTATTGTAATCTCCTTTGTGGATCGCATCACACTGTGATAGTGATCGAGTTGTACTCCTCCTTTCTCATAGTGGATTATTTTACATTTGTCGCCGTCAGTGAGTTTTCTCCGAGTTCTTCGGTTTCCCACGTAATTCTGGTGTTTGATTTTATCGCTTATTTTTCGTTCCTAAATTTTGTCGTAATATCCGTCATCTCGTTTTCGATTCTATTATTCGCTTCCGCTGTTACCTTGCTACTCACTTTTTCTCTAACAGGATCAATAAATTTATATTACATGGTGGAGTTGCCATGCAAGTATATTTGGAAAACTTCCATGAGATAGTTCCTCGAGTTAAGGCAAAAACATAATTATTAGAAGACCTCACTTAATCGTTATCAATGACCTAGTTTATATATATATATATATATATATATATATATATATATATATATATATATATATATATATATATATATATTTATATATATATATATATATATATATATAAAAGAACCCTTCTAATTAATATGATAGGAAATTTTTCGAAATGCGAACACAATCTATACTCAGCAGTACCTTTTAGGAATTTAAGCAAACGAAGATGTGTACCCAATGGTTTTGGTTAGGGTTATGTATCCCTACTCAGTCTGATAACAACATAGGCAATTTCATGACGAGTAAATTCATTAAAAAAAAAAAACATTACACTTGCTATAATCTAGCAAATTCAGTTTGAGACACTATAGGTACTTAATTCTTCTAAGGATTATGTTAGGAGTATATGGGGTTCTTACAAATACCATACCAATGCTCTTAAATTCTTTTTCTAAGTAGAGCTAGTTTTTCTAATTTTGACCTCTAAAGTTACATCATCTTATCTTAACGCGTTCATTTCAAATAAGGAAGACAACAACCTTGTAACAATAATGAAATTGGATAAAGGAAATCCGCCACCAAGAACTAACAATCCACCATGATTAGATAAAGGAAGGGTCCACCACTAATCAATAAAAGAGAGATTTGCAATACCACCATTAATAAAAATGGATAAAGTAAACAAGATTTTAGAGAGGGAATAAAGTTTTAAGCCTTTCCAATACATTCATAATCATAGTTAGCAAATAGTCCTTTACAATAGATAACCATGGGGTATTTATAGAAAGAGGGGGAAATAACAAAAATTAAGCCCGGATCAGGTTAGTTGAGGGCGTGACAATGTGAGTCACAGGCACAACATCTATTTCTTGCGCAAGGAAAAATCGAGTTTGCTTTAGTCGTAGGTGTAACTACTGCATTCGCGGGCGTGACCCTGATGACGTGGGAGAAGGGTCACCCCTGCCGCAGGCGTGACAACAAAAAGGGGTCAACCCTGTCGCGGGTGTGACTGCCGTTTGTCCATCAGGCCATGGTCGCTCTAGAAAGGAGTCATGTGCATGACAATTTGAGTCACGATCATGACCAGCTTCTTCCCCATTCTTCTACCTTGGCTATCTTCCTTAATACTCATTGTTGATCCTCCTAACTTATTATTGCCAATTAGCTCCGAGCCTCTTAGAAGACCTGAGGAAGTCCCCAAAGAGGCCCACAACATCATCTCATGGACCGCGATGACCCAAATATGCCTCCATAGTTCCGGGTCCACCTTAAAATGGACTTCACACCAGACCTTGAAGTGGTTTTGTTAACTGGCCTGGTGTACCATAGGCCCTGATTGAAATGGGCTCCCCCGAATCTCCCTAACAATTTCAATGTTACTAATGATATGCCATATATTATAATTATGATTAGACTAGACATGGGGTTCTTGTTCGATATCCAATGCATTCATTTCAAACCTAGGTCCCACACAACGTGGATCAAAATGTGAAGAACGATCAAAGTTTCAGCCCAAGTGATGGGAGAAAAGATGCATGCTTAATTTGTGTGACGCAAGTGTTTCCACTCTATATGTTGGGACGTGGGAGATAATTACTAGTAGATGTCATTACAAAATCATTCAGTAATCAGTACAGAATTTATTAACAAACATAGCATGCATGTATGCATAGCATTACAATCACCTCAACTTAAACCATCATTTCATGGTTGTCTCCTTTACTGATAAGCTAGCTTGAATGTGTCACATCTATGGTTTAGTTTCAAAATGGGTGAGGTTGATGAATATTTAGGGATCTTTTAATGTTACTTCAAATTAAATAACTATGTGTTAGGAAAGTGTTCTAAGGGATGTTGTTTTATGCGGTAGGTTGCGGTGCAGTACCACATCACACCGCACTTTTTAATTTCTACCAAACTTCATTATGCCCCACCACAATTATTATTAGTATATCTCTTCACTTCTCTCTCTACTCACTTTTCTCATTTATGTTACACATTCTTTCTCATCACCTACCCCACGTACCATAACTTTCATTACAACTCACCACAATTCACCACACTCACACTTTGGGGGTGTTTGGTTGTAAACTTGTTGGGGCAGCTTTTAGTTTTTTGGACATTGTTAGCTTTTTGACCAAAGTGAAAAAGCTACTTGAGGTGTTTGGTAACAAGTTGTTCATATTAGTTTTTTGGACCCAATAAGCTAGTTTTCAAAAAGCTACTTGAGGAATTTTTTGAGGTAGCTTTTCACAAAAAGCTAGTTTACCAAACACTTTCCTGCAATCAGCTAACCTAAACAGCTAAAGTCAAAAAGCTAATCCAAAGTACTAAATTTCAAATTACTAAACTAACAACTACCAAATTCTGACTAGTTGCCAAAGAATGCCTTTTTCAAATTCCATTGTACTGCACCATTACTATATCACACCAACTGTATAAAATAACGGAGCCAAGAACAAAATATGCAGAAACAAATTTTGGTGGTTTCGCAACTAATGTTTTCATCATTCGACTATCATAGACGTTGCTTTTATCAATAATTTTGTTGAACATTGAGATACAAGGTCAACCCTAACACATAGGGCAGTCCAAATACTGGTCTAGGAACTTTGTACAAGAAATATCAAAGATTGCCATTGCTAATTGTTTTTGTACTCAAGTATATATATATACAACAACATGTCGTGGTGTGTTAGACCAATTGCCCTAGTTGATGTTGAACTATATATATATATATATATATATATATATATATATATATATATATATATATATATATATATATATATAGCGTGTCTTAAAATCAAGCTCCCTTCTACCTTCGCATTCGAGGACCAACTCCATCCAACCCAAGAAAACCTTCACACCTCCAAATAATTAACCCCGCTCCTTTTAAATTATTGTTTATTGTAAAGTAAATTACATTTACCCTACTTGACTTATGTGGTAATAATTTTTGCACACTCGATATTTGAGAAATAATTTTCACCCTATCTGACATTTAAGTGGTCATAAATTTAAAGCTCCTTAGGTATGTTATAATTGATTTTTTATTGACTTTTTCGGTGAACTGTAAAAAATAAATATGAAGTGACCTTTATACCCTTGTTATTATTTCCTTTGACTTTCAATTAAATGTGAAATGACTTTTGTACCCTTAGTATTAATTGTTATGGCATTTTAAAACACAACCACTCCACTGATTCTTCTCCCCGAACCCCCCCCCCCCATACAGAAAATGAAAATCTAACCCCTCCCGAACCATCATGTCTGTCTTCTACTCCCCAACATAGTCTTTTCCTTCTCAAATTAAAGGGCAGCATCGTAATTTCACATAGTGATATAGGGGTATTATTGTATTTTTCCATTTCCGATGACAAGTTACCGGATTCTAACACTAAAAATCACTTTACTAAATGTCAGATAGGGTGAAAATTATTTCTCAAATGTTGGGTGTGCAAAAATTATTACCGCATATGTCAGGTAGAGTAAATGTAATTAACTCGCTTATTGTATGTATAATACTATTTTTGTTTCTAAATAAATGTTAATGTGACTAAATTTTAATAATTCATTGCTCATAAATTACAACAAATTATAATATGCCATTACCATCATTAGAAAAATATTACATTATAAATTATAATATGAAATTCGTGAAGAAAATATCTATGGTTGAAGTGGAAGCTAAGCCCCCGAAGCACCTAATCATAAAATGCCTTGTTCTAAAATGTAGGGTAGATTTTGGTTTTCAGTTAGATGGATAAACAAAAAGTTAAAAATGCACTTTCTACTTTTTTTTTTTTTGTAACCTACTTTTTTGTTTCTTCTTCTTAAAATTTAAATTTTTTTCTTAATTATTGAAATATTTTTAGAAGATAATTCCCCCGGCCTCAAGTGAGGGCAGACAAGAATGGTGCCGTGCATGTGTCTAATTTGTTAATTTTATTAAAACTCTTGTTAAGTTCTTGTCATTTTATTTCAACGTTATCATATGATGACATAATATAATTATGATTAGACTTGACCCACATTCCAAATTTTGTTTGGTAGCCTATGAATCCATTTCAGCAATATTATTTTCAAAACATGCAAGGTCCCATGCCAACATCAAAATGTGGAGAATTAGTCAAAATTTCAGCCCAATTCACAGAAGAAGAAAAAAAAAAGGGAAATTTATGCATATCCTCCTTCATATTTATGATAATTATAAATTCGTTTATGGTATTTTTGAGTTAATATTTATCCATCCTCAATTTTTGAACTAATTTCATTTAGCTACTTCTCCAATAAATTTAGTAACTTTCTCAGTGAATATATGATATGTGATTTCATCACAATTCACACATTCTTTGGAAAAATTGCTAAATTCACCGGAAAAATAGCTAAATAAAATTGGATCAAAAGCTTAGCCACTACTAAAAATATGTGTATTGCAAACCACTTTTTTCAACTAATTTAAAATGGTTGGAAAAACCAACCATTTTAGCAACCATTTCATATTTCAACTATTTTTCAAAAATTTTATGTGAGAAAAAGAGTTGGAAATTCCAACCAATTTTGCTAAAATGGTTGGAAATTTTTCCTACCATCCTTTTTCTTACTATTTGAAATTGGTTGGGAAAATGATTGGAAAAAATGGTTGATAATACACATATATATTTTTAGTTGTGAGCATGAGTAAATTTTAACTTAAAAACGTAAATGTTAAATTTATAAATGTCATAAACCTGAACGGGATACATGCAAATTATCGGGAAAAAACATATCCATGCATGCATAGTCATCTGCAAATATTTCCACCCCACCATATGTTGGGACATAATTAGGTATATAATCCACAAATACCCCAATTCACTAACATTAATGAACACTATTCAGACAAGATTTAAGTATTTAACTGATAATAATCAAGCAAGAGAAATCCTGAATGAATTGCTAAACATTAGACTGATTTATTTAGGCCGTGTTCTTTTCTGCGGTATTTTGCGGTATGGTGTGGTGTGGTTGAATTGAGATAAGTTATTGGTATGTGGGGTAAATGAGGAGAGAGAGAATGTAAAAAGTAGAGGAGAAAAGTGAGAAGGGAGAAAAATAATGATTTGTGATAAAGTGTAGCAGAAATAACGGTATAATCACAGTGATAACGCTTCTTAATGAAACAGGGCCTTAGGAGGCAAAATATTAAATGTAATGGATTATGGCATTATGCAAAGTACTTAGAGCATGGAGGACATTAGGGGTGGGGGGGCGCAATTAACGCAACCATAAAACGACGACACTTGTTTAGATAAAGATGTGTATTTGTAGGAAGCCATGCACGTCTTTGATTTAATGTTGGACCCATAAATATATGCTGCTAACTTGATAGTTATATATAGTTGCAATTTTGGGAGGTTGAAAATTAAAACGTACGTCCTACTTATTTTCAACTTGATTGAGACTCAAAGTAGGGCTAAGTTCTTTAGAGAGATAAGTTTCTCATTTTGTTAAACTTATTCAAATGTAGTTGTTTTCAATTAGAATTTTACCCTTCAAGATATACCTCGTCTCTAAAAAACAGACCCTAAATTAATAATTATTCAACACATGCACTTCCATGGATACTATTAATTATGTCGAGTAATGAGTTACTTCTCGTAACACCAATTGAATTTGAGAGAGAGAGAGAGAGAGAGGTGCGTTGGGATTCACTCATGAGTAAGAAGCCCCACATCGGAAGATTAAAGTGAAAGGGTGTGGTATATATGATAAGTGAGTTACTCCTATTAACATCAATTGATTTAAGATGAAACCTTACTTAACTTGTCACCATGAACCTTGGTTGAAGTAGGCTTCCGCTTTGGATCTCCCCAACAGTGCGTGTGTCGAGAGAGAGAGAGAGAGAGAGATTTCAACATGACATCAAGAAATGTAACAGACAATCTCCTCCTGTTAGGAAAATGAGGATAAAAGAGAGTAAAAATGGGTAAACCTCACTACACTGCACATCCTACACTTTCTTACTCCACCTCGCCCTATCTCCAAGGAACGGTGTGGAGGAGTAAGACTCTTATTTACCTTTCGTAACCCCTCTTTACCCCATCTCCCAAGCTGACCCTCAAATTTGACAAACAACATTGAGTCAACCTTTTGCCCTTTACAAATGGGTTGGGGGTAGGGATGGCAATGGGGCGGGAATCCCAACCCGCTGAGCCCCCGCGCTCTAGGGAAAAATCTCCGCCCCCATTGGAGATGGAGACGATGATGGGGACGATTTTCCAAAATCCGCTCGGGGACGGGACGGGGATGGGGGCTTTCCCCATCCCCGTCCCCATTTTCCCCACTGGGGTGAATTCCCCGTCCTCATCCCCGAAAATGTTAAAATTACCAAATAACCTTTATTCAAATTTAATATATATATTAATGGGAATGACAAAGTAGTAATTTTTCAATTTATTCTCACTTATTGATGTATTATTGTTTTATTTTGATGTATTATTACTTGAGCAAGTTAAATATGTTGTATTTTGAACATGTTAAAAACCAGGTTCGATTAAAAACAGGATCCGATTAAAATTTAATTAAATTTAGGATAGTTTTAAAAAAAATCTCCATTGGATCCCCGATCCGCCCCGTTGTCATCCCTAGCTGGGAGAGCCAGTCTACTAATAACTGTAATGGACAATAAATATTATCCTAGATTAAACCAAAATTAAAATATGGGTTTGTGGATAAGACATATATTCTTTCTTATTGAAAAACAAATACAATATCAGTTCAATTTCCTTGTCAGGAACTGAATGAAAATAAATTTAATTCTTCCTAGATGGCCGAGCATTATTACATACTTATTATGTAGATTCTTCTATAATTGATTTGATTGGCCATCATCATCAGATATGATCCCATATCTACTCACTAGATTTTCTTTCTTATATTATTTAAAAGAATGACAGAGAATGCAAAATGTAATATCACTTAATATCATCAAGTCCCACTTTGATGGACGTGGAAAGCTAACTATGATGCATATGTGCAACAAATGCTAATTTCACGTATGCCCTTTTTTTTTTTAATATAATTCTCCCAATTTATTTTAATTTATCCAAACTTATTTAAACCTAACACAATTCCCCAAAAAACATACATTCTAAAAACACAATTTTCCAAAAAAAACATCATAACTTATCCTAACTTATCCATCAAAACCTAAAAATAACATAACCAAATAACAGAGCCGCAAAAAATTTAAATAAAAATTTGAATCCATACATAAAAAATAAAATATCACCTAAATAGTATATAGGATATTATCCAATAGTGTGATCCTTTTAATTTGCAACGAAGGTAATTTAATTTATATTATTTTACTGGTTAATTTACTGTAAGAGATGCTAAAGCGACTTTGGCCAATGGTATCTCCATCGCTACTGGTAAAAATGGCATATGTACGTAAGATTTGATCAAGTAAAAACAACCATTTGGGTATTTGGTAAACAATCTATCCAAATTGTTGTTTAGATCTAAAGAGCTAATTTCAAATATGCTGGAAAAAAAAAAGCAACCCATTAAAATTGATTTTTTTTTTTGTGAAAATAACCACTTTACGCAAAATTCTCCAAAATTACATACATGTCAGAATGTCATCGTAGGAAAAGAGAATGACAAAAGGTATAAATTGAATTCCAACAAATTTCTTATTTAGAAATAACTATGTTTACCTAATCAATTTTTCCAAATAGTCAATCCAAACAATAATACAAATGGTCAATCTAAATAATCAATGACAAACGACTATTGCATAAAGTCGAAAACCAATAACCAATGATTGTCTACCAAATAGCATCTATGAGCACATATATATAAATATATGCACACACACCATGCATTGACAATTTAAAAAAAATACCCACAAGGCTACAATCAGCTTGATAAGAGCACTCCTTATATTTTAAGGATGCATTCTTTTCAATTTATTTTCTTCATAATAAGTTTAAAAACTAAGTTCAATTGAAGTTTACCTAATATATTCATAATAAGTTATATAGAAATCTCTCACAAAGATATCAAAATAAATTTAAAACAAACTAGAAACTAAATTTAGAATAAATTTAGAATTTAAAAATAAATTCAAAATAAATTAAAGAGAGCATGTCCAAATTTAAACCACAAACCTTAACCAATTGTTCTGATATGAAATAAACAACTTAAAACCATATCCATAGGAAATAGTACTATCAACATATCCCAACTATATATGTGTGACCTATGCTTGAAGCATCTTATTGAGCTCCTCCTAGCTCCACAAATAATGTAAATTTATCTGGGAATATATTTCAATATTTGAAGGGGAGTCTTAAAGCAACGGTTGAGTTATTGTCGTTTGACTGTGAGATTACGAGTTTGAGTCCTGTAAGCAATCTGTTGCAAAAACAAGGCAAAGTTTACCTACATTACATCTTTGTAGTTAGACTCTTCTCCGAATCTCGCTTCACGTGGTAGTCTTTTGCATGGAATGCAATCATGAAAAGGCTAAACATGCGAGTCTATTGAAATACCATTTGCCAAACAACTTTTTGGTTTATTGAACCACTCAAAAAGAAACCTTAAAAGGTCATTTTTGAGCAATACATCATTCAAAATGTGATTTACAAATAGCCCTATTGTAGACAAATTGATTTTATGATGTTTTTGTAGGATGTAACAAAAAGTATATATTTCGAAGTTTTAAGATGATCCATTCAAAACTTTGAATAATTGAAGAACAAATATTAATGAAACCTCAACTCCTCGAGCTCAACCAATTTCTACTCTTAAAAAAGATATATTCAATACATTCATCTATCAAAGTAAACTCTTGTAAATATTACACATGATATATAATAACGGTACTATTCATTTTCCTATCCTCTGGCCCCATTCTTTTGTGCGTTGCGTTACGTTGTGTTTGCATTTATGTTGTGTTAAGTTGCGGTGTAAATAGTTAAAAAATAATGGTAATTTGCGTTATGTTGCGGTAGGGTTGCGGTAAGTTGTATTACATTTGAATGCGTTAACGCATAAAAGAACGGGGCATTAATATCGATAGAGAAATGCAACTTCGATCATTATCTTCTGTAATCATCTCGCCTTAACAAAATGGGCTTAAAGACAAAATATAAGGCAAAAACCATTTGAGGACCCACAAATTTGTGTGAAACAAACAGAAAATGTACAGCGTATATAACATAATCCACTTTACATGGAGAAAGAAAAATAGTATAGCCTAGGGTAGGCTAGGTGATGAATGAATGCGTTGGGCCCCGTTTTTCCATGCGGTAAGTTGCGATGCGGTACCACACCACACCACACTTTTTAATTTTCCATCACACTTCACCACAACACACCACAATTATTATCAATATATTTTTTTATTTTTCTCTCTCCTCATTTTTCTCTCATACTTTTCATGTTCTCTCTTAACCTACCTCACACACCATAACTTTTACCACAACTTTCACCACACTTTTTCAGATTCCACTGCACCGCACCATTACCACATCACAGCCAACCGGGGCATGATAATATTTAGGACCACATACAATTTAAAGACACCCCCATGGTTATGGCATGTGGGGATGTTCATGTATGTTAAACCATATGACCATGCATGGACTACATTCTACGTCAATTGTTTGCGCAATGTCACATTTTTGTTAAGGGTGTCCATCTTATTAACCACCAGTTTGCTATACTCTTTCAAGGTCCACCATAACCGCCCTATCTAATTGTTAGTACTCTTTGACTGTTGATCATCTTAATCTGATGTCCACAACATTGATTAATGATAAGGATTTATGAGGGAAAAGTACTATTGAATTTGATCCATCACTTATGTTGATTGATAACGGTTACTTAGTGGATAATTAAATAACTCGTATTTATATAGAATAGAGTTTTTAGATAACAGAGAATTATATCAATCTAAGAATGAAAGGAATTGCTAATTGAGTCGAAGTCTTCGATGACCCATTAAGTTGAAGTTATGGTTCTTTCAATATTGTGATTGAGTTGTGAAGGTGTTTTTGCCACCATGGGTGCAGTCATCCTTGTTGTGTTGTTTTATATAGTTGTGTAACTGTGTTTGATTGTAATCTTTATCTTTTAGAGTTGGTTTTGCTGTTTGGTTTGCGGTTTGCTGTAATCTATGAACTTTTAAGCCTTTTGACTTTTAATAATCGAAAAAAAACTGAGTCGAAGTCCTATTAGATGTAAGAGTCTAATATATATCAGATACAGACATTAAGAAAATCATTAGAGGATAGGGGCTACCGGTGACTCCATAATTGGATTAAATGGTAGCCACCGGACTGACGAATTCAAGAAGGTAGATTGCAGGATTGCAGTATTACTACTCAAAAATTTGATCCTAATCATTTCCACACTAATAAAGTATTTTGGTTCCACTTTACAACGTTGTTTCCTTTTCCCTATCCTTGCTCCCTTACGTAAAGTGGAGAATATTTTTAGTTATGATCATTTTCCCCATCCTTGCTCCTTTAGAGTGTAATGTATCAAAGTAAAATATGTCAGTAAATCTTACCTACTTCTTTTTCATGAGCCAAGGTAGTAAGTAACGATCGATTTCTAAATATTTTGAGTTTACTTATTTTTATGGGCAAACATTCAACAATATATATCGGAATAGCTTATTATTTCGGACAAGTAGACAGCATCTATGAATGTCTTACCGGTGTTGATGCTCTTATTTTTAAGATATTATGATGATTTAGATTTATTCTTGTTATAGTCCAGTTAACCCTACACCTAGATCTCTAAATACAACTAATTAAATAAAAATCGAGGGACAAATCCTTTGTCCTATGTATATACATTACAAAAATTTCTTTTTTCCATTTGCAAACGTTTCGGGTAGGTATATATTGTGATTTGTGAATGAATAGATTCAATGAAAAA
Organism: Portulaca oleracea; assembly: GCA_029582165.1. Taxonomy (NCBI): domain Eukaryota; kingdom Viridiplantae; phylum Streptophyta; class Magnoliopsida; order Caryophyllales; family Portulacaceae; genus Portulaca; species Portulaca oleracea. Next base: position 45,736,386 of record CM055873.1, read on the forward strand.
ACATGAGAACAGTGACATATATAATTAATTGGGTAAATCCTAATGGTTGATTAATAATGCTGTGTTTTGTATGTGAATGGATAATGCTATGCCTGTATCATAGAGTAGGCCTAGTTAGGTTTTGTAGAAGTAATGTTTATCAGTAGCAGCGGTGGCTAAAAATCGAGTTCGGACAATTCGGACATTCGGAACAAATTTCTCAACCCGAACCTTGTCCGAAGTTCAAATTTAGACATTTTTCGTTGTCCGAACTCGAATTGTCCGAATTTGTCCAAACCCGGATTTGTCAGAATATAACCAAACCCGAATTAACACTAACTATATACATAATTCCAATGTCCGAATGCGTCCGATTTTGTTTGAACCCGAATTTGACACAAAATTCGGACATCCGAATTTTTTCGCTCAAACCCGAACCCGACCCGATTTTTGAATTGGACATGACTGAATTGTCCGAATTTAAAATTCGGACCAAAAAATTGATGACCAAAACCGTTTAATTCGGATCGGACAAATTCGAATATTCGGATCGGACGAATTTTTACCGGCGCTAATAAGTAGGATAAGTAGGAAAAGGAAGAAGACATTGACATTAATTATGATGAAGATTATACTAGTTTCCCAATTAATTTATTTGCTTTTTTACACGTTTGAGCCACGAATGATTAATTTCCACTGTTTTGCCTGCCTGGCCAACTAGGCTTGCAGTTGGGTGTATATTTTTTTAAAAAAAATTAGTATTATCTTTGTCCTTAAATAAGTGTCAAATTGACTATATTTTTATCGTGATTATTCGTAAATGACAATGAGTTACTATATAAAATTACCATAATTAGAAAGATATTGTACTAAAAATTATAATGATGTTAATTTTATATTGTAATTCATTATAAACTGCGAGTGACCAACGGTCAAAACTTAATTAGTCAAACTAACACTTATATAGGGACGGAGAGAGTACTACCTTCATCTCTTAATATTTGCCCATTTAACTAAATTTTGAGTGTTATGGATTAATATTATCACTATTTCAAATTTTTAATAAAATATGTTTCTAATAACAGTAATTTCATATTGTAATTCATATAATTTGTAAATAATCAACAGTTAAAATTAATTAATTAAATGGACAATTATTTTGAGAGACAGATACTATTTGTTTTTTTATGGTACGTTGATTTGCTTTGAGAATGGGTAAGCTATGTATGGTCAAAACATTATGTATGGTGGTCATGAGGGGGTTTTGTTGTAATTAATTTCCTATGCACAAATGATTAAGACAGCCCATTGTTTTTCAAAGAAAGAAAAGATAAAATACTTCTGTCAGGTCCTACTCAACTTATTTCTTTTTTTAGTGGAGAAAAATTAGTTCAGAATTTAACATAAATCAGTTTTCAGATGCCTCTCGAGTCTCGAGTGTTAGTGTAGGATCTGCCTGCCTGCCGTAAAATTTATGGGTAAAAAATAGTTGGGTAAAAATTAAATTTTGATAAATTTTGGTAATTTTTATAAGATTTATCATAATATATCAAAATTAATTTTTTTAACTTTGGTAATTTTTGATAAATTTTAGTAAATTTTGGTGAATTTATATAAAAACTGATAAATTTGATTTACTCATAAATTTGACAGGCCTACGTACTCCCCCAGCTTTTTATTTAGGCGTAGTCAAGTATTTCTTATCAAAAATTTTGACAGTGAAATATTTTTATATATTTAACTTTAATACGAGTAAGAAAATATAGGTTTGATTTTTCCAAATAAACTTCACGTGTTATTTAATTAATTAGTAATTACTAATTTATCTGTTAATACAAAGCTATTATTATAATTTATTCAAGGAATAAAAAGGAGCGAATCATAGACTTTGAAGTTTGAAGAACAACGAAAAAAAACTTGGGATAAATTTTGCAAATTCGCTAAAAATCACGGGGAACGGTTGTGAAAAGTTTCGGAGCAACTCCAGGTACTCAAAAATTTTGATATTTGGGGTATACACTTCATGGAGCCGGATTTGATAATGTTAATTAGAATACAATAAGATGAAATTTATATACTATTGAAAAACAAATCTAGCGTACATATTATTACTATCCAGTCGCCTAAAATATATATTATTTATATCCAAAGATCCTATTTTGAACTGTGTAACGTAACACATGAACTTTAGCCAAACTTTTTTTTAACATTAGATAATAGTCCAACACGTCGGATCCCCTATTTTAGGGGTACACTTAACCCAACAACTTCAGAGCAGACATGATAGGGGGGGATGTCAATGCCTGAACAAGACCAACACCTTCTATTCAACACTGCCGCATCTTAGTAAACAGGAATGTTTCCCCCAAAAATCGAACCCTGATTGACACTTCAGCCAAACTTAAAGCAAAATAGTTGTATGTTAGAATTAGAATTAGCATTTTTCAACATGGGGGTAACTAAAAAGATCACATTTTTTTTCGATAATTTGCAAGTCAAAAAAGGCTTAGAAAGCATCAAAGATGCTACAAAGTCCGCAAACAGCACAAAAGCAAGAGTCCAGTGAAACAAGAAACAACACAACTCCCTATAACGAGATTACAAAACAATCAAAACAACCAGCTATTGAACAAGAATCTTCTTTCGTTCCAGCATATCATCTCTGAAGGTTTTAGTCACAGTCTCATGGTCATCACGAGACATTTTCAATAAACGCACAACCTTCGCCGCTCTACGAGCCTCCTCATTAAGCATTTCCAAGGAAAGATCCACACCGTTCAAAGATCTTATATAGCAGAACTATCAACCGCATCTTCACCGAGAGAATCGCAGCTTCGTGAAAGCTTCTTAAACCCTTTAGCACGACTAGGACCAATATAAAGAACCCTACACGAAACTAAAAAGATCACATATATACATATAATTACATTATAAATGAATATCAAGAGAATCAATCTGAAACTAATGTACCCAAACAACAAAGTGTCAATTTTAATCATCACTCAAGACCTTATCAACACACACAAAAAAAAAAAAGAAAAAAAAAAAGCATAGATGAATGTCGCATTTGTTGGAATAGGCGGCTTGTTTTGATTAAGTTGGTGTAATTGATAACGTAAACCATTGCAGCTCACATGCATGCTCATGAACAGGACAAACATAAACATATTATTTGACCAACTAACTAACTATATATATATATATATATATATATATATATATATATATATAGTAACTTTTATGTGAACAATCATTATTTTGCTACCTACTCTACTCAATTAACAAGTTTTGGACAATCATTAGCTAAACTTCATCATTAACTCTACCCAATCATAACTAGATCTAACGGTAAAGATTGGATAAATATTGTTTATCTAATTTCCATGGTTCTTTAATTAATTTGAAGCCCCTATGTCCAAATCATTATATATCTTATCTATTATGAGAAAGGAGGAGAAATTATCATCAATTTAGAGGAGGGGTCAAATTTAGAGTTTATGTAAATTTTGAATAATTAAAAAAAAAAGAGTTTCAGTTCAAAAAATGGCCGGAATACTATTCATTTTATGGAAACTATATTTAAAATCTTATGTTTCTAGAATATATTATAAACTATGTCATAATGTAAGTTATTAATAATCATTATGGGACAAATCAGGTGATTTATACATGTTTCTAATGAGTTTTGAGTGGAAAATTGCTTGAAATTGTTTATTATCGACAAATGTCAACCCCTCATAAAATGGGGCATTTAAGTAGTCCAACTAAACTCACTAAAAACATATTCAAATCTTCAAATTTGCCCCCTAATGATTATTATTTTAAATTATGAGACACTTTAAAATATTATTCTAGAAACATGAAGTTAAAAATAATTTAAAAAATGAGGGGTATCCAGTCGTTTTGAGTTTGAAGTTTCTAATGTAACAACTCAATGATATATCCATTAGTTTGGAAAAAAAATAATTGAAAAGTTCTAAAAGGCAAGCCACAATTGGAAAAGTTGTTAAACTTGAATAATCAACTAAAATAGTATGGATGAGTATATTATCATATAACCTTTCAACTTACTTTAAAACTACATGTTAATTGAAAATCTCATCGAAGTTTTCAATATGTATATATGCACCTATCTGTGTATCCAAATGTCAATCTTATCTACTAATCTGAGAGTTTGTCAACAACGGATTTTTGTAGGTATTATTGTTACATGCAACATGTACATGCTTATCCCTTGTTATTGCAAGTAAGTCGACATTACATTATGATGGTACCACCATCACTTGGCCATGGTGCACCCTTGGCATGAATCCCTGAGCACCTCATATAATCATATTTTCAAGTTTGGAATTTGGAAGTATGGAGCATTGCATTGGATGGTCATGAACCGATCGATGTACTTTGGACATAATAGTTCAAAGTAGCCATTCCCTTTGTCTATAAGTCTACTAGCTAGGTTGGATAGGCTTCTCTTGATACACAAAAGCAAAAGGTACCAAAAACAAAAACCAACATACTAGTTGACAATGTCATTTGGACACAATATTCTAAACACCCCTCGCCCCGCCCCCTTTCATTTGATCTTTAACAAGTTAAAAAGCCAATATGACCAACAACCTGACTTAAACCACCACTAAGTTTTACATATCAGAAGTAAGACGCGAGCATCAAATTGTCCATGACAAATATATTTCTTCTCCTTTACTAGCTACCCACCAAAGTTTGATCATTGATAGAGATTAGAGAACTAGAAAGATAGGGATTTTAATCAACTAAGCTATCATCGCTTTGACAATTTTTCACTCATATAATTTGGTTAAACTTACCATAGAAAAGATGGTTGGAGTAGACCTCTTTGGATGAATTTTGGCAACTTTATGAAAAGTGAGGAGAGAGAAAAATCGGGAGATATATTGGTAATGATTGTGATAAAGTATAGTATGGTATGATAAAATGTGGAAAATATTTAGTATGATGAGTTGTGATATCGCACCGCGCAAAAGAACAAAGCCAAAATCGACCAGTCATATATTATATTATGGACAAATATTGGCCAATAACATGATAGCCGATTTGACTATCTCCGCATTATGAGAAGAGGCTGATTCCAATAATAAGAGAATTGTGGAGACAAAATCAATAGACCAATGAAAATGATTCACAAACATGGTCCATGGACATTGTGGGTGCTATATTGGCCAATAACTTGATACCATTGATTATTGATAAGGTCTACGTGTAAAACTGGAAAAAGCAAGTGAAGAGAACAAAAACAAAAACCATGAAAGACCCACCATGTGAGCCTCCAAATATAGCATTATGCCAGATGAATGTCCCTGCTCTCATAGTGTCTGCCTGCTGTCTATGCATTCTGCCAAAACTGTCAACATTCCAGATGACCTGCCCCTTGTTTCTTCATTTCACAGACATAGGTTTTACACATACACACTCTACTGTCTATGTTTACAAAGAAGATTTTGCGAGAATTACAACAGAAGTTTTTACCCCGGGAAAACGTGGTACAAAGCTAACACAAAAATGTCGCTTGAATACGTGAGATTCTGCGAGAATTACAATATAGGGTAAAAGATTTAACAGCACAAAAGTTATACATGATTAGAATCACATTTTTTCTCAGTTGTATGAATCGCTGTTGATGTTGACAAGGAAATATGTACTCAGAAATAGGGCAAAAGTGCAGTGGGAAATATTGTACTTATCCTCAGTTTTGCCCTTTTCTCTTGGCTGTCTGAACTTGTGAAAGTAGCCAAAAAGCACGGTATGAAAGCTGCTGTTAGACTATGACGGGTCAGGGAAATTGGTTCTCCAGTCCAATATTGCCAGGAATAGGCACATATTGTGTTTACTCTATGGACCAACAGCAGCATGTGCATGTCATGTCATGGTGCATCTCGAATTATAACTTGTGGTGACGTGACGTGATCAATTTGACTTCATTTCAATGTCCTCAGGATCGTCGGTTTTTTTATTGGTGTCATCAGAGGGAAGTAGTCCTAGTAAAGGGAGAGGCAACAAGGAGCTGAGGTTGCATAGGATTATGAGAGCAGCCAAGTTATCGAACCTGTCTTTGGTGACACCGAAGACTTGGGTCAAACCAGCGCCAATCAAGCCTCCCAAGACGCTTCCTGCATTTGATATTGACATCAATGTTGCAAAGAGCGTGGCTTCCACTCCTTCTGGACACAGTTTTGCAGCTAATACTAGGATAGGCATGAACGAAATCTGCAAAAGAGAAAGCGATTAGATCCCAGTCGCACTATCATCAGGATAGTTGTATGCAGCAAATCATATAGAATTTCCACAAGTAATTCCAAATCAGTGATTCTTGATTCCGTCATTTCAAACTTTGAAAGACTTAACTAGGGTTATAACCTTTAGGTTGAAATTTTAACTACTAGTCCAGTAATCACGCAGTGTATCAAGCCATGGTCCAGTCCAGCAAGACAAATCTAGAGGCAATAACTTGTTTTCCATGACACGGAAAAGTCAAACACTACAAGATATAACTTATCAGATCTCCAGGATGGACATCAGCTAGGCGAATGTGGCCAAAGGAAAAAACAGTTCAGCCACATCACAATTTGAAACTTTGGTGTATAGATAGATCCAGTACAAGACTGTAAAAGGCCCTACAATGTCAAACACAGACAAGCAAACATGAAGCAGCAGATGTGTGCTTTAACCCAGGTAATTTCATTTGACCCAACTTCACAAAAAAGGTCTCAAACTACTGGTCTATTTGAATAATCATACAAGGTCTTCCCAACTATAGTCACTGTTCAGCTCTGCTTGTCTCCCCCGCAAATATGCCCATAGATGCAGGGTTAGGGTCCCAGAGTAAGTTAGGAAACAGCCCTAGTTGGAGGGTTATAAATTAAAAAGCACAAGAGAGGAAATATACTGAATTGCCATTTGGCTGATGGAAATGCAGTTTAAAATTAATAGGTTGAGAAAATGCTGAAACGTTTAAAACACAACAGTATACTGAATTAAGAACATTATGCAAACAATTACCCATCTGTACCATCTGAATGAAGAAAATGCTGTAATAAATGGGTGAAAACAAATAACCATACACATGCTCTGTGTACTGCTACATACACAATGGTGTGTCAGACACTACTCTATGAAGAAAAGGTTAGGATGGAATGATCCTACGACACCACAACCTATATTATCAAGGTGCGCCTTGTTGGAAGTCATTATGCTAAGAAACCCTGCCATTGCATCTGCTTGACTTAAAGCAATTCCAGCAAATGGGACCTCTCTAATCTCTAGAAATTCCTCAAGGAGCATGTTAAGTAACGACAAACATGCTTGAAAGACTAGCAGTAGTATGAGCCTATGTGGGGCTAGTCATTTAATGTAGGTAACTCCATGAATCCAGAAAGGTCATCAAGGCATTACAACTTGCCAACCTGATAACCACTGAAGACGGAATTCAACGAAGAAAAGATAGATGGGACCACTACAGAGTATAGACCACTCCGACTCTGTCATCCCCACTGTGCCATATATATGTCCAACACGTGCTAATTCTCATGTCCATATCACCCTTGCGTAATGCGCCACATGGGTACCACTGGAAAAATGGCAAGTCTAGTCAACATAGCCCTCCCTACTCCTACTCATCAACAACCACATATCACCAGCTTTGCACTTCAATGTCAATTGATAGTGTTAGAATTCGGGAGTCACTTGCAAGGGAAGATAAAAACAGGAATTCCATCATTATTGACGGTAATGACCATACCTTCAATATCCGCTATCAGGAATTCCACCAAGAAATATGAGAAGAACACCAAGAAAAATGGACCATGATTTCCGATACCAGACCAGTTTTTCACTGGGAAAAACATACCCGATTCATGTACTTGATTAGTGCCATCTTAATTCTTAATTTTGAAAAAAAATAAAAAAAAGTACAAATCCAGAAATTAATGTTTTCCGTCTTACAGACTGGTATTGGGCCAGAGTAGCCTGTGAGTTGTGACTGGCTGGTGCAGGCTAGTACAAACCAGCAACAACTGGTACAAACATGTAATGGTCAGTATTTGGTCTGTAACATTTGTGACCTGTATGACACTCAATTTGCCATAATGGTACAGTACAAAGTCTCAGAGTCGTGATTCAAATCGAATGTGCTACTGTCTTCACTGAAAAAAGAAAAAGATATTGATTCAAATCCAATGTGACTTGCAGCAACAAATCATTTCTGTTGGACTAAAGAGAGGCTGTTTCATTGGAAACTAAAGCAAAGTGTAGAATGACAATGAACATGTAAAAGAAAGCAAAGGATAGTTCAGCAAAGGTTTTTGCTCCAGTTCGTTATAATCCAAAGCAGAGAAGGGGAGCAGAATGATTGCTTCAAAAGTGCAAAAGAAAAAAAATGAAAACATCAAATTGATGTTTATTGGGAGGCCAACCCGAACATAACCCCATGACCAACTCATGTACTTATTACTCTGGCAGCATTTTTTTCACACACCTAAAGCAGGTATAATCCTAAAATTATTTCGGTCATTATGTTATGGGTGAATATGTAACGGGAACAACTAAACTAAAACATCACTTGATTTATGATAATTTGATTAAGGTAACACCTCAAAAGTCAAAAGATAAAAATAGGTTGAATGCATAGGATAGCCAGGTAACCAACCAATGTAATGTATTTTGAATAAAGAGTTGGTATTCAATTAGAAAATTGCCTAACCCATTCTGAAAAATTCAGCAAACATGGTTTACCTGTCAAATAATTTTTTTATATAGCTTGGTTTACATGTTAAATAACTTTTTGCAAAAAAAAATAATTTTCTTTGATTATAGAAACATGGTTTACATGTTAAATAATTTTTTATATAGCTTGGTGCACACAAGGAGTACTAGCATCTAAATTTGAAGTTCAGTCATTCAGATTATTCAACATATTATGGAATATGGACTAAATTTGGTATTATTGGAAGGATATTTTACATATATACCCCCTAAGGTTTAGTGTAATTGCAAAGTTCTCCATGTTGTTTGCAACCGGACTTCCATACTCCCTTAACTTTGTTACTAAATACATTTTCAGCAAAAGCATGGTTTTTGAGACTTAAACGGACCAAAATGCCCTAGCCATTTTGTTTAAAGTAAACTTTCATTGACCCCCTAATTTTAGTTTTGTTATATTTTCTTTTTATTTATGGTTCGACCAATCTTTTTGTTTTAATTTGGGACTATTATAATCCAAAATCACATTTATAAATATGAGTTTTGCCTAAATTAGTAAGAGGGGTCAGTAAAATTTTAATTTTAAAAAACATTAACACGGACAATTCTTGAAAATCATGTTTTAGCCGAAAATGTATATAGTAGCAAAGTTGAGGGGTGGGAAAGTTAACTTGCAAACAGCATGAGCAACTTTGCAATTATGCTTCACCTTAGGGGATATATAGATATAAGTTGCCACAAAAGCTGTCAAAACAGATAACTCAGAACAAGGTCCCCGAAATAAAGCATGCTCGTCCAAACCAGCTAGGGTTAACACAAACCTAAAAGGGGGGAGGAGGAAAGGGGGGAATAGTAGATGGAATCAAAATAACATTACAACTACCAACCAACGAATTGTCGATAACATTAATCACTAGCATAAAAAGCCAATGGTGGAGGGGTAAACATTGGGAAAACAAAAACAAAAATAAAAGAAATCACATTATTTGGAATTTTCACAATTAGATTTTTTATATATTTTCTCAGTTCTATATTCATGGACATCAAAGAGGGAGCTTGGAAGTCTGCATGCGCCAGAACAGGTGGTTGCAGCATTGTGAGGAGATAATGATGAAAAAATTTTCTTCCAGTTTAAAAATGACATTGTGTCACTGTCATGTAACATGGGTTGAGGCCTTGGGAGAAAATTTTCATAGATGATGATCAGCAATTTAAATTTATAAAATGGTGCAAGCTGCTCTACATATAACACAGTCAAATAACTCAAGCAGCCAATTAATATTGTATTAGAAAAAATGTACCTGGGCAAGCACAGTGAGGATCAGGGAATCCCCTATAGCAAACCACTCATCACTGATACCAAATTGACGATTTAATCCTGTAACAAGGAGAACCTGTACACAAAATTTCGAAGTATGAGCAGACAATCTCCAAGTCTCCAAACATACTGTACACAAATTTGAGACATTCCTAAAGCATAGTCAACAAATTCAAGAAATTATCAACTTTCTCAAGGTAGATAGACCATCCACGAACCTGGGTCATTCCTAGAACAGTTCCAGCAATGGTTGTCGCCAAAAATATCTTCCTCAAAGGAACTACCTTCAAAAATCCATTATAGAGACCAACACCAGCCAGTGATGCAATTGAAGTTACAAGCTTGACACGCCCAAGAAATTCAGGGGTAAAACCTAGTTTATTTGTTCTGAAATATCAAATTCAAATAGTTAATTCTTATAGCTACTTGAGAGCATCAAAAGTTCATATAATATCACCTTGCACAAATTAATCAAATAGAAACAATACATACGTGAAGTAAAACATAGCAGAATCTGACTGTGGTGTAGCCTGCCACAGAAAGACAAACAATGTAGGATAGTATACATTTGGCTGCTTTACAGCATCCCACAACTGGATAGTACTCTGCTTTAAGTTTTTCAAAAGGTTTGAGTCACCAGCACCACGATTATAATCCCAAGCTGACCCAAAGATACGCTGCTCGTTGACCAGAACAGCAACTGCAGATGTCATCAAGGGAAGCAATGCGGTCACACCAAAGACAAATCTGGCATTCACATTTGAGAGAGAAAAAGTAGCTACTCATCAGGCGGCCAGCGCAAAAAATCTCAAGAACCAAGATAAAGCTCTGAACATACCTCACGCCGTAAGCATCCACTAAGGAGCCACTGAAGTAAGCACTTACGATGCCCCCAAATGCTGAAGATCCCCAGCACAAGGACTGGAGAGAGCCTGACATACTTTGAGATTCACCACGAGCCCTCTCTACAACCATGGAATCTACAACCTAAATTGTGCAGAATCAGTTCAACAAGGGTGATATGGATATAAAAGAATCAGACACCTAGTTCAATCGATATACTATATGCTCTTTTACAACCAGCACAACAGCATAATACACACTAGGCCAGCCACCAAACCACACATCTGCATAGAGGCACCCCCCGCCCCCTCCCCTCTTTCTCCAAAAAAAAGGTACCACCACCAACATCAAGGCATGCTGACAGCCATACAGAAATTCTCTGAAGGCACTTAACTATTACATAAAAAGAAGAAATTTTTTTCATTTTTGGACAGAAAAAATAATGTTTGAAATAATGAGGCAACCACAGAAGCCTATCTAGTAAGAGCAGATTTTAGTGTACATGCATTTCACACTGATAACACACACAAATTTGCAACTATTATCAATAAGAAGCATCCAAACTTGTGTTAAGCACTTATTCCGCAAGGTGCAGCACAAAGGCCAGGTTTCATTAAAAAAAGTTACAAAACAAAGAAGACAAACTATTCAATAGGAACAATCCATCCCCTCAGGCCGTTAACGTCTATACGGTAAAATGAAGAACAAATTCAACCAACCTAATCACAGAGTAAGCAGTAAAGAGGCAGAAATCATAATAGTCATATTAAGTGAATATTCTTTTGACTTTATAAAGAAAAAAAAATGAAAGATGCAAACTTTATCCCACACTATTGCAATGTAAGCAAGTAACTACTGATCAGTCCATAAACATTAAAGACTGCAGCCACCCAACAGAAAATAAAGAATTAGCAAGGTGAAGCACTGCTGTCCATAAACATAGGTTGCTTAAACTGAAAAGTCAACTAAATGCTTACAACATCAGAGAAGGCAACTGAAAGAGATGAAAGAAGTATGCATAAAGCAGCACTGTATTTGCTGTCAACAACTGTAGCCATCAAGCTCCACGAAAATGCACCAAGAAGTCCAGATAGTACCAAATATGACCTTCTACGATATCCAAAGAGAGGTATAGTATCGCTGCAATTGTAGTTTAGGTAATACACAATTATCAGAGATAAAAATCAAAGAATAATCCAGAAACACCCTTGAAATAGCTACAGTTGCAAGATACCTGATAAAACCATAAAGAGGCTTCACAAGCCATGGGAATGAAGAGAACCCAGATATCACAGCTGTCTAGTCAAATCATTGGATAAAATATGTTAGTCTTCACACTTCTGGAAAAGAGAGGCCAAAACCTCCATTAGAGAAATTCTCAGAAAGATAAACTAGTAATACGTTCAAGAGGTTATCCAAGAAGCAGTAAGCAATCAAATAAAGAGTAATGGTTCCAATCTTGTAAGTCATAACTCCTATAACCCAGAAGATGACGAGCTCGACCATGCACTTTGGACCAAGAAAATTAATATTAACTCGAAAAAGTTACTTATGTACACCTGTCAATTTAGACGTGCAAGTAAAAAGCAGGTCAGTTTACTCGGTTATGCTTCAGATTTAGGTTTGAAAGTGGTAGACCCTACCCTAATGTTCATGTTTGGGTCAACCCATACGGTTAGGTCCATTAGGAAAGTTTTTTTTTCTCTCCATCAAATAGTATGAACGTAAAAATATTTCTTAAATGAAAAAGGATACTTATCTGATACAACTTTAAACTTCGATATTTAAACCCTTTCAGGATCAATTCTACTCAATATTTCATTCATCTACATCTTCTATCATATTATTATTTAGTGATAATAAATTAGAGATAAAAATGAAAAAGAAAATTAGATAGATATTCAATTGTGTCACGCATTAAACTTCTAACTCAAAAGAACAAAACTTATGCAAAGATGTCCATGTTAAATGTCGTGAGATGGTCAACCACATCAGAATCTAAAACATATGTCTAAATTCACGAATGGGTCTTAAAAACCTTGCCCATAACCCTAAGTTTCTTGGGGAAGTCCGATCCCTGGGGGATAAATATTTGTCATGTCAAATTGTATGCATATTTCAATCATATTTCTTCATTTCAAGTTGAAGGGAAAAGGGTACAAACTACTACATGCACAACCCAATTAAATTGCTACTACCTCAGTAACTCACATGCACGGGCGCACGCGCGCGCCCACACACACACGAGAGAGATAGAGAGAGAGAGAGAGAGAGAGAGAGAGAGAGAGAGAGAGAGAGAGAGAGAGAGAGTAAAACACACCTCTGCTGGATCAAGATGCAAATCATCTTTCAAGTAAAAACTCACAGCAAGCCTAGAGAGGCCTAAAACACCCTGGACAAAATAGACCATGGCAACAGCAATTGTGTCTGGTGACATATCCACTCCAAAGCATCTCATGAAGCTTGTAGAAGCACCCTTCCGACGAAAGAAAGCTTTACTTGAAGACCGTGAATCCTCAACATCAGCAGTCAATATTTCTCCTTCTCTTGAATCTAGACCAAGGATAATCAGAGACATTTAGAGAGAGACACGGGATGACTACAAGGATACTCATCGTTGCTTTATTCCCTTAAGTCTCAATAAATCAATACTACTTGAAACCTATGTATTGTCCCCCCCCCCCCCCCCCAAAAGAAAGAACTTGTCATTTTTTACTTGTCCAAGATAAAGCTTAGTTTTGTTTTTCTTTTCTTCATTTTAGTTTTATTGGTGTTAGGGGGTGTTCCTTCACTTGACTACCTCCCTTCTTGAAGACTAGACCATAGAAATGATTGAGTACATGTAAACATTTTCACCCTGACAGGCAGTATAAGAAACTCGATTTGCTGGGCTTGGCATCTCAAAATAAAAACTTCAAAAGAATCTGGTCGTATTCAACAAACTACTTCTGTTGGGGCCACACAGCCGGGCCACATAGTCTTCCAAAACTAGAGTCAGAATATAAATTTTACTATGAATCTATGAAGCATGTACACTTGGCATGGGTGCCACGTCTCTTATTGGACACCAACACTAGCATGCCATGGACACAATAGCAAACTAAAAAATAGAACTAAAACACATGCACGCCCCTTGTACAACACCTATGTTGCATGCATAGGGACAATCATATCATATATGAATAACCAAAGTTGTGAGATGTTCTTTTGTTTTATTATTTATAGATGTACCAAATTATGTAATTAATATACTCCACATTTGAAGGAGATCTATTGTTTATGGCTGAATATCATTCGTTTCTGTGAAGTATATAGGAGGTTGTGAGGGCAATTGTTAGAGCTGCCATTGTTAGTTTCTGTCTGTTACAGTTTGTTATTTTCCCTCTCTTTATTGTTAGCCTTGGTATGCGGCTGTATATATATATCCTTCCTTGGGATATTTCATGTATGAGATATTGATATACATCAGAGCCGAAAGGTTCTTCTTCCAAATTCTGATTACATCAGTTCTCTATAGTCTTCATCCTCTTTCTATGGCGACTAGAGAGAACATTTACAATGATGATCCATTGTTCTTGCAAGCATCGGATCATCCTGGTATGCAATTGATCAACGTCAAGCTTAATGGAGCCAATTACCAGCATTGGAGCAGAGCTATGCAGATGGCATTGAGGAGCAAGAACAAGCTGGGGTTCTTGGATGGCAAATGTGCTAAAACCGTAGCAAGTGCTACGTGTGTTTGACAACTTGATGGAGAGAGAGCATCATAAAAAAGTTTACCTAATTTTCTACATCCCATTTTGGCCCTTCTCCATTTCCAGAAAATGACATTTCATTTTCCTGTACTTTCTCATCAGAAACAGGCTTGAAGTTCCCCAGTATTTTCTAATTCATCCGATGAGGTTCAACTTTCAAGCAATCAATAGGGGATATCAAAAGTATTTGTCAAATAAGAGAATCAAACCCTGTGAACATATTTGCATTCTGCAGAGGTGTGCAAACCCCCCCCCCCCTTTTTCCCCATTTTTTCTGTTCATTGTTCCTTGCACAGTCATAGCTGACAAAAGCTCAAGCCATCAATAAGGGATCGAAAATTTTACTTGTAGTGACTAGGGATTAAAAATTAAAAGGCATTCCAAAAAGATAAGGATGGTGATATGTGGAGTGTGCTAGGATCCATAAACACTAGACATGAGCAAGGATGAGAGTTCAAAGTGTTCGTTATAGTTGATAATTCGATGCCCAAATCTAGTCCATCTCAAAACAGATGTACAACATCTTGAAACATCCAATCAAAAAAACTTCTTTCAGAGGGTTTCCCAGAGATCAAGCTCAATTCCTCCCCAAGTCATATCCATTGTTCTTCCATACCACATTACCACCACCAAAACTTCCAGATACCAATTACAATCAATAACTAGTAACTAATTATTTCAAAACCACTACACCACCATACGAACCAAACTGCACCTAAGTGAGACACAAATCATTATCATCATCGCCATCCACATCATTAAGCTCATACATTAGCATACAAAAGCAATCATTCAATGGCATTAACCTAAATTAAGCGCCAAGCTGATCATTGTCGCCATCAAACAACAAATATATCCTTTAGCTTTACAGATTAGCATAATAAGCTGCAATTCAACGACAAAAACCTAAAATTAAGCGAAATACGACCAGAATTGAGCTCAAATGAAAGCGCACTCACCATTAGCAGAAGCCAAAAATGGCTCGCGACGGACAGAGGCCGGCGCCGGAGCGGGGGACGGCATGAGGACCTCCGGCGGCTTCCGGCGAAGTTTCCGGCGAGATGATTTGCGAAGGCGGGCAGAAACCGGGCGAATCTGAGTGTGGGAAGCGGCAAGAGAGAGAAAGAGAGGAGGAAGTTTCGAAGGGAGAATTAAGGGGGTTAACATGGACGTTTAATAGTGACCTAATTAAATAGTAATCCGTTGATTTTGAATAATTTAATTCAAGATTTTGTACCTGTTCTTTAAGTTCACTACCCAGGAAAGATGATGAACTACCTGTGTGTCTATCTATATGTATCTATGGCTACTTCAGCATCAGAAAAAGGAAAACGGATGAAGGAAAAAGAATATTTATACACACAATATAAATCAATTGGGAGAAAAATAGAAAACTTCCTATCATCCATCATTTTTTTTTTAGAGCAAGTACAATAGAATTTTTATCGAATGAAAGTCCACTCTTTTTATATCATCCGTTATTTATATTTCTAAAACTCTTTTATTTTTTATATGATAATGAAAATTCAATTCTACATTTTTATTTGAAAATGTCTATTTATGGGCCATAAAAAAAGTCTATTTATGGAGCACGTTTTATACTAATTATACAGGATTTGTAAAGTTTAGTAGTAGATGGTAGGTATAACTAATGTTATAGGACTTGAGTAGGGGTAATTGTAACACCTCGGATATATGGATAAAGTATGACTTAAGAATATTGAAATGACTGCTTATATCACCAGGGTATATATTTTTTTAAGGTAGCTCATATGTTGGGAACTCCTCAGTTAAACATGTTTGGCTAGGAGTAGTATTAGGATGGGTGACCTCATGCGAAGTTTTCCCATACAACGTGTAAGCAGGAACGAAATATGCTAAAAAGACTCGTGATGATTTGTGGGTCAGTCAGCGACCCTTCAACCAGTTATAAGTAATGTCCGTGATCTGAGATGGGGCGAGGCGTTACATAAACTTTTATCCAATTATTTTTTATATAAATTTTTCACGCTAGTCTCAAAAGGCAAAAATTAGAAGGCCCACAAATGTGTCCTCCATCAGGAGTCATGACCATCATCGAGAGTAAAAATTAAGGATGACAATAGGTCAGGTTCGAGGCAGGATAGCCGTACTCTTACCTTACCCATATTTAGTGTGTATAAAATATGAGTATCCTTGCTATTACTCATCGAGTAGTGCGGGTATAACATGTATTATTTAGGTATAATTGAAGATTAAATTATACAACAAGTTTTATACACATATGTACAAATTAACGAGTTATTTTTCAGATATAATCACATTAGCGATTAAAAGAAATATTATATGAAGATTTCTATTAGAAAGAGGGAAATTGGACAACTATCATACCAAAATACATTTAATATGTTAATATATCCGCCTTTACCCGGTCTGGAAAAAATGGGTATGGATGATAAAATTTTAGAGAATATCATAGTTACAAAACTCAACAAATTAACTATAAACGCAAATGTTAATATATATATCCGGAGCCCAATATGAATAATTAACGATAATTTTTTTGTTTTTTAAATATTCGGGAATGGTCGGGTTTGGGTAGGATATCTGTCGAGTAGAGATGAATACCCATTGGACTGCTCTTATCCATTTTTCTAAAATTTATTACCCATACTCTAGCGGATCGGATAAAGGTTGGTACTGCATGTTCAAGTTTTAAGAGCATCTTCAACGGCGATAATAAGGCTGAGATGGCGGTGACATGTCGCCGACGAGGTCGAGCGAGGTCGAGGTTGGGGTTGCAGCGTCGAGGGCGAGGCTGGGGGCAGAGCTTATCTCGAGATTCTCCTCACGAGGCGAGGTAGAAGGAGAGTCCTCGCAGGGTTTTTCTTTCTTTTATTTTGAGTAAAATTAGCCAAAACGACGTCGATTTGAGAGAAACTGGGTAGATGTGTGGGCACGCGTGAGATAGGCTTGGGAAAATGGAGCTGGGAGGATGGAGATGTGTGGGCATGCTTAATGCATTTCTGGTTAAATGTGTTAGTGTTTTATGAAGTTGGGTCCCTTTTCTCTATTTCATGCTAATTCACTCAACCTTTCATTTGCCCACAAAATCTTCATCACTTTCTTTTCTACATACTACAAGTGAATGGTTTTATGAGATTATATTGACAGATATATACATTTAGATTTACCTGGAACGTTGATTGGGAACCATTTTCAAGTAACCATTCGTCTAGAAGGGTCGCAGGGGTCTAGCTGTCGCCGATTGAGTGACGACGGTGGTGGCAACAACATGGTTTGGCAACAACATGGTTTTTTGAGATGAGAACCGAGGGATGAGCGTAAAGTTGAAGATGGTACACTGAGACAAACACCCATTGGAGATTTGGAGATGGTGTTACGGATTATAGAGACTTTCAATCAGATGCAGACAAACGTAAAGAAGATGGGAATGGCTGGAATAGAGGATAGTGACAAACCTAAACAAGGAAATGAAAGCACCTAATAGGGAGAAGAAGAAGAAGAAGAAGAAGAAGAACACAATTGTCCCACTTATGCTCTGAGTCATTGTTCGGTTGTAATTTTTGTGGTTTTAAGTAAGGATTGTCGATCTCAGGGATGGGTGTGAGGCTTGATTAAGGGTAATCGGTTTGTGGAAAGGGGGTTTTCTCACAATGCGGAAAGCAATAAATAATGTAAAGAAAGCAATTAAAAGAAAGCAATAAAGAAAGCAATTAAAAGGCATGAATGAAGACAATGAATGAACAATGAAATTGGGAATGAGAAATTATACCTTTGATGACCAATCTTCAATAAACCTTCAATCTACACTTGAATTTCCCCCGAATAAACAAGAAATTGTGGTTTGGATTACCAAGAATCCCCCCAAATTCTCACTAGTAAGTAGAATTGGAGTTCCTTGACCCTCCTCCCCACTAAAAATGGAGTTGATTGTGGCTAACACTATAAAGCTTGGAAAACAAGTCAACAATGGAGATTAGAGAGAGAGAAGAGAGAAGAGAGAGAAAGCTTGTAAAACTTTAATGGAAACTTGCTTGAATTGAGAAAGCTTGAGAAAGTTTGAATACAAATGCTAGAAATCAATGAAAGCTTGAAGAACAATGAAGAACAATTGAAAACTTGAAGAACAATTAAGAGAGATTAAAGCAAATAAAGGAAAGCAATTAAATCTAATTCTACTCCTAAACTACCTAGGCTAATTGATTATTTAGATTAATACAAGTGGGTATTTATAGAAGAAGGAAAAATACAACCCCAAAACCTTAGAACAATCGCAGCACGCGCGTCTGCAGACAGTGTGGCTCGGGCGAGCAGAAATTTGGCTCGGGCGAGCAAGCGTTCTGGCTGGTGTTTTTGTTGCTCCAGAACCCTTGCTCGGGCGAGCAGAAATTTGGCTCGGGCGAGCAAGCGCTCAGGCGCTTTCCTGCCGACTTCAAACACGCATAACTTCTTCATCCGAACTCCGTTTTAGGCCCGTAAGATATCGATGGAAAGCTCTTGGTGTGTACTTTAAGCTCCCAAAATTTCAGAGCCATCGGAGTTGTAACGAAGGAGTTATGACCCAAAGGGTGAAGGCACACGTATTTCAAACCTTTAAGTTTGTAGTTTCCTGTTGCGCCAATCTTGATATGGAATTTCCGACTTCGGTTTCGCCTCGGCTCGGCAGGTTGACTTGGTTTGACTCGGATCTCGGCTCGGGTTGACTTGGTTTGACTCGGGTCTCAAGGTTGACTTGGTTTGACTCGGGAAATAGCTCGGGATTCCCTAAAAACCTTCAATTAAGCCCAAACTTCTTCTAACTCCTTATTTTCCTACAAAACACCAAATCATTATATCTAATATATAAATAGGGTTAAATCAAGCAAATATACCTTATAAAAGAGAAGAAATTCGGCTCGAAACGAGGCCGAACAGTCATTAAGTAAGTAGACAAGCACCCTGCAAAACAAAATTTTTCACAACACACCTCTTACTCTCTTTTCACTACAACAAAACAGACCTAAGGCGACCGTTACTATCGGTCGCTAAATGGCGTTATCAGTCGCTGCGGAGTACGGGCGACCGATATTAGCGACCGATACGTATCGGTCGTTGCATATCCGTCGTGTAGCGAACTGAGCGACCGATACGTATCGGTCGCCATACTTGCGACCGATAATAGGATTAGCGACCGATACGTATCAGTCGCTAATTAGCGACCGATACAGTATCGGTCGCTAGTTATCGGTCGCGCGCGTAGCGGCCGATACTATATCGCTCGCTGATTATCAATCGCGAATTTAGCGACTGATACGATATCGGTCGCTATTTATCGGTCGCAAATTAGCGACAAATAACCAGCGACCGATATGTATCGGTCGCAGATTACAATTTAAATTTTTTTAAAAAAAATTCTGGATTAAATCGAATAGGGCATAACCATACTGTATTTGTCGACATATCGGTCGCTGCTATTATTATATTATCCATATCGGTCGCTGCTATTATTATATTATCCATATATATATATATATATGTATATACATATATATATCAATATATGTATATACATATATATATCAACCACTTAGTTTTTCCCCTGTATATTTCAAACATAACATACTAAACATATATAATATTAATGCATAACTAAAAGTTCATATATATATATATATAATAGCTAAAAGTTCATAACTAAAATTCAATCTAAGTTTATAACTAAAACACAATTTAAAAGTGCATAAGTTCAAGGTTGGGGAGGGAATCATGGATCCCGATAAGTTCGAGATATTGAGATGGGACGAAGAACTACGCCTTGTTGTTGAGTTTGGTAAACTTGTGTCAATTGACTTTGAATCGTGAGATGGCGGATGTGTGGCGTGAGTTGATCCCGCATAATAGCATCGTGGGCGGAGTTGCGCAGGATGCCTCGAATAAGAAGAAGCGCCACGAGTGCGGGGTGGAGTATCATAGAAGTGCGAGGTCGCACTCCCAAGACCATAGACGACATGGTCTTTGGGTTTGTACCCCGCGATTGCAAGTACAACTCCCTAGCCGGGAGTTCTCATTATGCCACGCTCACACTTTTGGCGAAAAGTTGCTGCGATCATTCATACATAAGTAGCGAAAAGTTGCTGCAATCATTCATACAATCCAAACACAACCTAAACTATTCACGGCCACGCGGAGTTCAAATACAATGCAAACACACATAACACATGCGGCCACACGCGGAGTTCAAATACAATGCAAACACAACCTAAACTATTCACGGCCACGCGGAGTTCAAATACAATCCAAACACAACCTAAACTATTCACGGCCACACGCCGGAGTTCAAATACAATCCAAACACAACCTAAACTATTCACGGCCACACGCCGGAGTTCAAATACAATGCAAACACACATAACACATGCACGGCCACACGCCGGAGTTCAAATACAATGCAAACACAACCTAAACTATTCACGGCCACACGCCGGAGTTCAAATACAATCCAAACACAACCTAAACTATTCACGGCCACACGCCGGAGTTCAAATACAATCCAAACACAACCTAAACTATTCACGGCCACACGCCGGAGTTCAAATACAATGCAAACACACATAACACATGCACGGCCACACGCCGGAGTTCAAATACAATGCAAACACGACCTAAACTATTCACGGCCACACGTCGGAGTTCAAATACAATCCAAACACAACCTAAACTATTCACGGCCACACGCCGGAGTTCAAATACAATCCAAACACAACCTAAACTATTCACGGCCACACGCCGGAGTTCAAATACAATGCAAACACACATAACACATGCACGGCCACACGCCGGAGTTCAAATACAATGCAAACACAACCTAAACTATTCACGGCCACACGCCGGAGTTCAAATACAATCCAAACACAACCTAAACTATTCACGGCCACACGCCGGAGTTCAAATACAATCCAAACACAACCTAAACTATTCACGGCCACACGCCGGAGTTCAAATACAATGCAAACACACATAACACATGCGGCCACACGGAGTTCAAATACAATGCAAACACAACCTAAACTATTCACGGCCACACGCCGGAGTTCAAATACAATCCAAACACAACCTAAACTATTCACGGCCACACGCCGGAGTTCAAATACAATCCAAACACAACCTAAACTATTCACGGCCACACGCCGGAGTTCAAATACAATGCAAACACACATAACACATGCACGACCACACGCCGGAGTTCATATACAATATATACACACATAAACATGCACGGCCACACGCCGGAGTTCAAATACAACAAGTTTATGAATATGTTTAAATGAAACTTACAGCAAGTGTGGCATCATGTTCAGAACTCCACTGCGGATTCCCCTCAGCATCTCGCCCACAATGAATGTGAGCATGGACTTCAGACAGGGTCATGAATGTCCCCCCGGCCATCTACAAATTAAGATAGTAAATGCAAACAATTGTTTAGAAAGTTCGTGATTGTTAATGCATACATATAACTTTAATTTATTAATTGTGCCAATTTACGATTCACCTGCTTTTTGTAATAACTTGCCGCTGAAACCGAGCCCACCCGCGTTTTGCAATTGGCGGAGTTTTCGTTGTTCCTGTTTGCTTTGGCGGCATTGGACCGCCGAATGAACTCCTCAGTCTGGGATTCCGCATCTATTGCATCCCGCTGCTCATCACTCATGTGAGGTACAGGGTCCGTCCTCTTCTTGGTCCTGACCTTGTACCTCGTATCAGAAGCCCGGTCGCACAATTTCGTGTGCCACCCACTGAACACATCTCTTGTAAATTCTTCATCCCAAACATAGTGGCGCTGTATAAAGTAATTTATTAGTGATTAGTTAAACGACTATTACATAAAAGAAAATTAATAGACCCAATTTGCATAATTACTTACACAGAAATCCAACCACAAATCTGTTTTTTCTTGTTTGGACCACTGGGAAGCAGGCTTTGGATTTGGATGGCCACGAAGTTGCCCTCCAACAAACCGTGCTAAACGGGGATCGGCGAACCTATGCAATCGTTATGGAAAAACACAGCTAAAGTTATTAAGACCAATGATAAATCACTGTACATATGATTTTATGTGATCATCTTACCAATCCTCCCCCCGTTCAAGTCGTATACGGTTGGGGTATAGAGCAGGGTCGATTGGAGCTGCATTTTGCCAAACACTATGTGGTTGTCTCCCCCTAATATAATAGTTAATATAAGGTAAAATCAAAACACAAGTTAGTTCCAAACTTATATATATATATATATATATATATATATATATATATATATATATATATATATATATATATATATATATATGACTAAAATTGCATGTCTGAGTAGATTGCATTGGCTTCAACTGAGTACCTAAAAAATATGAACCAAGTTGTGAATATAATAAAAGTTCAATGACTAGTAATGAATATTGACATGATAATAGAATTAACTACTCATACTCCTCTTCATCCTCACTACTAATAATCTCGGTACAAATAGGGTCTAACATATTATCCTCCTCTATTCCCACTCCCTCTTCGGGTGCAAAATATGCATCACAGAAGTTTGCTATCTCCTCTGTTAGGTATGCATTGCAGATAGACGATTCCACTCGCGCCTTGTTCCCCACTTTTTTCTTTAAATGGTGCAAAAATCTACAACATTTTACAAGTAACAAACATTGATGTTTCCTTAAAATACATAATTCATCTCATAATAAATATGAAAGATATGTAAGTTTAGTTGTACCTTTCAAAAGGATACATCCACCTATCGCATGTGTCCTCCCATCGCTTGCCATAAGGAAGATGTATTGGAAGATGTTCCATGACATTGAAGAAGTGGGGAAATATCATTTCCAACTTACATAGAATTTCCGGTATGTTTCTCTCTAACCGGATCATGTCACTCACCTTTACATTAGAAGCACATAAATCTCTAAAGAACTGGCTGAGTTCAGTCAATGGCTTCCAAACTTTTTGAGGAAGTAGCTCCTTGGTTGCAATTGGTAACAACCTCTCCATGAAAACATGACAATCATGGCTCTTCAACCCCTGCAACTTTGAATTTTTGGGATCGACACATCTACTCAGATTTCTCGCATAGCCATCTGGGAGTTTGAGGCCTTTCAACCACTCACACAAGGCCTTAACCTCTTCTTTACCCATTTGATAGGGAGCGTTCGGCATAGTTTCAGTGCTAGTCCCATCTTGATGATGAGTTTTTTGAATGTTTAGCCGACGGCGCTTGCAATGGGTGGCTTGGTCCCTACGCGAGTTCTTATCATCCTTGGTCTTGCCTTTGACACTCATGATGGTATTCAACACTTGATCAAATACATTCTTCTCAACATGCATGACATCCAAGTTGTGTCGGATTTTAAGATCTTTCCAATACGGCAACTCCCAAAATATGCTTCTCTTGTTCCAATTGTGAGACTCTAACTAACCATCAACACGGTTATGTTGTTCCGTGGAGCTCGGGAAATTACATACACGATCCCAAATTTGTTCCCCACTCAATCGAGGGGGTGGAGGTGAATTTTCTTCCTTATTCTTTGAGAAAGCGCTCTTATTTTTTCGAAATGGATGGTTCTCTGGGAGAAATTGTCTATGACAATCGAACCAAGAATGTTTCCTACCATGTTGTAGCCATCTAGCCTTTGTGTTCTCCATACAGTAGGGACAAGACATTTTCCCTGATGTGGTCCAACCAGAGAGCATTCCATAGGCCGGAAAATCGCTTATGGTCCACAACACGGATGCCTTCATTTTAAAATTTTGCTTCTTGGAGACATCATATGTGTCAATCCCAACCTCCCATAAATGTTTCAACTCATCGATTAACGGTTGCAAGTAGACATCAAGATTGCCCTTTGGACTTTTCGGCCCAGGAATTAACAGAGTCAGAAACAAGTATTGTTTCTTCATGCACAACCAAGGCGGCAAATTATATGGAGTTGCAATCACCGGCCAACATGAATACGTCCGACAAAGCTGAAAGGTGCAAAACCATCTGCATAGCCCCAACCGTGCGTTTCGGGTTGGACGCAAATTCTTATGAAGGGCATCAAAATGCTTCCACGCTTCATCGCACACGGATGAACCATAGTTCCATCTTCACGTGCATTCGTTGAGTGCCAACTCATGTGCTTCGCAGATGTCTTAGTTGCATATAATCTTTGCAACCTCGGCCCGATTGGGAAGTAAATCAATTGCTTGTGTGCAATGCGTTTCCCACGCAACGTCGTTTTAGCATACCTATCGGCTCCGCATTGGTCACACTTATCTAAGTCGGCTTTCTCCTTCCAAAACAACATGCACCCATTGGGACACGCGTCGATTCTCTCATGTGGAAGTTCTAAAGCACCAAGCAATTTCTTCGCTTGATAGTATGTGTCTGTCATCTCATTGCCAGGGGGACATACGTCTTTCATCAACGCTAACAGACTGTCCACGGCTTTATTTGGGAGATTGTACTCACATTTTATGTTAATCATCCGTGCGACAACCGACAACAAAGACGTGTCGCTACCTTCATACAGAGGCTTTTTGGAGGCATCGAGCATTTCTAAGAACTTCTTAGTCCCTTCCTCTGGCTCATGTTCCCTCGTATCATCCCCGCAACTCAAAGGCATATGGCCCATGGCATCGGTGATCATTTCTTGGATAGTGTTGAGCCCTCCAGTACTAGAAGACCCATCAACCACAGTGTTAAGAGTTTGGCCACTACCCTCGAGAGTGGCAAAACTCTCCCCGTGACTTATCCAAACATGATAATTTGGCCGAAAGCCGTGTTTGTACAAATGTAGCTTCACAATATCCTCGTCAATGTACTTCACGTTTTTACATTTGCTACAAGGACACCTAAGTTTACCCAAACTACTCCATTGTTTTGCAACAGGTATAAATTCTTCATTCACCCTACGTACGAATTCCACACTAAGATATTCACCATCATGTCTTTCATACATCCATTTTCTACTACTCTCCATTATGTATTTAGCTGCATACAATGTATACATTATTGTAAGGGATTAAGTTACAATTAATTAAAGCAAATACATAATTTCCATGAATATAGTCTTTTTGACATCTACAACTAAGTTATGTCACCAGTCAAGAGGATCCTGCTATTATACAAGTAGAGTGTGTTTGTTCCTGTTAATATATGATTGAAAATGACTTTCATGAGTCGTACCAACTCTCCTTTATTTGTCTGGTTCACCAAAAAGTAGCGCAATCTCAGCAGTGAAATTGCGCGAGGTCTGTAATGCTTTGGGAGTTAGAAGCATATCAGATTCAATACAATGCAGTGTTTCTATTGTGCAGCCTGGTGGGCATCAAGACAAGGTGGGAATGAGAGAGAAGCTTATAGTAAAGGGTCTAATAGAAATCGTGTTGGGCTTTCTTGCATGTAAGATTCATAGATCCTTCAAAGCATCGTGTCTTACTTTGATGGACCTACGAATCTTACATGCAAGAAAGCCCAACACGATTTCTATTAGACCCTTTACTATAAGCTTCTCTCTCATTCCCACCTTGTCTTGATGCCCACCAAGCTGCACAATAGAAACACTGCATTGTATTGAATCTGATATGCTTCTAACTCCCAAAGCACTACAGACCTCGCGCAATTTCACTGCTGAGATTGCGCTACTTTTTGGTGAACAAGTTCAAATAAAGGAGAGTCGATACGACTCGTGATAGTCATTTTCAAACATAGATTTTTAGGTCACAAACACACTCTACTTGTACACTAACAGGATCCAAACTCAACATGTTTTCATGACATCTATAACTAAGATACTACAAACTAAGTTACTAAATGGATGTGACATAATTAATAATAATTAATGTCTACATTTGGAGTTATGAGTAATTAAGTTAGAAATTAGGTTAGATCAGCAACAAGTTTACGCTACCAACTTCGTTGGATAGCTTAATCAAAGGCAAGTCTCTAAATGCCAATTCAACCTTGTTGTGATGAAAAAATTGTCTGAGTTATATGTAAGGGTAATCAACCGGTTGTGACGTAGCAAATGTCGATCGTTTTACATTTAGCATCCCAACCAACTTTCTAAATAACACTAAATAAATGAAGATTGAGTTCTTTGGTGTTCATTTTAAAACTGGTTGGGATGCTAAAAATAACGATCGACATTTGCTACATCACAAGCGGTTGATCACCCTTACATATAACTCCGACAACTTGTTCATCACAACAAGGTTGAATTGGCATTTAGAGATTTGCATTTGATTAAGTTATCCAACGAAGTTAACAATCATAAATTCATTCCTAATCAAACATAATAACTAACTCACTTACTAATAACTACCAAAATCATCCTCAACTAAAACTAAGCTACTTAAATAGTTGTTGAGTACTTACGTAGCAACTTGTTCAAACTAAACCTTAACTTATTCTAAATCCAAACCAACCATAATAACTAAGCTACTTAAATTAAGTTAAGCAACGAAGTTGGCAGTCGTGTAAATTTGTTCCAAACCAACCATAATAACTAACTCAATTATTAATAACTACCAAAACCATTCAAACTAAACCTTAACTTATTCTAAATCCAATTAAACTAATTAATTAAACTAATATTAAACTAATTATTTAATTAATTTTTTAGCATCCATAATAACTAACTCAATTAAACTAATATTAAACTAATATTAAACTAATACTAAACTAAACCTTAACTAATATTAAACTAATATTAAATCCAATCAAACTAAACCTTAACTTATTTAATTAACCAAACATATACAATCAATTAAACATCCTATAATTAATTAAACTAATTATTCATAACCTAATTACTAATTAATTAAACTAATTATTCTAAATCCAATTAAACTAATTAATTAAACTAATTATTCTAAATCCAATTTCAAACCCTAATCTTGATTAACACTAAACACTACCCTAAATTTGAATATCTAAACATAACCACACTAAAATTACTCAAATAAATTACTCTAAAACAACAATATATATGAATTTTAAAATTAAACATCAACAATTTAACATCATATACTCTCACTTTACTAACCAACAATAATCTAACTTTAATTTCAAACTCTAACATCCTAACACTATAATAAACTCCAAACATTCATAATTCACCCTAAAAATTTACATTCAAAACACAATTCTAAATTGAATTTCAAACCCTAAACTTGACTAACACTAAACACTACCATAAATTTAAATTTCAAACAATAACCACAATAAAATTACTCAACTAAATTACTCATATACAACGATATATATGAATTTTACAATTGAAAATCAACAATTTAACTACAAAAATTAATCAGGGGACTCACATTGGTCGGTGGTAGCGTGAGCAGTGCGCGCAGTGAAGGTGGTCGTCGGTGGTAGCGGCGTGGCGTTGTGGTCGTGGCGAGTGAAGGTGGCTGGGGTCGGGGTGTGAGAGAGAGGAACGACGAGAGGAACGACGAAGAGAATTCAGAACCAGAGCGTAAATGTTTGGGATTCTGCCCGTTGTCGCATTAAAAGGGCCAGCGACCGATACGCAGCGACCGATAGCGTATCGGTCGCTGGCGCAGCGACCGATACAAAGTCAGACGAAATAAATGTTACCGTTGAAAAATTAATTGAACGGCGCGACCGATATCCAGCGACCGATATGGTATCGGTCGCTGGACTAGCGACCGATACGGAGACTTTTGCTACCGATACCATATCGGTCGCTGATTAGCGACCGATACGGTATCGGTCGCTACGTATCGGTCGCCCGTGTCGATTAGAGCGACCGATACGTATCAGTCGCCGTAGACGTTTCATGTTGTGTTTATATATAGATAATGAAACGACTAAATTTCATAAACAAAATATCAAATTTGTTCAAATTTAATTTTATATTAATTTATCGACTAATTAAACATTAATTATTTTTAATTAAATTTTTGATAAAAGTAATTACATAAATGATAGAATAAATTAAAATAACTAAATTATTTAAATTATTAATTGTGAAGCCTGCATATTTTTTTAAATTATTTTATCTAAACTCAAATTCAACATTGAAAACCAAAGAGTGTAGCTTTCACCTCATCAATATTTTTTTAAATTATTTTATCTAAACTCAAATTCAACATTGAAAACCAAAGAGTGTAGCTTTCACCTCATCAACACACTCAGTATGCTCTAACGACATCCTTGGTAAAAATAGAAGTTTGTGGTAGAATGACATTTTGGGTCAGGATCTCGCCTCTCTCCGTTGCCGTCCCCTTCATTCAAATTTGAGCGCCACTGCCAAACCATTCAAATTTCCACCTTCCTCCACTCTCTCTCTCTCTCTCTCTCTCTCTCTCTCTCTCTCTTCAATGGAGAAAAGGCTCCGTTCATCTCTGCAAACTTCAGCAGATGCATTCCTCTCATCCGCCATTAAACTCACCTTCAAATCCGCAAAACCCTCCTTAAAAACCCTAATCCATAACATCAAACCCTCCTCAGATCTCTGCACTTCTATCCCACTCTATCTCCACTCCTCCATCTCTAAATCCATCAATTCCTTCAAAAACCCATCATCAAATCCCCCAACCCCATCTTCACCCCCATCCAAAAAACTCCGCAGACCCTCTCGGAATTCTCATTCCACCACTTCGCAGGGCGAAAACCCTCAAGAAACCCTCCGAAATTCCCTCCTTTCCAACCTTCAAATCTATGCCCACATTGCCCTACTTTGTGTTAAACACCCAAAAGGGGTGTTTTCCCACCAAGATTTGTTCCCAGCTGTGCAGGAATTGCACGACAATTTGATCCTTTTCGAGTCGGATTCGGTGTTGTTGAGTGAGATTTCGAATTTGTGTGAAGAATGGTGGAAGGGGGAGTTTGTGGGTCGAGAGATGTTGATCTCGCAGTTTCTTCCGTTTCTTGTTTCGAGGTCTTTGACATTGAGGAAGAAGGTTGATGTTCGTAGGGTTTATGCTTTGAGAGATGCATTCATGCTGTTTGATTTTGAGGATGAGAGTATAGAAGACTTGAAATTGTTGCTTGTTAGATGTGTGATTACCCCTTTGTATTTGAAGACTGAAGATGGAAGAAAGTTCATTGCTTTTATATTTGGATTGAGTATGCAATTGTTGAAAGAGTCCTTGGCATTGATCAAATCCCAAATCCCATTTGGAAGGAAGTCGATGTTGGAGGCTTATGGGGAGATTGTGTTTAGGGGTTGGAAGAGTGTGGATGGTGATTTACGGACCGAGATCGAATTAGGGTTCTTGCAGGGTTTGATTGAGGGAGCAACCCTAGCTAATTCCCCCTCCTTAGCAGCTTCCATCCGTAGGGTTTTGGGTGCATTTACTAACCATAGAACTGTTGATGGTGTCGAAAAGCTCCTTTTTCGCCTCGTTGAGCCTCTCATTTTTCGCTCCCTACAGGTTGCAAACTCGAATGTTCGTCACAATGCACTTCACTTGTTCCTGGACGTGTTCCCTCTCGAAGACCCGGATGCTACCAAAGAGTCTAAGGACACCTTGCTCGACAAGCAGTTCTTCCTGTTGGAGAAATTGTTGAAGGATAGTTGTCCGGAAGTGAGGCTTGTTGCGGTCGAAGGTTGTTGTCGAATACTTCATTTGTTCTGGGAGATCATTCCTTCTTCGACAATTACCAAGATGATAACCATCATTTTCGATGACATGACCCGTGATGTATCCAACGAGGTTAGACTTTCGACACTGAATGGAATAAGTTATCTGATTGGCAATCCTCAAGCTCATGAACTACTCAAAGTTCTCCTACCAAGATTAGGAAACATGATTCTGGATCCTTGTTTGCCTGTTCGGGTTGCTCTTGCTGATCTCTTGCTGCTAATTATGGATGTTCGCGGGTTCCAGTTTAATAAGGTAGAGAAATAATGGCTTAGATTCATCCGCTAGGTATATTTCTGGTTTCATTTTGTTAATTACTAGCTTTGATTTCGATTCAGGTTGTCAGCTTAGATGTTTTGCTAACTACCCTCGAAAATGATCAACCCCCTGTTGCTCAAAAGATTACACAACTGCTACTACCATCTTACTTCCCATCAAAAGTCGACAAAGCAGAAGCATGTACTCGGTTTGTCACGCTTGTTAAGCGGGCTCCAATGTCTGGAGCAAGGTTGTGTGAGTTTGCTGGAGCAGAAGGAGCATCGTCCAAGTACCTCCTCGAGCTTGTCAGAGTTCTTATGAATCTTGTTCTGTCACCCGATACAAAAGATGTCGACCTCAATAAGGGTATATTTGTTGCTCTATCTCATCTTTGCAGCACCCTAATGAAGGAGTCATCTGCTAGAGTAGCTCTTAAGGACTTGTTTTCAGGCGAACGGCTCAAGGGTTTATTGTCAGCTTCCACTTTGGGGAATGCTCGATCTTCCCTGTTTGAGATCATTTCTGTCGTCTCTCCTCCAGTCACGGAGAGTGGACTGTTTCGAGAATGCATGTCGTTTGTGACAAACTGTCGTGGTTTGTCTCAAGATATTGAAAGGCAAGCAGAAGTGCGGTCAGCTCATAAGTTGGTCGTAGCAGCAAATAGGTTTGATGACATGTTTGAGGCTTTGACCGCCCTCCTGCAAGAAACTGCAGTTGAGTGTGGTGAATACTTCAGCGTTGAAGTACCAAGGGAGCTTATTCCATCGACAAAGCGGAAGAAGACTGGCTCTGTTAAAATGTCAGGAAAAGGGAAACGTGGGGATGGAAAGCGACCCGTAACTTTCAAGGATAAGTACCAAAATGCAGTAGGAATAGCATGGCAAATAAAAGATTTGTTATCATCCGAAAGCAGCCGAAAAGCTATGTCCAAGTCCAAGGCTTTCAAAATGGCGGTTGCTTCCTTGAAATTGATTTCTGAAGTCAGTTTTGAACACTGTGCCTGTTGTGATTTCATAGATTCGTCATTGGTTGATGCATATATGGCCCTTTCTCTGCTCATTTCTGTTGAAAACATTAGTGCTGATGATGTTGGAGAGCATAGCAACAGGAAGACTAAAAGGCCGGAATCCGGATCTTCTCTAGAGGCAAGTGACATTAATCATCATTATCTTTAGTCGAAATGCGGTTACATCTTAGACAACTTGGTTGGAGATTGATTTAATTTAATAGGTTCGACCTTGCCCATATGATATGACAGCTTGTTATCATCATTGGAGATGTTTAATTGATGTCTAACTATAATCAGATAGTACTGTCATTATCCCCGGGTTCTAGAGTATTTATTTACTCAAAATGTCAAAAATGTCGATTGTTTACTGTATCCTTTCTTTGCATTTCAGCAAGTAGCTTTGGTAGAGACATTAGACCATCTTCTCAGTTGTGCAGAGAGAGTATTAAGTGCTGGTGGCTTGGCAAAATTTGGATCAATGTTTTCAGGGTGTAAACAATGTGAGCAAAGGACTTCTGCTTCTAACAAGAAAAGGCATGTTAACTCTCGGCGTGATGCTTCTTGTTCTTCTGATGATGGTGAGTAAATTTATTACGGTCATGTGAATCGTTCAGTCATGCCCTAGTTTGCCGTGGGTGTCTTTGCAGAAATTTATATTTCATCGTGTAAATCCAAATACACCAATTTCACTCAAAAGATTGTCGTTCTGAGCTTTCTTTGCTGTAAGATTCTTCAAAATTTCTCTCAGCATCGGTAACCTTATCAGGGTTCTTGGCTTTTCTTGCTGAATTTTTCGTTTTGACTTTAGCGTACTTGACTTAAATTTTATGGGTTCCTTGTTTTAGCTGTAATCTTGTTGATGTAGTACTGCTATAGTTTTCTGCAAATTGGGTTTATTGCTAAACCCAGCTCATATTCATTTGATGGATGTGGTACTTCTTTTCACCTATGAAAGTATGAAGTGCAAACTTTCCCTTCAATTAGACATAATTAGTACAAGATATGTTTCCTAAATTGACTCAAAACCCACAAATTGGAAACATATATCTCCAGCTATCTTTGACCTAAATTTGAAATACAGTACCAAATTTACGTGAATATAAATACCTAAGTACCCAACTACACACGTATGCGAGGAGCTGGTGTGAATTGAGTGGTATAGTATATTTGCGTGCGTCACTTGGTATATAAGGATCACCAACTCTGCGTCTAATTTCTGCGTTTATACTTTCTTTAGGATCTGGGTTTTCATACCGAACGAGGATACTAAACATTGTGAAGATCCTCACAGCAGTTCTGAAGTTCATTGTTGATATTGCTGCGCTCAAACTACTTTCCCAAGATGATCAGCAAAGTAGGTGTCTGAGGTTCACATCTGCGTATCTGCAGAATATGATTTCTACGTTAAAGCGGACTTTCAACGATGAATTAAAGTTTGAGGAAGAGCAGGTGGGAGAAATCCATGCGTGCTTGAAAAGCTCCTTCAGTTATGGAGCCAAGCTGCTGAATGCAGTCCTTGCAGGTGTGACTGAAGATTCTCCGGCACCCCCAGATGCGTACGATGTTGCCAACCATTTGCTTAATCTGACCGCCTCGTCTGAGCTGTATTGTGGGCCAGTTTACGCATCACGGTTGGTTACTCTAGCAAAGCAATGGCTGCCCGATGTAATTCTGGGATTGGGATCTCGGTGCATACTGAAAGACTCGTCTTTGGAAGATATCGTATCTCAGCATGTCACTGATGAAGGTGAAATGCATATCCATCCATGGGTTTCAATTTTGGCTAATATCGAGTTTCATGAGATGATGAGACGCGCAGCAACCTTAGATGAGGAAGAGGATGATAAACCTGATGAAAACGAAGAAAAACTCCCGGCATTCAGGAAGCTAACTGAATCGATGATTCAAGTGTTGAGGATGAACCATGAGATGCTAGACATTGTAGGGCTAATATTTCTCATTGGGTCCGCTACCGGGTTGCAGACAAAAGACTTTTGCCTGGCATCAGGGCTTGTGCACTTTGTTTTCATCAAGTTGGTGAGGCATGATGAAACCGAAACATATCTGGGGAAGCTTCCTATGATTTCGGCGTATCTACAACAGCAGCTATACCCTCGATTCGAGGCTTGTCTCGAGGAAGCAGACGACAGTACTGGAGATGATGAATTGCAGCAACTAGCATGCATCAAAGATTTGCTTGAGCCTGTGTGGTTGTATTCATGTCAAATGAAAGATGATGACGTCGCGTGATCTCATCTGCATCTTCATGTTAAGTTGCAAACATCAACTTGTGATGTCTGTAGAGTGGAGTCTACTTGAACATAGTAACTTATTTCATGTACAAAAAGAGCAACAATTAGCCTTGTAGTTCAAGAAAAACTCACCTTGAACATGAGGTGGGAATGCTTTCAAGAAATGAATTCTGGCATGCCTTGCTCAGGAATTGTGCTGATTTAGCATCTTACCTAGTCTTTTTTCCCCCCCAATAGGTAAGTACATATGTTAAGCAACCTTTCTCTCAAGGGTTCTGCCTAACCTACCTTCTAGAAAAATTTCCTTGGATAAAGAAAAGTTTATTTAGTTTATGTTTCGGATAGATTATTAATAGTTGATCCATTCAGGGAATGTTACCAAGATTTACTTAGAATCTTGGATTGACATTCAAGCTCTTCAACACTCTTTTAGTTGCAATGTAAATTTTATGTACCAATAAGCACCCTTGAGTGCTTGGCATAACGTTTGAGTGGTTGCAATGTGAATGTGAGGCTATGAGTTTGAGTCTTGAAAGCAGTTTCTTACAAAAATACAAGGTAAGATTTGCTTACATTACATCTTTGTGGTGGCCCCCCAACACTTTTGTACACCAACATGCCTTTTTGAATAAGTACCCATGAATACTAATCAACGATTTAGTCTTTTTGGTTTGTAGGTATTCAGGGCGGTCAGGTAGGGTACCCATAAGGTAAAGACGAATACCCATTAGGCCATTACTTTGTCTTTACCCATTTTTGCTAAAATTATCACACATAATAGGTCGGGTAAATGCAGGTACCCGCGGGTAGGGGTGGAAGAAAAATCTGGAACCGGCACACCGAACCGGAAATCGAATTTAAAAAACCGAGAACGGGCAACACCGAACCGGTTTAGAAATCTGGTGCACCGCACCGGAAAAACCGGATACTAAACGGGGCGGTTCCGGTTTGGGATATTCACACCGCCGAGGAACCGGCACCGCACCGTTAATTTAATTAAATACATATATATATAAATTTTGGTTTAAAAAAAATTCTACCCAAAAATTAATACAAAAATAATATAAATTAACTAGTTAAAAAAAAGAGAACATTAGGTGTTAATGTGTTATTGGGTTGGGCTTATGGGCTAGTAAATTTGGCTCTATGGCTCACACTCCTCACAGTCTCACTGAGACACTGACCGTCGAGCAAGGGGAGGGGGGAATTAGATTTTAGTATTTCAAATTTTCATTTTCCAGTTTAGGGTTTAGGGTTCTCACTTTTTTTTTTGATTAAATAGAGATTTTTTTTTCATTAAATAGATATTTTTTGATGTTTGATAGAAATTTATGCGGTTCCGGTTCACCGGTGAAACCGCACCGTTAAAGCCGGTGCACCGATTTTTTAAAAACCGTGTAATTCGGTTTCAGTTCCAGCTTATGGTTTTCGCGCACCGTTTCATCCGGTGCACCGCTTCGGCGCACCGAAACCGCACCGTTTCCACACCTACCCGCGAGTTTAGGTTTTATTGCCATCATATATGATGCAGGGAAATTAATAAATGAATTATGAAAGTGAAGGTTAATAAAACGACGATTAATGAAAGGGAATGAGAGTGAAGTATTTCCCCTTCTTCTCATCACTTCATCTTCCATTTATTTTCCCAAACATACCCATTTAATTCCTTATTAATTGTTATATTTGAAAATTATTCAGTCAAATTTTAAAAATTTTGATTATAAATTTCTCAATATATATAATTACTTAGGCCCTGTCAAATTCATGGGTAAAAAACAGTTGGGTAAAAGTCAAATTTTGGTAATTTTCGGTAATTTTTGGTAACTTTTGGCAAATTCTGGTAACTTTTGGCAAATTGATGCCAATATATCAAAATTAATTTTTTTTTGGTTTTTTTAAGTTTAATAATTTTTGATAATTTTTGATAAGTTTTAGTAAATTTAGGTAAAAACTGGTAAATTTGGGTAAGTTAGACTTACCCATTACCCATTGACAGGGCCTTATTATATAAAACTACTACCGTGATGTACATAACAGAAAATACTATCCGAAAAGTATGATTGACTGTTCTTCATAAAACAATACTAGTCTTCTGACCCGTGCGTTGCACGGGACACTATTAGATCCATCTTTTTTTTTGTTAAAATTATTTGTATGATAAATTTGTTATAGCTTGTACGTTTTTTAAAATATGTTCTTTCTTTATTTAATGGAAATTTGAATATTTTTGTCAACTTCATTTAAACTCATAACTAATTTTACAATTGTTCTTTAATTTTAATACATAAATCCCTCTCAAATGAATGTATACTTATGTTATTACAAATTAATGCAGTTTTATTAGCCTCATTAGCTAAAGAAGTTAGGAATTACATTATTTAAAAATTCTAAAGCAATAGTTCCTCTCTTTTTTTTAAAAAAATAAATGAAGTAAACATTAACAATTCATAGATTGATGGTATGATTATTCATATAAATTGTTCATAATGCATATATATGAATTGAAGTAGAATATACAGTACGTTAATGACAACTTATGACATTGTACCTCAAAAAAAAAAAAAAAAACTTATGACATTGAACTCTTTGATTTTTTTTAATTAAAAACTCTTTGATAGTCTTATTAGCCAACAATTAAATTAATAGTTTAGAAAAATTTTGTTTGAAAAAAGTTTAGAAATTACTTTAAGTAGACCAAGTGATCATTGGTAGATAGGAAAAAAGATAGAAATTTTAGGAAAATTATTGAGTAACAAAAATAACAACTTAAACTGCTTAATGAACAATTGTCTACACAAAACTAAATAATTAAATAGATAGAGTATGTATAAATAGAAAATAATTCATGGGTTATAATTTTAAAATTTAATAAAAAAATGATATGCTATTTAATAGATGAAATCTAGGGAATATATATAACAATAATTGGTTATAACTTTAAAATTTAATTAAAAAAATGATAGGCTATTTAATAGATGAAATGTAGGAGCTACATTAGATATTACTTTACCAACATATCTCACATAGACGAAAGTGAAGAAATATAAAATTGAGTTAATATATGAAAGGATGTCAATTATTGTGATTCTATTGTTAGAAAATTGTACCAAGCATTTTAATCATCAACTCAAACATATTAATTGTGATCGTTAATAAAGCAAGTTTGACTATCTTACATATATTACGATACATATGGAGGAAGAAGTTGAACACTTAATGATGATAGAAAATGGTGGTAATTAAAACGAAGCAGAAGATTAAATAAATAAATAAATATTTTTTAAAATTATAAACACCTCTATTTATATAAGTATGAAAATGCTTACTAAGATGATAAGATGTTTATATTAAACTAAAGTAGCTAAACTAAATTAAATTGTAACTAAAATAAAAATATAAATTTATTACAATGTTATTTTGAATTTGTTAAGACAAATAAATTAAAATCCATTAGAACCAAACGTTACAATGTTACTTATCATTTTGCTTCTCAATAAAATTGACCATTATGTTCAATCTTTAATTGACATTTAAATACATACATAAATTAATAGCTATATTATATTACTATGACAATATATATGCATATGATTTTGTAAAACTGAAAATGTGACAAATTCTAACGTGTCAATCAATTATTAATATATGACACCTAAAATTCAGTTCATAATATTTCATATGTATCAATTCTTTTCAATCAATGTTAACATGCAGTTTCATTACATTAACTAAATGTAAAAACGCAATAATCCAAGCATCTAAACAACAATGCATGTAGTTTAAGTGAAAACACAAACAAAATTTTAACATATTTACATATGTAGTGGCAATTAAAACATAACTTTTTTTTTAGTTCGAAGTAATACATAACTTCATGATATAAAACAAATCTACATAATAGTTAGTGGAACAAAGTTGATAAATCTTAAAATGATCGAAATGAAAATAGAAACTCACTCTTTAAAGCAAGTGAAGACACCCAAATTGAAAGTAGAAGCTCATGAACCAAACATTTTTCAACCTTCAAAATAGATTTGCCTTCTTCATATGACAATTACTGCAAAATAGTAAAATGAAATGTATAATTATCAATCTTATTAATCTAACAACAGCAAAACTAATACTAAAATTTGAAAAAAAAAACCTTAGATTCGATAGGATAATTGTATTGAAAGGACAAAGAATATATTTTTATGCTAAATGAGTAGGTTGTCACAAACAATTGATCCAACCATTTATACACCATTTTTTTAGGGGATTTATACACAAATCGTTAGAGATATCAATGGACATCCATGAAGACATAATATCCATAGGTTACAAAATTTAATTTGAATACATTAACTCTATTTGTAACTTAAAATATATTAACTTATTTTGTAACTTACAACATTTACTATTAATAATTAATAATTATTTTATAAAATTTAAACTTGATATTAATATCTTTGTAATTGAAAAGGAGAACAGAAAAAACAATAATTTGTTTGGAACAGAAATTAGGTTATATGTTGTATCTTAAACAAAAATTTGAAAGACATTTTATGAAAGTCAAAGTTGATTGAAAGCCAATGCATGGCAAACGTTGCTACAAACATGAGTAAAATGCTATATCTCCTTCCAAAAAAATGTAAATGAATTTAATATAATGTCTTTTCAAAGATAATATCACTTTAAAAGCCACATATTATCACCATAACATATGAAATTAATTTTCTCTCCTATTACTCTGTGCAAAGTCTAAATATTTTTTTAAATAGCATAAGTGGTCCTTTTATATTAACATATTTTGATATTAACACATTTTTTTATTAAATTAAGGTCAATCAACACCTTATCTATATTAATTTATCATTTTACTGCTATATATTTAATTTTATACAATTTCCCTTTTTGTTAAAAAGAAGATTACTTTAATAAATATTCTCTTATAAATATACTCTATTTTATATGGAAGTAGTTTTTTTTTAATATTATGATATTTTTATAATAGTTAGGTAATATTATTTATTAGTTGTTAACTTGTAGTAACTCTCATTGTAAATTAATATATATAAAATAACTTTTCTTTAAATTTTCATTTCAGTATGTTTATAATATTATATTTTTAAGTAGTGGTATTTTTTCATTGTTAGAAAGTTAGTAGTAACTTGCCACATCAATTAATATATACAAAAGAATGTAATTAATGTAAGGAAAAAGGTAAAAGTAACTAATTAATATTTTCCAAAAATACCCTTATAAAATCACATAAATTTCACCATTGCCCTTTGTACCCAGTTTTATAATATATATATATATATATATATATATATATATATATATGATTATGTAAAAAAATTATGAATTACAGAGTAATATTAAAAACCATAATAGATGAAATGGAGAGGGTAAAAAGAATAAAGAGGACTCTCCCCCTCGCCCTTCCCTCCCTCGATCCAAACACACTGCCCTCAAAACCAAGGCGGAAAAATCAAAAGAGAAACACGAGAAAGACAATCGGATGAAAAAATATCCTGAAAACATATGGCGGAGCAACTTCTCGACTTCCCGCTTACCTTCTGATTGTCGATGATATACACAAACTCAATGCTACTTGCCATGGCAACTGACTTTGCTCCTCCCTTTTCATCCCCAGCACTAGAAATTTGAGGTATCAAAACACTTGTCAACTCAATTACATCATCCAGCTTTATCTGCTTTTCTTACTTAATCAAAGTTTCTTAATCTTCAGCATCTGGGGTGCACAATCGTTTGTGGGTTTATGCTGTTCATCGATAATTTAGAATGCTGAGGCAAATCCATTGTTATGGAAACTATTATGGTTCTTTCAAATTGCCATTTGCTGCTCTCTACAACTCGAATTCTTCCAGGTTGTTTGTTTATCTTTCCCACTCCTTGAATTTTGCGATTGCAATGTTGCTTCATTGATGGGGTTGTGAATTGATGATATTGGATTATTGGGACTGGATTTGTGGACTGCTCTTTGTGAAGAATTTGGATGTTTCTAATGCTTGATTAGGAATTTTATGTATTGTGAAAGGTTTGGGAGGAATTTAGATAGTGGGTGTCTGAGTTAGAGTGAAAGTTTAGGGGGTGTTTGGCTAGTGGCTACCCAACTTTTTGGGTAGCTTTTAACTTTTTGATCAATGTTAGAAAGCTACTTGAAGTGTTTGGTTCAAGTAGCTTTTTATATTAGCTTTTTGTAGCCAATAAGTTTGTTTCAAAAAGCTACATATGAATCCTTTTTGAGTTGGCTTTTCACAAAAAACTTCCTTACCAAACAATTTTCCTACAATTAGCTAACCCAATTAGCTATCAACTAACAGCTAACAACTACCAGCTGGTTGCTAAACAGGGCCTTAATAGGGTGTGAATTTGATTATGGGATATTAGCAGATGATGCGGGTTCATATATTTTAATACATTTCCCTTTCTTTGTGATTTGGTAAGGTGGCATGTTGTTAGATAACTTCCTTCCTTTTAAATTTGGGACAAATTCAAGTCCGGGTCAAATTCGTGTCGGTCAAACTTGTTCAATGTCAAAAGTCGGATGATAGATTGATTTTGGGCCCCATGTTTTTTTGTTTGGGTCGGACATTTCGGACAAAACTTAAATCCGGGTTTAAAAGATAGAAAAAAGAGAAATATTGTGTTTGAGTATCCAGTCAATCCGATCAATGTCAAAATACGAAAGAAAAATCCATGATGAAAAAATTTGGGTATTCGGGTCGGACAAAATTTTGCCAGCTCTGCTTCTTTTTAACATTTTACCCTTTTGATGTTGTGTTGCTTGTGATTGTTAAGTACATTGAATGCTAGTTGGTTATTTATTGTTGTCCAAAACCCTAGATCCTTTTATATTTAAGGTTATTCTTTTTATTAGTGTTCATTGTGGGTGATCATCTCTTCACCGAGACGTGTTTGGTTTATCTTATGTATTTGTATTATAGGAAGGTGATTGCCGACATAAAAGTTACAAAAGATAATTCTACTAAGTCAAATGTGAAGAGAGCTCTCCTATCTGCTAAAAAGAGGGAAAGAATCAAGTTGCCTAATTATGGTGATGCACATAGCAGAAAAATGTATCATATTAGTGAATTTTTGAATCATCCAACTGGAGTTGAAGCAATGTTGAACATCAACGCTTTGGAAAGCTATGTCCCCCTTGATGACAAGACATATAGGTAATCTTTCTTTCCTTCATTGTATTATCATGTTGACTTAATTCTAAGTACACTGGTTCTGATCCCATCGATTGATTGCAACTTGTATGCCTTTTGTTTTCATTAAACACCTTCACTGTGTGCAAACAAGAATTTTAATTGTTACGGCATAAGGAATCAAGTTTATGATAATTTCGGCTAGTGATTGGGGTTTGCAGGGGTTCATCGAAAAGGAAAAGTCTTTACCTGAAAGCAGATTCTAGTTAAACATTTGATTTTGTCATGAGCGCATCTATGTGCGTAAATACGCGGAAAATATAAACATATTTTTCAATAGCTACTCATAGCTCTGTGACTGTAATACAAGAAATGACTTTCTCCTGGAACATCATCTTCTTCTGCATTTCCTCTTTTTCTTCCCTTTTCTTAGGGTTTCTAATCTTGTTCTCGGTTCACAACAAATTCATTCTTGGGACCCAGGTGCAAGATTCCACCCATCCAGCTTCTCAAATTTGAGGTGGCCCCTGTGCTGGACTTGCAAGTAAATCCTTCCACTGAAGGTTGCACAGTCGAGCTGTTGTCATGTAAGGTTAGTTGTCATCCTGAATTGATGTTTTTCAAGTTGTAGGTCCCAAACTGAAGTTTCTCAAAGCTGAGACGAATGATCGTTTGGTACTTTTAAGCTAACATCTGAAGAAGCTCGTGTGAAACTGAACTTTTGAACTTGAGTTGGCAAACTCATCTATGGATAGGTCACTTATCTTGTTTTATTCATGTTTCAGTTTGAGGGTTCAGAAATTATCGAAGGTCAAAACAAGTATTTCTCAGGTGTGTGTTTAATCCAAATCTAGGATTGTTGCAGTAAATAAACACATTTACTGCTCCTTTGCTGTTTTCGTTATTATGATCCTTTTTTGCGAGCTAAATAGAAGGTTTCAAAGGGAAGATCAGCATGGCATTCCAGCTCTGATAAAACA
The DNA here is from genome assembly GCA_029582165.1 of Portulaca oleracea. Classification (NCBI taxonomy): domain Eukaryota; kingdom Viridiplantae; phylum Streptophyta; class Magnoliopsida; order Caryophyllales; family Portulacaceae; genus Portulaca; species Portulaca oleracea. Next base: position 45,778,305 of record CM055873.1, read on the forward strand.
CTTAGTTGAGCAACTAATAATATTTAGCCTACTAGGTGGTCACTGTGTGATTTCTTATAGCCGTTTTCAATTGCAGCAACCATGAAAAATATCATGACATGGGAGGAAAATGGTTCGGAATCATTTCTGGATCTTGATGTCATGCTGAGTATCACTCTTCAGGTTGTTCATCTTTTCCTTCAGCACAACTCAATGAATCAATCAACAGAGTTTTGTTAACTGAATTTGATTCTGGAAAATGATCTCATGGTTCATTGTCTCACCTACTTGATGCACTGATTTGGTCTCTATAAAGGTGAAAATACCCAATATTTTGGTGAAAGAAGATGATGCGATTGAGTTGTCAGTAGCTTCATGATGGCAAACTATTGACAAATGCTATTTTCAGAACCATGGAAGCCGCACAAGTTTTTATTGATTGTGGTAGTGGCGTATGCTGTGCATGTAGTTAATGTGTAGCTATTCGAGATTAAATTGCCCTAGGTCTTAGGTTTGGGAGAACAGAATTTGAAGCTGAATTAGGGAACTTTTACTGCTTATGCAATCTTAGAGACATCCTCATTAACTATGATGTTTGTGTTCGTTTTGAAGAGACTATTGTATTTGGCTGTTTATATTCTACATTTTCCTTTCGAGAATCTTTTGCATGAGCTTACCATCAAGGCAAGTGTAGTGGCAATAATCTATTTAGTCGAAACATTGGCTGAATGGGCTAAAATTTGGTCATATGCAGATTCATACTCGGCCTTTTACTCTGCTCCCAGTGTCTGCAGTTGAAGGCCCTGGAAATTTGTAAGTGCATTAATAGTTCAACATTTTTGTCGTTCCTTGTGCACTTATGCCTTGGGTTGTTTTGAATTGCTTCATTATGTATTCATGTACGCATTTATTTTTGCTAGCTTAGGAAATAGCAATGCAGATAACCATATGCATATGCAAAGCAACAAAATCGAGTTGCATGTAGTCTGTGTCATAGAAAGTTGTCCACTAATGAGCTTCTGTCATCAACATTAGGAAGTTGCCTGATGCAAGGAATTTGAAATTCTGGGCTTGGCTTCTTCTCTATGTAGTTTGCACTTAGCAGCTGTAAATGATATCTTCTGTTTCAAAGTCTATATCTTCTGCAGTTTCATCTCAACTTGTCGTTACCGTTCACTTTTCTTAATTAATTTGTTTGTTTGTTTCTTTGATCTCTTATAGACATCTTTTTGGCGTGTAGAGTGATGCAGGCTCTCTTGGACAGGCTCGTTCCTGTACTTTTAGATAAATTGTTAGAAGACTATAACATCTGGGTTCAGAAACAGCACAGAAGTCTCCCATGAAATCACAATGCATTTTGTATATATGGTATGATCTATACCCCATGTATGATGAATGGTCGTTTCTTGTTTTGGTCTTCAGTCCTTTTCATGCGAGGCTATGCAATTTCGAATCCTCAACGCATTTCTACTAGAAAATAAGAAAATTATTTGGTCCTGTTTGATTTGCAGTGGTTTATTTATTATGGTGACTAATGACATTGAAAGAAATGTGGAAATGAGAGCATTGTTGAATTTATAACGACCAAAACATTGCCTGTTGTTGTGCTGTATCGATATGATTGAGAGCAGTGAAATATATGGCTAAAATTTGGTTGCACTGCCTATGTTTTTCATCTGTTATCGTGGCCATGATACTTGGTCAGTGTGGTGTATTTGGCGCTTAAGTAGAAAATTAGAATTTTAAAAAAAGTTATATGTTGGAAAATAAAATTTTCATAATTTGTGGGTACCCTGGGACCAAAACCTAACCCATGGGTGATGGTAGGGTTTAGTCCCTGGAAAAAAATTTTGAGGTCCTTTTTTTGGCGGAGGAGTGATGGACAACATAAAACAAAAGGGACTAGATCAACTGACATTTTCTAGCCTGAATTGCTAGATTGTGAGTTGAGCCTACCCGGGTTTGAGTTATCTCGACTGTCACATGACTTACTCTCTACTATATCGTTACAATGTTTCCATCTTTTCGGATACCTATGGACAATCGTCTTGCAGTAACCGAAGATCCTTTCTCTTGGTGGAAGTTGCATCGACAATGATCATTCGTTTGTTCGTTCCTTCTCTTGCTGTTCTTGCCTTTGGCATTTATGTATAAATGTTTGCTTATGTCAAAGTTTGTGAGCGTCACAAGTTCTCGCAGGCTTCATCCTTGGCGTATGGTTTATCCTTTGCAGGTGTACATCCCCATTCTCCTCACGCCAGGCTTGTTGGGACGTTGTTACGATGTCTTCATTTGCAGTGAAAAGTGAACAATTACCGTGCACTTACTTCCAACCCTTTTTGTGATGTCTTCTCTTGGTCATGGATAATATTTGATTATGGACGATTAGTTCCTCTTTAATTGCTATGCATGTATGCTTATTACTATCATGTAACATATTCTCGTCAGGCCTGCGGCCATACACTTCAATGGTTGTATTCAAGTTTTAGAATTTTGACCAATCAAGAAGCTATTTTTTCATACTTTAAATGTTGTGTAAGGTAGCCAATGATAATTAACACTGACATACTACTGTAATTCATATTGTCAAAGTTCAGATTATTCAGTGATATTTTTAAAGTTCGGATTATTCAATCTGTTACACGTTAATCCAATTTCCCTTATAAAATCATCATAAGTTTATCAATATTATTATAAAATCATAAACATTCCCTCAAACTACCAAATTTTTATGAAAATTCATCTCGTAAAAAAGTAAAAATTTAATATATATGATATCTAGGTAGGTGTACCACTGTGAACAATACAATATAATTTACGAATTTACATTGGAGAAATAGATAAATTTTCATAGGAAAATTCCACAACCAAACATTTCTCAACAATAATAAGGTAGGACAACTGTAAATTACTTACTTATCCTTAGTTCTCAAATAGGCAAAACAAAAAAAAAAAAACCCAAATTCGACCCAAAACAGCTCCTTCCAATTTCTCTAATCTCTATCCAAAACTCCCGTCAGAGTTCAGATCGAACCACGTCCACATTTGGGTGATTTTAGATACAGAGGAGGCAAAAAACAGAGAATAATGCTCCTTTCAATTTCGGAAAAACTCATTGTGTGCAAATTTCCGCATAATTTTCCCACCAAAAGATGTACAACCATTTCAGCGCGAAAGCAAGGTTTCCCCCAGAATTCAGAACCCACGAAGAAACCCCTGATCGAATTCAAGGTTTCCAACAAGATTTTAGCTCAATCCGCCATTGCAATTTTAGGGCTTGGGTTCGTCGATGCAGGGTAATGTAATTTCAACCCCCACTATACTTTCCTGATTTAAAATAATTTGATATCGAAGTAATTTCATAAATCGAATTTGGATTCTAAGCTGATCATGCGATCCGGTGTTATTGATTTTGGTTAGGTATAGCGGAGATTGGTCGAGAATTGGGGTTATCTCACAGGAAACTGAACAAGTGCTGAAAACTGCTGCTTTTGTAGTGGTTCCTCTCTGTTTGCTTCTCATTTTTTTGGTATCCAAAAACCCAGAAAATGAACAGTGAAACTATGTCAGTTTTTATTTTTTATGCCTGTATTTTGTGAATGATCATTTAGTCATTTAGATAAAGGGTGTAAAATGTAAATTGCTGCAGAGATTGTGAATGATATACTAAGGTTGCCCGTATTACTTCTGGGATATTCAGGGTGCAAAATTGTGTTTTGGAGAACAGTTCTAGTGGAAACTGACTTCAGTAGCCATTGATTGAGCAACCATGGTTGTTCTGAGTCACCCGTAAAATTCGTTGGTAGATGGATGTTATGGTAGATGTTAAGTTTTGGTAACTTTTAATAGTTTTGGTAGGTATTGGAAGATGAGTGAAGTAGCTATTGGTAAATGTGTAAGTTTTGGTGATTTTGATAACTTTCGACAAATATTTACCTGGATCCCGTTTATCACCCAATTTTATAAGCCGAGGATAGGGGAGTAATGTGGGCCTAGGCTGATGTGGCATGCTATTATTCGTTATTCACGAGTTGTGCTTGGTGGCGCTACACTAGAAACAGGTTAAAAGTTCAGCTATGCAAGTACAATTTCCCAGGTTGGGTTCGTCAAAAGTAAATATTCCTAGGTCCTAAAGTTGGTATTATTAGATTTCAAGTATCCTAAAAAGAAGTCTGATTCATTGTTCTCACCAGCAGCGGAAGGAGGTAGGCTTACAGAGCAAAACACTACACTAATCATCAGTTAAACTTGACCATTTCTTCTTCTGTTGCAGAATGATGTTTAAACTTCAAATTCTATTTTAATCAGAAGGCACCACTAAGCTGCTGATATCACAGAGTAAACAGCTAGAGAAAACAACCAAGTTTGGCAGCGCAAAACTTGAGTTAGAACACCAGCAGATGATATATGTCTTGATTCTGAGTCATTCCCAGTGTGTACATTCTTGGCATTTTCCTGTACATGTAAACTTGGAATGACCTTGTTGTCCAAAACTCGCTCTTTCTCAGCTACAGTGGCGTTTCCCTTTGAAGCAGAGGTTACTTTGGCATCAATCAGCTGTACCGGTGACATTGGTGGTGAAGGAGAGATTGGTATGTTCTCTTGGACTGAAGGCTGTGCATTCATCTCTTGAGGCGGGTTGTCTATTGGAATTGGAAGGGATATTGGTAATGTTGCTAAATCTCCAATATCCATCCAGGCAAGAAAGAAAAACATTCAGCTTTGTAGATCAGTATAGGTAAGTACAATAACGATAACATACAAACAACAAATCCCAGTATAGTCCCACAAATGCGGGGTCTGAAGGGATCCAGATGTAAGCAGTCTTCCTTCGATGCACAGGAGTGCATGAGAGGTTGATTACAGCGGAGCTAAAAAAGGGAATTTGCAAAGGTGTTTAATTACCTGGGCACAAAGTCAGAGGAGGGAGTGCTATGTAACAGCTAGACATAGACCAAGAAAATAGATGGGCAAACTGGGGTGCATTAGCTGCAATCACAGAGCAGAGACAGTGAAACCCGTCTCTGATGGCTAGGTTCACTGCTCTGCAACATGGCTCAAGGAAGATGTATTCACCTTCTTGATTCAGGCACTTGTCGAGGCGTAGGCTGTGAAATGAGCACCCTGAGCCTGGAACCAGGTACTGAGACCTAACCAAAAGTGGGAAAACACACAACGCCAAAGTAATATAGGGTAGTACGCTTTTGGTAGAGGACGTGATACCCCTTAAACTCATTGCATGTCCTGTGGAAAAACCATGTTGAATTTAGGTGTATATATAAGTGTTATATAGGAGAATTTGGATGCATATTCCCTTTATTGTCCCTTGTTGCTAGTTTGATTTTTATTGTTCTCTTTTTGTACCTCTGAAGGTATCTGCATTGGCCAGTCGGGGCATGTCGGTAATTTTCTGGTGCGCTTCACAGAAGTCATGAAAATGTGGAGGGTGCAAACTAGGAGGAGCAGAAGCTCATTTGAATCAAGCATGATTTAGAGGTACCCATTTTCACGTGCTGTTCATGCTTCTTTATTGTCACAGCAAAACCAAGAATTGTGCAGAAACAGATGTCTAATTTAATGTCTGATTATAAATTACACAAAACAAAAAGAAGAAAAACAAATCACCCTGAACGGGATGAATGATCGAGAACAAACACAAATAAATCCATACAACTGCAAACCCTCAAAAAAGAATGATCCTCACTCACACACTCACATATATTTTACATCACAAGAAAAGAAAAACGAATCTAGAACAACTTGACGAGCATGATGGCCACTGGAACCAAGAGGAGGGAGGGCGAGAGGCCAAGAGAAGGAACGGCTGCTGATGGGTTCAAAGTGGACCCACCGGCCCCGCCATCGCTTGATGTTGATGGAACTGTTGCTTGGGGTGTAGTTGGAGTGCTGTCTGAGACTGGTCCTAGAGCTGGTGTGGATGATGCAGGAATTGTACTCCCTGCATAGTTGTCAAATTCATTCCCAGTTACAATCTTTTTTCTATTTGTTTTTTTCGAGGGAATAAAAAATAACCATTTCTTTTTTTTCCCCCTCAAGTAAAAGAATAGCATTTAATTTGAGTAAGATTTAGTTACCTGAAGGGCCTGGAACAACATCAGCTGCAGGGGCGGCAGATGGAGTGAAGGCTGCTGGACCTGCAGATTACCATATAAGAATGTTAGTTCTGACGATCTTCCTTGTCAAAAAGGGTGGAAGTTTTCAATATTTGGCAAACATGTCCACACCAAAATGGTGTCATCTGGATAGTTGAAAAGAGGCTTTTTTCCCAACTTAGATTGTAATAGTAAAATGCTTCATTGAACCTCCTCTGCTTCTTTTTCATGGATTAGTAGGTAACGAATGTTTTTTTTTTATAAAAAAATTTTTGAGATAGTTGGAACTGAACTCTCTAAATTCCAAAATTTAGAGGTAAAATCGCTACATCCTACCCCTCTATCTCTCACCAGGTGGTGGGATTTTAGAGTATTGGTTTTGGTTTTTTGTCCGAAAGGGTGAAATGTGATAATAAAAAGCAATCAAGTACCTGGAGCAGGGACAGGAGCACCAGCTGAAGCTGAAACCAAACCAAAACAAACCCACCACAGTCAGTTCCAAACACAACTCCAACAAAGACAGCTGAATCTTCACAAACAGGTCTTATTATACATTACGATGCACTAAACTCAAACAGTCGAACAGTCACTGACCTTTGCATTGAACAGGGACACCGCTGACACCGGTCTGTTTGCAAGCCTTAGGGAGGGAGATAGCGAGGGTTCGGTTGATGGGGATTCTAAAGGGGATACCGCCCGTGACAATCTGACAAAGGCAGTCAGTGCCATTGCTCATCAGGGCTCTCAACGAGCCACAGCAGCCAGCAGTGGGTGAACCGGTGCCATTCTGCGCGAGATAACCAATGCAAGGGTTGAAGCTTTGAAGCATGGCCGCGCTGCATGGCGAAGTCACTGGCACTTGTCCTGCTGCTCCTGGGATTTGCGCGTTCGATTGTATGGACAACACCATCAATGCCACTGCCAAGGCTGGGAAAATGCACTGAAATGTCTTCATCTTGGGGTGTAAAGTTGTGAGTTATTGTGGGGTTTTTGTGGGTTTTTTGTTTTTGTTTTTCTAAGGTTTTTTGAGTTTGGGAATTGGATGAGTTGAAGAGGGTTTAAGATGGTTTTTTATAGGGTGGGTTGAAGAAGGAAAGAATGAAATTGGGTTTGTTTGAAGTGGGTTAGAAGATCAACTACTTTTAACTAATTTGTTTTGGTCTATTAAAAAAGTGCTGGACTTAGAAAGTAGGTGAAGTTTGGCCTTTTTTTGGGGGGCTGACTGTCTGATTTGGGTGGAATTTAAATTCAATGATTGGTCATCAGCTCAAGTCATGTTAAAATTGTCAACAATTTGTGCACTAATTGCTTTTTCTATTTGAGATCGTCACGAATTCCCTAGATTAGTTATCTTCATGAGAGTTAGCAACAGAATAAAGTTTGATAATCATGAAGGGCATATTTTTCCCTAAGATAACTAGTCGTACTGACGGGTTAATTAAATACACCCGAGTACCCGACCTATATTTACTTGAAATCAAAACACATACAATTTCATAACTTTAAATTCGTGTGGACTTGAAATACACTTAGATGGTATTTTCCCTAATCAAAATATATCGTCCACCTATATTTAACTCGTTTGTCTGAATTGATAGGTCTAATAACTTAATTTTTATTTGATCCCATGATTCTTGGTTATTGTATTCGAGTATGAAAATTAAATTCGTGTGTGAACAAAAAGTATAGGTATTTACTTGTATTTAAAATAAACCCAACTTAAAATATACCTAAACTACATTGACCCTAACCAAATATATATAAGACTTATATTTAACCCGCTCGTTGAAATTGTTTGGGTTAGTAGCCAAATATTCATTTTGATGATAATATCCTTCGTTATTGTATTCGGTGACAAAAAAAATAAATTTGCGTGTGAAAACAAATTACAAGATAAGTTGTTGATTAATTATTATATTTAAGGGTGAAATAGTAAATTTAAGTATGAATACAAGCTAGAAGGCAGCTAAACAACCAGCCCTGAGAACCCAACAAATACAACATTCCTTTCTACTATGTTAATGATATACTACCTCTATTGTTTTTTCCCCAATCTTTTTTTTTTTATAAGGGTGGGAAAAAATAATCAGAAAAAAAAGGAAAGAAGATGGAGTAGTTACTAAGAAAATTACTCCCTTGTTTCTTTTCATTTGTCAAATTGCTTAATTTTTTCTGTAGACTTTTACTTTGTCAAATTTTGTAATTTTTAGTATCCAACAATTATAATATTCATTTTATCCCTAATAAATAAATATTTCACTCCACTCCAAGGGTATTTTTGGCAAGTTGTAAATTGTTTCATAAACTTATTAGTATTGTAACAAAATTCAGGGCACTTTTTAAACTTATACAACCCCTATTAATATATATATGCTTGAGAATGACTGTGAAGACAAATTTCTATATGTTGATGAATTCTTTCAGATAAATTATCCCTTAGTATAAAGTCCCATCAAAATCAAAGGAGTAGCTTTGAGTTAGGTCACCATATTTCCCCTAATATCCTCCAACTCTCCAAGCTGTCATGTCTACATTTCTATTTTTATTTTTTTTGAGGGATGTAATGTGTACATAAGAGTCTCCTAATAAAGCCAAAAAACTCTCCAACACAAAAAAATTCTCACATTTTCAAGCCACAAAACAAAGTCTCAGGTGAGTCACCAAGTCAAATGCACACATCCTGTTTTGTTCACCTAGCAAATACCCATAATCTCTTTGCTTAGTCTAATTGAACTCCTAATTACACTTCTATTCACAAAATAAAATGAGACCACACCATGTCATAACACCCTATGCCAAAACATACACAAATCAAGTTTTTGCTAGGTCTAATTGCATAGCAAGGGATAAGGTCACATAACATTATACCATACCATGGCTCGAGGAAAGATTGTGAAGACGATGATTTTGGTTGTTTTGTTGGGGACGATGCTTTGGAGAGAGGCTGAAGCGCAGTTAAATTGCGCTTCAGCAATAAGATCATTGTCTCCTTGCATGAGCTTTAGTTTCGGGAATACTTCTAGTCCTACCAGTTCTTGCTGCTCGCAACTGTCCGCCATGGCTGAGACATTACCGACGTGTATTTGTGATGTGAATTTTGTCGGGGCGCAAGTGCTTGGATTGGTCCTTAATCGGACGCTCATCCAAGCTCTCCCTAGAGCATGCAACGTGGATGCTCCAGCTCTTACTGATTGTAGTGGTAAGTATAGTTTGCATTATTATCAAGCAATTAATCACATATGGTGTGACATATATGACATAATAACATATATTGCTCTTGCATAATTTCTACATGGAAGATGAGGGTTTGATGCTTGGGCCATGCAAAATTGTCTTGCATACTTATGTTCCCAGCCCATTAGCCTCACTGTATAGTAGTGCACTATGGCCCATAATTTCAAGCAAAACACTAACACCTAAATTATCACTATTCGACTTTTTGGGCCATTTCTAACGTCTTTCTTCAACGGTAATTTCTCACATAAGATTGTAGTAATAGCACAACATTATATCTTATGATAATGTTCTTCGTTATGAATGCTATGATAATAGTTTCATACAATAGATAATTACTGGTTAAAAGTTGGTCATTTCCAAATCGGTACTATTCTGATGAAATTTTGGCGAATAATACAGGATTTGGATCTCAAAATACATCAGATGGAGGATCATACTTTGACACTTCAGAGGGTTTAAAATTGAATACTCCAGTGTCTCTTGCCATCTTCTTCACATTGGCCTCCTACATCGTCTCTTTGGTTATGCTTTCTGGCTACATATTTTAAGTTGCATGGACGCCGCGACATGTAAAAATCATGAAATTGAACTATACAGTATACTACATACAAATATATAGAGTATATTCACAATACATGTAAAGATTTGGAGCTTGTATTGAACACTTGTGCCATACATATCTGCTATTTTTGGACTTTCCTTTTGGATTGTAAACACAAATAAACCACATATAGACATGTTGATTGCTAAGTTTGTTTTAGTTGGTATTGTCTCATTATTGATAAGTTTTTTTTTTCTTGATGAATACTGTATTTTGTTTCTGTAATATTGTATATCTATTAATATAAATACATATATAGATTAAATTATATATCGAATGATTAGAATACCCCCGAACCCTTTCCTTCTAGGTAGAGTTGACAAAATTTTATCCTACCAGGAATACCTAAATTGTCCGGCTTGGAAAAAACCAAGTCTTGATATAAATTTTTCGTCTGAATTTTGATATTGTGCAAATTAACCGAATATTAGGACACCTTGTCCGAATTTTGACATTGATCGAATTTATTCAAACCGAGTTTACTCGGACCCGAATTGGCTGAATTTTTGCCAACACTACTTCTAGGAGGATGATGATCCTTATAACTATTAACTGCTGGCAAGTATTAAGCACAAGTTCAGAGAGGAAACAGAAATTCATCTCAAAAGGCCACAAATCAAGATTATAATTTGCAGGGAAGGGATGCTACAGCCAAAAACTAGTTGCCATCTTCTACAGTACTCCATATAATATAGCATATGGCTCAAAATCTGCAAAAATGACTAGAACAATGCTTATGATAATTTGTGACTCGATCACAGCATCGTCTAGTTTCAACTCCTAAAACGAAACTCCCGCCAATTACACCAAACATTCATGCGATTCCGCTAGGCTTTCGCCATTCGTTATTTCATTGTGTAATTTATGTTTTTGCTGGGAAAGGAGGAAGACCCGGAAGACGGACAACAATCCCTGGTTTCTTCTGGGTTCTGAAACTGTTTTCTAATCAAAATCGGTGAGCCAATTTGACAAGCTCAGATTCATCTGATATATCCTTTGTCATATTCGTGTCGCAAGTTAGGACTTGGCAACTTCTTGAACTGAATCTGGACTGATGTCTTGAGCTTTTTTCATTTGTATTGCGATCAGTTTACTACAACTCAACTACTGCTGTGTGTCCTTTTTTACTTTCCGCTTCCTCTGGCGGAGGGCTGGACCAACAACCGGATCTTGACATGGCTTCCTCATTGTATGTGCTTCCCATCTACACAAAAATTACAACAGCGGATCCATACATGAACATACATCATCAAGCAATCAACACATAGCACAGACTATGGTTGCCAACTAGCGTTGGCAAAAGATTGGATTCAGATCAAATTCGAGCCGAGCAATGTCCAAATTCGGATGAGAATCGATCTTCGGACCCGATTTTTAGGGTCAGATCGGGTCGGACATTTCGGACGGGACCTATCTTCATATCAAAATCGGGCTCAGAGGATAGGAAAAAGAGAAATATTATGTCCAGATGTTTGGTCAAGTTGGTCAATATCTATATTCAGACTAAAAATCTATGACCGGACCCGGGTGGGACAAGCCGTGTATTCGGGTCTGGCAAAATTTTACCAAAACTCCGCAAAGTTAGGACCCACATCGGGACTCAAAATCAAGAAAACATAACCTTACCAAAACTCCGCAAAGTTAGGACCCACATCGGGACTCAAAATCAAGAAAGCATAACCTCTTCCCCATGCGCAGGGAGGGTGTTAGTGAGGGAGGTGAAAATGTAACTAGAAGAATGACTCGCCTGTGTTACGACTGCATACAGAGGGAGAGTGCTGTAACTGCAAATTGCCTGGATAATCACCCTACAGGAAGAAACAAGGAATGCGGTTAGGTTACAAGGTTATCATTATGCAACTAAATGAAGGGAAGAACGAATCAAAGGGGAGGTGAGTTTTTACATTATAATAATTCTTGGGATGACATATTTAATTGGACCCATAACACAGGAATGGAACCCAAATTGGAACTGTTTCATATCAAACAGCAAGATTTTAGTCAGTGCGATGAGTTTGGCTTTGCAGCGCCATAGTTTACTAAAGAGTACACGGAAGAATTACTAACCAGAACCCAGAAGAAGATTGAAAGACTATACGAATTGAGGAAGATGACCATGTGGATAAAGAAGAGGAAAATCTTAGGATGATGGAACCAAAAATACTCGTCCGACGGCTTGATACTTATGTCTCCGACAATGACAGTATGCCTTTGAGCCACATGAATAGCTAATTCTGTGATTATTTGTTGAAGTTTGGTGCCAACGATTAGTAATAGCTGGAGGAAAATTTTACATCAGATATATACTTGGTAATACAATGCAAAGCTGTTCCAAAGATTACCAAAGATTAAATGAATAAGTAAAAATCGAAGACCTTGTATTAATTCTGTAATGAATTTCTAAGTCTATATAGCATGTCTTATTATAAGACCACTTACAATGAGGGCAGCTGTACTAACCCACATGTATATATGCCAACCTGCACCATGCATTCAGACTGTAAAAAATCTCACCAAACACAACAAAATATGTAAATATGAGCATCAACTTTGGCACTTGAAAGAAGTAGTTAGCCTGTGGTTTTACATTCTAAATGTGTGATTCCATGATTGGGTTAATTTTTCACTACCGTGCTCAGATAGTAACATAATATGAAAAAGGGAAAAATATTGAAGTAAATACAATGCCAGGACTTGATTATCAACAGACGATATACCGGCAACGTTGAGTGACAAGGAAAGGACCACAAGTAGCCAAAGGAACCAACTGCAACCAGAAAAGGCAAAGCATAAGAGTGACGTTCAGATTGTGCAGTAAACTGAAACTTACATCAGGAATCACAGAATGCCGGTACATACTTTATAGATACAACTTCCTCGAAATCACCTTCATATGCATACACAATGTACCTGTGAAAGTTAAACCTCTGGTTTCCATGGCAATGTGCCTGCAGTAGAAATCTCGGTGGTAACAATTTCATCATTTAAAGATAAAACCAGGAAAGACTTTGACTAAAATGACAATAGGTTTGAAAGGTGTTGTCGCAAGATCCAGTGTTTTACCATGATGAAGCCGAATCTCATCCATTCGTAGTCTGCCTCTGTCACAATCCCACATAGATGTTTAAAGAATGAAATCTGGAATCAAATGTGAATGCTGTGTTAGTAAGTAATAATTAAAAGGTGGTGCCCAAAAAGAAAAATGCGTTGTTTCGACACTTTGCGCTACATAAGCGAAAAATCATGTTTCATCCATGGATAATAATGCTCAAATCTCAGCCAAGAGTTCAATACAATGAAAATGAACGTATACTGATATACATAGCCAAGTATTCATGCAAACTCTGATCACAGAACTGTACTCTTCAATATATAAGTACTAAATGTAGGAATCACCTGCAGCAACTTATAGGAGATCTAGATTACTCTGCCCTCACCGACAGAAAGAGAGGCAAAGGCTAATGATATTCAATAAGTTACAGGAAATTCTTTTCCATACTATTTCACAGTTAAAGAAAACAGGGTGAAAAGTAAGAAGGATGTCAATAGAGTATATAACCTATAACTCAGAGTAAAAATTGCAAGAACAGTTAATCTTCGTGTCATACCAAGCACTGTGGTCCATAGTAATTACTCCTCCTTCCCATTTTATTTGTCACTTTGGTCTACGTGTCAATCAAACTTTGAAAGTACTATCTTAAGAATCTAATTTTGTTGCAACTCAAAGAAGAACATTCAAGGCCTTGAAACAATTAATAGGCGACACATGAAACGGGAAGGAGGGAGTATATATGCTACAATTTGCACTTAACTGATGTAGAAGGTTCACAATACAATCAAATTCTACTGACACTTACAAGAATAATCAGTACATTGGTATCGAAAAAATGAAACTGTTGGATGTGTATCTACATGATCAGAGGAATGAGTATTGACAATTTGACACTATGAAAGTTTGCTTGTAACTGACTAATTACTCTGGCGAATTTTGCCTTTTTACATCTTTCTCAGCTTGAATTCTGATAACCGTGGCCTTATCAAATTGATCAAACAACCTCAATAAAAAAGATTTTAACTTACCACATAATTTCGTTTGTTAGCGTCAATACCTTCAAATCGATCCTTAATAAAGGTTATGTTTCTGATATCAATGACTCTGGTTTTATTATCTGTATGAACAAAGGACAAATTGGAGACAACATGAGAAGAGGTAAATCAACCAAAGTCCCTGTAGTTAGTTTTATGTGGAAATGGAACACGATGCTTGTTTCCCTGGTAAGAACATGCCCTAAACGCTTCCCACCCATTGTGCATTCGCACATTTCTTCCCTTTCCCACCAAAACGAACATCCCCCAAACATTTTCATTCTTTGAAGAAAGGAACTTAAAATGCTCATGGATTTCAAAAATTGCAATCATAACAAAGAAAACAGAATAACTGCTACACGGAGATAAAAATCAACAAGTACTAGAATTACCACCTTCAACTTGATTCTTTTTTCGTAAAGCCTCTTCCCACTTCCACCACTGATGGATCTACAGGTAGCAACAAAAACACCTTGAGCATCAGATCCTGAACATTTCAGAAGTACTTGATAAGATAGCAAAACAGATTTTACGGTTTTACCTGAATCTCTCCTAGAAGAACTATCACAGTACAAGTGATGACATGCACAACTGCCAAGATAAAGATAAAGTAATGAATGTCATGAAGTACCCCAACAGATATGAACGGGAACTTCCCCTGCGAAAATACAAAAGATCACTTAACAAAGATGGCCAACATCTCACACTTTTAAGACATCTTTCCTATGCTTTATCGACTGGTAGCAATAATTCATGTAATATGTTGCATTTTTACATTTCTTTTAACTGTTTTTTTATTGTCACTCGTACTTGGCTTCATTGCCAAATCTACTAATGGAGCTAGAATAATAGAGGCAAAGGAGTTGTCTGTTCAAATCTTTACATACATGGGGGCACATAGGAGCGGGGCGGGCACCATTGAAACCAACATCATGGACATGAGGATCTTCAGAAAAAAGGCGGCGTCCTTTGTTAGAGAGGACACTAAAATGTGTGGTTTCTTCCGTGGGTTCATGGAAAGGCTCAAATTGATCCTTATGATGTGGGACATAACCACAAGGAAGCCAAACACGGGCAAGTGGTTCGGGTATGCACCAACCCTTAACATGATCTTGGATGACCGCAATCATTAGAGATATAAAACCCAACAACATCAACTCTGCACATAAGTATCTCCAAATAGCACTTGTCAAAACACAACTAAAAGGGTAAAATGAAATAAAACAATGCTTGAAAATAGGCCCAACTAACATCACCTTCCTTGATCTTCAACAAGGCTTCATACAGATGCTTCTTTTCATTGTTTTTCAATTTCTACAAGAAAGTGATCATAAGGCATATCATCAACTATGATCACTAACAAGAACAACTGTTTTGGCTCGACATAAACAAACAAATTTGCCAATTTTGTTTCCAATATCAAGTTGTATGTGACAAACTATGGAATCACTGTATTATATTACATTCACTATGTGTGAAAAGAAGAGATATAGTACTCCCTACGTTCCATATTAATTGTCATAATGTTGATTTTCACCGACTTCAATGTCACTCTTTGATTGATAATTTCTTACATAATATACTATTAATAATTGCAATATTATACTTTTATGATAGTATTTTTCATTACGAATCTAATAGTGGTAATTGTATATAGCAACTCACGGTATATATTAAGAAATTTAGGGTAATGAATATGGAATGGAGGGATTAGTGCATACCACTCCAAGGTAATGAAGAAGCTTCTCAACAGCCAAAGAAACGCTGACAATAAACAACACAACCACCCCAATAATCCAAGAGGGTGTTGCATCGAAGTTTGGCCCTCCTCCTCCACTCATCTTATTCTCCTCTTCCCCCTTTTCAATCAGAAACCCTAATCAATTCACACTTTGAATTTATGTTTTTCGACAATGAAATTATTGTCACCACCTGCAAATCAAGTTCAAAGTTTGCATTATTTTGTTAATTAGTACTGTAATTAACTAAGTACGTGCAACTGTACATGCATGAGGAATGCAGATCAAGGATGATTAATTAAGTACTCGGTTAATTTAAAAAGGGAAAGAAAGGGGTAGAATTAGGGTTACCTTGAATCGATAAAGGAGGCGTACGTAAAGGTGTAGACATCGGAGTTGTGGAAAGAGTAGTTGAAGGAGTCATATTCCGCCATTGTAGGATCTTGAAGAAGCTCATAACTTTCGATTTATTACAACTTAGGAGAGAGACAAGTATCATATATCGCTGTGATAATAACATGCCAAGTGCCGAAATTGAAGAATCAGACATAGCGCCATTTTTAACCGGAATTATGGTTAAAGGTCGTTCCTTTTTAATTTTGAAATATTTTTTTACATAACACTCCATGTGTTCCTTAATACAGTATTTATTCTATTAATTTTTTAATAGTTTTTAATGTGTTAATCTAATTTTTAACTTTTAATTTTTATATAATATATTTAAATATATTATATAAAGTATTTTGCACTAAAGTATAATAATGTTAATTTTATTTTTTTAACATTATATATTTCTAAAATAATTTTAGTGGTTAAAGTTTGCAAAATTTACCGCACATGGTCACAACAATATAAGACAACGGAAAAGAGGAAAAGAGGAAGTGGTTTAATAAATCTAGCTAGTAAAATAAGTTTAGCTAAATAATCCCAGTTAAAGTTGAAATAACCACGAAAGTAGGTGATTGATCTCACTAGGCAATTCACTTATTTAACAAAAGTTCAGTGTGAAAGAGTTTATGCGATCACCAACCCTTGATTGTTCCAAATTAATGAAATGCATGTTTAATGTGCTTACTTAATTTGTTAAGTGACTTAAGTTCATCTCCTAAACATTTTAATTCACCGATTTAAACCCTAGATTTTGTAGTTTTCACAGTTAGATTAATTTGTTAGAAAATCAATTACAAAAACTCAATCGTGTTAGCAATCAACTAATGGATTAGTTTAGTACATTGTTAATCAACTCCATGTGGGAACGATCTTGATATTGTTGAAATTATTTCAAAAGTATAAGTGAATTCCATAAATGTTGGAACTAAGTAGAATATGTATAAGAACTATAATAAGGTCTAACTCAATTTATATGGTCAACACAGATGATTTTGGATCTGACATAAATTGTGTCATGTCCAAAAAGCCAGAATTCAAGAAACACGATCACTATGACATGGGTCGTGTTGACCGTAACATGGTATCTGTTAAGCTTGACACGGTCCGTGTCAGGTACTTGATTTCTTATTAATGCCTAACAACTAGTTTGTCCAGATGATTACTCTATAATCAAGATTATGATCATCTTTAAGGTCCATTATATATTAACTGCTTCAAGTGAGGATGTTACAAGTATGTTACTCCTTCCATTCTCTCCTATAACTTGGAGTGTTCTAGCCATTTGTAAATACACCAACTACACCAAGTATTCCAAGTAGTATCAAGACACATCAAACACATCTTTCTCGCTAGTATCGGTGCACACGATACTATACAGAGAAACATTCATTGTATAAGTGAGAAATAAGTCCAGGTTATGCTACAAATTAGGTTAAAGTTTTCATTCATTTGAACATTTACGGCATAATAAATAGTTTTTAAAGAAAATGAATTTGTCTATAATCGAACCCTTTACTCATATTCATGAATGAATTCTTGGGTTACTATGATTACTCTTCATCTTATTATACATACCGGCCGCAAGAAGATCAAGAAGTCTAAACAAAGACGATGAGAATTCAAGTCACGCAAATATCATTTTTGAACAAATATATGCTACACTTATATCCGTACACTTGTGATGTATATATCACTATTAGAACTAAAAAAAATCAAATTCAATTACGGCCTTGTTCTTTGGATTAGATAAAACAGGGTATGGATAAATTGGATTGAATTGGATTGAAAAGAGTTACAAATCCAAAGAATAGAGTCACGTAACTAAAATATTAGGCGGAATCATAATCATACCCGTTGAATACTTGAATCACTTGATATATATGCCGGAAGACTCATACTTTTATTTAGGACCAAACAACTTTTTCTCTCAAGAGTCATGCCATTGAAGCAACTCTTTCTAAGTCTCATATGGGAAAAAAGAAATTACTACAACATATACAAAGCGTGTTATATATGAAATATGAAAGAACGAACAACTTTGATGAGCAAAAACTGTCATTGAATTTCTCCATTGTTCTATCGGATACCCATCTCAAGTCTTTAACTGTTGCTGATCATGACTTGCTGCTCAGGGGCATTTTGGATGGGCCCGGACCCGGACCCATACCCGTATCTTTCCATGGCCTCCTTGTTGTAATTATCCCCCATCTTCATAATTCAACCACAATGTGTAACAATTGATTAGTATATATATATATAAAGAGGTCAGTGTTGGACAAACATGTCCAAAAACAACCAGAATGATAGAATACAATGCAATTATCATACCTGTGTTACAATTGCATAGAGTGGCAGAGTGCTGTAACTGCATATTGTTTGAACCACAACCCTACAAACACCAAATCACAAACCAGGTTATGAGTATGACAATTATCATACTGCTAAAGAATTCAAATGGATATTTTACATGTATATATACATATCCCTACAAACATGTTTATAAGTTATGATTTTGGTCCAAAATTAGTAGTAAGGGTAACAAAAAACACATTAAGGCCCTGTCAAATTTATGGGTAAAAAACAGTTGGGTAAAAGTTAAATTTTGATAACTGTTGGTAATTTTTGGTATTTTTTGGTAACTTTTGGCGAATTGATGCCGATATGTCAAAATTGAATTTTTTTTTATTTTTTTAAGTTTGGTAAGTTTTGGTAAATTTTGGTTTAAGTAAAAACTGGTAAATTTGGATAAATTGCATTTACCCATGAATTTGACAGGGCCTAACAGGACATTTGTTTTGTGTCATCAAGTCTTAAAAATTGTGTTTTACGCGAAAGTTAAATATATTTAACATAAAAGGTGAAAAGTATGAAAGTTAAATTGTAAACACGGATCGATAACTTTGTAATTACACTTTCTTTGATACGAGCGATATACATGTAAAAAAAGCCGAATCCAAAATGAAAAACTTGAAAGTAGTTTCTTACATGATAACGATCCGAGGGTAGACATATTCAGCTTGACCCATGACACAAGAGTGGAACCCAAATTGAGACTGCAGATCAAGTTAGGAAGTGTTGAGAAAAACATGCATGGGATTAAATTAAACACAAGTTAATTAGTGTAAATAAGTGCTAACCCAAGTCCAGATGAAAATTGAGATCCCAAAGGAGTTCAAGAAGAGGATTGTGTGGATAGTTCTGAGGATGATCCTGGGATTTTTGAACCAAAAATGATCATCTGAGGGTTGTATTTTGACTTGCCCTACAACCACAGTATGGCGTTGTGCTACGTATATGGCTAAGTCTGTTATCACTTGCTCCAGCTTCGTCCCCACAATGAGTAACAACTGCATGTATAAATATATTTAGAAATTTATGATCAAAAATTTTTAAATTAGACTGCAGAATTTTTAAAGAAGACAATTAATATCGAACGAATTGAATGGAGTAATTAGCATTGTATCTGTATCTATGTGTTTTGTGCTGCTACTTACCACAAGGGGAACTATTGATATCCATGTGTATATATACCATCCTGCATGCACCAACAATTACTACGTAAAAAATCCAGTATAAAAATCAACAATACACTGTGTGGGTTTCGTTTGAAGAACAAACTATATTGTCTATTGAGAGACTGATTTCAATGGACCAAGAAAAAAACCGAAAAATGACTGAGGTACTTCACATTTTGCATGTGCGGATATTATTTTTTTATATATCTTCATGTTTCTAAATTCTAATAGACCGTAATTTAATAAGTTAATGATCATCAGGGGACAAATCTAATGATTTGCACATGTTTCTGGCGAGATTTTGGTGGGAAGTTGCTTAAAGGTGTTTGTCGTCACTCGTCAACGAGTATTGACATTCAAAAAATGAGAAGCATTTAAGTAATTAATCTAAGTAACCTTGCCAGAAACACTAAATCACCGAATTTATTCCCAAATAATTGTTAACATAAATTATGACTGCTTTAAAAAATATATTTTTTAAAAACATGGAATCTAAAGTAAAAATAGTTTTCACAAAATATATGGGATAACGTAATCAAATTTTTGTTTCAAAAAAAAGGGCAAATGTTCAAAAAAAAAAAGGGCATGACTTACCAGCACGGTTGAATGAAAGGGAAATAACAGCTAGCAGCCAAAGGATCCAACTACAAACAGAAAAAGAAGAGTAAGAAGGGGGTAATTACAAGACAAGACTATTGTCATGTTCTTTGATTGAGTTAATTTTAGGTGTAGAAAAATAAATTAGGATAAATTATGATGCTTTTGGGAAAATTGTGTTTTTAGAGTGGATGCTTTTTTAGGGAATTATATAAGGTTTGGATAAGTTAGGATAGGTTTGGATAGGTTACGTGATTATGTACCTTATGGAGACGACTTTCTTAAAATCAGCTTCGTAAGCATATACCATATACTTGTGAAATTGAAACCTGTAGTTTCCATTGACATGGGTCAGGATAAAGCCCATTCGCATAGCTTCATAATCTGCTTTTGTCACTATTCCACACAGATGCTTGAAGAATGATATCTGCATCATATCCCACAAATGTCTAATCAATCTACATGATTATACATTTATACTAATAATTATACTATTGAGAATGAACAATATATTATATATACGTGAACAATTATTATATTTGAAACACTTACGAATTCTAGCAGCATGTAATAAAAACTTACCACATAATTTCTTTTGTTAGCTTCGACACCTTCAAATCGGTCCTTGAAAAATGTAAGTGTGCGGAGGTCAATCACTTTCGCATCATTTCCATCTGTATGATCCATAAAATAAAACAAAGTCAAAATTAATTTATTATTAGAATATTACAAAATTAGATAATATTAAATAAGATTGAAAAGTTAGTTAAAAATTTAAATAATAAAAATAGAGTTGGTACGTAGTATTTTAAATATGAAAAGAGCTTAATTAATTCATACCATCAAAGTGATTCTTTATTATGGATTCCTCCCACTTCCTCCATTGATTTATCTTCAGTATCATCAGCAAAAGAACACCAACTAATCAGTACAGGATTCAATAATCCCTAGCTAGAATAGTACTCTAATTAACGTAATTAAGCAATTATTAATGGTAATTAAGTAGCATTTTTATACCTTAATTTTTCCCAGAATAACAGTCAAAGTGCAGGTACCAACATGCACAACTGCTAATATGAAGATTAAATAATGTATGCGATGAAGAACATCCAGAGATATGAATTGAACCTTTCCCTGCATCAACATAATTAGTAACAAACTTCATTTTGACCACTCAATTCAATAAAAAAATAAAATGATATAAATATTCGGGCAAGATATTTTAAGTGTCTAGCTTGTTCAATTATTAAAATCCTATTATTATCTATTAAATTGAAATAAAATGATATGATTGAATTCTATGTCTATAATATCACATATAAATTTCATAAAATTATACTTTTAATTCTCCATTATTTTTTTATTTAAAATAAAAGTCTACATATATCTAACAGATGAAATTTATTCAATTAAAATATTATTTGTGCTTGCTGACGCAACATCAAAAATCAAAAAATTACTAATTTGACCAAATCAAAACACTTGAGATAAGACATGTGACCCTTAAAAAAATCACCAAACTTTCTAAATAAGAAATTATTATGGTTTTGTTTTGAATAATTCCACATAAACACTCCACATGTGTAGGTATTAGATATAGTTATCTATCAAAAAAAAAGATATAGTTAATATCAAGATAAGACAAAAGTCAACTTTGGTGTCCCTCTAACAAAAAAGAAAGCAGTACTATTGGGTTTTGTTTATTTTCTTTTTCCATTATTAAGTTTTGTTTTATTATCGTGGCACTTTGAAAAACTAGAAAAGTATAATTATATATTTTCTTCTGAAATCATTTTCAGATTTTCTTGAACCAGGTCCTACGCCCTACCTAAACATGTGGTAGTATGCAAATGATCCATCATCCATGTCCTTTCACCTTAATTACTGTAATCCTGTTTTTCCTAATTAATTTTGTTTTCTTTTCTTTTTTTGAATTTATTTTCTCATCCTACGTACCCATGTTAAGTTTCTGAAATTTGGACCCTCCATTAACATGGCCCACCCATATAACCTTTTGATTATAAGTGCGCCTGGTGTAAAGTAAAATTTTTTTTAGGAAAATAATTTGTTTAAAAATGATTTTCCTATAAATAAATTTCTAATTGTTTAGTATATTTTCCATTTTTCTAGAAAATGATGAAAAAGAGGATATCTTGTTTGACTGTAATGACAACTGTGAGGTAGCGGTGGAGAAATCAGTGGCAGATAGGTGTCGCTAGAGATGTTCGGGTAGGGTTAGAGTAGGCATGGGAGAGAGAGGAAGTGGGTTGTGTTTGGGCCAACGAAAATGGATTTTCTTAAAGTTGAAATCAAAAAAATAATGTACATCATGATGGGGAAAATGATTTTTTCTGAAAAATGATTCTCAATTTTCTGTCCACCAAACATCGAAATATTAGGTTCATTTTGACGAAATTCACAGAAGAAGAATCCATAGGAGTAGAAAACTAAAGATAGAGGTAGTACCGCCGGGCAAGAGGATTCGGCGGCCGCCCCTGCTAAGAGGTGGCGAGCGGTGGTGAAATGAGCCGTTGTGGTTGTTGACTTATCTCCATTTTTGGCTTGGTTATGGCAAGGCAACCAATGCTTTGCAATGTTTTCTTTTATGCACTTTTTCTGAACTGGGTCTTGGAACACTGTCAGCAGCAGTGACACGAACCCCAACAGCATCAACTCTGCATCGTAAATAACTTTCAGTATGGATCCCGCTTACTATGAATCGGTTAGTTAAAAACCGGAGTCAGTTGCGCGTGCTTACCTTCTTTGATCTTGAGAAGGGCATCAAAGAGAGGCTTCTTCTCCTTCTTCTTCAGTATCTGCAACAACAATGTGTTGTTTCTGTCAACAACTACCTCCCAGGTAAAACATGTTTAAAGCGTGGTTTAGGGGATTCAGATGTTGATAATCTTCTCTTATGAAACAGAGTTCATGGAGAGACTGATTTCTAAAGACAAACTTTTCAAAAACCACTTTGGAAATAAACAAAACAAAAGGATTTAGAAGAAAAAGGTGAAATAATGAAGAGAAGATTGCACATACATGACCAAGGTAATGGAGAAGCTTCTCAACAGCTAAAGAAATGGCGACGATAATCAAGACAACCACACCGATGATCCACGATGGAGTCACGTCGAACGACGGGCCTCCTTCTCCTCCAGCCATGATATGGTATAATGTATTACAATTTCTGACAAAGGATCTGCAGTTTGATATATAAAGCTGAAATATATAACCAATCTTATTAGGATTTGTCTTCCTATTTATACCATATGCTATACTGCAAGCTGCAAACCCTTTCGCAGAAACTTCAACTTATCTAACTAACTATAGCAGCCAAACAATTATTTAATTTATGCAAAATTTTCAATATTATTGTTTTTTCTTAGAACACCATCTCTGAAAGAATATAGGTGGTCCATCTATATATGACTTATCTTATTGGTCTATCAACTTTTTGCTGGTTTGTTGACGGAGTCAAAGTCACGGGTTGGGTCCACCCATTTTTTATCAAGTCGGTCAATTTGGTTTCAGTAGTGGAAATATCTTCAATCTATTGAGACCCGTTCTTTAGCTTGATGGGATTATCTTGTCTAATTTAACATAATCTAATTTTATTTTACCTTATCATTTAAGATCATAGGATTGCTTTTAGATAATTTATATTTAAAATTTTTTATTCAACGCACATAATTTATTTAAAAATAAAAAATAAACTGATGATGTGATATTTATCTACATCTATTACTTTTTTTACCTAACTTTATCTAATATTACCTTACCTAATTTAGTCTACACCCTTGAAAAATAGGGCTAAATAGGTCAAGTAAAATTAACATGTTTTCAAGTTTTGTCATGTTTTGCCATGTTAGGAAAATTTTATAGAGGATTCATACTGTTGGGACTTTTTTGATTTATTGTTAGTCAATACTCAATAAAGCAACTACCTCAGTTAGAGACTACAGTGGTTCATCATATGTATTTATTTATTTTTGTTTGAAGAAATTAAATGTAGATGTAATTATTAATGTCTTGATTGGATGGTGACAATCATCTTTTCAATGTATATACTTATCCTCTTAAGTATAACTATATATTTATGCATAAAGTTGATAGCTCAGCATCGGGCAACAACAATGTTGGGGGATCCAAGGCGCGAGTCCACTTCAACCAAGGTGCATCGTCCACCAGTCAAATGAGGTTCTATCTTAAAACTAATTGGTGTTAAGAGAAGTAGCTCACTTGACTTATATACCATATATCTTACTCTACGAAACTGCACTCTACTCCACCTGAGTCTCATGCTATCACTCTGCGCATTCAGGAGACCTAGCCGCGCACGCGCTATGGTCCCTTGCTCTTGTCCATGGTGATCTTCCCGCACCTTTCGCGCGCCCAGCCGAACGAACCATTGGCTCTAATACCATTGGGGGATCCAAGGCGGCCCAGCAATAAGCGTGATGGGTTAAGTGAGGTTCCATCTTAAAACCAATTGGTGTTAAGAGGAATAGCCCACTTACTTATATACCAGGTCCCTTCTCTTTACTTTTTCGATGTGGGACATTTTTACTCATGGGTGAATCCCAACAAGCAAGAGCTATGCTACCTCTGTTACATATTATTTGTCATTTATTTAACTTTTTATTATATTTAATATCATTTTTTGACTGATAATTTTTTATTATATTATTTTACTAATAATTAAAATATTATGTTTTTAAGGTATTGTCTTTTATTGAAAATTTAATGAAGCAATTTTTCATAACAAATTATTATATATATTAAGAAGTTAATGGTCCTCAAAGTTTTTAAATTATGATTGGACACAATTTTCAAAAACGGATGGAGTAGGCCCCGTTCTTTTATGTGTTAATGCACCCAAACGCAACGCAATTTACCGCAACCCCACTGCAACATAACGCAAATTACCATTACATTTTAACTATTTCCACTTTAACTTAACGCAACGCAAATGTCCAGTACACAATCATGTCCCACCAAACCATCCCTTACGGATTTCCTACGAAATAGCCATACTTGCCAAGTTTAAAAGTCTTAGACAATGACCCAAGTGTTTGATTTTTATAATAGGAAAGTATTTTATAATAGATATTATGATATAAAATCAATTTAGATTAACACCAAAAATAAGATATAAAACAAATTTAGATATTCCTTATCCATCGCCTCTAGGGCGACATTTAGCAAAACCGTAATAAAAATTATGCAAAAACTTGATCAACTCAATCACAATATTAATTAAATTGATGGTCTCGTTGAAAGCTTACGAATAATTTTACTCATAATATTTTTTTGTTCAAAATTCCATATTTCGTTAAGGCCTTGAATGGTTCTTGAGAAATAAGATGGAAAGAAAATCTTAGAAAAAACAAGTTAATTAGTTCATTTTATTTGACTGTAAAAAAAAACATGAAGGAATAAGTGGTTGATGGAAAACATCGTGGAAAATTTATATTGATTTATTATCAATAGCCCAAGATTTTTAGGGGTAAGGTCTAGATTAAAATTTATTTTTATTTTTTATTTTTTGGTGAAAGAGTAAAACCTTAATATTTAGATGTTTTATCCCATAAAAAGTGTTAAATATTGTTCAGATCTTGCTTCTCGATAATCTGCTTCACTTTGTTATATGAAACACATCATATTTTCCTACTGTGTGGAAGAAGATGTGCAAAAGGAAACTCATTTTTTACTCAGAAATGTCCAAAACATTGCCCCAACAATGAGTACAATTCTTTACATGTTCTTGGACCATATACTCCAAACATGATTATTTTTCGCTGACATATATTAGATTGTTCACGACCAATAGCATAATTAGTCACTTATATATACCATGAGCACATGTTCCGGGTTCATGTATACAATTGCATAAAGTGGTGAAGACTATAAAATACAAAAAATATCCCTGATATATATGTACACATACAGTCATTCCATAACTTCAATAAAAAGCACATATATAGGTACAAATCCTCTTGTATATGAAACTGGCGTAAACTCAGCAGGGGCGGCTTCGACATGTTTATCGAGCAGCAGCAGCGGCAGCCATCTCAACTGTTGATGCTGCATTAGCTCCGTCAGAGTCTCTCTCTGCAACAGTTTCAGTTGGTGACCCATAACCGTATCTTTCCATGGCCTCCTTGTTGTAAGAAGTTCCCATCTTCAATCAAAATGCAGTAACAGGTCATGTTATCATCTATGTTGTAAAAATCGGACCAGACTAGCCATTCTGACTAGTTCTACCATGAACCAACAAGTTGACCAGTCTGGTTCCAGGTTTAGCTCGGATGACTTGTTCAACCGGTAAAAATATGCCAAAACTGGTTGAACCGGGCGGTTGACGCTCAGACCGGGATTTTGGTAATTTAATTTAAAAAGTTCCAGTTTTTTGACTGGTTCAATCCGGTTCATGACCAGTTCATGTCAGTTTTGACCGGTTCATGCCATATTCATGCCGTTTTAATTATTTTGGTAGCTTAATTATTCTTGAAATATATGAAATTGTTTTAACATATGACCGGTTCATGCCGGTTTGAACAGTTCAACCGTGACCTGAGTCAACCGGTCTAATCCAGCCAAACCGGTCCGACCGGTTGAACCATTGACCCACTGGGTCAACCGGTCCAGTTCTGCAACATAGGTTATCATCACTCACTAAATTCGACAAGAGGGAAAAATAAAAGGCAGAAAAGATGAAATGAGATGGATTGAAGAAGGCATTACCTGGGTAACAATTGCGTAGAGTGGCAGAGTGCTGTAACTGCAGATGGTGTGCACCACCACCCTACAAACCACGAACGAGAAACAACATTTTCAGACCAACGTAACAAGTCTGAAATAAAGAAATTAAAGAAGACGGGGTGCGAGTAAATTTTACATTATGATAATCCTGGGGTAGACATATGCAGCATCACCCATGATGCATGAAAGGAATCCGAATTGAGACTGAGACGGGTCAAACAGAAAGGGGAAAAAAGTTAATATGTCGAGCCCGTTGATTCAGAGCCAAGAAAAGAGTTTGGAACTGGTGCTAACCCATGTCCAGATGAAAATGGCGATCCCGAATGAATTCAGGAAGAGGATTGTATGGATAGTATGGAGGAGGGTTTCTTGAACCAAAAGTAATCATCCGAGGGTTGAATTCCGGTATTTCCGACAATCACAGAGTTCCTTTGAGCTACATAGATAGCTAAGTCTGTTATCACCTGCTCGAGTTTGGTACCGACCACAAGTAACAGCTGCAGAAAGGAATTACACATTTCGATATCAATGAATACTAATCAGTCAACATGTAGTAGGAAAGAAATAAGGAAATCTGTGTTTTTTGCTGCTTACAACGAGGGGAACGATTGATATCCATGTGTATATGTGCCAACCTGAGACAGGAATTACATACATTATCAGAAATTTGACACTAAATAATGTTAATTCTCTGTACAGTTGTGCAGACATGTACAGCGTACCGGCTACATTCAGTGACAAGGAAATAACCGCAAACAGCCAAAGCAACCAGCTGCAAACAAACAAACAAGAAAAAAATGCAACATTAACCATTTGCAGTAAATCAGACAAACAGGTTAAGATAGAGTTACGAGGAAAATAAGCTTACGGTATGGACACCACTTGCTGCAGATCAGCTTCATATGCATATACCATATATTTGTGGAACAGAAACCTTTGATCTCCATTAAAATGGGACTGCAAAAGGGTTCCGTTAATTATCATCGTGACCTCTCGTGATTATTAAGTAAGATGGAGAGCACATATTATCATTGATGACAAATCGTTACCAGAATAAATCCCATTCTCATTGCTTCGTAATCTGCTTTTGTTACCATCCCACAAAGATGCTTGAAGAACGAAAACTGAGAGCGAAAGGTGGATGATGATTAGGTTCATTGTCATAAAAAAAAGATGACGATTGTTAAGAGTATAAAAACCATTCTAGGGCCTTCATCCATCAGCGTAATCTTTTGGTTGATACGGTTCTTGTACATAGTATCAGAGCTTAAGTCAAACTCATGGTAACTAACCACGTAATTTCGCTTGTTAGCATGAACACCTTGAAACCGATCCCTGAAAAAGGTGAGGCTTTGGAGGTTGATAACTCTCTGTGCATTACTTCCTGCATGTATAATGCTAAATTATAATGAATACAGCATGGAAGATGTAGTTAAACGAAGAAATTTTTATTTTTTTTTTGAAAAAAAAAATATGAAATCGATACAGTTACTAGCTGCACATTTACCATCAAGATGATTTTTCAATCTTATAGCTTCTTCCCACTTCCACCACTGGTTTATCTACAGTTACAAACATAACAGCACCAGAAGGTCAACACATGATCAAGATCGACTATTTTATACAATTATAATTGCCAGGAATTAAAATCGACTATTTTATACAATTATAATTGCCAGGAATTAAATAGATCCGAACCTTCACTTCTCCAAGAAAAACTACCAATGTGCAGGTAGCGACATGCACAACGGCTAATATGAAGATCAAGTAATGAAGACGATGAAGTACGTCAAGAGATATAAATGGAACCTTTCCCTGCACACAGGCAAGTTAAATGCTAAGTCGACAAATATGTCAATGATCACTCTAGCTTTATCAAACAAAGTTACCCTTTAGCTGTTCTTGTTTTAGATCGAGTTTTGAAGACTGTTGAAAAAATCATGAAAGGTATACTCGCTCCTTCCTATATTATTTGTCACTATTGACTCTCACACGTCTCCATGTCCTTTGACCGATAATTTCTCCCGTAATATTTTATACAACATTATATTCTTATAGCAGTATTTTTCTTTAAAATTCTAACCATAGTAGTTGCATACTTTCATTTAATAGATAATCGATTCATCGTATATGTTAGCAAATTAATAGTTAAGTTCCACCATTTTGGCAATTCATTCTTTGCTAATTCCTAACTCTTTGGTTTGACTTTTAGTATATGCCCAACATCTGCTACATATATCATACCTCACAATATCAATAAGTATGAGGATCTCTACCTCCATACAAATTGTTTCGTAGTAGACTAGAATTCGGAAGAGATGAGATGAAGGCATTGAATTGACCAATTCTTAGTTACCTTGGGGCACGAAAAGGGAACCTCTTCCTCGGCTAAGAGGCGACGTCCTGGGTTGGAGAGGAAAAGGAGATGGGCAATGGAGGTTGAATTTTTATCAACTCCACCCTTATCACAAGGGAGCCAATGTTTGGCTAAGTCTTCTCTCATGCACTTCTTAAAATTGTCTTGGAATACAGCAAGCAGTAGAGAAATAAACCCCATCAACATCAACTCTGCATGTCAAGTTTAAAACCATGGTAAACAAACAAACAAACAAAAAGAATGAAATGGGGCAAACCCGATTTTGTCCTAAACCGCCTGAACATGAAAATTCTGGGAACTGTTTCTTGCATTTCACAGCAACAATGACGTGCAACGAATCTGAAGTTGACCACAAACCTCTTCATATTTTTTTCCCTTTTTTTTTGGGGAGGGGGGGGGGAGGTGGTTTCAACCTCGACATTGCTCAGTCTGCAATTAACCCAAACCATATTTAAGTCAGAACAATTCTTTTGGCAAGTCTAGTATGATGATCACCTTCTTTGATCTTGAGCAGGGCCTCATAAAGAGGCTTCTTTTCCTTCTTTCTCAACGCCTGCAAGAATGTGTCATCTACTCGTCAGCATCGATTAACAAGAAATACTTGGAGGTGACAAGAAAAGGAAAAACAGAAATGGCTCACCTCGCCAAGGTGATGCAGGAACGTCTCCAAACCAACAGAAATGGATACGATAATCAAGACCGCGACCCCAATAATCCATGATGGAGTCTCCTCAAAAGACGGCCCGCCTCCTCCTGCCATCTTGTCTTATCTGTTTTCCTCCCTCTTTCGGTTTTGTCTGTCTGCTGAAATTGCAAATGTGATTGGCATTTAAAGTACATCTCAGAAGATTCAGAGTCTGACATATACTTGCTTGCCCATTCAGTGCAAAACAATTTGCAAATTGCAATAAAAACAATCCCAAACAGCAAGCCATTTACTTGGTCAATATAGTTTCTTAAAAAGTCATGACTTCCAACTTCTTGAGCATTTCCCTTTTGCAATTATCTTAATACAAGTCAACTGCCTTTGCCTCTGTTCACAATATCACAGCAAATGTGGAGATATAAATTATGATACTATATGTTATCAACTGACCCTGCTAAGAGCCCCAGAGCTATGTAGAATGGCATGTGCTTCATTGAGGAAATTAACATACAATAATGCAATTTGATGTCAGTTATCAGTGACGGAAGACGTCATGCACGAATAATACAATTCTACCTTATAAAACAATGCAAGATATTCACCAAACCATCCACTTCATATCTTTCACTGACACTGTACTGTAAAACTAGTAGTTGTAAAGCACAAAATCGAGCAGTGTCTTGACAAGTGCAAAAATTTAGTCATATATTAATCTTTCCCTTTCAAAACAGTGGAGCATTATTTAGATGCTTCAAAACAATCTGTGCTTGTTTTCGTATCATGAAACAGATGACTTTCCGACATTTAATTTTTCTCAAGCTGTTAATGTGTTAACTGCTTATTAAAAGATACTGCATTCCATGTCTATCGAGTGGGGGCGAGTTGCGTCTAAGCTGATTATTTGTCGGTATATCAATCTCGAGTTTCAGCCTCTGCTTGCTGGGTCCTCCTGATCAACCTTGGGTGATTGGACTGTTTCTTTAACTTCAGATGATTCTTCTGACAATTTGTTGTCTGCACCGTATGTGGAACCATAGCCAGAAATTTCCATGGCCTTCTTGTGGTATGAACTACCCATCTGCTTGACGTAACATTTTAAAAAATGGCAATCTTAAGACCATAAAAAAATCGATTAAAGAACTCAAGAACAAAAGGCAAAAACAAGGCTGATTAGATAACTCACCTGAGTTACAATAGCATACAGTGGCAGGGTGCTGTAACTGCATAGAATCTGTACAAATGTGCTTCAAGAACCAGGAAATTTGCCATAACAATGAATGTCAGGATTCCGATCAATTGAGAGAACAAGACACGGTACATTTCAAATTTTCAATAAGTCTTGGGGTGAATTTTCTTCAGCTTAACTTGTCCAAGATATATAATCTTCCTTCACTCAGATTTCTTCAGATCCCACACTTGACCGATGCATTTATTTGCTTATTTTCGCCACTCCAAGCCAAGCAGAGAAAAACAGAGATGGATACGAAGTAAGCAAAAAAACATGCACTTACACAATGATGAGTCTCGGGATGGTGAAGACAGCTCTATCCATGCTACAAGCATTGAAACCATATCGTGACTGCAACATAATAATCAAGTAGCTAAGTAAACAACACTTTCATGTTTACTAATTTAACAAGAGTGCTCTTTAGGAAACTTGAGGATCCCTACTGACATAAATCCAGAAGAACAATGCTATTGCAAAAGCATTGCAGGAGAGGGTGGTGCGGATCAACGAGAGGAAAAGCCTTGGCTTATTGAACCAAAAGTAATGGTCCGACGGTTGAATTTTCACATCTGTGACAACATTCTGCCTTCTAACAACTTCAGTTGCTAACAGTGTGATCACTTGCTCTAATTTGGTGCCCACAACAAGTACAAGCTGCAAAGAAAAGGGAAGACAAGAAAATTACTTCCCTTTTGCACATAATATTCTAAACTATCTGTGAAATGTCCATATTTTAAACCATAACGATATTAGGAAATCTTATCTTGGCAAGGTTAGAAGAACGGGGTCAAATGCATGCAGGATTTCCCCTTGGATCGGTTGGACAAAGATATGTTTTATTGGGGTTTATTCCCGACTAATCTACAACACTGACAGTAGAAATGTCTTGCTATTGGTATCACAGACTTGGTCAGAAACCGATCAACTAGCATTTGTACCTACCATAACCCCCCCCCCCCCAAAAAAAAAAAGTTCCAAAAGAAAAAGTTCTGCAGAGAAACTAAAATGAATAAAGACTTTTCTACTTACCATTAATGGAAGAAATGCTATCCAAAAGTATGTGCGCCAACCTGTGTGGTTTTTGATAAATGAGTAAAAAACGAAAGGAAGACATGGAACGAAACATACATGTAAACAGGAGACGTTCAGAACCCAGTGGTATGTGGGAACAACTGATGAATCTTACCTGCTACATTAAGCAACAAAGAGATGATCACAATCCCCCAAACATGCCAGCTGCATTGAACACGAGATGCCATTTGTGAGAAAGAGTAATGGTTCTGGTGGTTTGTCAGATAGATAATTTCTTTAAAGTTGCAAGAAACTCATTGCTTTCCAAAATTCAGATGATCAGGGTGTACCATTCAGGAAATAGTTAACACCTTCATGCAAACTACCTGATCGTGACAACCTCCACAAAATCAGCTTCAAACGCATTTATCATGTACTCATAGAAGTTGAAGTTTGGCTTGTCCCTGCAATGTGTCTGGGAAAAGGATATAGTGAGACACCACTTCTTCCAAAGGCTATGGGAAACAGTTAAGTAGAAATTCTCGAAATCACAGTGAAGGATTGAAGAACGCAAGTATACAGAACTAAATTGATTACCGAAACAAAACCCGTACGCATTGCAGAGTAATCTGATTTTGTGACTGGGCCATACAGATGCTTGACGAATGAATGCTGAGACATAGAAACAGAAGAGTGCACAAAACTTGAGTATGTAATGGCCTTTTTGGCTGCTATGAATCAATAAGTTGAGTATATAATGGGAAATAATGGTACTTACCAACCAAATTCGCTTATTAGCATCCATACCCATAAACCGGTTCTTGATGAAGTCATCATTTTTGACATGGATGATTTCTGTACAAGGAATTCTCCCAGGCAAAATGGGAAAAGATAAATATATATCTTATTGGATAACAACAAAATTGTAACCAAAACCATTTGAAAGAAATGGAATGACAGCTGAAAAGTACCATCCTTAGGGTCATTGATCTTCTCCAAGATGGATTCCTCCCATTGTCTCCACTGACTAATCTGCAGAACTAGGATGAATCAATTATCCGGGGAATCAACTAATGTTGAAGGACGTTTGACATTTAGGGATGAAGATTTTGTATAGCTGGTTAGCAAACTTACCTTTGAAGCTCCAAGGAGGACTGTCAAGACACATACGGTCACATGCACTACAGCTAACACAAAGATCAAGATGTGTAGATCATGAAGTGCATGGTAGGATAAAAGAGGAACCTTTCCCTGAAAGCAAGATAGTTAACAGATTAACAACAGGATTAGAGCCGTAAAACTGTTTCTCTCTTTATCATTACACACCATCGCAGGGTTTCTTGCTGCCAATAACAGCACAAGTGAAGCAAACAAATTTGCTCATGCATTGCATTTGCCAGTAGGAATGTGCCTATCTTGTACTGTACACAACCAAATTCATGATGGAAAAATTTACTTCCTTCAAACAAGAATAAGAGCTAGCTTGAACTCAGCAAACTTTCTGGCTGAACTATCATTAGCCTCCACTTGTGGAGTAGAAAGTCAGTGATATTTCAACTCGAGTCAGAGATTAAACAGAAACAACCCTATCGCTAATTCAATTTTGGTATACTAGATAGGTGTACCTCATAGATGACCGTAGAAGTTCTAAACTACTACCCTCCAATTTGATCCATATCCATTAAACTAACATATAAATTATGGTTACTTGTCTGAACTCTGAAGAAATAATGCATTCTTTCGGCACTTGTGTAGAATTACTCTGCCATAGTAGTAAATTATAAGCAGAAGGAAAACTGGATCGTAGTAAGCCGAATTATAGGGGTTGAGACAATGGTAATGCGAACTTTAAAAATGTATCACAGTAATCTGAACTATTGGACACTTGGATTTCATTACACCGCCACTGAGTCAGTCCAAGCTGAATGATATTTTGGAACTACTAGAATCCAAGATATGATAGTTTGGAATACTGCAATCTAATATGCTATAGTTTGGGATACTACAAGCAATTATATGATAGTTTGGACCATTACAATCCAGTATATTAAAATTTGGGATAACTACACTACAGGTATCACATAGGAAAACAATCCTCCTTTGGTGCCGCGTAGGAAATTCTGGTGGTGGTTTACTGAAATTCAAGAGTCCAATAGTTCAGCTTACTGTAATACATTTCTAAAGTTTGCTTACCATTGTCCCAACCGCTAATAGTTCAGCTTACAAAATCCAATTTTCCTAAGCAGAAATGCAAGAACAGCATATCAAGCAGTGAAAACATAGAGCAGAAAGGATTTATACCTGTGGGCAGTGTGAGAAAGAAGTCTGTGGGGCCATGGTCAAATTGGTTGTAGTTGTGGTGTTAGAATCCAGTAAATTGTCCTTCTTGAGCTTACAAGGAAGACCCGCATGAGACCAACTTTCTGGAATACAAATCCCCACAATTACATCTTGTGATCTAGCCAGCAACAGAGATATCAACCCTAACAACATCAGCTCTGCATTGGACCATCAAGTCATTCAGCATTATGATGAAATCTGACTTTTTCAGCATCAAAAACCAGCTTACAGCTGTTAAGTTAGACTAGATGTTTGAGACCTTCTTTCAGTTTTCGCAACGCCCTGAAAAGAAACCGCCTGTTCAACCTCTTCAACCTCTGCAAATGAAACCGAAATGGGTGGCCACATAAAGCATTGATTCATCAGAAAAACTACACACACACACAAAAGATGAATATATGATACCTTGCTGAGGAAACTGAGGAACTTTTCGATGGCGAGAGAAAGGGTGACAATAACTGTACAGACAAGGGCAGCCACCCATGTCGGCGTGAACTCCAAACTGTAACCTCCACGGTCCCCGCCTTGCTCCCCTCCTGCCATCTTCTGTTTTCTTTATTTATTGCTTTCTCAAGTTTTTCTTCTTGGTTTCAATGTCTTTGGTGATCAATCTGATGATGTTGATGCTTTCTCAACATGGTTTTTGTTAGTATTAAAGTTGGACGTGCAGGCCAGTAGTATGTGGTGGTGGGTGGTTAATTATACTATAATAAATATCACAATCTCTTTCATTAGAGATTCTACATTTTGAACCAAAGAATCAATAGAGTTTCAACATCAACCTGAACATGCTTGGTCATACGTTCTGTCGAAACTTAAGCCAGTACTCCCGAAGGTACATGATCGCACGGATTCCAGTCATAAAGAACAGTAGACATTTCCACAGCACCGTGATCTGCTAATATGTTTTACGTGTTTACACTATAGAATTGGTCTGCTAATATGTTTTAAAAACTATATAAATTAAAAAAAAAATTTAAAAAAAAGCACCAAGGGGAAGGGGGACTGGTGCCAAACCAACCCCACCTGAATGTATGCTACAAATTAACTGCTGAATAATCATACAACAATATGAAGTCTTTTATTTTCCTGTCCAAATGCAGGTATAAAACTAGCAAGAAACACAATGAAAAGTAAAAAGGAAAAAAGATCATAGTATAGCTGGAAATGCAAAAGGATTTCACTGAAACTAGCAAGAAACAAAAATATATCATAGATGAATAACAAAATATTTGATATGAATTACTATTTACTGGTACATGAAATTTCATATTGACACTTTTGCACAAAATACATTGCTCAAAAAAACCTCACTGAAGAACTGACATCTTGTACACTAACAGATCCTGCTAATAGCATACTTCCCTTCAGTAAGTGGTCAAATAATGCAAGATAAGAGCCAACACATTTGTAATCCTCGACCGTTACAAGCAATCAGCATTACCAAGAAAGCATGAAACATTGTGAAGTTTCACACCAGCTTTCTTGACGTATAGTCCAAGTTATCACTTGCCAAAATTAAGCAGCTTAAGTTGTGTAGACCCCTTGCTAAAACAAGCACAAGTAAATAGCACTGTCGAACATGTAAGATTCATGCATACACATCTCTTACATTGCGCCGCATAATGCGTCATCAAATCTTCAAACGTTCCAAAGATATACACCATTGAGTAACTACCGCAGGTTTCACAACAATGTTGTTCTCCTGAATATCTGTGGACAGAAGGCTGAATATCACCACATCTCTCGTTCCTCAATTAAGA
The DNA here is from genome assembly GCA_029582165.1 of Portulaca oleracea. NCBI lineage: Eukaryota > Viridiplantae > Streptophyta > Magnoliopsida > Caryophyllales > Portulacaceae > Portulaca > Portulaca oleracea. The sequence goes on from CM055873.1 coordinate 45,814,689, forward strand.
ATGAGGTATTTCCTAAGTATGCCTTCCCTTCTGAATCCCGCCTTCTCAAGGACTCTCTGAGAAGCCCTGTTGTCCACATCAACCAATGCTTCTAGCCTTTCTAAATGGGGCAATTCGATGAATATCGTTGAAGCTACTAATTGAACAGCTCTTGTCACAATTCCTCTGCCGCGGTATCCTGATGCTAAGACAAAGCCCAGTTCTGCCCTACATCTATCATTTCCCGAGTTGGATGTCACAGAGATTGCACCAATTGCGCGATTGTTGAAGCAGATAGCTCTCATATATGAATGGGTCTTGCTGCTTTTGATAAATTCAACTGCTTGTCCTCTAAAGGTGTACGTGTCCCACCTACAAAAGCGAGTCACCTCCTCATCTGTTGCCCAAAGCATGAGATCATCAGCATCTGATAGACTGAAATGCCGAAGAGAGATCGTAGGAGCTAATTCATCGACTCTTGCATCTATGTCTGGAGGGAAATAATCCATACATGCTACACCCATTGATCATAAAAACATTGTTCACAGAAAGTTAGAAATTACAACGCCAGCCAGTGTGTGTCTACCAGGAAAGTAAGCAAAATAGATGAAAAAAAGTCAATAAAATAGGGAACAAGAATCGCAACATAAGCCTCATCTTGCATTCACTCAACCAATATCATTCCCTGTGTTTGACGGACAATGTGATCAGCTGTCAAAATGAGAATCTCTAAAAACATCTTGTCATTAGCCCCCCAACTCGAAAAGGTTTAGTGAATCGTAAGCATTCGGTGTTGACTATCATGTTGCATAGCGAAGGGAATTGGACTTATAGAAGCCTCAGTGTCACAGAAAATGCAAATATATTTCGCACTCCTGCAATTTGTGCTCCAAATAGTGTCATTATTCACTTGTAGATATCAGGTTGTTCACCCTCAAAAGTGTGATTGTGCACTTGCATACATCCTAGAGTGTAAACTCCAAGTGCATGCAATATCTATTAAGAGTGAACAATCACACTATTTGGAGCACAAACTCCAGGAGCATCTAATAACTTGTAGATTGCCTACTAAGCTCCTATTGCTATTACAGTTGACAATAACTGTGAATTTTCTAATCACTTCCTCCAAACTGAATCGATCATTAGATTTCTCGGTCTCACAAGGTCTACATACAGAAACCAATCTGCCAAACACCCAAATCAGTCACAATCCTCCACCTAAACCACAAGACAATCATATATACACATCTTCACCCCCTCCAAAGTCAAAGCTAAATTGGAAAGAGGTTATTTCTGTTGTACCTCACAGAACCAAGAGATTCTCTAGTGTTGGCAAAAATTTGGGTCCATGTGAGACTCTGGTCGATCAAATTCCGTGTGTGTCAAAATCCGGACAAGAAATTGATGTTCGGACCAGGTTTTCTCGTGTCAGACAATTCAGACGAAACCTAGTCCAGGTCAAAATTGGGTTCGGAATACAAAAAAGAGAAATATAGTGTCTGAATATTCGGTCAGTTTGATCAAATATCAAAATTTAGACGAAAAATTTATGATCAAACCCGGGTATTTTTGGGTTAAGACAAAATTCAGGTATGACAAGGTTTTTTCCCCATTTTTGCTGGACCCCAAAATGGTTACTCCCTCCGCCCCAAATTAATTGACATTTTGACTAAATTTTGACCGTTAATTACTCACAAATTAGAATGAGTTACAATATGAAATTACCTCCATTGTAACTTTTAGTAAAGTATCTTTCTAATAATAGAAATTTCATATTGTAACTCATTGTAATTTGTGAGTAATTAATGGTCAAAATTTAGTCAAAATGTCAATTAATTTTGGGACACAGGGAGTAGTTCACTAGCTACAACTTCTCAAGCACCCATAATACAAATAGCGGACAATGTTCAAGGAAACTGAATAACCCAATCAAGAATCAACCATGGGCAATAAACCTAAAAATGGAGGGAAGATAAAAGTAGCAAATTGCAAACTAAAAGGCTGAATTGAATCCATATTATCGCAGAAACCCGAATTCTAAACGAACCCATAGAACCACCAAAGAGTGTAGAATGCTAGTCTTGAGAATTACACGCAAAATAAACACAAAGACGGGCAAAATGGCAGAGATAGCATACCATTTTACGAAGCTTCGGCATAGATCGCCGTAATTTTGCCACAGCGTTGTAGCAAGGTACCTTGACTTCCGCGCGAACTCCCTGCTGCCAATCTGATCAAACGAAAATGTCCTTCCAAAAAAATCCTTTGTGTATTAGCGATGGCAAAAATTCGAGTATAGGTAAATTCCGGGTGGAACAAATTCGGACAATGTTAAAATTTGGACGAAAACTTATCTCTGGACCTGGTTTTATTTTGGGTCAAATCGGGTCAGACAATTCGGACGAAGCAAAAATCGAGTTCGGACAATAGAAAAAAGAGAAATTTTATGTCCGAATATTCAGTCAATATCAAATTCAGACGAAAAATCTATGTCCAAACCCGGTTTTTTCCATGTGGAACAATTCGAATAATTCGGGTTGGACGAAATTTTGTCAACCCTATTGTGTATGATGTAATTTGGAAGATTCTATTATAGTTAGAAAAAATTTCTATCTATGCTAATTGAAATATATAATTACCGTTAATTCTATTATTTAAAAAATTAAAATTAATATATGTCGATCAAATAATTTGTTGTAATAAATAATCTTATATGTTAAAATATAAAAAAAAAATTGAATACTTTTAAATAAATTTGAACATAACTGATTTTTTCCGACTACCGTCGTAGTTGAAAAATGCAAATATTATTTATTTTACGATAAAAATTTAAAATCAATGTATACTGATCAAAGTAACTTGTTACAATAATTAATTGTATAGTGAGACAAATCTTTTTAATAAATATGAGTTATTTTTCATAAACTAATAGTATAAAATTATCAACTATCATAGTTGACAAATTCAATTATGTTATAATTTTCAATGTGATTAAGGTCAATAAACAAGAATTTGATGGGTTTCTCTAGACTAAAATAGTGATAATGAACTCTTCTTAGGTCTGACTATGATAGCAACATAGTACCTTTGTCATCCCAAATTAGTTAAATTTAGCACCGGTTCTTTTATATCGCTGACAGCGGTGTGGCGCGGTGTCGTATGTTGGAATTGTAGTGAATTGTGATGGGTATTTTTCACACAAACGCCATAAATGTGTTTGGTCAATGTATCTGCAGGATTCTCCGAAATATGAATATTGTTAATTACAACCTTCCCTGCAACAACAATATCTCTGATAAAGTAGTACTACCTCTGTTTTGTTTTATCTGTGTAATAACCCGCCCTAAACCATAGCTATTATAGTATCTTAAACTTGTTTAATTAGTTTTAATTGATTATTTAATTAATTTGTACCTTGCAGTTAGCTAACGGTGACAGGTTTCGGCGGAATGGCGAGCTCGTTATATTTTATTTCGGACCTTAAATTACAATTATTTTAGGTTCTACAATTTTATTTTAAAGTCAGTTTATTTATAGATTAATTTTCCGTATCGAAACGATTTTATTTTCGGGTTACCGATTTACCGTCTTTTTAAAACCGATTAAATTTATTATAGTTCCAAAGTATATAGGTAATACCCATGTTATGTTTTATTAGTAATATTAGTATTTTTATAAGTGGAGTATTAGTGTTATAATTGCAACATTTATTAATGTTTTAATTAGGCTAATTAAAGGGAGTGATATATATGCAAGTGGGGGAGCTTAGGGGTCATTTTGTATTCAAAATTAGACAAGTCTCTCACCTCACTCTCTCTCTCTCTTGCTGAGCCACGCCCAGCCCCCTCTGCCGCCATTCCCGCCGGCGCCGGCCAAAATCCGGCGAGATTCCGGCCACTTTTCCGGCACCATTTTGAAGCTCTCACTCCCCTCTTCATCCTAGTCCATTTTATTCATCTTTTCAAGTGGTATTTTTCTAGTGTTCTCTTCCTCCATTGTTATGGGTTTTGAAGCTTTTGATATTATAGTTTTATTATGATGTTTTTGTGTTAATTTACTACCTTCTTTCATGAATTTAGAGTACAAATTTGTAGTAGTTGATTTTAGTGAGTAAAGCTATGTTTTTGGTTCAAGTTCATGTGAAATGTGTTGAGGTTTATGTGAATTATTGAAGGGGATGATGTTCTATAGTCATGCATGTTGGATTGGAAGAGATTTTTGAGTTATACTTTCTGTTTTGTAGAGATAGTGAAGTATTCTTGAGTTGTTTGGATGAATTACATGAAGTTGTGAAGAAAAACCATGTTATTTGTGGTGTAGTTTAAGTACAAATGTATGTGAGTGGTTGCATGTGAATTATACAAGTTTGGATGCTAATTTTAGAGGTAAAAATTCTGGAAAATAGTGAGGTTATGCATAGATTACATTGGGTGTATATTTGGTATAAAGTTTGGATGAAAACAAGCATGCTTGAAGGCTAAATTCTGTCCAGAACCTACTGCCCATTTTGTGATTTTTATAGAGGATGCTAAAATTAGTTTCGAGCCCAGAATTTAGTGTAAAAAGGTAGTATAAGATGTTAGTAAACACCGGGCTTTGGAATTTCGAGTTTTCGATTTGTATAACCCAAGTTAGAGCCAAAACCGTGAAGCCGTGTAATTACATACGATTTTTGGAGTCAGTATAGTATAGGGTATTTTTCGACCAAATGGAAATTGATTCTGGAAAAATGTTAAACATAAGAGTTTTAGAGGACTCGACGAGCTTTCCGAAAATATATGGTAGGCCTTAAACCGATGTCGGGAGAATAAGTTATAAGGCCGGGAATCAGAGCCACGAAAACTGGAATTTTCTGGGTAATTGTATAAGTACATTAAGGGGGTTAAATGTGATTATTAAGGTCTTATAAGTGGGTTCAAGAGTGACTAATCTAAGGAATATATTATTTGGGATATAGTTATTTAGTAAGAACCTTGGAGCTCAAAGTTGAAAAACCCCGAGACCTTGAAACTATTTTACCGTTTTACCGTTTTAATTTACCGAATCTTCGTAATTCTACTTAGAAGTTTTTATTGTACTTCGAAGTTTTAAAGCTTCTGTTGTAATTTGAAAGTTTATATTTTACAAGTATTCCTTGATTCATAAAGCCCTCATAAGTTAAAGCATTTATCAAAGCCTCTTGATTTTATCTCAAACACCCGAAAAACCCCGTTGTTGTTATGGTCGGTATTTTACTGCTGCTGTCCGGGGCTCTTTTCGAGCCTTTCTCATTCTTTTTAGCCTCTGGCCCGGCCATCAAACTTGTAGAGCATATTTTTCCCTTTCCGAAAAGTACTCGCATAGCGAAATCCGAGTTCTATAGCCCGAGTTACGATCAAAATATCATTGTCTTTAAAACCTGAAATTCCTATACGTTGTATTGCCGAAACTTTATTGCGAGGTTCTACGTCCTCACCTTTTCATAGCTCCTATTTTAATACCGAACTCTATTATTATAGCTCAAAGTCCTGCTTCGACCCAAGCCATTCCCCAGCCGAGATCGCGACCGGACGGCTCACTCGCTTCAGGTACGCAAATTGTCCAGCTTTTATGATCTAAGTCATATTCATGGTTCATTCGATTTATGCCATGTCAAGTTTTATGGTTTACAATGTCTTTATGTTTAATAGTGGACCCGCATTCTATGCTTATATTTACAGTTATGTTTTTAGCACTCCTGATCAGAGTGCCTTGACACAGCTTGATGTCATCGCTTAGTGATCAATCATTCCAAGTTTAGATCAACTTGGGCATACGCGTGTGTGAGGTGCTTGCACCGATCGTAAGGGTTCCACCTACTTTCTATCTTTATTGGTTTATGTTTATGATCATGTCACTAAAGTCCTATTTTAACCCCTTCCCCGTTTCCAAAATGAATTTAAATGCCGGCACTAAAAACCGTTTTCGAACGGTTTGACGTGTTTGAGGTTTACGTACTGAGTGTTTCCCCACTCACTTTGCGAATGTTTTTAATGTTTTGTTTTAGGCGGTCCGAGCTCCCAGGATAAAGGCGAGGTTAAGTACGAGTAAGTCGTCTGTACAGAATAGTTCTCTAGAGGCGATCGAAGATTGGTGTTCAAGGTTGCTCAAGGGCGTTAAAGGCCACTTGGTTGTGGAAACCTATGATATGTATGATAACAGGTTGTACAATGTGTGTGTACTTTAAGTTTAGCAGTTGGATTGTATGGAGTTTGGTACAGTTTTATGGTGTATTGTTATATTGTGGTTTTGTGTTTTGCCTTGTCCCGAGTAGGGACGGCGGTAATGCCTCGACCTAAGGTGTTCCGCTGCGCTAATCATGAGTTTAGGTTCCTAAAGTATAGTCTTGATCTTGTGATTAAGGTTGGGGCGTTACAATCTGTCGCCTAAGGAATTGTGGCAAAAACTTTGACCGTTAATATCTTAATTTGTATAATGATTCATCATACAAAATTGATATCATTAGATTCGTAATAAAAAATACTATTAAAAAAGTATAATATCATATTTTTCTATAAAAGTTTTATATTAGAAATTATTGATTAAAAATTTGCACAAAAAACCGTAAATGACAGATAAAAAAGAACGGAGGGAGTATATAATATCAATGTGTTTGGTCTTTGATTGGTAAGCATCATTATTGGTTAAATGAATAGCGCTATACCAATATGAATACACCATGGTCACGTCCTGTGGCACACCAAATTCAATAAGCAAACACCTTAGCCAAGTACCTTCCTTGACACATTCCGTAGCAGCTATATACTCAGCCCCAATAGTAAACAGAGTTGTTATAGACTGAAGTGTCGCCTTCCAGGCAGGGGTGTCCAAAAAAAATCGAAACCAAAAACCAAACCACATAAACAAAATCGGTAAAAGCGGTTAACCATTTAGATTTTTTAAAAATTGCGGTTTAGGTTAACCAAACCGATGATTATGTCATAAACCGAACCCAAAAAATGGTTAACCATGTTATCAATGCGGTTCCAGTTTGGTTTCGGTTTCTAATTTCCAAAAGTTGTTAACCACAACCCCGTTAATCGCAAGAATCGATTTAGGTTTAGGTTTATAAAATTCGTAACAAACTTACGGTTAACCGATTTTGGACGCCCCTACTTCCAAGACACAGTACCTGAGCATAATGTAAATATATGGTTCGTAATCGAACGTCTCCTATATAGATCACCACCATAATCAACATTAGCATAACATACAACATTAAACGTCGCACTGTCCAACACTTTTTTGAGATACCTCTTATGGGACAAGACTAGCTTGTTTGCTTGCTTATGTCTCTATATCTCCATTAACAATATCTTCAAAAATTAGTCATGTCACCTCAGCCACGAATTTCATATTGTAACTCAGTGTAATTTGTAAGTAATTAACTAGGGTCAGCGGTCCAAGACTGGACTGGACCGAACTGATCGAATGGACCGAATTACGGGAAAATTTGCGATTAAATTTACCTGAACCAGTGAAGCGGTTCACTGTGTGTGGTGGCCGACCTGCTGACGGTGGCCAATTGCGCGTGGACCGCGTGGTGGCCAGTTACAGAGGAGAAAACAACGAATCTGGGGAGTAGGGAGTGGAGCATCGGTGAAGCAGTAGAGTGCAGAAGGAGGGCGGTGACTCTGACGACTAAGGGATTGGGGAGCGTCGAGGGTTTGAGATTAATAAACTCAGAAACATTAGTGATTAGTGACGAAGAGTTGAAAACAATAGAAAAATACTTGGTTTGTAGTTCGGTCCTCGGTCTAGCCCTCGGTCCAGTCCCTAGACCGAAAACCGAAACTCAATATTTCTTGAACCGAGGACTGGACCAAACTATCTTCGGTCCTTTCGGTCCAGTCCGGACTGAATTATGAACAACCCTAAAAAGTAACTATCAAAATTTAATCAAAATATCAATTAATTTGGGATGGAGAGAGTGCAAAATTTGTCAAAATTTATCAAAAGTTACCAAAATTTAATTTTTACCCCATAAGTATTTACCAATGAATTTGACTGACCTTTGCCAAAAAAATAAAAAAAACAAAAAAAAAAACAATAGCGGGACGACAGAGTTGATGCAGTAATTTAATTTTGGTTCCACCCTTGGCACCCTTTCTACTTGAAGTTGTGTAGTTTTGTTGTTGTTCCTCTGTTGTATGAAACCCTAGGCTTACACTCTCCAACCTCCCACTGCACTCTCTCTGCCCAGCCGCCGGCCACCGTTCTTCCCACCCTTCCGAGGTAACTCTCTCTCTCTCTCTCTCTCTCTCCGCCTGTTGCTACTCCATTGCTGAGCTCTGACTGTCATGCACAGGCGTTGCGTTCTTGCTATTTTAATTCCTGTTTGCTTCTCACTTCAATTTTTACTTAGTTCTTGAGAATTTGATGCAAAATTGTCGGGATTGTTAGTTCTTACTTCATGAAGAAGACTTCAAATTATGTATTTTTTGAGATTATGAATTAAATGCTGCCTGTTAAGTGTGGTATTTTTAGTGCTATTTAGGAGTATCTATCAATTCGAGTATTCAACGTTCTGGCAATGCATTACCCATGTACGCATCTGTAAAACTGATTTCAGGGATTTACTTTAACTGGTTCTCGACCGGGTCCATGGTAAATTGGGTCAATTGGTCTTACCCTTGTCAAAAGGTTCTGGCGTAAACATTACATGCACTCGGAGCATGTGCTTCAGATATTTGCTAGTGAACAATCATAATAACCAGAATGAACAACTTAACTTATGTGAGTGAACAATCTAATATATATGGGTGAACAATAGTAGCACATGGAGCACATGCTCCAAGAGCACATAATACATTGCACTGGCACATTGGTTCGATCATGGGGTCCAGTTTTCTCAAACTTGAACACAACTTATGAATAATGAAAGCAAATTTCTTCTTACTGTGCTGCTGGTCTCCATGCCTCTATCTAGAATAGTAGTGTTTATGCTGGTTTCTTAATGAAAAGTTAAAGCTTCTGCTTTTGTGCTATATGTATTTTAAAAATTTTTCGGGTATTTTTTGTTGCAGCTTAGGTTTGCTAATCGGGTGCATACAAAAGGTAGAAAATGGGGAAACTTGGCAAGAAGGCGAGGAAGTTTGCTAAGAAGAATTTGCAGTCTGTTATGAAAAGGAAGAGGAAGATGAAAACCATATTTAAGAAGAAAAATGCTCCAAGTATGTTTTTCGTTTTGAGACAACTGTGCTTGTTTTTGGGTTTTTAGTACTGTAGCAATTCATGATTTAAGTGCTTTGTCCATTTGTATATTTGCTGTTTTGTTTTGCTTGGGTTGTGCGTGTTCAAAAGTGTTTGAAGGATGAACCTATTGAGCTATGACTTTAATGAGACTAGTTATGTTGTAATTGTTTTCTGGGGAGATGTTATCTAGCCTACCCCTTTCAGTTGTCCTAAGGGTAATACTGTTTTTGTTATAGCTTTCATTGGGAATCAATAGCAACTCTATTTTGTGAAAAACATGTAGCATAGATTAGCTTCGGATGACTTCTGGTATAATCTAAAGTTCCAAACTTTGTACCAAAATTAATGGTTCAAATGAACTGACAGTCTCTCAAACCAATGCATTAGTCAGATTTTATATTATCATGTGATACCATTCTATGTGGATTAGGGGGATGGAAATGGAAATAGTCATCATCTCCTGCCCCAGTGGGCCGAGTATGATTCTTGCTTAGGTGATTTTGGCAGTATTTCTCTTGCATTGTGCAAGCCTACTTGAGGCAAGTAGCGAGTTGACAGTCCTTCAAAGTAAAGATTGTCATTGACATCCTTGATGTCATTGCATCTAAGATTATGTATGAGACCTTATTATCCCCATGGCCAGTCTTTAAATCATTTAATAGTTGCCTTGCCATAAAGAAAGAATTGGTGGCTTGGTGTGAAAGCCATCGGATTCCATGTCTCATATTTACTTTATGAACCTAAATCCTGCTTATAAGCAAACCTATTTTAGACAGTTGATGGATGGTTAAAATTCTCCTGATTTCTTTGCTATCTTACTTCCATACTATCTTATTTCTATCGTACATTTCTTATTGTTTGGACGTATATCGGGTTTGTGCTCATGATTCTTGTTGCTTTGCTCATAGTGATTTTGGAAATGTAGTTACATTTCATGCATGGTTGCAACTTTGATGGGTTATGTGCTGTGTCCAATGCTTTCTTACTAGTTTGACATGTTAGATCCATGCTTAGTATTTTTGTGATACTTATTCTTCACACATAATTTCTTAGGGGATGAGAAAGACGTTCAACATCAAGTTGGGGAAGATGGTTTATCACCTAGTGGAAGGTAACAAGGTGAAAGCGCAAGTCTTTTTGTTTAATCAGAGGGACAACACGCAGTACTTACTATCACCTTCCAAGATTTGATGTTTTTATGTACTTGTTTTAAACAGTGTAGCTAGGATCAGCCTCTAATTATGTCATTGCCTTTCCCGTTCTCATTATGATTCAAGTTCAGTCGTAAATGGTTTTTAGTTGGGTTTTATTGGATAGTTTGCAAAAATTGATGCTGAGGTACCCATTTTTTTGGGAAAACTATTTTCAGGACAGACCCCAAAGTTTCAAAACTAATTATGAAGTCTCTTTTTGCGGTAACTGGTATCTATTTTGGGGGTACATTCGGGTAGGGTTTCCGGTGAGACTAAGTATGGCTCTATTTGACTCTTGTTTGGCTATGGTTAATGCTGAAATTAACATGGTGTTAGGGATTAAGTGATGAGTTAATTGAAGCAATTAATTTTGCAACCCCTCCCTGTTTATCTGTCTAACTCCTTATTCATCACGCTCTCACTACTCCCCACTCATCATTTATCACACTCCGACTGCTGCCCACACTAACTTCTCTCACAGTCAGTTGCCCACAAAAACTGAAACCCTAGAAGATGACACTATGACAGTGAAAGAAATTGGAGAAACTGATTGTAGTCACAAAATCGAAGAAGCAGGAGAGCCCTAAAACATACATCAAACCCTCATTTGGCTCCCATTCCCTGAAACAAGAATCAAACCCTAATTTGGCCCCCAATCCCAACCAATTACAACTGAAACAAAGAAAAAGAGGAGGAAAAGAACAGAAGAAAAGAAAGAGCAAAAGAAGAGGAGGACCATGAGGAGCGACTAAGCCAACCAATTACAATTACCTTGTGCAACTTCATTCCAATTGATCCAAAGCAGCAAACTATGGTGTTAAGGGACAAGAAGAGAAAGAACAAAAGAAAAAGAGGTAAAGACAGACAAACTGAAGAGGAGGGTAAGAGAACACATGAAGAACAACAGGAAGAAGAAGTTCCCTTGAAGGAGTTAATTGAAGAGAGGAAATTGTGGTATAAACAAATTACGGATCCTTTACACATTAACTACTTTCATTAGCTTTTCCCGCCAAAAAAGCCAGAAAAATCAAACCCTTCACCAGAACGTACCTGCAAAATAGGTGCCACAAAAAGAAGTGGGCTTCATAATTAGTTTTGAAAAATTGGGGTCCCTGAAGTCATCTTACTTCAATATAACCGTCTGTTTCTTTTTGATATTTTGGTGTGTTGAGGCGGGGAGCTCTATCAGTCTCATTGTCAGCCATGCATAGAAATCAGTATATGGGATTTGACAATCGCTAGTTAAAGATTATGTCTTATTATGAGCTGAGAGAACTTGATGTGTTGTTTATGTTATTAGGGTACCTTCCGGTGAAGATGTAGATGATGCTTCTCTTGACATATCCTCAAGTGAAGAGGAGGGTGATATGATCGAAGATTCAGACAGTGAAGGATATCTTTCTGAGGTCAGAAATTTGAAAATTGATAATCACATCTGTATCGATTTGGCTTTTTCCAGCGGTCCTTAATATTGATGACTAATATTCAGGATCCAAGCTGCACAACGGTTGCTGAAGATGACAGTGAGGATTGTTCAAAAGGTGAAAATGTGTCTTTTTTATTGAAGTTGGCTATGGAACATAAACTTGAGATGTTTCTCTCAAATGACTGCTTGCTTTGTGGGCAGATAATTGTCAAGGCAGTGAAATATCAATGCAGAACCAAAAGCTTCTAGCAGAGCTTTCAGAGAAAAAGAAAAGATTGGAAGCTTTAAAGTCAAAGGTAATTCCATGTGGGAGTATTATCTATCTTGGATGGTGTTGCATGTTCTTTTGAACAGTCCCTTTCATATCTGGGGAAATACATTTGGAATACAATGGTAAAACAAATATATGTTGCATTAATAATTTTGATCTACCTATTGTAGGACATATCTTTATTTCCACACTGGTACACTATATGCTCCAAATATATTTTTCAAAAGTGCGTGTACCATTACCGAAGGAATATCTCCTTGATGGCTCTTTCTATGCGATAAACGTAGATGTGAATACAATGTGTGCTGTGCTGATTGTTATGCTTGTTGCCTTGTTCTCATCCTTTGTTAACTTTTATATGCTGATGTTGATGATAGAAGTCTTTTGAGTTCCTTTTTTCATGGCCGAAATGTGATTTGTATCTAGTATCTACACATTATTTCTGTGAAACTAATTTGGTAGAGTTTGTGCTAACTTGTTGATTGGGCTGACACACTAGTTTGTATGGATAGAAAGGTTGAAATTCATTGACATTTGCCTATTTACTACCTTCGTCCCAAAATGTTTGTCAATTTAAGTAAGTTTTGACCGTTGATTACTCACAAACTACAATGAGTTACAATATAAAACTAACTCTCATTGTAATTTTTAGTAAGATATCTTTCTAATGGCTGTAAAATTGTAAATTCATATAGTAGCTCATTGTAATTCTGCGAGTAATCAACAGTCAAAGCTTAGTCAAATTGACAAACATTTTGGGATGTAGGTAGTAATACAATTCATTTAAGGTCTCCTTTCTGTCATCTTTTCAGGTGTTGAGTTTGTTTCCCTTGTCATTATGGAGAACTCCGGTTTGGATATTTCCATTGACTATAAGTTTTCTTTTTGAGATGTTTTAGGATCCAGAGTTTGAGAAGTACTTGCAAGATTGGATCAAAAGCCATAAACTTCTTCAGGATGATGATTTGGTAATTATAATGACCTGTTATTCACATAAAATTATTTGAAGTAAATGAGTGATCGTGGTAATTATAATGACCTTTTATTCACATAAAGTTTTCTTCAGTATGTTCATTGTCTGAGGGCACATCTTCTTGTCAGCTTTCTGATGAAGAGGAAATGAGTGATCACGGTGTTGAGTCAGCTGAGGACTCTTCGCCACGTCCTGAGACATGCAGAGTTTTGAATATTTTTACCATCAATAAATGGTGTCAGTTGGTGAAAGAGCAGCGTAAACCATCTGTCCTCGCCAGTCTTCTAAATGCCTATCGTGCTGCATGCCATTTTGGAGCTGAAGGAGCTGCCTCACCTATAGTTATAAAGAGCAAGGAAGCCTTTAGCAAGATTGTGATGTTTATGCTTTCTGATGCGGATAATTTGTTTCGAAGCTTATTGGGAATATCGTCCAACTGCAAGATGGATGCTATACTAAACTTGAAGAGTTCTTCAAAATGGGAAGGTGTGAAGTTGATGATCAAGTCTTATCTGACCAGTAGTCTGTTCCTTGTCAATCAGTTTTCTGAAAGTGACATATCATCTTTTGCATTGATCCGATTAAGAGCTTCATTGATATTTTTCGCTCCATTTCCGTCTTTGCAGCGCAAGCTCCTTGAGGTATTATCTGGACATGAACATTGTGTTTTATGGTATCTCCAATTAATTTGCATGCATCATCATTGTTATTTTGGGTCACCTGTTTGGTACTTCATGATATCAGCTTCATAGGATGCCCAATGAGCCTTAAATGGAAGTTTTATTTTAGGATTAACTGCAGTGGGATACAACTGGTTTAATAAATTCTTCCTTTTCCTTCAGCAAAATCTTCATAAAACAACCTTTGTTTTTCCTTTCTACATTTGATATATTTATTTGATTTGAAACCCTTTTTTTCCCTCTTTCGGGGTTTTCAAGTAATCCCCCCAACCTTTTCCTTATTTAAAATCCCTCTTGGCTCCGATTCTAACGAATAGTTTGGAAATTGAATTATATGAAACGTTATTCTTTCGATTTCATTTATTTAATTTCTAGAGGCAAAAGAACGAAAAAAAAAGTGGAAAGCTGAATATTTTATATTTTATGTGGAAAGCCATTCTTTTTTAGTTCCAGGTTCCTTGCACTTATTATATACTACTACTTCGATAGATGTAGAATTTGTGTTCAAATTAATTTGCTAATATAGTAACATAGTAGCCAAAAAAAATAAACCGGTACACTAAAGTAAATTGGGGTTTCCATTTTGTGCAACTGTTGACTTCCTTCTGTTTTTGTGCTAGATTTGGACCTAGAGTTTAATCTTGTTCTTCTATCTACTAACTTGCAGCACTATATTAAAAATTGTTTTCTTGGCTTATAACTTCGCGTTGCAGGTTGCTGTTCATCTGTGGGCAACTGGTGGTGGGGCCCTTTCATCGTGCTCTTTCCTTGTCTTACATGACATGGCTTCTTTCTTTGGCCAAGATTGCTACGACAAATGCTTGAGAAAAATGTATAAAGCCATATTGTCACGCAGCAAAGTTGTGGGTCCTACTTGTGTAAAACATATAGAGTACCTCAGAAACTCTTTTGTCGAGCTTTGTTCCATGAATTTGCAGAGATCAATACAATTGGCAATGACATGTACCCAAAAACTAGGCAGAATATTCCAGTTGGGCTTGCAAAGTAAGACAGAGGTATGCAGTAGATTTGATCTAATTACTTCATTATTAGGCGGTGGTGCTTCTTTTTTAGATTGCTTTGAGTGCGTTTGCAGCTTTTAATTGCTTAGAAACTTCAGTTTACTATAAAGGATCTGATAGCTAAAATTGGATTGAGAGAATTTCTTCCTAATAAACTTCAGTTTAATTGCTTTCTTTAATGATTTTTTATGAATTTTTTTCACAAGGCAAATATAGTTGCGGTTAGTGAACATTGCAATAGTTGCTGTATTAAATAGTTTCGTTTGACCTTTTTCTTATTTAGCTAGATTAACTTCTTTTGCAGGAAGCTCTTAAGAAGATTTGCAGTTGGGAGTATGCTGTTTGCATTGATATCTGGGTTTCTTTTGTGTCTGCCAACATCAAGGATAATGATCTTCATGGGCTTCTATATGCTATTACTCAAGTTATAATCGGAGTAGATAGCATTATATCTGGTCAACGTTATTTGCCCTTGAAGATTAAATGTGTACAATGGTTGAACCATCTCTCTTCCTCTAGTGGAATCTTCATTCCCATCTCATCCCTAGCACTGGATATATTGGAGAGTTGTCCTTCAAAGGAATTTGCAAAACCAAGCAAGGAAAGTATTAATGTATCAACAACTTTGAAGGTAATACAATATTTTGCAAAACCTTGCAAGGATAGTGTTAACTTATCAACCTGGCATTGATCTCTGGGTTTCTTTTGAATTTTGGTCCTTCGAAACTTGTCATTCCTGTTTAAAAAATGAGTACATTGGCCGGTACGTTCTTTATTACTTTGGGATTTTCCTTTCCAGAGTTTTAGGTTTGGCACAGCTTTTATAGCACCTTTGCAATTGATGTTCAGAAATCCCTTGGTCCGAAAAATCCAATGACATTGTTGTCTTGTGTTTGTTAGTGTGGATTCATGGCATTTGAGTTCATTTATCACAGAGCATATTTGAAAGGGAACTGTTGAATTAGAGTAGTTAAAAAAGTAGTTGGGAGGCTGTGTTTTCACTGAGTTTGATTCTTTTTCCCCATTCCTTTTGTGTGTGCCTCTTGTTCTGTGGTGTCCTGTAAAAGTGGGTTGGAAACTGAAAGGTCACCCTCTATCTATTTCTATTTATTTTGTTTGTTGGGGGGGGGGGGGGGGGGAGGGGGTCTGAGGATAAGTTACCTGAGAAACATGAGAATTCTTTTAGATTTTTGAGTTTCATTTATGCATCTGCCCCACCTAAGGTAGCTCAACTAGGTGCTCCATGTTTCACAAGGACACCTAATGGGGGAAGGGATGGGAGGGAGTGTCACTGTTGCCCCGATCTCTTCTGTGTCTGTACTTTGTAGTTTACATTCTGGTAAAGTGCTATTGAGTGCTGAATTATTGATTGTTCATGAACAGCTGCCAAAATATTGGCTAAAGTCACGAGATTTCCAAGAGGAATGTGTTTCTGCTGCGATTGAGTCGCTTTGTGCGCATTTTCTTCAATGGAGTCATCACATATCTTTCCCCGAGCTTGCCACTGTTCCGGTTGTTCGTTTGAAGCAATTTCATGATAGATCAACTGTTGAAAGTGTGCGCAAAACAGTAAATCGCCTGCTTGATCAGGTACTCGGTCGACTTTTTTTGCATTTTGAATAGACAGCTTTTTGTAGACATATCTGGGTTAGTCGTTGGGCTGAAAGAGTATGCTTTTCTTCACCATTGTCCTCTGTGGGGTTCCTCAATACATGAACAACTGCTCGGGGTGTTCGTTCTCACCCCTAACAAAAGCGGTGTTTATCCAGTTTGCTGAAGGTTGGAAAACTGCATATTACTTATTGACCTATTTAGTCTGAATTGGTGATAACATTCTGTTACCTCTTGTTCTTGCTCTTATCTGCATCTCCCTAGTAAAGACTTGAAAAGTTCATATGCATTGGAAACTATGTGATAAAAAAAGAGCAAAATTTGATGTAAAGTTTCTGATTATTTCATGCCCTGCCCCCAACCTCACAACCCTGTTTGTAGGTGGAGAAGAACATTGATTACGTGCAGAGAAAGAGAGATGATGTTGCATTTTCTCCAAAAGACCAAGCATCTGCAGATGCCTTTCTTCAGGTTGAGTTCTTCTCAAAATCTGGCAGGTTACCCCCAAACCTGGGGGTGATATTTCAATGTTGATCATGGATGGATTGTCTTGCAGGTTGAAAAGAGTGGCAATGCCCCATTTATTCAATACTACAAAAGTACTATACAAAATGCAGCTAGTAGGAAGGTCTCTACAGAAGAGAAGACTAGGTGAGTATGCATTACCTTTGAACTGCTACTCATGATGAACCGTTAAGTGATAAATTACGTCTCTTTCATTCGTCATGTGTGCTGGATTGGAAAGGATGCTTCGTCTTCTGCATTTATTGACAATTTGGCGTACTTTCCAGACCTAGCAAAACCGGTTTTCAAGTTTGACATAGAGCATGTCTAGAATATTGGGGTATATTTTGGTTTTAGTCTGCTGACATATCTATTAAGCTTTTAAAGAAAACTCTGCTACTATATTGGTCATGTTTAGTCTAGTTTAGCAAATTTTACAACTATATGTTCTTTTAGAGATAAGTTAATGTTAGGTAAATCTGGTTTGAATTGGTAATGCTAGAAGAGCTTCGGTAAAATTAAGGGAAAGAATAGGTAAATTTAGGTTGGGTTAAAATGCATAAATTGAGTATTTACCTATACAACACAACATATTCTGGTTTGCAAAATTCTAAACTATTGGTTTGAAAAGCTCAAAAGTGTAGACTTGGGTGCAATTATGGTTTCTTGACTACCCGTTCTTTTCTGCAGTACCGTGCGGTACGGTACTGCAAGTTACCGCAACTCATCACAATCCACCACTCTTTACCATTTACCTTTTTAATAAATTTCAAAAACTTTTAAACAAATTTCAAAAGTTTCAGTTTTCATTTCCATTTTGTCACTATTCATTTCAACACCTCCCACCACAACTCACCGCAACTCACCGCAGTCCGCCACGCCGCAAACTTACCGCATAAAAGAACGGTTTAATATTTTCACTCTATGCTTCTTGTTCATATGCATCTTTTCTGCAAAACTCACCCATGTAATTTTACTGATTAAACCTGACAATTTTCTCATTGTGCTGCCTTGTCTGGTTGAAACTGGGGCAGTGTTCCTGAGAAGAAAAGCGTTAAAGGAAAGAAGCGAAAGTCCCGTCAGCAGCCTGGGGATGTAAGTGCAAATGGCAAGGCAGATTCTGGAAAGACGGGTTTGAATTCATCAACTGAAGCGAATGTGGAAGCAAAGAAGAAGCAGAGAACTTGAGTAGTGTTATACACATACAGGCACAATGTATCTTATATAAGTTGCAATTTTGTTAGCTAGATGAGTTCTAGAAATGGCCATCTTGTGAGGGTCATCTATTCCCCAATTTTGATGTGGAATTTTGAATGACCTTTTGTTAGGTCCGAGACATTACATGAAAATGAATTATGTGTTGGTCATGCATACTTGATACTTGATTCCGCATTCCCAACTGTTGTGGCGCAAATTCTAGTATAAGGTTGTCTCACGTAAATTGACCGCAATTTTGACTTCTTACAGAGTGTCCTTTTTGTATTTATTATGACTAATAAGTGATATTAAAATGACTTTTTAATATGAATGCGATTAATAATTTTTCAAGATGTAATTTTTATCGGAGTCGGCAAGATAAATTATTAGTTACTCTAATATTCATAAATAGTCACCACTAAGTTATATGACTTACAATAAATGTATGATGAGATGATCTTACATAAACATTATCGTGTCTTTGATTGATAATTAATATATTTTAAATTGTTGACTTAATACTTTTTAACTTGGTGAAATACTAAAAAGACGATATTGTGAGTGAACTCACTTAATATTAACACAAATACAATTTGACACGACCTATTTGACTCCCTTATGCAAGTTATGCCAAGCGAGGGATCCTCTAAATTCTAAAAATTTAGTGACAATTTCAACTAAGAAAAATCAAAAAATTACTCGGAGGTACCTCAATGTTTGGGGAAACTATTTTTCGGTACCCCAACTTTTCAAAACTAATTTTGAAGTACCCTTACTTTTTGGGTTAGTAATTATTTGGTGCTTTTCCGGCCATTAATTTTATTAAGTGACCGAAATACCCTCATTTTTTTTTCTTCAAGGGTATTTTTCAAGAAGGGAAGAACAAGGACATTTTGGTCACTTAATAAAATTAATAAATTTAAAAGACCCAATAATTATTAACCCAAAAAGTAAGCAGACTGAAATGTGAGATTGAAAAACATTTCACCAAAAGCAGCAGACATCTGAAAGAATTTTTCAAAAATGCTGGGTGACGTTATTAACAAAAAAACGCACGATAACAAGTCGCGCAACATAACCTTTACTCGACTTTAACAAGAATTCCACAGCCACCGTTCTGCCGCTGCCGCCATTGAAGCTTGGGGCAGAGGGACCAACCTAGTATCAACGAGCTTTCACATCGCCAATTGAATGTGGGACAGTCTATGAACCCTAGTACTACGTATCTTTGATCCTTTTGATTCAATTTCGGAAGAATAGTCTTAACTGCTGAGTTCATTCAATTTCGGAAGCTTTTCTCTCACATTTTGGGGAAGATATGTTGGTAGTGGGTGTTTAATGGCAACAAGGAAGGGAGTTGATTCTTTTTCCACACTCCCTTTTGTCCCACATAGGAGGAATAAGGAGTTTGTTTGTGGTTTATATATCACTCTTCTCTAGCTAATGGTGTATTAGCTTGTGAGTGGTTTTATGGTGGAGGGCTAGACTTGGGCATCCACACGCGCGCGCGCGCGCCGCCGCCCGGCCGGCTGGGCGCCGTGGGTTGGATGGTTTTGAGCCCGGGCTTATCTTTTTGCGGATAATCTAGCCGTTTGGAATCTTTGACCGGAATATTATCCTCCTTTAATTCCTGATTTTATGCCTCATTAATCTCCTTGATTTCCTCCCCGTCTTTACTCCATTGTCTTCAGTTTCGGTTTTCAAACAGTCTCTTTTCTTCTATAAGTTGAGGCCTTTGCTTGCTGTCAGTTCTTATCAACCTCTCATTCTCTTCTTCCTCTTCTCTTTTCTGGGCAATAAGAATATCATACTCCAAGCCTCTACTCTCGAGTGCACGAGTGTAAAGGTTATCTGAGTTAACCTTGGGGAGCGACCGGCATTTTCGATTGGCACCGAGGTCGAGCCGTAATCGCTTTCAAGGCAGTGGTCCGTCCACGACTCAGATTTGTGTCCGTTCCGTAGCCTTGATCAATACTTTTTGATAACAAGATACACTACTACAATTTCGGGAGCAGAATCGAGAAGGCAGCACAGAACAGCAATGGCGTCGATCCACAGCTGAATCCGCAGTACCGCCATACCCGAGTAAAGCAATAATTTCTGATTCTCTTGTATTTGTAATGGCTGAGAAGAGTATTGCTAATTCTAGATACATATACATTCATGAAACCGGCAAATTACCTTCACGAATAGTCGATGTTCATCATGTTCTTGCGAGGAGCAGCCGTGTTCAATCGGTAGTTGCATGTTTGTTTGCTCTCATTTTACTGTATTCAATAGTAGGAAAGATCGAATCTCCATATTCTCTTCTCTATTTGATCATTATAGGCGTTTTGGTGATCAAGATATCGCGTCGAAGAGTTGTTGAGAAAGAGTCAGTTGTGATTATTCCAGCATTTGGAGTCCAACTTGAAACGCATTATAAGAGCGGCGCAACTGTACGTCGCTTTGTCCCCATTGACAAGATCTTGAAGCCTCTTCTGAATGAGTGTGTCACCCCTGTTACTTGTTATTGGAGCCTTGCTTTGATTTTACGCGATGAAGATGACTTGGCATTGGTTTTCAAGGAATTACATCCACCACTTAAGATGTTGGCACCGATTTGGAAAGCTCTTTGTGGTGCCTGTGATTGCGAACAAAGTCTACAGACATTTCCGGACGCTGGTTGAATGCACATTGTATAAGAAGGGACATTGGGACAATCCAACTTTTGCTATCGGAAATTAGTCATCTTCTGAAGTTGTGGTCTTGGTGCAAAACAATGGCTTCCCATGAATTTGTGAATGAGCAAGGTCACTTCTGTTGATGATGCTGTTTCGAAGTCATCATAATGATCCTTGGACAGATTTACCTGGTAATCGATGGTGTTGTGAATTTGGTAGGATTTCATAGGAAAGATTTGATTTGTTCAATACCTGGAGGGATTTTGGGGTAACAAGTGTAGGTAGACCTGTCAATTCGGGCAGGTCAGGTCGGGTTCGGTATGACCCATATTTCGGTTTGTTATACTTGAGGCCAGGACTAGTGTAGGGCTTCAGTAGCTTCAATTGAAATTCATATTTGTATTTCACATTTCTAATGCATTTGGTTATCTATCACTTGTCTCTTGTCTGAAGTCTACAAACATAGTATTAATGTGAGCCTTCTTTAGTTCTTCTGTTTACTGCTGTCCTAAAACACAATTGAATTATATGGCTTGTAATTGCGAAATGTTTTCATATACACTAGACTTGGCTTCTTTGTAAGCTTGTATAAGCTCGTTTCCTCTGGATTATACTTTGTAATTTTCTACTCTCTTAATGGCATCCTTTACACTTTGTTGCTTGTTCCGATGTAATTGAAACAAATTATAATGGAGCGCTTGGGAGTCACAGTCTGTTGTTGCTAAAAGACTCTTTGAAGTCTTACATAATTTGGCGCTTCAGCCTCCAAGTGATGATTATATGTCAGTGTACGAAGATGGCAAGTTCATTGGAAGTTGAAGCGGTGTTCTGCAACTGATCCTCCTCTCTTCGAGGGGTTGAAATCTGGAGTTGAGTAAATTGAATAGTTTGAGAAGGGGATGTGCGGCCTTAGGTCCCTCTGATCTCTTTTCATTCGTAATGGTGAAGGACTGGAATCACTGCCGCAATCAATTCAGGGATTCACCCTCCCTTGCAAAGCTAACTATTGTCCGTTGTTCTGACAACCTAAAGGAAAGGCGCGAGGAAAATACAAGGGAAGACTGGCCTGACGTTCAGCACATTGGCAACATTGAAATTACATTAGTTGGTGATTACTTATGAACAGGCAAGCCCTCTAATTATCATGTTATTTCAGCATAATTTCCTCTTTTCAAAGTCTACTATTATGTGTTAGCTTGATAATGTTTCTTCCTATAATTCCTTGTCTCTGATTCAAGATGTGCTTGAGTCCTGAACCACTACCTACAAGAGGAAAGGCAGAGTTTTATATCAAGCTGATAAAATTTTGGCACTTGCAATAGATTCTGTAATGCCTTTTAAATCTGAAATCCGGATGAGTAACATATCTTACCTTCAAATCTTTTTTAGATGATAAACACAAAACTCTTGCCAACTCTGACTTTGTCTTCTGTCTCAGTAACGCCAATTTCATTTGACTGCACTGGTATGCAGGACTCTGTAAACTCTCGTACTGTTTCTTCTATAATTTCTTGATTCTTATTCTGGAATTCGATGAATAAGGGGAAAATTAGGCTATACTCTTAAGGGAGTTAATCTTGTGTAGCCTACTGCCTTCAACAAGCTTTTCCCCCCTATCTTCTGTGAGGGTTCTTATGTTGTTGTAGCAACTTCTTGTTTGCTGACCCCTGTTTATGTTCACTTACAAAAAAACCCCATCTATCTTGATAGATTCTACTCTATGTGGTGTTCATGCAAAATCTGGCATGAAGAAGAAATAGATTTTCTTATTCTAATCTAGCAGTACAAATTTTTGTGTCTTGACATTCGTCACATTCCGGAAATGGAGTCATTAAACACTCTACAAGCTGATATTTAGGCACCTGCAGTATGCTTCCATATTTTTTTTTTTTGAAACGATGCTTCCATTTTACATCACCAACAATCACCCAAATGATCATGTCCTTTTATTTTCTTTTTAACATTTTCTCCCTTCTCTGGCAGCATGTTTTGTAGTGGCAGGAAATTATTATTATTATTTTGGTCCATGGGTGTCAGAAAGGGCATTACAATACAATGGAGGAGTGGGAAATTGAACTTGGTAACTAATGTTCCCAAGACCTCAGTCTCAGCCACTAGGTTAAGACCTCATTGGCAGTGGCAGCAAATTATCAGTACCTAAGGTGTATCCATTTTTTGAAGCCTTCAGTTCATTTTGACATGATAAAGCAGGTAATCTGTAATCCAGCTACTAGTTAGATGGCTACAAAATTGCTACCTAGCCTTCTCAAATGGACCACATTACTCAAATGTTTTTTGTGCGTCACTTCTTCATTTGGTGGATATTGCATGGAACAAGGTATAGATAGAACTCATGACCTGTGAATGCATATTCTCAAACTGACCGTAGTTCTCATTTTGTTTTCATTTGTCGCTTCTATATTTCACTAGTAATATGCACCAAATTCGTATGCGCTCATTGTCTTAGTTCAGATGAGTCACTTGAGATGCAGAACTACTGACTGTATATGTACTTTGGTGTATGTCTCTTGCCGTGGAAAATCTGACATTACAAGTTTCTTGTGAGTGTCTTTGTTGATTCAAAACTTGGAACTGTTAGTGAATAGTTTTATGCAAATGTTTCTTGTTGAAGCAAATGGACTGTCAAATGAGGATGAAAGGATTGGCATGGCTTGGCAGTATATGTGTCCATAAAGTGCACCTAACAGTAGGTAATTAGGATGAAATGGAGCTCAAAAGTCACAGGCATTGCCTATTTATTTGCTCCCTGCCCCCTCCTGTTAAGAGAGATTGATCTTTGTTTTGTTGTTCAGGTTTGTTGTTTTGGCACCTTTCTTGAAGCATCCGTGACATCTCACCCAGTACTTTGTCAACCTGAATGAAATCTATTCCCCTTGGAGAAGTTAAAGGCAGGTCATCAACTGATATATACAACTAATTTCAAACCGGAAATGCTGAACAATGGGTATAAAAAGGATAAACATATACTATAGTTCTTCCAGAATGCTGGCCAAATGTTTACCATTCTCAATGGACTTTCTTTTGTTGACATGAAAAGCCAATAATCTCAAGCTCTCTGCAATGCAACTGAACTACCTAACCATGATAACTGTTATACTGAGTATCTGTCCACTATAGATGAACTTGGACTGTCTCACGTTAGAAACAGTATGTGGCGAATGATAATAGCTTCCAAGTAAGAATTGGTATTTGGGGCAAATACAGGTTGATGCTTCAAGGATTGTCATGGTTAAGTAAGGTCTGATCAGTATGTCATAGTTGCTCAAGATTTATACTTCGCTCATTTTGAGAATAGAGCTGTGTTGAAGGAGCTTATGCATATGGGTGTCTGGAAATGAATTATGGTTGCCCAATGTATCAATACTCAGTAGCAAATGTGACATTTGCTCTTGCTCAATGCATTGATGTATTCAAAACTTTTTTGTAGCAAAGAAATTTGAGCAAACCTTTTTGGTTCTGGGCCTACAATTGAACAAATTCTTTGAGTAACTGATATTTGTTTTCAGTTACTAGTTTATTGCTGGTATAGTTTTGGTTATGGGTAGAGTGAACTGGCAAGCTATATGTTTTTGATGTTTCAACAGTTGGGTCTGTTGGCAGCACAGATGAGAATGGGGAAATGGCTCCAGATGCTTTAGTTATGGATGCGAGAGTTCAGCTGACACTTAACTCCTCTTTTTCAGTATTCCACTAGGCATAGAAATTACCATTTACTTTCTTTTCTCTATAAGGTATCACATAGGCAACGAAGGAGGTCGGTGCTATACTGCTATTGCAACCATGGAATCTGTGAAAGATGGGATCAAAGCTGCAAGATTGGTGATGCAATACTCAGAGCATACATTGCTAATAGGAGAGCGAGCATCAGGCTTTGCCGTTTCTGTGGGAATTCCGGGACCTATGAACCTTAGGTCAGAGTAGTTTCTGCACAGATGGATAAAATGGAAAGAGGGTGGCTGTAAGCTGAATTTCTGAAGAAATGTGTTTCCTTAAAACAGTTGTGGTCCTTACCATTCGAAGGACAAGAGTGACTGGGGGAAGAAAAGTTCTGTTCTGTTAATCTGATGTAAAGTATCACAAAAATTGTACCTCATATAACTGTTCACAATCATGACACAATTGCAATGACTGTCATTGATAAGGTTAGTTCTTCATGGCTAAGCTGCCTTTTTACTAGGTATGTCTTAACTTCTGTGCACTAGATATTTCCCCGATCAGGAATAGCTTTAGTTAGTGATGTTTGTGTATTATGCATAGACGAGACATATTGCTGTTGGGACATCTACCAATGGAGCAACTTTCAAGATTCCCAGCAAGTAAACAGAAACTTGTGTTACTTCCACTGGGATTTAATTTTTATAAGGTCTTTGAATGATTGGGAGGAGGCTAATATTTGGCCTCTTTGGCAGATAAGGGCATTTTGCAAGGGAAATGATTGAATTGTATGGCCTTATGACTCCAATGGAATGGATTTCCGGCAAATTCTATATGACACTCAAAGCTTGTTTCTTTACTTGGGCAGCCGCAAAAGGAAAGATACCAACAGACAAGGAGGAGAGTCTTTGGATCATTTACTGGCCATTGTATGTGGGCCTCTTTGCTTTGGAATCTCGCAAAAGGTGTCACCAATTTCCATTTGCTGCATTCCCAATACTACAGAAGCTACTGATCAACTCGGTGACAAGGTTGCAAGGATGGACAAACATGGGGGAAATTGCATCTCCTGATCAACTTATTAAGCTCACAACGAATGCTTGTCCTACATTCTCTGCAATCTCTCAAATTCCCATTTTCTGGAGTATCTGGAGACAGATGGTTGCACCGAGCTTCTGCCTTTTGCAAACAGAGATTTCCCTCTTCAGTGAAGATAATCGCGGTTGAAAGCTGCCCTGCTTGATTCAAGCTTTTTGATGGACTACTTAAGAGTTAAGAAGCCGAGAGGTGTCCATGTTGTGCTCGACAAACCAACTACCCAATTGAAAAGCAAGACAGGTAACATTATGACTATTTGTTAGAAATGACTAACTTCTCCTTCAGAGGGTGTATTTCAGTTTTGGATATTATTTGCAAGGTCAATAGCTGCTTTTGGTTAATCACTTTTTACGTCCAGATACTAGATTTCTTCCATTCATTGCAATACTACAAATATCTGACTTGTACTACTACTTTTGTACCTATAGTCTATGCTCTTTATAATAATAAAGGCAGTGCTTGGACACCGGTGTAGGCCGTACTGTTACTGCCTTGATAACTCCGTAAAAGATGGTGTTACGTAAGTATAGCTGCAACATTAAATGGTGATACATAGTTGTAGATGCTGGTGGCTTTCTCTGTCTGAAAAAATTGTATATCGCAGGTTTCTTATAAGCACCTCTCATGCTATAGTTGTTCGCTAGCTCATTCTTCTGTTTTGCTAGACTCGTTTGGCCTGCAGAAAAAGATACAAAACTTAAATATTCTAATCAAAGGCTGTCTAATTGATTCTTGTCACGGCAGATGAAATATGGGCACAAATGTTCTATGCTTACAATCATGAAGACTGGTGATTGAACATCTGGTAATTATGATAGACATGTGACTTCACTACAGAAATGCCGCTAATCAGGTACATTTCCAACTGTGTTGAGTGACTCGTGCTGTCATGCATGATAAAATTCCACAAGTCTCCCCTAATCCCAGAAGGATATTAAAAAATAAAAGACCAGGTCAAAGTTTACAGTAAAATACTCAGTAAAAATAATTGAAGCATAATAATCACAACAATTATGATTTTTAAATCACAGTAATATACTAATATTCCAACACGAAGTTCTAAAGTGATCTTTCCTCCCTGCTGTCGCGTATGTGGAAGAAAACACCCGAAAAGTCATTAAAAAGCAAGTGGGACAAAAACAGTAGTACTTTGTTGAATCATTCAAATCCTCATCTTCATGTAGACACAGCTCATGTACCTACTTCCATGATCATATTTAATTTCACATTCAATGCCTGCCTTTTGAATCATTATAATATTATTGACCATGACAGCAATCTTCCCTCTGTATCTACTGCATTTTGTCATTTAACTATAGCTAGTGGAAGCAGTTTTTTTAAATCTTTTTTCTTTTTTAATCTTATTTGAAAAACTTCAAGATAACCACAGTCAATTTGAATGGATATGATGAAAATATCTGTCAGAAGCATTCTAGCCCTTTGAAATGATCATTAATTCAATTAGCATTTAACATTGATGGGGCAATCATGGGGTCCATTTTAAGAGCATAACCAAACCATTCCCTCAGCTCTCATAATCATAGTCCCTTTCTTCTTTTTTCTCTCCCCCAATTTTCCCTTGGCGTCACGTTTCCCAATTTCAGTTTGAGAAGATAGATCTGCCTGGGGGTTGACCTTGGCAAATCTGCATGACTTGATAGTTTATTTTATTTCCATTTGAACAATGTTTGTGGGGGGTTGATAGCCAGCAGCCAATAAAAAAATAGGCTGCTGGTGGAAGTGGTCTAAATTTTGTAAAAAGCCAGACTCTTGGAACATTGAGCGTGTTTCAAATGTTTGTTGGTAAATGTTTGTAGCATAAGTGTACGAAACAATGGTTTTTGGTTGTGGTTGCGGAGAAATGGGTCTCAGAATTGTGCTCGTTCTTGCATTGACATGCATTCATTTTTGGCCGATGGCAGCAGAAACAAGCAATCAAGATTGTAAGTTTACATACATGGTTGTGTTATGTCTGTCTTTGATTCTCTTTGCAGCATCATATGCAGGGTGTCTTTCCTAGAGATTATGTGCAGATTGTTGTTTATGATGATGCACTTACTACTTTACCTGATAATTAACTGGCAATTGCAAATATCTTGGTCTTCTAAGACTAAAAGCACCAAATTTTGAAACAGATGCTGCTTTAACGACCCTCACAAAAGGGTGGGGGAACCTGCCACAGACCTGGACTGGTACAGATCCTTGTGGTAGCAAATGGGAAGGAATTACGTGCAACAATTCTCGTATCATCACCATGTATCTTTCAGCCTCTACTCCCTCCAAATTCACTTTCCTCATTTTCTTCGAACATTCATAGTAATATGTGTTATTTTGCCTGTTTCAGGACATTAGCAAGTATTGGTGTGACTGGTCAGCTCACTGGAGACCTAGGATCTTTATCTGAACTTCAAATTCTGTACGTTATTATCTTCCTTATACGCCTTCCATATCATGCCTCTGGAGTACTCTCTGCATTCCACATCTGTTAATTTTTTTAAGCTTGTCCGAAAACTGTTGTCCATTTATTTTATCTATTAATCTCTCTGTCCCTGAATGAGAATCTATCTTCTTTTTATGTAAATCCCAAAATGATTGTCCACCTAATTACTTTGGCAATTAAAATTCTTTGGTTTCCTCTAAGATCAACACAAAAATACATTAAATAATACTTTTGTGGCAGAGAGGTTGTACTAGACTACTAGTATTAAATTTCTCTCAAAAATCAACCTAAATGTGGATTATATGTTCTCTTGTGAATTTTTATTCCATAGAAGGGACTATAGATATGAGATAAAGGGAATATATATAATGGTTGTGGATGTAAGACTGCCTCCTTTTGGACCTCCCCAAGCTAGACCTGTCAATTCGGTTGGGTCGGGTCGGGTTCTGTATGCCCTGTATTCTGGGTTTGTTATATTTTAGGTTTGAACAACTGGGTCAGTTTCGGGTCAGGTCAGCTTTTGCCAGGCCTACCCCTAAACCTGCTAAAGGGGGACCCATGCTGGGAGGAGTTGTTCTTGTATGGAAAACCCCGTTATAGAAGTTCTGGTTGAAGATGTGAAAGAAATGTCACTAATTGTTGCCGATCTTCACAACAATACAGGCTTGAGGAACAGAGAAGTCGCTTTATTTGTTGCTTATTTTAGGTTGTATTACATTTAGTACGTGCAGTCGCACACCAGTGGGACAGCCATGCATGTGCACAAAACAATAGAACATTTGTTGTCTCGTTTCTCGTTGTTTGAGACTTATTATCTGTTTCTGTCTATGCAGGGATCTATCCTACAACAAACGGCTTAAGGGTTCTCTGCCGAGTAATATTGGACAGTTATCACAGTTGACAAGCTTGTAAACAACCTTGACCATCATCGAGTTGTGGCATTTGTATCTTACATGCTGCTTTTTCTTGAATACTAAACCCCTTTTAATCTCTTGTATTTTCTAGGATCCTTGTCGGTTGTGGTTTTAGTGGCCCGATTCCTGAATCAGTGGGATCGCTAAAGAAGCTTGTGTACCTGTAAGAGCCTTCCTGCCAGGGCCATTGCAGTTTTCTTGAAATAGAGGATTTTCATTGCCCTCTCTTCTTTTGAAATGTTAAGCTTTCTTCTCCACAACAGCTAACATAAACCGTATGTCTTCGCGTCCCACAGATCGCTAAACTCAAACCAGTTCACTGGAGAAATACCTGCATCCATTGGTAACTTGAATAAGCTGTATTGGCTGGATCTCTCTGATAATAAGCTGACAGGAAGCATTCCTGTTTCTAGTGGCACTGCTCCGGGGCTGGATTTGCTTGTTAAGACAAAGCATTTGTACGTTTTTGTGCCTTGGTGCTTACACAGTGATTAAAATTTAAATACTTTGATCCTCTCTGTTGGGTTCTACTTACTGATTTGTTCGTGATTTGTATCAAACTTTGTAGTCACTTTGGAATGAATCAGCTATCTGGGTCAATCCCATCAGGTCTATTCAGGCCTGAAATGGTTCTGATACATGTGTAAGTGCCCTAACAAGTACCTTCAATTTTCGCTTTAGTGAATATATTGTACATTCTTTTCCTCTTATGTTACTCGTTTTTCAGACTATTCGACAACAATGATCTCACCGGAAGCATCCCTGACACATTAGGTCTTGTGACGACGCTAGAGGCAGTGTAAGTAAGACTTAACATGCATTGTCTCAATTGTAAGGTTTCATTCTGTTAACATTTTCTCTGTATCAGACGTTTTGATAGGAATAAGTTGAGTGAGGCTCTTCCAACAAATCTCAACAACCTTACTCAGTGCAATGAGCTGTAAGCACATGAAATTTTCGTTTAATTCCTCATACTTTGCTCACCACATCGCATTTGCTTATCAAGTGGGTATTTGACATCTTTGTAACAGGGTATTATCAAACAATGAATTTACCGATTCTATTCCGGATCTTACGGGCATGAAAAATCTTAACTTTTTGTAAGTGCGTACATATTCAGTTTTTCATTCTATCAATTTATCATCATCATCATTGTTGTTATTGTTGTTTCTGCTCTACATTGCTTTATCAATGCAATAACGTAGTTTTTTACTCAGATTTTGACCGTATGGAAGTTAAATTTTGAGCACTTTCATGTGATCCTCATATTTGTTTGCAGAGACATGAGCAACAACAGTTTTTCGCCTTCTGACGGTATTCCGGCATGGTTTAAATCTTTGAAATCTCTGAGAACAGTGTATGTACTTTTCCCCCTATCTTGTTCCTCAACATGCCTTCTCTTTTTTCATATCTGTCATATGTATTTCCCTCTAATGCCCCTGAGTCCTGACATAGTCTCAAGTGTTTCCAATGTCTTTGCTCAATATTTATGTCTGATCTGAATTTGCTAAATAGTGTCGCCTCACAATTATTTGTCAAAGTATAGGACCCTGAAAATAATTACACAAAAATACATGGACCTTTCAGTCGTTTTTTGGATATTTTTCCTAACCAAAAAAGGTGCCTTTTCCTTCAATCATTTATTATTAGGGTGTCTAGTTGAGGGCAAAATGTAGTGATAGTCTCAACATATTGCAATTTGCAACCACAAGAGGGTGGATACTGGATAGAATCATTGAGAAAGTATCAGTATTCTTGGACAAGCTCTTGAGCCATGTTCTTAGCACATTATCTTCAAATTTAGCATGGAATAGACTTGTCAATTATGCCTTGGGACTTTTCATAGAATTTCCTAGAGGAGATTTGTTTAGTTATTCCTCACATGATTATTGCTCATTGGTTTCTCTTTGATTGTGCTGTAATTGTTATCCTATTCTTCATATTGTTCATTTTTTTTGAAAAACATGAACCTATGCTTGAGCACAGTCGCAATTTGTTCCCTAATGATCTCCTTGGCATTAGAAGCATAGATGCGGAAGACTGTCTATGTTTATATTATTTTAATTTGTGATTTTCATTGTTACCATGTGATTTTGTGTCTGCATTGTGTGTATGTGTTTTTCTTTTTGTTGGTGGATGGAAAAATACTGACATGCTCTTGGCAGAATGATGGAACGAACAGAACTCCAAGGGGAGATTCCAGTCGAATTATTCGGCTTCTCTCAGTTAGAGACTGTGTGAGTATCATCTGACACTTGGAAACAACACTATCCATTCTGCACTACATAGTGTCTATCTATCTGATTAGCATGCTGATGTTTTGATGAATAAACTTTTTCCAGAGTAATGAGAAACAATCGGATCAATGGAAGTTTAGAATTTGGCAGCAGCTATAGCAAGCAACTGAACTTAGTCGATGTGCGAAACAATTCCATTGAAACCTTCACACTCTCTCCTGGATACAATTTTACATTGATGTGAGTTGGTTCTGAACCTCTCATTCTTCTGCATATGGTTAGTTTCGTACCCCAGTGTTCGGAATTTTGATAGTGACCTCTTCTTCCCAGGCTATCTGAGAATCCATTCTGTCAAACCACCGGGGCAAACTTACCTTACTGCAGTGACCAGCAGCAGCCAGCTTCAACATTCACAGTCCCACAAGTTTGCATTCCTGCCCCGTGTTCTTCTGGCAAAAAATCTAGTCCTACATGCAAATGTTCATATCCATACACTGGAACCCTAATCCTAAGAGCCCCTTCCTTCTCACTGTTCGGAGGGCAAAATTACATCTTGAGGCTCCAGTCATCACTTTTGCATGATTTTCAAGGTTTGGCTCTTCCAGTGGAATCCGTCTCTCTGAGTGATGCATCTGTGGACAACCGTGGCTACCTCAATATGCTTCTATCAATCTTTCCTCAAGGTCAGGACCATTTCAATAGGACAGGGATATTTTCGCTCGGTTTTGTGCTCAGCAACCAGACCTACAAGCCAACGGAGGAGTTTGGCCCGTATGTTTTCATTGCTAACAGCTACACGCACTTTGAAGGTTCTCTAATACATTACATGTGTTTTTTTTTTCCTTTATTTTTCTCTCCTTATTGTAGAGCTACATACAAAAGGGTGCAGTTCCATGATCGCCTTCTTACCCTGCTTCTAATCATTGTGCTAACAGGGGTGAAAAACTCCAGTCGTACAGGCTTAATTGTTGGTGCAGTCGTAGGGGTCACTGTTCTATTCCTTTTGTTATTATGTGCTGGAGGCTATGCATATCGTCAAAAGAAGAGAGCAGAAAGGGCGAAAAAGCAGTCCAATCCATTCGGTAATTTGGAGATCTTAGCTAGTACAGGTCTATGGTTGATAATCTAAAACAGATGAAACTAATTAATCATATATACTTTCCAAAATGCAGTATCCTGGGACTCCAATGCAGCTGGTGGTGATATCCCTACATTAAAAGGAGCTCGGTATTTCACATTTGAAGAGCTGCAGAAATGCACCAAC
Organism: Portulaca oleracea; assembly: GCA_029582165.1. Taxonomy (NCBI): domain Eukaryota; kingdom Viridiplantae; phylum Streptophyta; class Magnoliopsida; order Caryophyllales; family Portulacaceae; genus Portulaca; species Portulaca oleracea. The sequence continues at coordinate 45,847,049 of CM055873.1, forward strand.
AATTTCTCAGAATCCAACAACATTGGAGCAGGGGGTTATGGGAAGGTACATATCAATGGCACAACTCTCTTTGAATTGAATTCTTGGCTCCCAAATGATATAGAACAACAACAGCAACAAACTCCTAGGAAAGACACACATGAATGCGGTTTGGCAGCCTGATGAACTAAAGTTCATGGAGAGGTTGATTTCTACGGACCCATGGAAAATCCTTTGGGAAAAACGCTTTGAAAAAGTGAAACCAAAACAACACCTTTCGCCTCAGCTTCCAAATGATATTAGAGTAAATGGAAAAAGACTGAGTCGAATTCCTCGTGTTTGCAGGTTTACAAAGGATATCTGGCTGATGGTCAAATTGTTGCTATCAAAAGATCCCAGGAAGGATCAATGCAGGGAAGCCGAGAGTTCAAAAACGAGATAGAGCTTTTATCGAGGGTTCACCATAAGAATCTGGTGAACCTCTTAGGGTTCTGCTTCGACCAGGGAGAACAGATGCTGGTTTACGAATTCATCCCAAACGGTACCCTAATGGACAGTCTTTCCGGCAAGTCTGGGATTCAGCTGGACTGGATAAGAAGAGTTATGGTCGCCCTTGGCTCAGCCAGAGGCCTGCAATACCTGCACGAGCTTGCTGATCCTCCAATCATACACAGAGACATCAAGTCCAACAACATCCTTCTCGATGAACGTTTGAATGCCAAAGTTGCTGACTTTGGCCTTTCCAAGCCTTTTGGTGACAGTGAGAAAGGTTATGTTACCACCCAAGTCAAAGGAACCATGGTTAGTATTGAACCTCCAAGCACCCACGGTGGCACTTGTCTGTTTATGATTTATGCGATCCTCCCCACCAGGGTTTAAATTTCGTGGCCACAATTTCCTTGATGGGAATTATTGGTATATCATTAACAATACTTTTGTGTACTGATTGATGCAGGGATATTTGGACCCTGAATATTTCATGACAAACCAGCTTACAGAGAAGAGCGATGTCTTCAGCTTCGGTGTGGTCATGATGGAGATGGTGACGGCCAGAAGGCCCATACAGCAGGGAAAATACATAGTGAAAGAGATCAAGAACTTGATGGACTACACCAAGGATTTATACGGCCTACATGGGATATTGGACCCGGTGTTGCTTCAACACACAACAATGTTGGTTGGTATGGAGAAGTTTGTGGACTTGGCATTCAAGTGTGTGGACGAAGCCGGGGCTAACAGGCCTACAATGGGCGAGGTGGTGAAAGAACTCGAGGATATTATTAAGCTAGCTGGAATGAACCCGAATGCAGACTCTGCACCTGTGTCTCAAACCTACGAGGGAGGACAGCCCCGCCACCCTTACAGTGATGCCTCGCTGAACGCACTATAGCGGGGTTTCTCGTGTTTGAAACTGTGGACATGGGCAGTAATGAAGTAGCAACACATCTTTTGGCCTGTGGATTAGAGGCATCTTGTATACATTGTAAATTTGTTCATTGACATGTACTTTACCACCGCCTTCCTCCTTTTTCTTTCTTTCTTTCTTTAATTTGTTTCTGTCCTCGATTTGTGAGGTCGGTTTTGGAATTTGGCTATGGAAAACTATTGAATGAATTCTTTTTGGTACATGACAGAGTCCATTGTAAACTATCAATTGTATGTTTTGCACATATTCTAGCTACAAGTTTGGTCATGTATACAGGAGGGGTATCCGGGTATGGATGTTCCTTCCTGTGAGATGTGAAAAGATTATGATTATGATTCGACCACTTCGTCGTGTGTAGTAGGTCTAGGAAGTTCCTGAGAGAAGTGATTAGAGTTGATTTGAAACATATATGGTTAGTGGAGGACATGACATTGGATAAGGGTGCTTGGCGGGCTAGGATCAAGGTGATCAGGTGAAAGGGGTGTGAGGTTATTGGTAGGACCATGCTTTGCCCTTTTTTGTGTTTCTTGTTCTCTCATAGGGTTTGTTTTCCTTTGGGGGCATTTGATGCTCTAACCGCTCAGTGCTTGGAGAATATATGTATGATATTTCTTTGCCCTTCTCTTTTGCTGTTGGTTTCCAAGTAGTTTTCCCTCTAGTTTGCAAATTGGTTGTTTTTGTGTCTTTCAAAAGGGTTTTTTGGGTTTGTGGAATTAGTCACGGGAAGACTGTCTACATCTGGATCCCCTCAAACCTCACGTTAGTGAGATTATAACAGTGTTTGTTGTCGTTGTTGTATTGAAATTGGAAATCAAATTGAGTTGATTATGCTTGAATCTTCGTATTGATCATATGGAAATGACTCAATGACTACATTATATATCTGACAAACATGCTAAGAAAAATAAAAGAACACAGTCAGTGGATTTATAGAAAATTACATTAAAGTATTAAACAAGCACTCGCTATTTTGAAATTTTTTTGAAAGGATTGTTGCCCCAGGGTAGACTCCTATGGCTATGCTGAGGAAATTTGATCAGCTTATGACAGTGCAAGTGATACAATGATGTTTTAAGAAGAATATCAGGAGAATTATTCTTGCAAGTAATGGACACAGAACATTCAGGGTCTTTGACAGGGAAGCAGGATCAGCATATACACTCTAAGAAATTTGGGTGATAATCGTGATACAGTGCAAAATACAAATTTGGGTGATAAAACTACTACTGGACCTTCAACTATCAGCTTAAACTGGTTCCACAATGACTTCGTGCACTAGCATTTGACAACCCACCTTAGAAATTTAAAAACAACCCTTAACTAATGCAAAAGTTGTGTTCCCATTGCCAATATACAAATAAACAAATGGAGAATTGGATTTTAATAATCCCTACTTTTATGATTGGACAACAATAATCCATACTATCAATTTGGATTCTGGTGGTTCAAAAAAAAAAATTGGATTGTAGTGGGACATCAACGAGAGTATACCCTAAATATCATAGATTTTGTGTTGCGTTTGATTCAAAACTTAGCATAACACTTTACCATGATTTTTAATGAATTTACGGCGTTTCTCCCAATTTTTTTCAATTTTTAACGATTTTTTAACTTTTATTCTTTTAAAAAAATTATAATAATTGGTTGGAGTCCCAAAAAAATAATTTAAAAATTATTGATTTGGTACTACTACAATTCAATTTTTTTTTTACCACCAAAATCCAAAAATAAAGTAGAAATTATTGCTATACAATGGATGAAAATAGGAATTATTAAAATCTAATTTTCCTAAACAAATCATGCAAAAAGAATGCATGGGCCAAGAAAGTCTAAAGCAAAGGCCCTACACGCTTGAATCAAGAGCAATAAATCTCATGGCCCAAAGGAAACTACCAATTATTTTCCACATTGACTTGAAGTCAACTTAGTTTTAATTTTGTTTTTCGGGTTCACTGTTTGTCAGTTTGTCCGTCTATATAAATGAGACTCGTGCTTCGTAGGTTTTGCACATAAAAATTAGCTTCTAAAACTACAGATTCGATTTTAGTTTTGGTGTGGGTCGAGTGTTCAACAGCAGGCAAGTGAAAAATCATCGTGAGTATTGCTTTATTTTGCTCATACTTACTGTAATTTTTGTATGTGGGATACTTCTGTTTAGTTTCTGAAAACAATAGCTTCTGTGTCTATTGCTGCTTTGGCTAATTCTTTTGCATCTCATTATACCCTTTTTGTTTTCAATTATTCAAAGTTTAAATCAGGTTAAAAATTTATAATATATAGTATAAAATTCTACAAAATACAATAGCTCAACAATAAAAAGTAAAAGTGTAAAACATTAAGAATAAACAAAGCACATAAAAACACTGATGGGTGCTTGCCTCATTGACGAGCACCCCACCTTCCTCTATGATGAGGAACATTTTTATTTCTGTGAGAGTATATTGAAAGGAAGGTTTGACTGTTTGGGCCCTCCATAGAATATTGAAATCCCCGCCTCCCTGCGATAGGTCATATTCTTTGGTTGAGTTATTTTCAGGTTTCGATGCATAAGTTAAGATAAGTAGAGATAAATTAGGATCAACTATCATATATTTTTGGAAAATTGTGTTTTTAGAGTGAATATTTTTTGGAGAATTGTGTTAGGTTTGAATAAGTTATGATAAATTAGGACTAGTTGGGAGAGTTATATCCAACCTAATTAAAAAACATGATCCAAATATTAAAAAAAAAAGAACAAAAAAAAAAAACAATTTCCCAAGATTAATCCTTTGTTCTTGTCATTCTTTTCTCTTTTCCATTTCTTCTTAAAATACTTTGTCTTTATCTCTTAATCCTCACAAATGAAGTACATATATTGCAACCATTGTTTGTCATGTTGCACACCTTTTCATCCAAGCCATCATGAAGGCTCTCCTCAAATTCTTCCAAATTGTCTATATTGATAAATCCATATGTCAAATCGGATTTACAACTCTGTCAAGTCTATATTTTAATAACACTTTATTTATTCCCTGTTCTTTTATGCGGTATTTTGCAAAATGGTTTGGTGAGGTGTGGTGGAATTATGGTGGAATTGTAGTAAGTTATTGGAATTGTGAGAGAGAAAAGTAATGATTTACCGTAAAATAAGGTGGGTTGTGGCAAATTGCGGTAGACTGTGGCACCGCAGTTTACCAACCGCAGAAAAGAACAGATAATGATTTGGCTCGTTAAAGTTCATAAATTTCATTTCCAAAAATAAATAAATAAATAAATAAAAGTTCGAAAACATATGAATTTATGCTTGTATTGAAAACCTCTTTATCCAGCGATATAATTCATTTATTACTTAACATATTTCGGTCCCATTAATGTGAGATTTCCTTCATCTATGGAGGATCATTAAGCTTTGATAGTTGTTGAAATTAAATTTTCAGGGGGTTTTCAAACATTTCTTAGCGGTATAATAAGTAAGGTTTGTTCTTTTCTGCGGTATTTTGCGATATGGTGTGGTGAAATTATGGCGGGTTGTGGTGTAATTGTGGCGGGTTATTGGTATGTGGGGTAGGTGAGGAGAGAGAATGTAAAAAGTAGAGTAGAAAAGTGAGGAGAAGAAAAGTAATGATTTGTGGTAAAGTATGGTGGGTTGTGGCAAATTGTGATATGCTGTGACACCGCAATTTGCCAATTGTATAAAATAACTTGGCCTAAAGGTCTCAAAAAATAAATTAATAGTAAAAAAGGTATATGAAATAAACATCGAATTTCTAAAATTTTTATAGGAGTATTTATATTTTCTAATAGTAAAAAAAATTAGTTGGAGCTAAGAATTTTTAAATTAAATAGTGAATTTTTTTAATAGTAACAGGAGAAAAAGTATAAATACTTTTAAAGAGAGGATAAAAAATCAAAATTTGGGGTCAAACGAGATGATAGAAATTTCGAGTGGTATCAATATTAAATTTAAGGGGTAAAAAAAGTTAATGATGCAAATTTCGTAGAGTGTAAATTCAAAAAATCTATTTAAACTTTATGATTGTGTTTGGGACAGGGTGTAGCGTTTTGATAAGTCAAAACTTTAATTGCATAAATACTAACGTTCCGTAAGTTAGCATTCTAAGAAGTGTTTAGGGTTTCAAGTAACGTTTTTTGAAGGCATTAATAAAGTTATTGTTTAACGTTTGAAATAACGTTTCGTATTTTTGTCAAAAAATACACTTTGAAAATTTTACCTTTGACAATTATCCATATCTTTTATGTCAATTTACATTAATATGCTATCTCAATTGCTACATTTACTGAACATAATCTATTAATTATATTAAAACAAAACCTAAATGAATGACAAGTTGTCATGTGTCAACCACTAAAAAAATTATTCCATAAAAATAAATATTTAAGCAACCTTTCAATTTCCCAGCTAATTACTACTCTCATAATAATATGATACATTAGTTAAAAAGAAGAAAGAGGAAAGAAGAAAGAAAATAAGAGAAAAGGAAAGGAAATGAAAAAGAAAAAAAAGAAAAATTTAATTGTCATTTGAAAAAAATGAATAGCTAGTGAATAAATAAGAGTGGTAATTAAGGTAACAAAAGTGCAATAGCAATTTGTTCATTTTTGACCAAAAATAATCGAGAATGTAATAGGTTACAAGTTCTACTCTATACAGCCAAATACATACGTTCATTTCTTTATTCCATTCCACTACTTTTCTTATTTTTCAAACTTTTCTTTTGATGTATTTTTTCAAATTTTATGAAATAACTAAGAAAATAAAAATAAATATCATAAAATATTAAATCAATAATTATTTTGTGAAGCAATGAAGCTACATTCTTTTTGGCCCCCACCTATTTCTCTTCCCTCATATTCTGGTGTAAATATCTTATTTATATACCTACTCTCTCAGTCTCTCGATCAACTTAACATTTTATATTCTCAATGTTCTGTATTGTGTTACTACAACTACTTCTGTTCCTAATTATCCGCATCATAATTAATAAGGATCAAGATAAAAATAATTGTGAAAATTGCTCTTCAAAATAAACTTAAAATGGGGCCAAAAAATTAGCTAATTTGACAAATAAAAAAGGGATTACATGAGTATTAATTCCATTCCAAGTTCTGAAAATAAATAATAATGTGGTGAAGAAATAAAGGGAGACAACTATTTAGAATTTGGAAAAAAAAATTGAGGGATGTAAAAAATAAAGTGAAAGATGTTTTTTTTTTTTTGGTAATAGAAACTGTGGAAGGAATAATCAAACTTAGGACCTCATCTTCTCGGGATTCAAATGTGATTACATAAACTGAAGGGTTGTTATCGGCTGAAATGCTATTAGAGTTAAACAGTTTAGCCGATTGCCTAATTACCAAAAAGTTAAATCAATAAGTAGCTATTACAACAATTGGATGATATTTGTTTTAGCAGTAGGCAATTAAAATAGTAAAATTTTACAATAATTTATATAACTATAAATAAAGAGAAAATTAAAAAGTTCAATTTGTCAATTACTTTACTAATATTTATCTTAAACCTATATGTAACATATAGTTTAAGATTCAAAACGTACAAGGAAAAATAAGTATGACTTTTTAGAGAACATTAAGACTAAAATTCTTATAAATTGAGCATCATTAAAAGACAGAGAAGATATACTTATAATTAAATAAAAAATCAACAAATAAAACAAAATAACCTGTGCATCGCATGGGAATGAAAACTAATTTTCATTTGAACATTCATCTACTATCCACTATTTAAACCGTTATCCAACTACATAAATTACTATCCACTACGTAAAGCGGTAATTTTACCGTACATGGCGTAGGTCTATTTCTTTAATTTGTCTTATTATACACATCCTAATTCATGGCCTCATGGGGTTGACCATGCAATGGTACCCCTAGTTCCACTTGGCTCAACTTGGCAAAATTTTGTCCGACCCGGATTACCTGAATTGTCCGACCCGGAAAAAACCGGGTCTGGACATAAATTTTTCGTCCGAATTTTTATATTGTCCGAATTGACCGAATATTCGGACATAAAATTTCTCTTTTTTCTATTGTCCGAACCCGATTTTAGCTTCGTCCGAATTGTCCGACCCGGTTTGACTCGAAATAAAACCGGGTCCGGACATAAAATTCTCGTCCGAATTTTGACATTGTCCGAATTTGTCCGACCTGAATTTACCCGGACCCGGATTTTTGCCAGCGCTACTAATACATAACTTAAGTAATATATTAAAAGTTGGCTACCGATGAATTGCTATATATATATATAATGTCATATAAGATAGATGAAAATAGTAATTCATGAAAATATCTTAAATGGTGGATGGTGGATACACAGATCTGAGTTCGGCAATAGCGTTTGGGAAAACATTTAATGTTCTGACCAATTTAAAACTTTAACCGGATAAATATTAGTATTTGGTGAGCTAACATTTTGAGTAGCATTTAACGTTTCAACTAGTATTTTTTGAAAACATTAATTTTGAGTAGCATTTCTATCAAAAAATTCCTTTGAAAACTTAATCTTTGGAAATTATCTATATATATATTTTTAATCTCAATTCACACTAATCAGCAAACCAATCGCTAAATTTACCAAATACAATTTGTATTTTAACAACCATCTGCAACTACTTAAACCGTTATCCACTATTCAAACAGTTATGTGCTGCACCGCTGCATAAACACTCCGACCATGTTCTTTTGTGTGGTGACATGGATATTGAATAGGATATGTAGGATAAAGTGGGATAAAGTAGGATACCTGGGATAAATGGGATAAAATGGGACAAGTGAGATAATATTTGAAAATGTAGTTTACATCGGTCACATCATTTGAATATATAAATTTTTAGATTTATAACTTATAATTTTTAATAAGGTATTGCTTTACCTTGTTAGTGTGGCCAAGTTTGGTGCCTATTGGTAGGGATGACAATGGGACGTATCCAGCTAGACCCAGACCTAGACTCGCCAATTTTTTTTGTACCCAAACCCAACCCTGGACCCAGTAGGTTCCAAAATCTTGGACCAGACCTAGAACCGCCGGGTTCGCGGGTCCTTAATGAGACGAACACTCTTATAAATTGTATTACTAGATTTATAAATTTTTCGGTTAATTTTATATGTGCACAATTGATAATATTTAGTTCAATGTACGATACTATGAGCGAAGTTCAATATAAAAACACTACAAAAGTTATCAACATAAAAACATTATGTATAAAAGTCATCAACACGTCAACTGTATGAATACAACTATACAAATTAAAATGTAAAAAAAAAAACACAAAGTTCATGATTATCGCACTATGCAACTCTAAGAATACAAATACATTAGGATATTCTCCTGATATATAATTTGGTGGGTCCATGAGTCGAGTCCACGGATCCATGCCTAGACCCGGACCCGCAAAAATTTTGGTGGACCCAGACTCGACCATGACCCAATGGGTCCAAAATTTTTAGACTCAGACCCGCCTAAAAGGGTCGGGTCCGCTGCCATCCGTACCCATTGGGGCAAATCTTGGATGATTAGATCTTGTTGATTTGTGATACAAGAACATGTGTATCTTTTGGGTTGATCTTTTTCGATGCTTGAGATCTTTGTAATACTCTCATTGTTGGATCTCACGAGGACTTGTTAAGATAATTAATAAGATTAGCGGAAGCAAAACAATAAGATGACTACTGAATATCGGGAGGAATAAATACAAGAATAAAGGGGATAAGGATTTAACATGGAAACCCAAATTGGGAAAAAACCACGGACTACACAAGCACAAATGAATCCACTATTGGTAGAGAGATTACAACGAACAATCTCATTTCAAGAACAACACCAAAAGAGTATAAGAACTTGCACAAACTCTCACAAATTCTCTCGCCAATTGAAATACGAAATATCTCAATATGTGAATACACCTACTTCCATAGTTCCATGGGAGTTGCCACCAAATTGGCCGCACCAAACAAAATGAACATAACCCTCTATTTATAGGGAATAAACCTACCTTGACCCTCTACTCCAATTAAATTTAGAATCTAATACAGTTAAGAAACTTAACATAATAAGAAAACATAAATAATATCCAAGAGATTGGGTGGTTTTAGAGACTTTCCTAACACAAATACATTCCAATTGCAGTGCCAAACAGAGCTGTTTTAAGATGGACATGTCAACGGGGTTTTCTGGTGTCCAAACCCTCCTTCAGCTCATGCAATGTTCAGAGCTTAGAGAGTTTTTCTCCATCTTGGGCTATAAGGCTGAGCTTGAGAAGCTCAAAAGCACTGTTAGCATTGCAAAGGCTGTGCTCAATGATGCTAACTCCAAGCAAGTGCAACCTGACACCCATTGTCTGGCCCAAATCTATATTGATGAGCTCACAAATGTTGTTTATGACACTGAAGATTTGCTTGACGAGTTTGTCACTCTAGCACAAAGGAAGAAAGTTCCCAAGGATGAGGGTAATTCCTCCAAGATGCTAAAGATGCGTCTGTTTATATGTTCTCGCTTCAACCCCCTTGCTTCTGCTTACAAGATTTCTAAAAGGTGTAAGGACATTAGGAAGAGGTTGGATGACATTACTAATGGCCACAGTAAATTTGGTTTTAAGCCTAACTTCCAACCAAACCTACAGCTTGACGGTCAGCCCACCAATAGGAGAAATGAAGAAACTTGCTCTTATGTTGATATCCGGGATATAATTGGGAGAGAGGATGATGTTGATGCGATTGTACAAATGTTGCTAACTTCTGATGCTGGAGGAGTAGTTTCTTTCCTTCCTATTGTGGGTCTTGGAGGGTTGGGGAAAACTACCGTCGCCCAACTGGTTTACAATCATGCCGCGGCTGGAAACTTCTTCGACAGAAGAGGGTGGATTAGTTTCTCCGATGAAGGTCCTCAAGGCTTGGACTTGAAGACAAGTCTATGCAAGATTCTACACTCGATCACAAGGAAAAATTATGAGAACTTGGCAATTGAACACCTAAAGACAGAAATTCAAGTGCAGCTTGAAGGATGCAGGTTCCTGCTTGTTTTGGACAACGTTTCGACTGAGAACCTCTTTCAATGGGATAAGTTGGCTAAATTCTTGAGGAATGGTCTTGAAGGAAGTTGGGTCATTGTTACTACACGCTCACAAAAGACAGCCAAAATTGTAGGTGGAGAGCACAAGTATGAATTAAAAGGTTTATCGGATGAGGATTCCTTGCATCTATTTAAGATGGCTGCTTTTGGAATGATTGATAATGAGCAAGCATATCCTTCTGAGTTAGTTGAAATTGGCAAAGAGATCGCTAAGGCATGTGCAAATGTTCCTTTTGCTATAACAACTGTAGGCAGACTTTTACGTGATCAAGGTAGGCAGAAGTGGGATCTATTCCAGGAGAAGGGATTACGTGCAATTACACCAGATGAGGATGCTGGTATCAATGCTACATTGAAGCTCAATTACCATCGTCTTACTGCTCCATTAAAGACGTGCTTCAAATACTGCTCAATATTTCCCAAAGATTATGTGTTTGAGAAGGAGATGCTGATTAATATGTGGATAGCACAAGATTATATTGTCGCACGGGAAGGTCAAAGCATAGAAGATGCCGGGGAAGAATATTTTTCTATATTGTTGGAGAGCTACTTTTTCCGAGATGTGGAAAAAAATGTGTGTGGTGAAATCATACGTTTTAAAATGCACGGTCTTATGCACGACATAGCAGAAGAAGTAGCAGGGAGGGAGATCCATGGTGTTGGTTCCATGCGCAGTTTAAACAGCGAAGTTAGACATATGGCCTCTGATCTTGTAGGCTTTGCTACACATGGCTCCTTCCCGTGCCCTAAGCTTCGTACGTTTCTTCATTTGGGTCGTCATGACCAAAGTAACGACGTCTTTTGTACGTTACTAGCTAATTCAAGAGGTTTAAGGACATTGGATTTGAGTCGTTTTGAAATTGAAGAATTGCCAAGTACATTGGGTGAGCTAGTGCATCTACGATATCTTGATTTGTCTAACAGTTCTAAACTTAAGAAGCTCCCTGGATCAGTTACGGAACTTCGTAATTTGGAAGTATTAGGGGTAGCACACTGCCGGGCTCTCAAGAAGCTACCGAAAGCTTTGAGTAAACTCACTAAGCTTAGGGTGTTGGACACAAGCTCCTGCCTAGAGCTGGCTTCTATGCCTAAGGGTATGGGCATGATGAGTAGCCTTCGGAAGCTGCCTTTGTTTGCAGTGGGTGGAACATCATCCTCTAACAACCTAGTTGATCAGCTAGTGGGTGGATTTGGAACAACATCCTCTGAGAAACGGACAATTGGTGCTCAGTTAGAAGAGATAGAATCTCTTAAGGAATTGAGGGGCAGTTTGTTTGTCAAGGTATCTGCAGATGCTACTTATGGTAAGGGAAAAGACCACCGAAGGCGCTATCTACTTGAACATCAATGTTTGACCGACATTAGTGTTCAATTTCCTGGGAACGGCAATGATGAAGCATTATCAGAAGACCTCCAACCCCATCCCAACATTAGAGGGTTGAAGCTGGAAAGGTATTCCCGGCAGGAGATGCCGTATTGGGCTAGAAGAGAAGACATCACAACATGTCTCCCAAACCTTGTTCGTATTGAAATCGATTCCGGACTTCGGTTGAGGGACTTTGGAGGCATGGAAAGACTACCTCACCTGAAATTCCTGAAGCTTACATGGTTGAATGATTTGGAATACATTGAGAATACCGAAACTGGTGCCCATTACAGTAGTGTAGGAACTTCAAATTCACAAGGATCATTCTTTCCCTCCCTAGAAGAACTCAAGTTATGTTTCATGGGGAAGTTGCAAGGATGGTGGAGAGATGATGGCAACATGGAAGAAACGGGTGATCGATTATTACCCTCGTTCACCCGTCTTTCAAAGTTGGAAGTACGTGGATGCCCAAAATTGGCATTTATGCCTCGTTGCCCCAATGTTGAAGACATAGCAGTATCCCAATGCAATGCAAATATGCAAATAATAAGAACCCCCGAGGATAGATATACCAACTTAAGGCATCTTCACACTGATAATGTGGAACATCTCCAGTGGATGCTGCCTGTGTTGGCTTTCCAACATCTCCATCAGCTTGAATTAATTGGTGATGTTACGGTGGAAAATTTGTCAGAAGCTGAGGAGGTGTTCCGTGTTTGCTCATCCTCATTGCAAGGGCTTGAAATAGTGGATTGTGATGAAATAACGAGTTTAAGTAGTCTGAGACTGAATGAGGTATGGGAGGGGGAAGAAGAAGAAGAAGAAGAAGAAGAAAAAGAAGAAGAAGAGGGAAAAGGGGAGGAGATTGAAGAGGAGAAAGAAAAGAGCAAGGGAAAACAAAAGAAAAAGAAGGATGTTGATGGTGGGATGCCATGGGATGACCTTCACTCCCTCCGTTTTCTGACATTAGATGATTTACCGCATCTAGTGAGACTGCCAAATGGAATGCGACATCTTGCTACACTCCAATCTCTACAAATCGTTGATTGTGCAAACTTGGAATCAATGCCAGCATGGATGCCAGAACTCGTCTCCCTCAAACACCTTAATATCACCGGCTGTTCTGACAGTCTGAAAGCACGATGCCAATCAAACAGTGGGGAAGATTGGCCAATGATTCAACACATCCCTAACATTTCAATTGTGAGTGCTTCTGCATGGACAAGAAAGGTAAACTCATTTTCTCTTCCTCCCCATTTAAACTTGTCATGTTTCTATAATTACATTGTTCCACTGAATTGGAAGCTAATAAAGTTTTCACTCCATTGTTTCAGTGAAAGCACGCAGCAGTAAATCCTTATATCGACTATGGCTAGATGAATTTTACATAATTTGGTCTCCATCAATCAGTGCTCTTGACATTTGAGGTACCATTGGATGATAATGATCGAGGCAATCTTGAAATGATAAACCAGTATAAATTTATCACATTTTATTTTCATCATCGCATTTGCCTGTAATTTTATTTTATTTCATGAATATTAGAGTTGTGACTAACTGGTACAACACGCCATGATGGATTAATGACACTTTAGTTTAGGCATTTCCATGTGTAGCGTCTATGTTTGCAGGCAACACATTATAACATACAGGGCTTTAAACACTGATTAATTCCTTTCTCAATGACTCTTGATCATTTGATCAAGTATCCTGAGAGCTATAAGGATTCAGCTAGCAAATCTAGCACTCGTAGTTTCTTTCTTTGATGCATATGTATGGTGATTATGTTCTGATTGGCACTTGATCAACAATTTTCTCAGGTTTCGGGGTGTGGGACAGACATGGCGTAGCATGGACTTGGAGTAGCTTGGAGAGATGTATTTATGCAATTTACAGTAAGGTTCTGGTTTGGCAATGAGAAAAACGGTACAGCTTGGTTTATTTCTTCTGCTTCAGATCTAAAACTGTGATGTGTGCAGTGTGTATTATGCATAGATGGGACATGGAAAATTTTGGGGGAAATTTTTTTCAGTTTCAGCAACAAAAAAAGGAATCTCTTACACTATATATGTTGGGATATATATGCTTGCTGGGGAAAATGGAAAACTTTTTCCTTCTTTCCACTTACTACTTCTTGAAGTTTCATTTTGAAGCTTTCAAATTAGATGACATTCTTGTCTGTCTATCCTTTTTGGTTCTTCAGTGCATTAATGTGTCTGTGCATCAGCAACATATTGACCCTATTCTGGCAACAGGATTCAGGGTTGGTGATGGCTCAATTGCAGGATGTCCAACATATGCTATTGACGAAGTTGGCGCTTGCAGTGCAACAGGAGATGCAATGAAGATAATATGATGCCCTTCCTTCTATGGTTAGTACCTGTCATTTCATTCTGCAGGCCTTGTCTTTTGTTACATAAGAAATATCAAAATGAAGACCACAAGAAAGTTGTATCAAAGTATCAAACTATATATCAATTGAATGTTAACTAAGGGGTGGTTTTATGTGTCTTGAATTACAGCTACATATCTAGCTGTAGAGAGCATGAGACAGCGAATGGAGCTACATATATATACACCCTGAATTGCAATAGTCTACCAATTTTGTTGGAGCGCAAGCTTTGTCAGCCTTCACATTTCAATTTTCAAGGAGAGTTTAAGGTGTTGTTTTGAGGTGCACAGCTGATCAAAAGATCAAAGAGTTTATTGATGCCCAGATTCATGAAGGTTACTGTTGCTTATGTGTAGTGATGTTGTATTCAGGATGCTAATACTGTCTGTAATTACTGCGACTGTACGTACTTTGTGCTTGGTGCTCGCTGAAAGTATTCATGATTTGAGTTTTGTTTTATCAATTATTGAATAGTATACTAAATTGTGATTGTAAATTTCCTTAGTGTCCTGAAATTTGACATGACTTAGTCCCTAAAAGGGCTACATGTTTGGGTTTGAGAGGAAGGGATGCAGAGAAAACTGAATTGTCCAATTATGTCAACAGAGTCCTTAAATCTCCATGAGAAAAGAATTGCCAATCTCCATCGTTGAAAATGAAAATGGGTCTAATTTGAAATACAGTTTGTTGCTCACTTATTCCAAGGCCAGGTAAAAGTATTTTAGCAGACCATTGCAAAAACCAATTAGGGACACACTAAGTTTAGTAAAAAAAAAAAAGAAAAAAAAAGAGGAAGGTTACGTATCAGATTAATATAACAGAACAAATTAAATAATTCAATAATCTTGGCATTTAGCAAAAAGTATGATGAAAGTTAAACGTGCTAATAAACATGGCAGCAACAAACATAGCTTGATATTATTTTAATCATTTACAGATCAGATCCCTAAGTAAAAGAAAAACTTGCACATAGCAAAGCTAGTCCGGTTTTTTAGTTGAGTTAGATCTAATTAACCTAACATAATTTAGTTTAATTTCACTTACCTTTACTTAACTTAACCTAACCGAACTCCCTAAAAAACACTCAAATCAAAAATAATTTTTTAAATAAAAAAGAAATTCAAATAATATTATTTTAATCTCAAATCAATTAACTTTTTCCAACATTTATAACTTTTTCATTTATTTCCCTAAAATATTCAAATTTTAAATAAAATATTTCCACTCAACAAAATAACTTAAGTCAAACTAATCTTATATTTTCCTTTCCCTTCCTTTCTTCTCATAACATAACTAACCTAACCTAAACCTAACCAGACTAAAGAAATCTATGTTTTATTTGCAGCCTATGTAGAGTTTTACTTGTTCACTTTCTAGGATTCGCATCAATATTTTCTACGATTGTCGCAAGTCCAATGGGACCAATACACATAAGTCATACCTTGTATATACAACTTTCAACATCTGCGAATTTAAGCACTCTTTGTCTTCATGTTTAACTTGTGATTAGATCATGAACGATAGACCATAACTTGAAACTACAATCTACAACCTTATTTATTGATGCATAAATAGTGGAAAACTAAGCTGGTGAATACTCTTTCCATCCTAAATACAAGTGTGTCATGTAAATTCAGTGAATTCTAAGTTAATTAAGCCATGCATTTCACGTCAGTGCATGGTTGAGAAATTCAATCTCATATATATATGGTACATCGATTAAGATTAGCCAGACCAAATGTGTTTGGACACACAATACGTATCACTTTTGTTTTTTAAAAGGTCCCCACTCAGGCACAAACCATAATCAACTGGCAATCATCGTTTTAGCATAATTTTTTTGCTTCCCACGTAATAAAGGGACATTCAGGCACGGTTCTTTTTATGCGGTTAATTTGCGGTGCGATAAATTGCAGTAGAAATAGTAAAAAAGTAATGATAATTTGTGATGAATTTCGATAGGTTGCGGTAACTTACGATGCAGTAACTTGCGGTACCGCATAAAAGAACGGTGCCAATGAATTTTTAGATTATTTTCAGTTAGCTTTAATTTTTCAACTTCGACCGTCGGAATTCAATTCTGATTTAGACAGAGTAAATAAGTTAAAAATTTGACACATTTTCTACCAAAATGTCAATTTAGGTTATTTTCAGTCCTTCGCCTCTAACTTCAGATTATTTAGAGAAAAAAACCCTCGATACTTTGAGTTTTCATTTGTTAGATGCTTTTTAAAATATATATTATATGAATTTTATTAAAGAATATTTCTTGTTCCTCAAAAATTAATTTCCATACACCATGAAAAAAATTTTAAAAAATAAAAAAGTCTAGTCTATCATTGGGCCAAAAGAATCAACAGCAAAGCAATTGGGCTGGAATGATAGGTTCGTTATAGGTCCAGTTGGGCCGAGGGGTTTGGCCCATTCAGCGTCGTGGTGAAAAAGAAGGATTTGATTAAACAAAGGAACTTTAGGAGCAAACTTGTTCTCCAAGAAGCGAAGCAGAGTTTTTTCTTTTTCTACTGCCTCTGCTCAGATTCACTCTTCATTTCCGCCATAACCAAACCCAGCGCAAGAGTAGAGAGAGAAACTAGAGAGAGAAACAATGGAGTGTGTGTTCGGACTCGTAGGCAATGGATTCGCGATTATAGCAGCAGATACATCTGCAGTTCACAGCATTTTGGTTCACAAATCCAACGAAGACAAGATCATGATCCTCGATTCTCACAAACTCATGGGCGCCAGTGGGGAGTCTGGTGACAGGTACTCTTTCTCGACATCTCTTGATGATTTTGATTTGGTGGTGTGTTTCTAGGGTTTGAGTTCTGGTTGTTTTGGTGGGTTTATTGGTTGAGTGATTGATCTAGGGTTCAATTCACGGAGTACATCCAGAAGAATGTTTCTTTGTATCAGTTTAGGAATGGTATTCCTTTGACCACCGCTGCCGCTGCTAATTTCACTCGCGGGGAGCTCGCCACTGCTCTGCGCAAGGTTATCTCTCTTTCTCTCTTACTACCTGGTTTCAATTGAGTTAGGTTTTAGTTTTGAATTTTGTTTTTAAAATCGATTGTTTCTAGGTTTAGTGCTTGATATTGCTTGGCACTTGCGTAATGTGACTGATTTTTGGGAAGGGGGTCTCTTTAAGGCAAATTTGAGTTGGGAAGAAGTTGGTGAAATGTAGCAGAAATTAGAAATGGAGTTGGGAGAAATTGAGTTGGAAAATATTGAATTTCATTTGGGGATATTTGATTGGAAGGAAGTGGGAGGATTTCATTGCATTGCAAGTGGTGATATAGGTCTCAGTTTTCCTCAACATATAGCATACTGGGTTTTGTGATCCAATTTTGGTGAAGGTTATGTGGACATCTTTGGAAAATCGTTGTTATTTTGTCTTGGTAATTGAAATCTGGGGCATGTTAAGAAATAAAAATGCTGGGTGATTGAATCAGGAAGATGGCGTGCAGTTTAGAAAACTAGGCTGTTAGCATTTTCATTTGCTTGGAAATTAGGATTGGGATGAAACATGTTGCAATGGTGGTGAATGTATCTTGTAGGCTTGTTTTGTTGGGGAGTAAACTATTTTTGACAGGAAAAAGTACTCTGGATATCAAGTTAAAAATAGTAGTTCCCTTGCTTCACAAGACTATATTGCTCTGTACTGCTTTTGAGATGCTTTTGATTTTGTACTGGGTTTTAGCTTTTGCTAGAAGAAAGGTCTTGATAAGTTGCTGTGCTGGGATTTACAATTGATTATGTGCAGTGCATGGCTGCATGCACTAAGTGTGTAATAGCCATTACATTTAGTACAACACCCATATTTTCCTATCATTTGTTAATAAAGCTGTTAACATTCCTAATAAATTTCATCCATTATGTATATCATTTTCTTATATTATCAGTTAGTATGTTTTGTATGTATCATGTTAGACTTGTTAGTAGTTCATTGTCAAGCCTAAAGTTTGATGTTAACTCTCAACCATTGGAAGGGTTTTAAGATATTTTGTGTTTATCTTTGGAGTCCATATATGATTACTTTGATCATCATGATTGCTTGAGTGAAGTCTTTTGAAACGAGGAAGATAAATATCTTTTCCCCTCCACATTATTGGCATCCATTTGTCAATTAAATTTGGAAGAAAATGGGACAAAGGGGGGGGGGGGTTGGTGTGGATCTGTAGTCTTCTTTATGTTCTCTGCCAAATACTACATGATAGTTCTTCATCGTATGCTGTGTCTTCTGAAATAGTCCGCAACCACTATTATCCTACGTTGTGGCCACCAGGCCCACCACACAGGAGATGTCATTGTGATTGCCCTCTTTATCTGCTCCTTTCGTTCTATGATTTCAATGGACTAACTCCCGTCAGTTTGGTACTGTGTTCAATACCCATTCATTATGAAAATATTGGTAATGCCATTGACTTCGCCCTCTAAGGCCGAGGAAGGGCTTGACTAAGGATTTATCCCCTGTCTCTGCCAAGGCTTGTTTGAACTCCCATCACCCATATGGGCCAATGGCAGTCCACCTCAAGTACGGTTTACAACCCTGTGCCGCTTAACTGGAGTAGGATATAATCATCATAAAAGCTTCCATTAAAGATCAAGGGATTGTTATGTGTTTATTTGTTTATTTTTCCTTGGTGATCATTACATTTTTTATGCTTCAGGCAAAGTATATGTATAGCATTTACTAGGATTTCTTACGCTTTCTATGTGTTGACATTTTCTTGCAATGCAAATTATGAAAGGAAAAAAAAAAATCTTGGGTGAACTAATATCTTGCATAACATTCTTCTCCAAGGAACTTCTGTACGTAAGACCATTTTCCTTGCAGAAAGTTTGCATCTTGAGTATCTGACTAAAGTTTATATTGCGGTTGCTTAGGAACATTTTTTGAGTGCATTTTGTGTGGTCTTTGGCTTGATTTGCTTGACATTTGAAATAGACCGACCTTGTTGAAAAAGACTATCTCTAAAAGCGAAACATAACTTTCTTTTATAGTGCCATATAGCCACTCTTTATGTGTGCAAATGTAGCCGATGTGGCACTAGATTGATTGGAATATGTGTCCCTGATCACCCTCTCCTACTCGTGGGGGCGGGGGCCGAAAGAGGGGGGTGGGGGTAAAAACTTTCTTGTCAATGATTGGACAGGGAGTTAGGCTGGCTTGGGGCCCTTGGGCCTGAACTGGCTACCCCCTCTCCTGGGCTTGTTGGTCTGTTGGGTCTCCCCTAAAATAGGGATCCAATGGATAGCCCAAGCTTACCCAAAAAAGTGTCTATATGTATAGATGTAATAAAGAAGCTTTTTTAATTTTGTCCATGCAAATTGCGAGTAGCGATGATGAATGCATCAGGTGAAAGTCTCAGTTCATCAAATGGCAGTCTGTGAGGTAGATTCGATTTTTGCCTTCAAATATTCATCACAAAGGTTGAGGTTGAGTTTTCTTACATGCCATGTATACCTTGGTGGAGCAATGTTCCCAATTTTGTAGGATTTATTGAATTATGTTCAAAATTGGTTTGTCAAACGCATGGGCGGATCTTTGTAGGTCTTTGGGGTGGCCACCCCTAATTCAAAGATCTAAATTCTCCACTGGCCAACGAATAATATCCCCTAATACCCATTGGTTCAATAGGTAGGAGTTTTATACCTCTCTATGCCGCCGTGTTTAACAATTTCATTCTCCTCGATTCCTTGAACTTCTAGTTTTCAGTTTTGCATATGTAGCATGCTCTTGAATTTCGGACAGATAGTCGTACATAATGCTGTTGATCGCAATAAGGGATGACTTTTGTCATGTGGGAAAAAAAGGTCACACATTGGAAGAGGGACTGGAGAGTCTTTGGTTTATAAACGTGGGAACTGCACGCCCGAAAGATGTCTTTTGGGAGAGGATAATAGCCTTGTGACAATTTACAGAAAGTTTGAGTTTGTCAATTGCTAAAGCATCAATCTGAATTCTTTCAATTTAGGGGTAAGACAAGGTATGAGATTACACTAGTTGAATTACATAGCCCTTACTAAGGCTAAAAGAGTAGTGCTCTGCAAAGATACTTACAGATCACCCACTATAATCTGAGGTATTAGCTGATACTGCCTTCGTATAACTTGTGGCATCCGCAAAAATCCGCCTGGCCGAATACCTAAACTTGTCTAAACACACTTCATATTGTTCAAATTTGTGTCAACTTAGAACGGATTGAGACAAATTTTGGTTCAAACAAATTTAGACAATATCCAAACCAGAACAGATTTAGACAATGTTCATAATGAAGCTATTTTGAGTCTCAGTGATGATTATACTAAGTACATCAAGATCATATACTATAATTTAATCTAATTGATCATAATGAAGATAAAACAGAAAGGATGCCTTAGGCAAGGAGTATGGGAAATAATCCTGATTTTGGACTGTTGTATTTTGTAATTTGTTTGTGATCTTCATATAGAATGTTATTGGATTTCAGAGTGACTAAAAAATAAGGCTATGTTGGAGGATTGCTGTCGGGTTAGGTTAGGTAGTTTCCTGTTAGTTTATAGCATATAGGCTATTGCCAAAAGACGTGTTATCCAATCATATTATTATAAATTGGTGATAGATGAAAAATTGCACAAACAGAGTTGATATGATTCTAGCTGCTGCTTCCATTCTTTCCTCTCTCTCCCCCTCTCTGTATTTCTTTGCGTTTTGTCTTTTTAATGCCTTTTCAATCCCTAATTCTTATTCTTTCTCCTGATTAACTGACTTCCTGTGAGCTTCCTTCTCTGCCTATCCTGATGGTCATAATTTCTTGGTTTGCAACTTTGGTTGCATCCCATCACCCTCTCGGACGACTAGAGCTTGCCTGTGTGATTGCATAATGCACAGATGCCAGTGGCGTGACCTTGAATTATAGGATTCCATATAAATTCTTAGTACTTTTGTTGGTCTTAATTACTAACCAGGCCATGGACGGTGCGATTGGTATTTTGGTGATTGCAAGAAGATTCATATGTATGATCTGGCTTTCAACTCTTGTAGCGTGTTTTGCTATTGCAGATAGGGTGTATGATTAGCTCCCTTGTTCATCTTTTGCTTTTGTAGTAGATAATGTAGGTAAATTGCATTTGCTACCATTATATCAAAGGATTCAAAGCTATATGTATTGTAGTTAGTGATGGTGGATCTTATAAAGGATGAAGTGTGTCTTAATGTGAAATATGCAGATCTTCACAAAGCAAAAGGTGTGTGTGTGTGTGTGTCTTTTTCTGTGCTCTAGGTTATGCTACTTTCTCTCTGTTTTTGCCCTCCCCCATTTTGTCCTGCTGGATTTTCTTGTTTTCTCTATTCTTTCATCTGCATCCTATTTTTCCTTCACTAGCAGAGTGTTTTTTCTTACCCTTTGTAGATCTGATCTACATTGCAACTTCACCACTTCCATATGGATGATCCTACCACCAATCTGTTGTGCTCTGCTTTTGCTACCTTGAGACCTTAACATTTTGCGCTGTTTACTTATTTGGAAGACTGGATTAGGTGCCCCCACGGCAGTGAGACTATATCTTGATTTCTTGATTGGTCTCACCTCCATTGTTGACGTGTTGTTCTTAACTTAGGATTTAGTTATTTAAATGCCACCAGACATATGATTATCAAGATTCAACAGGTCATTCTAAATTGATTAAATAACTTCTCATCTGATTTGATTTTCTGCGATCAGTTCTCACCCTGATGTGCATGGCTGTCTTGTCGGGAACTATGAAAATTGCCTGTAACTTGCCTTTCTGTGTATGTGCGCGTCCTAGGCGTCACAAGGCACTAACAAAGTATTCATTAGCAACTTTTTTCCTCGGTATTAAAAGCCACTAATTAAGTATTGATTAACAACCTTTTTTCGGTTTCCCAAATCATTATTAGTTGGACTATGTACTACGTATTCGATTTGGGCCTTTTGTTCAATTGAAACTTGATTGGTTCACAGTGAGGCATTCTTTTTTATTAGTTTCTATCTTCTTTCTCAGTCAATTCTCATTTGATGCCAAATTGTCATGGCCATTTACTTTGGTGGAGTCTGTTAGTTATGTTTTGTCATTGTCCATTGAATTTGCATATTAGGGAGACATCCAATTTTGGATGTCTGAATCAAGAAGATTGAGTATCGTGATGTGACCACAGTAAGTCTTATCATTGTGTGCATGTGTCACTGTGCTACTCTTGCTTATAGGGTCCTGTATATTGTTTGAAGGTTGTTACACAAGTACACTTTTTGCTGAAAACTTGTTGCTTAGTTTCTTTCTTCACACAGAAACAGAATTTAGACACTAAATTCAGAAAAGTATCTAAGTGGATGGAAATTTTTTCGTACGTACTTATGATAATTTTGCATAAATTTTGTTTGCAAATTTGTGAGATGTATATTGAGAAAGGTGCAATAGATGAACATTTGATCATATCTCTAGGGATTTTGGTTTCCCTCACTTTTAAGTGGCATGATTAACAGTTAACATAACAAATTACTCTTATGCTAATCTCTTTTGTCATGCCATATAGGCTTGTATGATTATATATTGGCAGATAATGTTTTGCTTCTCTATTTTATCCCGTTATTCTTCTTATCTTCCTCGTTCCACACATCCACTATTGTTCTCTGATTCTCATCACCTCTCTATTGTAAAATGGTTGTCAACATGCAGAACCCATACTTTGTAAACATCCTTCTGGCTGGATACGACAAAGAAACTGGGCCGTCACTATACTTCATTGACTACATCGCAACTCTGCACAAGGTAGACAAGGGTGCATTTGGGTATGGTGCCTACTTTGCTCTCGCCATGATGGACAGACACTACCACAGTGGCATGTCGGTCGAAGAGGCAATCGAGCTGGTTGACAAGTGCATACTGGAGATTAGGTCGAGGCTTGTTGTGGCCCCACCAAATTTCGTCATCAAGATCGTCGATGAGAATGGAGCACGAGAGTATGCATGGCGCGAGTCAGTGAAGGATGCACCAGTCCCCGCTGCCTGAGTATGCATGGCGCGAGTCAGTGAAGGATGCACCAGTCCCCGCTGCCTGAGTCGGTCTTAGGGCGTGTTCAATCGGCTTCTAATAGTGTTTGAATGCTTTCTGAAGTTGATAGCACAAAGTATTAGTGGAGGACATTGGTATGTTTTGTGCACTCTGAAGTCGTATCCCATGCATGTATGCCCCCCCTTTTACCTTCTGGAATTGTCACTCTCCAAAGTCGCTGCTTTCGTCAATATTTTAGTTGAATGTACTCTTGAGTTATTGAAGTGATTGATCTGTCAAACTCTGAGCAAGGCGACTATTTAATGCATTGTGCGACAAATGGGTTGTTCCTTGAGCGGCTTTTATAAAGAATCTATGCTCTTGGTTCCGAGTCCTGACTAACCTCGACATTGTGGTTTAGTGTTGTGTGCTCCTTCTGAATAACCTTGATATTGCGATCTAGCGGTCGAATTGCTTATATGATACAGTTTTTGGTTCTAAATTACTTTCAATATCGTGGTGCTTTTATGTTTGGTTCTCCATAGCCTTTTGTAGTTTTGTGGTTAAATTGAGAGTATCTTTCTGGTTCTACTAATAAAGGAACGAACCTTAACATACATTTCACGTCGATTTCGATCTGGATGCTGAATTTGTTTAGGATTTGAGTCCATTGCTTTAGATGACCCCTAGTTGTTTTGGATTTGATTCCATTGCTTTAGATGACACCGAGTTTGTTCCAAACTGAACAAACTCGAATCCAGTGTTCCCAGTAGATCAGTAAATTCCTTGAAGATTTTAGATTATACCTGCGCAGTTTTCTGCAAAATTATGATAATCACAAGTCCTGATATACATTCACGTAAACCACAGAGATTAAATCACTCTTCGATGCAAACATTTTAGATGACACCTTTTTACTCTTATTGCAAAAACAAACATGGCTCTTTAGCCGACCCATACATATACACCCCCAAAAAACGTTCAACAAAACTGTATCACAGGCTTATTTATCTCACAACAAAACCAGGTACAACATTTACATATCTCACATTTCCACATTCGGTACACTTTCTTAAAAACCAGCGAAATCCAAAATCGAAGCCAAGGGATTCCGCTGCTCACGTCGTGGCTGCTTCTGGTGCTCCCGTCGTGGTCCAGCCGCAAACACGGACTTCCTCTGCTGCTGGAACAACTCCTCCACCTGCTCGGCCGGCATGTTGAAAGACAACTCCTTGGCCTCTCGATCTAGCAGGTTTACTATGTTCTCTTGCCCTTCACAAACCAACCCAGAAAAACAACCAAAGTAAGTCGAACCATCAAGCGGGTAGTACTCGTACGTGTAATGCAGTATTATTGACTACTTACCAGCAAGGAAGTTCATTTGGTTTTTGTAGGCGTTAATACCGAATCCAACGAGCCTCAGATTCTCATTCTCAGATGCCACAATCACAACCGGGTGTCCTGCAGGAACAACAAAGACATCCCCCTTTGACAAGCGCGCCCTAACCTTCTGATAGCTCGGGCTGCCTCGTTGCTCCTTCCTGTTTCCTCTTCCACCCAAGTGTGGACATGCTATCTCAACGACACCGCTCCCTTCCTCCACCGTAACGATGTAGGTGGCTCGGGAATTATAGTGTGGGACCATCATCGACCCCTAAGAAACGAACCATATCCGCTTAAAATACCATAAATATCTATGAGTCGTAATTTAAAGAAGCTAATTCAGCAACTGACTGGATGACATGACATGGCAATGAGAAGGGCAATCTAGGAATTTTTTGTACCATTGACTCAATTTACCCGTATATTTTTGCCAAAAAAGACCACCATATTGGCTCAAGGTTAAGCTTGTATTATTCAAGACTAGGCATCATATGCCGAAAATGTGAGAGAGGAGTTGGTTATTTACCTGGTTGATGTTGCAGTAAGCAACCGAGACATCTAGGTCTTCAAGCACGGGGAGCTCGTAGGGAGTCACTTCAAAGAAGTCCCCGTGTTTGTTGGAGTGAATAGGACGTTCATCCAACAGATTGAAAGGGCTTCTAGATTCCTCTCCCATTCTTCTTTCAGACATCCCATGTCGAGTCAATGCTCGTACTTGCTCCCGGGTGGCCTTCACAATTGCCCCTTCCTTCTGTTGCTTGAACAGTTTCTCAAGCTGCTCCCCTGGTACCTAAAACCCCACACAATTGAACGGAAATCAAGTAAAACCCGTAATTGGTGTGTTCTTCGATGATGGCCGACAGTATTGAGAAAACGTGTAAAATTACAAAAATTTTAAACATATAACAAATACTCATATCACACATTACCCAAACTATCCAACTTTTCCAAAATTTCACATTTTTCCAATACTTTGCCAACCAATATAAGTTTACCAGCCTAATTCTATCCCTCAAAAGAACTAAAATTTGAAACATACTTACATTGAGTGCGGCTTGGAGGATGTCTTTGCTGAAGGCTTTGAGGAAAGACTCAGGCTCTTCCCCGCCAACACCAAAGTATTGCTGCATTATCCAATCGAGAATCTCATTAATCTTTAGACAGAAAACAGATCAAATGAATTTCTATCATCACTCGATATGAGTTGCAGTTTATGTATACCTCATAATGGCCCGGAGTATTAACTGGGTATAAGAGTTCTGCAATTTCCAGCTTCTCATTTTCATGACTATTCACCAAATAGGTCGTTGTTCCAGCCGCGATCATCAGGACATCCCCGCGCTCCAAATCAACAGTCTCCCGATTTTCCTGGCTAAGGAATGCCATTGTTCCCCTTCCTATGCATACATTTCACTTACATTCAAAACATAAACCTGTCATGAAAGATTATAACATATATACGCAAAACCATTACATTACCTCGCATGACAAACAGAACTGTGTCGGCATCCCAGTGATGTGGGAGCATGAAAGAGTGAGGATTCGTCTGAAGGAGAAAGAACCTAAACTTGTCAATCCCACGAAGGAGGTCCGACTTTTCCCCGAACCTCTGGAGCACACTCATATTCCCTTCCTTAGTCGAGGACCGAGGCTCAAAACTACTGCTCGAGTCGAAATAGTAAGGGTTTTCAGTCTCCTTAGTTTTCTTATTATTGTCAAGAGAATTGTCGATGTCGTCTCTTTCATGGATGCTTCTTCCTCCTTCCCATTCACGGCGGCCACCACCATGTCTGCCGTATTTTTCTTGGCATCGTAACTTGCACTGCCTCTGGCGGGGGAAGCCTTCCTCCCTTCTCTCGCATTCACGGGCACAGTGCCTGTAGTCACGTTCACTTGGCCGCCTGTGCAACAACAACAACAACAACAACAACCATATAATTATGTATTGCGGTCTAAGATCATGTTTATCATTTTGTTATAATCGAGTCTCTTAGAATCAGCCTCATGAAGAAAACCAAAGTCAAATAATTTAATTGCATTGTTTAGTTCTAGACCTTTTTTAGGTGTTTAATTTGTGTATCGATAAATCCATTGTAATTAACAAAACTTGGTGCATGTAAGCTCGATCGATCTCTTTGATTAACAAAATAAATTCATGTTAGTTCAAACAATCTATAGCATAAATAAGTTTAGTTCAGAAAAAGTGGCTCTATAATTAATTATAACTATTACAACACCAATATTAAAAGTTCAGAAAATATGAATTTGGGGTGGAAAATTGAGGAAGTATTGCAAAACTACAATATTGCACACTAAAATTGAAAAGGGATAAAATTCAATTCTATAATTTTCTTTTTTTTATAACTTCTTTACGAATTGAAGCGATATAGAGTTGAATCTCATTGGATCATGGCAGCAAGACCACTTATAATACTCGTCGCGTATTTTCAATTCTATAATTATAATACTGATTATAGTGCATATGAATTGTGCAAAACGTGTCTTAAAACTATAATATTACATATATTAAATTTTAAGAAAAATAAAATTCCATAACTATAACACCATATGGGTGGGTTAATCACAATTAATTGAAAATTAGTATCAAATTCATATTAACTACTAATTTGATGATAAATCTTTACGAAACTGATGTGTGTCTCCCGGCAAGAGTGCAAGACACTTTCTCTTGGTAGAAAACCTATACATTTAAATGTTAAATGGAAGAAAATGATATAATTGATTTATATAACTATAATAATTGATATAAATGTACAAAATTATATTTTTACTTATAATTTTTAAAATTTACAAGAAAGTTCCTAAAAGGTCCCTATGAATGAAGTTTATTCAATTAAGGAATAATCATTGTTGGCGGGCGTATTCCAAACTTCTCATATTAAACAAAATGACGTGAATAATCATAATAAGTATTAATTCAATGAAAAACAAGGGGCCTTAAGACACATATTGTCGGTGGCAAGACTCGTTTCATATATCTTCCCTTAACGAGTATAATCTTTGTGATTTGGACAATTATACACATCTTGCATCATGCAAGATGGATAATGAACATCTTAAATTGCTCACATTTTTGTAATTTTTATTAATATATTTTCTCTAATAATTATGATATATTTATCAATTATACATGTATGATACTGTTAATAGGTAAACAAATATAAATAATAACATTATTTTATCAACTATACAGTCCATATTGGATAATATATATTTGATGTATAGTTTTATATTTATAAAAAAATATAAAAAAATAAAATATTTTTATATAGCTTACAAGTAATAAAATATATCTTGATAATAATTTAAATATGCTTGTATTTATTTATTTTTAGTGATTTAGGTGAAATTTAAGACGGTGACATGACTCAATATGTTTATCAATTTGCAATTTAGATTTACATAGTTAAGAAGAAATTAAAGAACAAGTCAATAGAGATACCTGCGATCTCCTCCACCGTGGTGACGGTGGTGGCCACGGTGCTCCGTTTCTCTCTCTAAAGCAGCCTCATACTGATCCTGACACCTCCGCTGGCACTGCCACTGCTGCTGGCCGGAGCCACTGCACCGCTGCTGACACCTCTCGTATTGCTCCTCGGCGTCCCCAACTCCACCCTGCAGCACCACCGCGCCATGGCGGCTCTGGCAGCGCTGGCGGCAGTGGTGCTCTTCGAAGTACGGTTGCTGCCTCTGGCACCGCTGCTCGCACCGGCGCTGGTCCCTCTCCGGGTCCACCGTGGCGAAAGCATGGAGGGAGAAGAGGAGGGTGAGTATGAGAGATGTGTATAGGATGATGTTTGTTTGGAGTTTCATGGCTGGTTGTGGGTGTTATTGCATGCAGTGTGGATCTACGTACTAGGTTGGAGTTTGTACAGTTGTGTCAATTTATAGGTGGTAGTGGGAAGAGATAAGCTTCAACTATAGAGCCAGTTAGTAATTTTGGAGAAAGCTAGCTAATTGATAGATATGAGTGCATGTAAATGATATACATGAGCAAATAATAATCGAAAGAAAAAGGTCTAAATAACAATGTCGAATCCTCGTAGTTATAGCGGTGGTGGATTTAGACCTTTTAATTAGGGGTAACCAATACAACGTTATTTTCTATGATAAGCATAAAATTCAAATTTTTTTATTCCAAATTATACTAATTTATTAATTTTTTTGACTTAACGATGGTCGTGGCCACCGTTGCCGTGGCCCGAGATCCGCCCATGAGTTATAGACTTGGCAATTCACACGGGGAGGTGGGTTCAGGTCAGGTTTATATTAGGTTTGGGAAAATGTGGATTTGGTGTTATATCGGGTCTATGTAAAAATAAATGAGTGGTTTATTTCGGTTTCGGATTTATCCGACAAGTTTTACACACCCCACATTTTGTGAAATAAATTTTACCTTACCTCACATAAGCTCTAAGTGTTTTATATCCAACCCGTAGTTTGCTGTAATAATTATTACACACATTACTTTTGTGAAATAATTTTTGCCCTACCTCACAATATTCTAGTAATTTTTACTTAATTTGTTATAGCAATTAATGTTACTGAAAATCTAAATTTTCAATTTTCGCATTTATTACTGAAGATCTAGTAGAATCCAAGACGACATTTGAATGCCATGAAATGTCATCCTAGAAACAAAACAGGAAGCAATCTATAATGAAGTCTCAATCTCCGTCATCTATGCTCAATTAAACTTTCTATACCCTCTCATTCCTCCCTTACTACCCTCTCCACTGCCGATTACGTAGATCAATCGATCCTGAAGCCTTTCGCAATCGTCGATTTCCACTGAAATGTGAATCTACCCATGCATAGCTAGTTTTGATTCATACACTTCATAATTTAAGTTATTCACTATAAAAAATAATAAAAGAATACCACTTTCCAAGCTAAACGCTTCATTATATAAGCTATTGGTCGTGCGAAAAAATTTTGCGACCAATACGATATTGCTATTGGTCGCTCTGCTAAGTCGTCGTATCATAGTATTGCAGTAACACTAATTACAACAAACCTTAGGTAAGGTAAAAATCACTTACAGTTTATATTAGGTACGTAAGGTAAAAACTATTTCACAATGGTGAGATATGTAATAATTTTTACGTCAAATTTCATGTAGGATAAAAAAAACACTAATTAGAGCTACTATGAAGTAAAGTAAATATTATTTTACAACAAATCGCATGTTAGTATGCTCATCAAATAATATTACTTCATATCTTCATTTTGTAGAATGTTCCTTTGATGTATATACCCTTTTAATAAAAACAGCTAAATTTCATACATGGTGCAATAATAACTTCAACGTGTTGCTCCAACTTCATGCGAGACATCCTCTCATCTAAGAGCTTTTCATGGTTGCCTTTATAACTCTAAATGTTCATTTTAGTGTGGTTGTTAAAGAGTAATGATGCTAGTAATATGTGTAGACACATACAATCAATCCAGTGCCTAGAGATGGATGTAAGAAATTAAAGTTGGAATAGATAAAGGGAAAGTTAAATTTATCAAATGACTTAACAAAAAAACTTTTCATGTATATTATTGACATCGTGAATTAAATTTTATAATTTATCATGTATAAAGAGAAATTCTTTTCATGTATAGTATTGACGCTGTGAATTAAATTTACAATTTATCTATTTTAACAAAAAAAATATCTATTATTAAACACATACAACCACATAAATTTTAAAAAATATAAAATATTAATAAGTAAATTACATAATAATTCAATTGGAAAAAGTTGCAAGACATGGGTAAAAGTTGAAAAGAAACGTTGGAAAGAGTTAGAAATTAATAATTTCAACACTTGAAAACAGGCTCTTATTGTTAACATACTTACTTGACATGAAAAAGATTAGAAAAATTAAGAGCTTCAAAAAAGTAAATATGCAAACATGACATTTTTAAAGTTTGTATTATCATCATTATTATTATTATTATTATTATTATTATTATTATACGAACAAGATTCAAATAATTTAGCTATTCAAATCAAACATTGTAATTAAAAATAAAAAGGAAAAAAATGTTGAGATGGTAACTAGGAAGGGACATGCAGAATGACGAGTGTGTGCTTCTAAGCCACGTTTAACACATGCATAGTTTCCAATACAGACATCGACATGCATGGATCATGTACTCGTTTCTCATATGAGGCGAGCCGACTGTGTATGTTTGTTTTTATCTCTTTTTTGTTCTTTTCTTTTTATTGAGGTCTTTATCTTTTTTGTCGTGGACATATAGCTATCTGCGTTTTTTTCAGAGCATACAATTAATAAATTCCGTAAAAACAGATAGAAAACACATAAAATTCATGCAAATTACACTAATTTTAGTTACCATCAAAAATCAATTTTATCCATGGCATTAAGTAAACCTATACTGATAACAATACTATACAAAAATAATAATGAAATTACTTAAATCAGTAAATTATATTTGTGATAAACTAACGAAATAAATTTATTGATTTATGTTGTTTACCTGCTACAGAGTTGCATGCAAATCCTGTTGTAGTTGCAGTGATATCAGTACAATAAATTATAATTAAATCCAATTATTTATCTATTTAACCAGAGCGGTGGGTAAGACCTTAGAGTTTAGATTTTGGTAAATGGAGAGTGTGGTTTTGTATATAGCTGGCTTGGAACTTGGCAGGATGCTATATCAGTGTTTTTGGAGCGAGGCAGTATGTGCTTCGATAAGATCAGCAGGATTATATAATATAGGCACTTGGCTGCATGCTTTCTCAAATGTAGAATCCAATGCAGTACTCATCTATTCTATACTAGATTTGTTAAATAACATACAACATTGAGTTTGAGTTTGACGATACGTGAATTTCTAATAAGAGAATTAAAATTAGTCTTTTTAATTTTATGTAGTGAGTATAAATTTGACCTGTATTAATTAAAAAAAGTAAATAGATAATATATTTAATAGTAGTAATATAGTCACGTCTCACCTCGGTTGACGTGGATTACTATCCTCAGGGTACTGACGTAGAGTTGTCCTAAGCAATTCTCTCAAAAACGATAGTACATCGATCCTAGTTCGGTGGAGTCACGACTTTGCTACAAGTGGAACACTCATCAGCGTACTGACGTAGAGTTGTCACAATCTTACTCTCTTCAGGACTGTCGGGGTCGACAGCGTCGTCGCTTGGTTTACTACTCCTTGACTTTCTGTTGTCTACGAGCTATGAAGAACGAACTTGAATTCTCTGTCGAGCCATGATGAGTCAGTCGAACTTTCTTCTGAAGATCTAAGATAAGCCACCTGATCTATTTTCGACTACAAGCATCGCAGATTGACAGAAAGGACATCGCCAGCTGGCTTGCCCCCAATATTGACCTGAATGAGACGTCGATGTCGCCAACTTGAAAGAGTCTACCACTTAGCCTAAGGAGTGCGCCGTTGATTTGAAGGATTAGCGCTGGCAAAAATTTGACCGACCCGAATTACCCGGTTTTGTCCGACCCGGAAAAACCGGGTCTGGACACCAATTTTTTGTCCGAATTTAAATTCGGACAATTCGGTCACGTCCGAATAGAAAACCAAGCCGGGTTCGGGTTTGAGGTTTAAAATCCGGGTTGTCCGATTTTTTGTAAAAATCCGGGTCCGGACATTCGGACAAGGTCCGACCCGAATTTGAACCCAAATTGACTTTAAATATATTAAGTTGAAATGTTGAATGGGCTGGGTAGTAGACGCATATCTGAGCCCAATAAAAATAGGGTTTTTCTTTTCTGATTCATCTCCATATAAAAGCTTAAGAGAAACCCTAATTCTCATAATATCTACTCCTTCCCCTTTTTTCCCTCTAGAAATCTCTCTCCTCCCTCTTTCTCCAGCTACCTCCCGTCCTCCATTATGTTCTAGAATCCAGATTTGTCTCTCCAGTCTCTTGTTTTCTCTTTATTTTGGCTTGTGTATGGCGTCGATCTGAGCAACACAGCAAGATTCAACCTTTGCTGAAGTAATACGGTACAACTTTGCTCTAATTATCTTATTTATACTTCATTTCTCTATCTCTTTCTTCATTGTTTCCTGACTTTCTTCAATCTGTTTCTATTTTTCATTTGGATTGTAGGTGTTGGTGGATTTGTCCTCCCGTTGATATGATTCTCTTTGTTCTTGCTCGTGTGTTTTAGCCTCGATCTACGCCTCTTCATTCTTCTGTCTCGAATCTTTTGCTCCCAGTGCGGTAATCTCTTGTTCCATCTTTGTCTTTCTAAATCTTAATCTATCTCTTGGTTCATTGTTGTTGTTGTGTTTCTTCCTCTCTTTTGATTATTGTTATGTTCCAAAGAACTAGGGGGCTTTATATTTTTCAATTTGGGAACCAGAACCCTGGCCATGTTTGAAATGTCTGATCCCCAAATCAGATTAATAGGGTAATTGGTAGGAAAAGTATCCACAAACCAAAATTGAACATTTTAGTTACAAATGACCAGCAGTAGAACATGTAACTGCTAGACAAACATTAAATGCAATAGATGAATAAACACACATACTTAGATGCCACGAGAAGTAAGCTCTTTTCAAGGGCTTACCTTCTCATTTACTCAGAAAGACATAACATAATTTTTATTTGGTTGAATATTATTTGTTTAATTTTGGTTAGGTTTAACTGTTTGATAATTTAGCAAATAAACTATTAAAGCATATTGAATTGAAATAATGTTGGATGGATTTGATTATAGGTAATTTGGTCTTAATATGCCAATGATTGTGTATTCTATTCGTTAATCTATTAATTTCAATGTAATTCGTTTTGTGCTATGCTCTACTAGAGTACGATATCTTTAATTATGTATATTTGTGATAGTTCTGTACTTATGTTTTAATAAGTTCTTGGTATTACATTGTTTGATCTTATTATTTCTAGTATTTTCTTTCACTAATTTTATTTGTGTTTTAATAGTGTACCAAACAAAATGGCCAGTGGAGTTTTAGATGCAGATGTGGATGCTGATGTACGTGTACATGTACTGTCCGAATCAGTCGAAGGGGTAGATTTCCCTTATTTATGTGATATTTATCTTTACTTAATAGATTATATCATAATTATCATTTAACTTGTTAACTGATTTAATTTATTAATATTATTTAGATAAAGTTTTAATGACTTGTTCTGTTATTAATTTGATAGGGTGGGACTGCACAACAAAACAAAGCTGGTTGTTCGAGGCCAAGACGGAAACGAAAGACAAAGCCACCCAAGACTGGTTCTGAAAATGCTATTGCCCCTAAGAGAAGGAAGAACCAATCTATTGCTTGGGACCATTTTATCAAGTTTAAGTGGGGGACTTTTCCTGATCTGGAGACAGACAGTTTTCAAAGAGGGAAATGCAAGGGCTGTAACACTGTTATGATTTGCGACAGTAAGTATGACACTACTAACATGATACGTCACATAGAAACTTGTTTGAAGTTGAAGGGTCAGCATGATTTAAAACAAATGCTATTGAATGCTACTGGTGATGTTTCATTAAGAGCTGCAAAGTTAGATCAAAGTGTCTATAGGGACTTTCTTGCTACCATGATTGTGAGGCACGAGCTTCCTTTTCTACTTGTTGAGTTTGAGGGTGTGAGGGATTTGCATGCATATTTGAATCCTGATGTCAAGCATATCACTAGGAATACTTGCAAAGCTGATATACTTAAACTTTATCAGATGGGAAAGTGTAAGGTGAAGGAGATGTTGAGTTCTTGTCCTGGTAGAATTTCACTTACTTCTGATTTTTGGACTTCGATGAAGTCTGATTCGTACATGTGCATTACCGCTCACTTTGTTGGTAGTGATTG
Organism: Portulaca oleracea; assembly: GCA_029582165.1. Classification (NCBI taxonomy): domain Eukaryota; kingdom Viridiplantae; phylum Streptophyta; class Magnoliopsida; order Caryophyllales; family Portulacaceae; genus Portulaca; species Portulaca oleracea. Next base: position 45,881,511 of record CM055873.1, read on the forward strand.
GAAACTTCATGAGTTTCTATTGTGCTTTTGTTGTTTTCCTCCTCCTCATAGTGGCTCTTTCATTAGTGATAAGTTTTCTGACTTATTGGGTGAGAGTGGTTGGAATATTGAGCACAAGTTAATGGCAATCACACTAGATAATGCTACCAACAATGATACATTTGTGGAGTCTTACATGACAAAATTGGTGTCAAAATGTGCATTGCCTTTGAGGGGTAGATTATTTCGAATTAGGTGTGCTGCTCATATCATTAACTTGATTGTGAAGGCTGGTTTGGAGGAGATTGATGAAGTCATATGGAAGGTTAGGGAAAGTGTGAAATATGTGAAGGGTTCACCATCTCGGTTAGTGAAATTTAATGAGGCTGCAAAAGATAAAAAGATTGCCACTGTGAGAAAGTTGAAGCAGGATACTTTGACAAGATGGAATTCTACATACCTTATGCTTGAGTCTGCTCTTTATTACAAGGATGTCTTACCTCGCCTTGCAATAATTGATAAACATTATTGTTTCTGTCCTCTCCCTCATGAATGGGAGAAAGTGGATGTGTTTTGCAAGTTTTTTCAAGTGTACTATGACTTGACTACTTTATTTTCTGGGACCAAATACCCTACTGCCAATCTATTCTTCCATGGAGTTTCAGCTATACAACTTCATTTACAAGAAGAGTCTTTGAATCCAAACCCATTCATTAGGTCAATGGTATCAAAGATGCAAAGAAAATTTGACAGTTATTGGGAGGATTGCAATTTGATATTGGCTATTGCTGTTGTGTTAGACCCTCGCTATAAGATGAAATTTATTGAATTTTCATATGAGAAACTCTATGGTGTGGAGGATGGGGCTTTGAAGGCCAAATCTGTCTATGACACTATTATAGCTCTCTTTTCTGAGTACAAAGCAAATATAAGAGTTCAATGAGGTTTGATTCTCAACCTAAGGGTCAACCTTTAGGAGAACAAACACAAGAGCAAATTCAAGAGCAAGTAAGAAAATCTCGTTGGGCCAATGTAAGTTCTTATTTTTCTTTTTTTTTTATTTCTTGCACTATCTTCAATTCAGATTGTTGTGTTCTTATTTCTGTTTTGGCTGAATTTGATGTATAATTATGACTAAATTTTCCTTATTAGGATTTTGACAAGTTTGTCCAGTCTACTGCTCATACTACAAGTAAGTCTGAGTTTGATTTGTTCTTGGATGAGCCTCTAACTGATAGAAATGTAGACTTGGATATATTAGCATGGTGGAAATCAGTCCAATATCGTTGGCCTGTTCTTGCGGAGCTTGCACGTGATGTAATGAGCATTCCGATTACTTCTGTGCCTTCGGAAGCGGCGTTTAGTGTTGGTGGCAGAATTTTAAAACCTTCTAGATGTTCTTTAGCTCCTGACAATGTTGAAGCTTTGATTTGCTCTCGCAATTGGAACTTTGGGTTGAGAGGTAATAATCTCATAATATTATGCTATCTTTTAATTATTATGAAATTTATTTAGTCAACTTTAGCATTTACATTAAGAGTTTCTTAAAAAAAAAAGAAGAAGAAGTTTACTGTTTATAGATTGTTGCTTTTCTTTAGTGCAATAATCAATATGTGTAGTTTCCAATTATAATAAGAATGGTGCGTATAGTCTTAGAACAATTTTTTTGCTTAAAATGAAATCAGGGTATTAGGGTATAAGTAGTTTATGTGAAATATGATTTCATTTTATGATTTATGGTTCTTAAACTTTGTTAGAAAATATGAAACCAATGTATTTTTAAGTGTGTTTTGATATGCTTTTGTAGAGATGGATGCTGGACATGTTTGTGAAGATGATGAAACTGCTCCAATATCAAATTTGCATGAGAATGATGAAACTGGCAAAGATGGCTTGAGGGAAGGCTTGGGAGTTCCTGCTGGCTGCTGATTGCTGTTGTGGTTTGGGTACAAAAGGGTTTCCGGACTGGTGCTCCATTCTCATGATGCCTGTGATGGCTGATGACAAAGGCCTATGCTGCATTCATTTTGTTTTTTGTTAATGTAATGTGGCACTTAACAATTATATTTGGCTTTTGGTCGTCGCTCCCCTTTGGATTTTTGCTGTTTGATTGGCACCAAGTGTCCTTTAGGGTTGAGTGGCTTGCCCTTTTGGTTTGAGGCAGCTTATGGTTGGAGTATTGGATACCCTTTTGCTTTTGTAATTACTGACTGAGTAATTATAGTGTATGTATGGTATTGTAGTGTATGTATTGTGATTACTAATGAAACAGGTCGCTAGGCCTTTTAACGAAGACTCAGCTCTCTGGAATTGTTAAATGAGAATCGGACATTCGAACGTAAATTCGGACATTCGGACATTAGCATCCGGGTTTGGTCATGAAACATTTGTCCGAATTTAAATTCGGACAGGGTCCGGGTTTAAGGTTTTCGTCCGAATGTCCGAATTGTCCGAACCCGGTTTGACTCGAACCCGGATTATTGCCAGCGCTATGAAGGATGATGGCATCGTCTTGGAGCAACTAGGATGCCCCCACATTGCATGCTTGAAGAAAGTTGTCAACCGGTCTGAATATTTCATTGATGGTGCTGACTTGAAGCAAACCACCAACATGATGATCTTGGCAAGCCAGAGTGCGGCTTGAAAGCCTACAATCTTAAAGACTTGGAAGTCGGTCCATTTCTTGCACTTTTGACTTGAGAGTCTTCATTATGATGACGTAGAAGTCTTTAACCTTGTCGACTTTAAAGTCTTGCATGGGTGAGCAATTGAATTTACTGACTTAAGAGTCTTTCTGACTGCCTTTTGTGAGTCTTTACCTATCTTGACTTAGGAGTCATGAATCCTGTTGACATGTGAGTCATTAAATTTTGTTGATGTATGTATCATTCCTTCTGAATTGGGAGTCGTGAACTCATGAATCTTCTGCGGGGAGTGACTAGGGAGTCATTTCTTAGGTGACTTAGGAGTAATTATTTCTCTTCTCCTTAGAATTTGATTTTAATGACTTGGTTGTCTTGAATTTGGCTGACTTGGAAGCCTTCAATTTTTGTTGACTTGGAAGTCGGTGTGTTTGATGACGTAAGAGTCTTAAAGTTTGTTGACTTGAAAGTCTTTGAATTTGCCGGTTTAAGAGTCATATGCATCATTGACATCGGAATCTCGAATTTTATTGATTTGAGAGTCGTGATTTTTTTCTTGACTGGTGAGTCCTTGTATTTTGTTCATTTGAATTTGGTTAACATGTGAGTCTTTCATTTAGTCGATTTGGGAGTCAAGAGACTTGTTGATGTGGCAGTTTGGCTGACTTGGAAGTCTTTGTCTTGTTGTTGACTTGGTGACTTAAAAATCTTGAAGTTTGTTGATTTGAAAGTATTGAATTTTTGCCGACTTGAAAGTCTTTAATTTTTGTTGACTTGGAAGTTGGTGAATTTGGTGACTTAAGAGTCTTGAAATTTGTTAACTTAAGAGTCTTGAAATTTGTTGACTTGAAAGTCTCAATTTTTGTCAATTCATGACCCGTTAATTTTTTGTTGTTATGTTATGATTGTATTTGAGTGTAAGCCCAAATTGCCTACGTACCCTAAGGGATGAAATACCCGTAAGGATCAAGCCAAATATAGTTCAAATTAAAAAAAAGGAGAAATGGAGATTTTATTTATGAATTTAGTTGTTCACAGTTTATATTCTTGCGGACCAGGAATGTTACAATGATAAAAATGAAATGAATTGAAAATCTTTTTTTTTTGTGTGTGAACAGTTTAGGCTCTTGCTCGGGAGCTACATCTTCACTTTCCTAGATTTGGGCTTGGGAAGAAGAAAGCGTCTCCTCTCGCTCAAGCTCCATGTCGGTGTTGTTTTTATTTTGATGACCAGTGAGGATCACAGTGTGTCTCATCACTCTTAGGGATCCTTCAGTCTTTACCTTCAATGTTGAAAAACGCTTCATGGGAGATGGAATGGTGCTTTGAACTTGTTGATGACTCCAAGGTGGCTGAATAAGGAGTTATGTTCCTGGTGGGGTTGTGAGCTTGACATTCCTTCAACTTGTTTGATCATTGACAATACAGAAGACTTTGATCTCGAACCATCCTTGATCCTGCTGAAGATCGAGGGTTTGCGCTTTCCTCGACACCCTATCCGCTCAAAGACAGATGCTTGTTTGCTGAAAGCTGACCATCCCAACCTATCGAACACGAAGAGTTTTGACTTAGGTTGATACTCAATTCTTTCGCTATCATCTTCTTCGATCTCGAAGCAGGAGACCATGTTCATAGCTGCAAAATTGTTAACTTCTCCAAAGAATTACTTCAAAAAGTATTTCTCCAGCGTGACAGGAACACGAGGGCCTCGCTCAAGCAACTTAGCTAAACTGGCTTCTTGTTTCTTAATGACCCCAAACATCTTCCTCTCTGTTGAAGGTTGCAGGTTGTTTCTTTTCCTTTGATGCCTTCGGGGTGGTGGTCTTTGGACTTCTCTTTGCCCCCTAGTCTTCTTAAATCCCTTAAAGTTAGTGATCATTCATCAAATTTAACGATAAAACAATGCTTTCTAATCACAATTATTTTAGTTAAGGCTCCAATGTTGGCACTTGGCATCATTTGAATTAAAGTGCTATATAATTGATAAATTAATACTCCCTTCATTCCACCATAATTATCGTTGATTCAGTCAAAGTGTAAAAATTCTTGAATATATAATTAATAATTTATCAAATTATTGTTATTACATTCACTATAAAAATACTTTTGTCGTCGGTAGTCAGCACCTAGAGCAACATTTTTTTTGGTTGATTGAATGGTATTTTTCTTCAATGTTGTTGGAAATTAAGGCGGTTCCGGTTAACTGGCACAACCGAACTGAAATAACCCTAGAGGGGGGGTGATTAGGGTTATGAAAAAATTATGTACTTTAAACAACACAACCAAGTTAAATAGCACTTTTAGATACTGAAAATAACTTCTTTATTATTGAACAAAAGTGCTTAAGGAGGAGGTTACAACTCGACTGGGAAGAGGATTGTGAGGTCCTCAACACAGCTTACAAAGGCAGAAGACTGGGTAGCTGTCTTCTGATCTTGAGGCCTCACAGAAGAGGCGATTTCACACAGTGACCTCACTTGATAGACGATCACTGAACTCAAATGTTTTTAAGACCTTATGAGGTCCTCACCAGCTAGATCTCTGGTTACTAAACTCGCCACAAATCAAATGTGGTTACACTCAGAATTTACACAATTCCTACACTCAGAGTTTTCTTTCACAAAACTCCTACAACTGATTTTCTTCCTTGGAAATCAATACTTGTAAAGAGAATAAGTTCTCTTATTTATATTGGACTCCTCAACGACTTCCTTTAGTTGCCTTGATTGCTTCTTGATTCTTTCCAGTTTGTGTTGGTTCTGTTTAGGCAGGTATCTTTATGAGTATAACGTTCCAATGGGGATTTGTTTCCTTTTCTGACTTGATCTTCATGAGTTTCCTTGCTATGCTTTCTCTTGATTTCGTTTGATGCCTGATAAGGAAATCAAGACTATTACAATCATATCTTTAGAATGGAAGGAAGATATAGGATAAAGATATGTTTGATACTTCCCTGAAGTGGCTGGATGATCTTTCAAACAAAATAATATTGTGCTGTTGTTTGAGGCCCTCACGGATGATTGCGCTGAGGTCCTCATAACCAGTTGAGTTTTTTCACGAACGTTATCCCAGTGCACCGGCTTTGGAAAACCGTGTTATCCGATTCCGATTTACAACTTATAACAACTGTTTCATCCGATGCATTGATTTGAAAAACCAAAACCGCCCCGAACTGCACCTTGAATGCCCCTACTCAGAGGTGACCCACGTCCATGAAATGTGCCAGTGGATGGCAGATCCATGGGATCGGATGTCACCTAGCGGCACAAAAATTATGTATTAGACCACAAGTCAAGAAGATGTGTAAGACGCGCAATATTGAGGCACAACGAGGACGTGTGCACATAAGTAGGAGTGATTATAACACCCCTGATACGGTTAAGGTGTGTCTTAAAGAGATTGACATGAATACTTATATCACCAAAGTGCACCTTTCATTTAAAAAGCTCATTTGCTTAGAACTCCCTAGTGAATCATGTTTGGTTGGGCTTACACTCAAGATGGTTGATTTCTTCGCGCGTTTTCTCATATAGTGTGTGAGTGATGACCAATCATGCTTAAAAGGAATTGTAGTAATTTGTAAAGTCAATTAACAATGGGGTCGGATATTGCAAGAGCATACAAGAAGCTATCTTCAAAGTACCCAAACTAACAATAAATATTTTTATAATACTTAAAAACATTGATAGAACTATATAGTTACTCTAAGAGTGTATCATATTTAACACTTGTACCCATGCTCACTCAATCGTTTTCGAGTGGGGCTGAATAGAGTTCATTAACTCGCACAGTATTTTGTCAGGGCTTGCCAAGGGGAATGAATTTGTTTTCATGTGTATTTAGAGATTATCAATTCGCCTCATATGCCAACCCTCTGCAACATATTTGCATGTCCCTGAACAACCATGCATGCACACTGCGCATGCAATGAACGTGGCTTCCATCTCCGACTACAAACGCACACCCGTCACCAACTCTACCAACTCATTCCCCTTCCCTCCCTCTATATATTCCCTTCCTCACTTCTCCATTCTCATCATCCTACCTCACTCAACCACAAAACCTCCAAAACAAAACAAACCATGGGTTTCCAATCCAAGCTCCCTCTCCTTTTCCTCTTAGCCTCCCTCTTCGTAACCTCCTCCTTCGCCCTCCGTCTCTTGAACGACGAGAACAAGAGCACTGAGCTGGTGGACGCTCTTCTGAACCAGCACCACGACCCGTCTCGGCGGTTCGAGGAGTGCCTTGAGCGGTGCCAGAGGCAGGGCCAGAGCCAGAAGTGGCAGTGCCAGCAGCGGTGCCAGGAGCAGTACGGCCGTGGCCGCCGCTGGGAGCAGGACGAAGAAGATGACGTTGTTGAGCTAGTGGCCGCCGACGACGACGACAACCAGAGCTACGGCCCTCAGCAGCGCTTCCGGGAGTGCCAGAGGCGGTGCCAGAGGCAGGGACAAGGCCAGTGGCAGTGCCAGCAGCGGTGCGAGGAGGAGTACCAGAGGCAGAGCAGGTGGTCCGAGGAGGAAGACGACCAGGACAACCAGCACCAAGACCCATACTGGGAATGCCAGAGGAGGTGCCAGAGACAAGGACAGAGACAGTATGAATGCCAACAAAGGTGCCAGCAGTACAGAAGGGGTAGGTACGTAGAAGAAGAGGAAGAAAACCAGTACCAAGACCCTTACTACCAGTGCCAGAGGAGGTGCCAGAGGCAAGGCCAAGGAAGGTTCGAGTGCCAGCAGAGATGCCAGCAGTACAGAAGGGGTCGCTACGTAGAGGAAGAGGAAGAAAACCAGTACCAAGACCCATACTACCAGTGCCAGAGGAGATGCCAAAGACAAGGCCAGGGTAAGTACCAATGCCAACAGATGTGCGAGCAGTACCGCCACGGTGGCCGCTTCGACGAGGAAGAAGCAGACAACCAATACCAAGACCCATACTACCAATGCCAGAGGAGGTGCCAGAGACAAGGCCAAGGCCGATACCAATGCCAGCAGATGTGCGAGCAATACCGCCACGGTGGACGCTTCAACGAGGAGGAAGACAACAAGGAGGAAAACCAAAACCAACACCAAGACCCATACTACCAGTGCCAGAGGCAATGCCAAAGACAAGGCCAGGGACAATACGAATGCCAACGAAGGTGCCAGCAGTACCGCCACGGAGGTCGCTTTGAGGCTGAGGTGGACAACCAAAGCTTCGACCCACAGAGGTACAGGGAGTGCACAGAGAGGTGCCAAAGGCAGGGACAGCACGGTAGCTACCAGGAGTGCCAGAGGAGGTGCCAGAGGGAGGCTCAAAGAGGCAGCCGTGGTGGACGCTACACAACTGCCCTCGCTTCCATTGCTGAGTACTTGTTCAAGTACTGAACAAGGTACAGTGCATAGCAGTTGGAAGTTGGGAAGCCTTGTTTTGTTTAGTGTCGTCGATGAATAAATAATTGTACGGGAGTGCGTACGTGGGAAGAGTGAAGCTGTCTTTCACTCCTACTGTGTGCGAGTACTTGTGCATGAATGCATGGTGTTTGTTTTTAGGTTTCGAGTTTTTAATTGGGTGAGGGTTTCTTTTCTAGGCGTAAATGTTGTAATGAATGAGTACATGGGGGAACTCGTGGAGTTCCATGTCTATGTATCTCTTTTTCTTCACCATCTATATAAATAAAAGTAAATAATCCTCAAGTTTTGCTTTGTATCATAAACAGCCTGATTTAATCACCTTTGGTTTATTGTACTGCCTCTGGATTTATTTGACTCTTATCCTTTTCAATGATATGACATTGTACATGCACGGCATAGATTACACTAATATTTTCGACATCTTCAATTCCTTTTCAATTACAAACACCACGTACGTTAACTTTTTCATGTCCTTTGTTTAGATACTAAAATTAAAAGAGGGCCAGGAATTGAGTATGGATTTAATTTGAATATCTAAGGTTGTTAATTGCTATGAAATACATATAGAATGCATATAAAGTTTATGCAAAATGAAAATGTCATGTTTGTTACAATGGTTTTGGTCCATTATGATGTAAATCACTTGTATATTAAGTTTTTAATTTAAAAAGTTGATCAATATTAATCGTAAAATTGATCATAAGTATATCAATATTATTACAAAATTCATGAACATTTTTGAAATGCATCAAACTGAAAGAACCCTAGATGGGGGGTGAATAGGGTTACTGATTTTTTCTGCACAAATCACAACTTAACAAGGACGTTAGGTTCACAGTCCAAATAGACTGAGAATTTCCTTTACACAAAGAAGAAATAAAGGACAGAATATATAAACTGAATAACTTCCTTTATTGCCAACAGAATGAGATAAACCTAGGATGAATGTTCTTAGGTTTTACAATGAACCAAGCGCCTTGCAAGGACGCTTCTTATTTCTGGGAAACTAACACACACCAAATTCAAACTTTGGTATCCAAACACAGTCGATCCTAATTCCGTCTAGGATGCGACTACACAAGCAACAATCAATCCTAGATCCGTTAAGGATTGAATTCACTCACGCTACTCAAAACACCAACTCTCTCAAGAACACCAAAACAGAAACTCGATTTCTATTTTGAACACCCGATTTCTTCTGTGGAATCGTTTATCTTCTCAATTCTTCTATCGTCCTTTTTATAGATGCCTTTGGATGCTTATACTTGAGTCCTTCCAACGGTAACTTGCCTTATGTGTTGATTTCTTCCCTTTTGCTGCTACACTAATCATGATTGATTTCCCTTGATTTGTTTCCTTTTGTTTCCTTCTTATATCTACAAGAATCATGCCCATAATAAGAATATATAATATATAATCAAAATATATATATTATATACACATAATCTGAGTATATAATCAGAATATATATTATACTCAGAATATATAATCAAATTATATAATATAAGGCAACTTCCCTTTTTCGGATTTTTGCTTTCATCAAAGCCGAAGGTCCTTCGCGGATGCGCGGTGAAGGACCTTGACCCTGTCTTCAACACGAACTTTTACAAAAATTCAAAAATTCATCACATAAAGAAATTGTGATGTATATACATGTGTTTAAGTAGGTACACCGCAGTTCACGGTATAATTTTGAAATAGGGAATCTATAGGGAAATTTAGAAATAATAATTTTGTTTGTTATATTCCCCTTACAATCTCTATATTTTGATATGGTGGCTATTTTGGATAATATATGTTTCATACTTATGATCGGTAGCTTAGATGTAGAGCCTATTTGTTTATTCTAAATTTTTGGCAAATACAGATGAAAGAACTTTTGAGGGGGTGAAAAGATTTGTTACAGAGTTCTGCACTTATAAACACAAAGACGTTAATAGCACTTGATTGAACTGAATAATACTTCTTTATTAGATAAGTTTGAGGTACAATAGAAATAGAGGAGGTTAGGGAGCTCAGCAGAATCACGACAGTGAAGTCCTTGATTACTGCTTATAGAACTAGAAAATTCAGAAGGAGTTTCTGTAGAGGATCCTTTCTGATGAGGCAGATGAAGGTTGTGGAGGGACCTCACAGATAAGGCAGAGATGAACATGAAGGATTACAATAAAGATCAATCTCACAATGCCTTAGTACTTCAAGGCTCTGCTACACAACAGCTCACCAACATATTTGGCTACACGGAACACTCACCAAGGTCTTTGGTTACACCTCACAAGAAGTACCTTATTAGAATATACTTGGAAATAAAGAAAATAACATAATTCACAAATAACTGCTTCAAGGATAGCTGACTGGCCCCACAAATCACCACGAGTCTTTCCAGCGTGCTTCGTCCTCGCTCACACGCTACCTGGGAAAACTTCCCAGGAGGTCACTCATCCTTTGACTACTCCCAGCCAAGCACGCTTAACTGAGGAGTTCCCAACAGATGAGCTACCATAAAAGAAGGTGCACCTTGGTGATATAAGTAGTCATTTCAATCCTCTTAAGCCACACTTTAACCACATATCCGGGGTATCACATTCACCCCCACTTAAGCGCACAACGTCTTCGTTGTGCCACAATCCACTCCAGAATCTTTGCCCCGCTAGGTGACTGCCCATGGCTCTCCCGTCCACTGGCGCAGCTCACGCTCGTGGGTCGGCTCTGATACCATCTGTAATGCCCCGACCCCTCCCGGGCCGCGGACATTAATGATAACCGCTTCAAAGATCACTGACTGGCCCCACAAATCACCACGAGTCTTTCCAGCGTGCTTCGTCCTTGCTCACACGCTGCTTAGGAAAACTTCCCAGGAGGTCACCCATCCTTTGACTACTCCCAGCCAAGCACGCTTAACTGAGGAGTTCCCAACGAATGAGCTACCATAAAAGAAGGTGCACCTTGGTTTGATGGGATTCATGACATTTTCACGTGGGAGATTACTACATGCATGGAGGAGGGTGAGAATTGATCATAAAATTCATAAAATAGACGATGTGATTGGGATTTGAATGTGGCGCTTCGAGGTTTACTCGGCTCATAAGCTCTCATTGTTGTACACGTACTTGTTAAACTGGATGTCTACGAGATCACAATGGAGATGAGTGCGACAAAATCCAGCTATTTACTGCGACCTGCTCTGTCTTGGCTTCTTGTAAGCTTTGTCACCTTCATATTCATAAGCTACATTTTCTGTGAGAGGGGAGTGCCTACCACTAGACTTGTCAATTCGGTCCGACAGGGCTTTTGGATCGGGCATATATTGACTTCAGGTAAATATAGGTTGAATGTATTTCGTGTTCAAATAAATACGAGGCGGTGTATTTTGGTTGTGGTTTCGGGTCAACTCAACGGATTATAATTGCGACTTTTTTTCGTTTTTTCTTTTAAAAAAATTGAATAAGATAAAATTAAGTATGTTGGGATTCACCCATGAATAAAATGTTTCACATTGAAAAAGCAAAGGGAATTAAAAGGACATGGTATATAACCAAGTGAGCTACTCCTCTTAACACCAATTGATTTTAAGATGAAACCTCATTTAACTTGTATACCATGGGCTTTGGTTGAAGTGGATGAGTTTGTAACCACAAATTTTTGAGTCTAAAATTAATTAAGACAAGAAAAATGGAACAAATTTAATTTTTTGTATTTATGTTCAAAGAATGGGTACAATCTCTATATTTTGTTACAACGCAACCAAAAAATGAACTCCTCTGATTCGATCTCCAAATGTATGACTTGATGAAAGATAAGAACAACTTCAAACTTCATCGACTCTTGTGAATTTGATCTCTAGAACAATGACACCTTGATGTTTGTTGTTGGAGTCTAGAGAGAATGTCTTTTTTGTGACTAATTTTTCCAACCTCTTTAATGAAGGAGTGTCATCCTATTTATAAAGGATAGTCTCTTGCATATGGGCCTTTGATTTGTTACTTTTTCTGGGCGTTGACCGGGCTTGCAACAAAAGTTGACTTGGTAGCCCATGTGAGTTGGTAAATTTTATGGTTGACTTGTGAGTCCTCAAATTGACCTTAGAGTTGGGCCATTGACTTGTCGGTCGGTTGGGCCCAATAAATTTAATTAATTAATTAGGATAACCCAAGTTAATTAATTAAAATAGTATTATTAGTCTTGGCATATCATTATTATTATTATTCTAGTGTCTATAGGGCTCCCGCCTTAGATCTCTCCAACAATAACTTTTTCGATAAGGTTAACTATGGAGGTATAGTTAATAGTTGTTTAACAAATGAAACTAATGGCGTATGTGTGTCTGTCCGGAGTTTTTTATTTCAAAATTTTAAATAAATATGAAATCCGGTCAAATAATATGGGGACAATATAAGTAAATAAGAAAATACAATTATATCTATCCAAAAAAAAACAAGATCAATAAAAAGATCTATAATAATTGTTATGTTTTTCGAGTTAATGAACAGATATTGACATTGGAGTTGTTTTACCACCCCTAGTAAATTACAAGTCTAGTGACTATTTTGTAGCTCATTTTCACGAGGAATAAAGGGCTACAAGTATAGATGGATCCATGACAAGCATGCACGGTGGCCCGCATAAATGTACTTCAATTTCACGTTCAACATTGTTTCAAAGCCCTTTTCCGATAGATAAGGACAAGGTCTACCCGTTTTGCGATAACCCCCTTTTTTTTTAGAAGCAAGGGCAAATGGAAATAAATTAGAGCTCGTATATCTTGTAACTTCTTGTTTAACAATATTTCAGTTTTATTTGGAAAAATTTGAGCTTGGACAAACTGTTTCGTGTCAGAATTTAAAATCAGGTCGGCTGTCGGTTTCACAATCTAGGCCCTGTTTTTTTATGGCGCGGTAGGGTATAGTGAAATTGTATTGGTTGTGGTGTAATTGTGGCGGGTTATTGGTATGTTGTGGTGGGGGTTTTGTATATGTATATAAATATTGTATTGGTAATTGTGAAAAAGTATTGTGGTGGGTTGTGGTGAATTGTGGTAGAACGGTATTTTGTGGTGGGTTGTAAATTTGCGGTGGTGTGTATATGATTCTTGGCCATGAAAAAACAGGGCCTTAGGTATGAATTTGAGGATAACTTTTGGTAGAAACTTTGGAAGGATGGGCAGTTAAGTGGTAACTACCCTATCTTTCATGCTTTCATCAAGGTTCAATTTTGGAAGAAGTAAAATATTTCTCATTCATGGAAATTATAGGGTAATATTTGTCATTGGCAATTTGATAACGGCTTGTTAGGTTTGTTGATGATTACCTACCTCTAAGAGAGTGTTTGGTTCCCAAACTTTCTCAGGAAGTGGACAAAATTTCCTATGTTTGGTTGTGATAAACAAATGAGAAAATTTTATTGTGAGACTCATTATTTCACTCTCAAACTCAGTAAATATTTTACCAAGGGGCTATAAGAAAAGTCTTTCCCAAAAAAATATTTCCCAAATAACTACCAAATACAAGGAATTTAGTGGATAAACCAAATTTACCTTAGTTTACAATAATAATAATAGTAATAGTAATAATAATAATAATAATAATAATAATAATAATAATAATAATAATAGGATAAATTCATACATTTTTGTCTTTGGAGACTAAAAAACTCAATCAAGATATCTGAGTTTGGATATGGTTTTTATTTATTAATTACTTATGACCCAAATTACCTAAAAGTATAATGCTCAATTTAAACATCTAGGTCCATAATATGGCTTTCATGTCTAAACTGAAATTCAAATAGGGTCCGGTAGTAGTAATGTGCTTTGCTTTAGTTTGTTACTTTGTATTTCTATTTGATTATGTTGCTCAGGTACATTCACCTTTTCCTCAAGTGCATGGAATGCACATGTATGCATTTTGTATTTTTGCAAGCTTGGGTTTCTTAGTATTTCAAATTGGTTTTGAAAGGTTTTCCTTCTACTTTTCTTTTGAGCCTAAAATGGTTTTTTTTAAATGACTGTTGTGAGTCTGTAGGAATCAAATTCTTCATAAACTTCAATTTATTGGAAGATTGTTGCCTACATCTAGATCCCTCAAACCACGCTCAAAACGTGTTTCCTTTGAAAGTTTGTTGTATCCTATTTTCAATTACCAAGGACTAAAGTTTTACGAAAATTCGAATTTTAACAACCCAAAAATAATATATTGTTAGTTGCTTCTTTCACAACCTATTCTTTGAAAAGGTAAGCAAGATGTGAGTAACTAAAGTAAGTAAGGTAAGTAAAGTTGTGCAAGTGTTGAGAGATAAGGTAGCGTACGTAACATATGTTACATCACTCAAATATATAAATTATAAATAGGGTTTTTGGATGCTAATATACTGAACTTTTGGGGTGTTGGACAATAATACACTGAACTTTGACCTTAGACAATAATACATTGTACTTTGGGGGTGTTGAACAATAATGCACTCGGTATGATTTTGACAATGACTAACTTGGTGGCAATCCTATGTAGCGGGTGAAGAAGATGAATTGGTCCAAAAATATTTGTCTTCTCGGTCTTTCACGTAAGATTATCATCAAGTTCGCCATTGTCGAAATTGTCTCGAGTGCATTATTGCCCAACACCCCCAAAGTTCAGTGCATTATTGTCCAAGGTCAAAGTTCAGTGCATTATTGTCCAATACGCCAAAAGTTCAGTATATTAGCGTCCAAAATTCCTTTTAAATATGTATTATGCAACTTTAAAAAAGGTACTATAAGTAAGGTAAGTTACATCACTTATTAAATATATGAATTTTTAAATATATATTATATAAGATATTTTAGGTAGTGTAAGTAAGGTAAGTAAAAATAGATAAGATAAATAAATATAGGTAAAATCAATAACTTCTTAGTTACCTCTCTAAAGAACATAGTACAACGCAACCACATAATCAGTAATAAATTCTTAAGAACTAGATGACATAAAACTTACAAATAATCAAAGATAATTAAATTTAAGTAATCCCATGGATGAGGAAGTCTAACAAAAATTGTGAAGCTGATTGAAACCACTCGAATAGGTGAGGTTTTAGAGTCTGAATCAATTAAATATTTGAGGGAGATTTTCCTAAAATTTAATTAAGAACCTATTATGAGGTAAGAGTAAGGTTGACCTCCTGAAAATGGAACCTAAATCATGTTAGACCAGTTCGGAAGCCCAAGCCCGGGACCCATATACCCAAATGAAGTGTCAGGGGGTCCATATTCAGTCCTCATTGCTACCACCTCCTAGGGGTACTTCGTTGAGCTTTAGAGAGCGTTTGGTAGGAATCTTAGAGAAATTTTTCACGGGGGAAATTTTTCATGGGAAGTCTTCCATGGGAAATTTTTCCTAGGAAAATGAAAGAAATGGTGGACCCACCGTAATATTTTTCCCGAGATCAATCTACTCCCAAATATGGGGAAAATAAGTCAACTCAGGAAAATTTACCATTTTCCAGGGATATTTGACCACCCAAACGCACCCTTAGTTTCATTTTGATCCAGACCCGGGACGGACAATCACAGCCATCTTATGGATGTGCCGGGAGCCCCCCTAGGGGGGCGTCTTTCAAATCGGCACAAATAAAAGATGGAC
Source organism: Portulaca oleracea (assembly GCA_029582165.1). Lineage (NCBI taxonomy): Eukaryota > Viridiplantae > Streptophyta > Magnoliopsida > Caryophyllales > Portulacaceae > Portulaca > Portulaca oleracea. The sequence goes on from CM055873.1 coordinate 45,897,132, forward strand.
CGAGGCAGTGGGTTCCTAAGTAAAGGTGGCCTTTTGGGTTGAAGGTTCAACAAGAGGTCATGGGCGTGACCTAGCTGGTTGCGACCGTGACCCTCGTCTGTTGGTTTGGCTGAGTGGAGACTTAGGTATCATGGACGTGACCATCCTGTTCACGACTGTAAACCTGTTTCATCTCTTCTCCATGCCTTAGCCAATTTTCGATCTCGTGAGTGGTCGAGACGCCAGTCATAGGTGTGACGCCCCAAGTCATGCCCGTTACTCAATTTTTTAAATGTGGTAAAAAATAATAATTTTTTAAATAAACTTATGTCGTGAAACCCAAATCAAAACCAAATAATGATAAAGTTGTAAAGAATTTTAAAGAATAAAAATAAGGTTATGTTTTAAAATTTTAGGAAGGCATCGTAATATATAAGGATATGGTTTCAAGTTTTATTATAATGCATATTCCACACTACTTTATTTGAAGGGAAATTGCATTTTGGTGATTCCTGCTTTCAGTTTTTGTGTATAGTAATCCCTATTATTCTTATATATTCTAGTGGTTCTAAAACATTAAAAAAAATCATATGCTGGTGGAACATCACCGAATCAAAGCGGTGACTCACTTAAATTTCACATGCACTTCAAAAAGAAAAACATAAAAAATCATATGATGAATAATTTCCTCTGTATAGACTGCCCAATCTTTATTGTATGAATTTCACCTTGCACTTCAATGAAATGAAAGTACTTTCATATATATTTTTCAAAGAAATTTATATACTCAGCTTGAAATTTGACTTAAATTTGCACAATGTCAACTTTAGTTGAGTACATCTTACAATTCTATTCCAATATGCCCTAATTTCTGTCCCAAAAGTAATTATATATGTTTGTTTTCTAATAATTTATCCATAAATTAAATGAGCATGCATCATGCATGAAAAATAAAAGTGTAAGAACATAGAAGTCCTTTTATCATCATGTATGATTATTGTGTGTGGGCATGCCAAGGCTCTTGGCCTAATCAATTGGCATGCTCATTTTTTTCAACCCTCTGCCAAAAAAGGCTGGTTTTATGGATTCAGGGAAAGGGTATTTTTTTTATTGTATTAATATGCTTACAAACCTTGATTTATACATAAACCCAATTTAAATGTCTGTTTTTACTATTACATAATTATTGCCTAAATTAATCGAATATTGAATTTTATAGATTGGATCGATACTTTTTTTTTTTAGATGATTAAGGGATATGTCCCAAATTGAATTTTATTGATTGGACATTTATATCCAACATTTCCACGTTTTCCAAACAAGAATAGAAGAAAAATAATGAACATTTCTTTGTAGAAATCTTTTGTTTGGATCTAGTCAACGTACAACTTGGAACTTATGTTACTTTTTTAAAACTTTTTCAATTGGGGGTACTAGGGGTAATTTTTCAAAAAAAAAATCCCTTGGGTGATCCATTAGCATGGGCATATTTGTGGGTTGGTTAGGGATGGCCACTCCTAACCCCAAAAAATGTTTTAAATTAGTATAATTTAGCATTTAAATTATAGCTCATATGTTTATTAAATGAACGTGGTAATATATTGGACACCCTTAATTTAGATGTCCAGATTCGTCATTGTCCATTAGTGACCCTTTTTTGTCTTTTAAATTCTAGTATTTAATGTGATGAAAGCTCTTAGGATAGTTTAGACATGGGAGCCCAAAAATTCTTGGAAATTAATCTTAATTGATAATGTTATAAGTGTGAAGATCATTGGTAATTAAGAGATCGCAATGAGAGAAAAAAAAACTTAGGTTTACTATTAAAGAGGGCAGTAGTTTTAATGAACTTGAACTTGAAGCGAATGCTATGAGTGGTGCCTATTGAGTATCAAGTATAGGTGTTATAATGTTGATGAAAGTTGTTGATAAAGCTTCGAATAATGTTGATCTTTGTTATTTTCTGCCTTATTGTATTATCTACAACTTGTGCTCTACATTGTGAACTCAAATTTTCAACCTAATTTAGACATTAAATAACCAAAAAAATGTAATCAGTATAATATTTTGACCATTTATGAATAACATTGATCCTTCTAAAGTGTAAAATTTAACATACTAGAAAATAAGGGTCAAAACTAATTATTAGAGACCATCAAAAATTAACTATGACAAGAAAACTATAACAAAAGAAAATATTTGCTATAATTTTTGGTTGTGCAATTTTCATTCTTCAAATCGTCCTTCTCAAAAAAATTATCGCGAGTAATTTAAAATTGACATCCCTACAAATAGTATTATCCACATAGGCAAGGTAATCAGATTGACACCAGAAGTTTAGGGTAGGGGATTGGTTTTTTAAGAAACATAGTTTTTTTTTTTTTTTTTGGTTCTTTATCTCTACCATCACTACTGATCATGTCATAGATTGATGAATCAAGTATTTGATTTCTCTATATCCCTCCTAATCAGACTCATGTGATCCTCCTAATAAACATTTCTACACTAATTATTGATCTTAATTCTTAAGAGATCAGGATGATTGATCAAGCTGGCCACCCTGGTTTACTCAGGTACTTAAGCTGCTATTAATCTATTATTTTCTTCCCCTACTTGGTAAAGGTTTAGGTGAATTCAATGCTGAATTATCAAAATAAACATTTACAGGGTATTTACAAGTCACCCATGAATAATATCCATTGTGCATGTAAGCTTTATTAGTCCATAATTTGAACAGTAAAAAATAATCATTTTTTTATTCAACTAAAATTGTAATAGATTAAAGTAAAATGTTTCATTAAACCTCATATATCTTTTTTTTCATGAAGTAGTAGGTAACAACGATTTCTAAGCCTCGTGTCAATTGAAATCAGTTTCTTTTAGGGTTGTCAAAAATTCGGGTTCGGGTCAATCCGGGTTCGGGCGAACCGGATATCAGATGGAAACTTGATGTTCGCTACCAGTTTTTTGGAACATTTTCCGGGTCGGACTTGGGTCTGACAAATCGGACAAGCATGAATTTGGGTCTAAACATGGTTTGGACAATAGAAAATTGGAAAATATTGTGTTCGAATTTTCGGTCAATGTAAAAATTCGGACGGAAATTCTATGACCATACCCGCTTTTTTCCGGGTCGGACTGAACCGGGTTTTCGGGTCTGACATTTTTTGACAGCCCTAATTTCTTTACATTGCAAAATTTATGGGTAAGACTGTTATAGCCAATTCCTCTAACCACACTTGAGCAGGATTTTGGATTATTCATTTTTGTATCGACTTTATATAGATTTCTCACCTTAACATATCAAAAGGATCCTCTATTTGGATCCTAGCTAGAATTAGACAACTTGTCATTGGTTCAATTGTTCAAGTTTGATTCAGTATTAACAATGAGATTAATTAGGAATATAAATGAAAGAATTATTAGTTGGTAATTGGGAATTAAAAAGGAAGAGAGTTTCCCATATTTTCCCACAAAAAGAGCAGAGACAGTGAGTAGTGCTTTTCAAGGGTGTTGGGGCACACCTAGCTGGAAAAGTAAAAGCAAAGCAAACAGAGGAAGAGCAGGAAGCAGTGGACTTTGGGGGATAATCAAGGATAAACCCCAGCCTTTTCTCAGCCAAATCATTAGCTAACCAGAATACCACTCTTGAGAAAAATAAAACAAAATTCACAAAAACCTCTTCATATATCACTATCATCAATGAACTTGCAGTATTTCTTTTTCTTTTTATAAAAGCAATTTCCATCACTTTAACAACAAATATTCCTAATCAAATCTCTAAAAACTAATTAAACTAAAAACCCAAAAAAAAAAAAAGAGGAAGAGGGAATCTCCCCCAAAATGATTGCCTTGACCACATTACATTCCCATCTTCTCACATTGGTGTCAGCAAAATTGATCTCTTTGTAAAAAATTAAAAAAAATAATACAAACCCAAAAACAAACACCCAAAAAAGAAAAGCTCTACTCTAATTCTCTAAATGATCATTGTAGGTCAGCAAGAACAGCTCCAGAAATCTGATGAATAATCCGATAATTAGACGCGCCCGTGCTTATGTACAGGGGCTCGATCCAGATCTTGTTAGATTAGTCGGCTAACAAAATTGCACAAGATTTACACCTGCTAAACAGATCAAAGTATAACAGTCGTTAGTGAATGCAAATACAAGTTTAAACCGCGATTTAACGATTGATTATGAGCATGGGTAGCTACCTTTTTCGATGTTTGGGCAAGGAATGTCAGCATCATCGTTTTTGCAAGGAATTGGACATTGTTATGTTCAATCAATTTTCAAAGGCCTGTCAAAGAGGGACCATAAACAAAGTGTGGTGTTAGTGGAAACATGCAAGAAAACTCTGCCAATGTGTCTGTGAAACAGCAAAAAACATGCCTTCCCCCACTAAACTAATGTCCTCTTCATCATCACTATGTTTCAGAAATTGTATCGAATCGAGAAGAATAAGCATGGGAGGAAGAGTAGTACTTGATGATGTGGTTGTTTGAGTTGAGCCCCGAGTGATCAGAAAAAGCAGAGCTCAGTGTAGCCGTGGGAGTAGGGCAAGAGATCAGCAACTTCGATCCTAGAGCTCGCGCAGCTCATGCTTCTTCTGAGACGTGCTGGGATGGATTCCACCTCGGCCCAGAATATGCTGTATACGGGTCTGTGATCCGAAAACCTGGACTCGGCTCGCACGTAGGATAACTGGTGGAGCCCGTTTCCATACCACAAAATCCGATCACACCTACACGAGTATTCAGGATTGTTAGTTTGGAGTCGATTTTGTTAGTTTTAAGTATTGGCTTGATTTCAGAAATGAGTTTACCATGCGGGAGTTCTTCGTTTGTCCTTGGGCATGTCATCCCCTGCATATCTGTCAGAGTTGTGGGAGTATTTGTAAGTTGGTGGGAAGTATATGTTCCCTTCCTTCCACCCAGCAAACACGCGCCCTCTTTTCTGTTCACTGCGAAGCTGCAACCGGGATTAAAAAAACTATTAGGATTCACAACATACATAATAACTAATCAAGTACGTAAACGAGTGTTGAGGGATGAGTATCAAACCTGATCCCTTTCCAACAAAGCCCTCCAGTTTTGCATCTCGACAAGGGCCCTTACTGGTCGATAAGGGAGTGTTAATCTGTAGTTTAGATCGCCAAGCCAAATGACTCGACTGTATCAAGCAGAACTAAACTCATTAGCATATGGAAATAAAAACACTAAAACAGTGAAATATTTGAACTCAAGGTTGATGTTGAGAAGCTTACTCATGCTCGACAATGGTTTCGGGAGACTTGTCCTCACTGGTGCTACTCACGCGTGGAAACCGTGTTTTCTTGAGGATCTCCATAACATCAGCATTTCTGCGCAGCTCATCGCCCTCTTTCTGCCCCGAGGTTAAATGGCTGCAGACGAAGCAGAAGCTCGTCTGATGCAACAACATGCTGACTGAAATCGAACCCTGCAAGCAAAAACCACAACAAAAACGTTACTCTTTCAGTCTACACACCTCTGCATGACAACCAAATTTCACCCAACCACCAGGGTAAAAAAATCAGTACCTTGTTTCCGAGATAACCCATCAACCCTCTCCCAACACAGGAGACCTTCACATTTCGTACGTGTTCCCTCAAGTCTTTCCTGACCCAGACAGTCAGGAAAATCCCCACCATCTGCTTGCTCACCACCAAGCAGTACCTCGACTGCTTGGGCTGCCTATAGCAAACATCACTCTGGACCGACCCACCACACGACATTGGCGAAAACAGCACTGTGCTCGGCGAATCACCTGGCCCATAATCATCATCGGACGAACCCCACCTCGAAAAATCACTGGGTCTATAATCACTCGGCCTACAGTCACTTGGCCTGTAATCACTCGGCCTATAGTCACTAGGCCGGTAATCACTAGGCCTATAATCACTGGGCCGATAGTCACTGGGCCGGCAGTCACTAGGCCTGTAGTTGCTCGGCCTGTGACCATACATGGCTCGATCACAGACACTGTAACGCCTCTCGAGCCGGGGCTGGGAGGTCGAAGGGTCGCCATCCATCATCTTCCAGGTGCCTGTTGTGGCTTGGAACGAGCGACGGTGCAAGAAGGAAGTCGCCTTAGAAGTGCTGGAGCCGTCGAAATCTGCATTAATTTCGACAACAGGGTTTGGGACAGGAGACGGTGTGTGATTCCCACTGCTTCCACACATTCCAGGGCGGTTATTTAATGTCTTTCGGATCAGATTCATCCATTTCTTCGCGGGACCATTGTCTTCGGCCCCAAATATGTTGCTAGGATTTAACGGGACGATTTCCTGAAATCTGGATGAATAGCAAGAGGTAGTTGGTTAGATTTTTGTTCTACCAAACTTGTGTATGTCAGAGATATGAGGGTGAGAAACAAGGGCATACCCAAGAACATAAATGTCAGCAGCTGGTGAAGCATGAAGCCAATCATCAAGATTCATGTTACTTGGTGGGGATTTTCCACCCACATTCCATGTAGCAACAAAGACACTACAATAACCAATTGAACAAACATGCCTCAGATCAAAACAAGATGTAGGAAAAGACAAGGAGGAAAATGGTGAATTGGGTTGAGGATTACCTGTGATTTTGGACATCTATAATCCTAGGATGCTCTAGGTATTCTCTGCCACGACGAATTCGATCGTTGTTCATGCCAAATTTCTCTGAAAGATCCAAATTTGTAAACCCTATGAGACTATGACACATTTTTACAAAAAATGTATGAAGATTTTGACATCTGAGAATCAAACCAACCTGTTCTGGTTTTCTTGACATTACTTGGCTCCCTTTCAGAGAAGCTAGTTCTCCACTCAACATCACCTCCTGAATTTAAGCAAAATCCAATTTTTAATCACAAGTTAACTCGTTGAAAACATCCAAAATTCCAGTGCGCTCCCAAATTGACAAAACAGAAAGAGACAAAATGCTGGAATATTATTGAATACAACTCAAATTGCAGTCAAACGGTGATCTGTGATTCACTCTTTTCAAGCTTAAACATCAATTACAGTCTCAAATTTGCAACTTTTCTCAAATGGGTAATAAAAAAAAGAAGGAAAATCATAGTTTTACCTGCATAAGCAAGTTCTTCAGCAGGAAATTCTTCTCTCTTGCTCTTGTTGATACTGAACCATTTCTTAACCCATGATTTTGACCAAGAGAGCTTCACACCCAGAAAAGTTCCCACAAAGAAAAGAGCATAAAATCAATCAGAACATTCACCATTTCACAAAATGCAAGCACCCAGATCAAACCAAAAGAGAAAAACATCAAGTAAAAATCAAAAAGCACCAACCTTGCTTTTCTTAGGTTTTCCATTACTCATTGTATCACCTCACCACACCTTCATACAGCAATTTCTCCAAATTCCACCACCAACCCACTTGTTCTTCTTCCTCCAAGATTTCTGGGTCACCTCCCAACTTATGAACAAATGAGAACACAGAGGAAAAAAAGTTCAAGCCTCTATGAAGAATTCAAATTGCTGAGGGTATGTATAAGTTATAAGGCTTAAAAGAGGGTGTTTGGGTTGTTGGTGAGAGTGTGGTACCCAGAAAACAGTCTAACTGTAGAGAAAGAGAGAAGAAACAAACAAGGCCCAGGAAAATTTAAAGCAGAACGACCATGGAGTTAAAAAGAAGAGAGAGAGAGAGAGAGAGAGAGAGAGAATCACAACTTTAATGCGTGGAAGTAAGACGAGATCCTGGAGGGTTAAAACAAGACAATGCAGGAAAAAAGAAGAAAATTAGAGAGAGAAATTAGAGAGAGAAAAGAGAAGAAAAGCAAGGATAGAAGGGAGGGAGTGTCTTCTCTTGCATACATTTATGGGTCGTCAAAAATCAAAGGGGCCTCGTTATTGGTAATATCAAAGCATTTGAACAGAATAAAGTGCAGACCAAGGACATCACTCCTCTCTCTCTATGTAGGCTTTTCCTTTTTAATGGATGTTTTTCTCTTTTCTTTTCTTTGAGAAATTAAGCTGAAATGGAGAGGGAGAAGAAGGATAAATGGATCATTGCTAACAAAATTTGGGTCCAGGTAAATTCAGTAAATGTCAAATTTTTGACTAAATTCATGTTTGAATTTGGTTTTATTTCGGGTCAAACAATTTAAACGAAGCTAAAATCAGATTCAGGCATTAAAAAAAGAGAAATTTTATATCCAAATATTCGATCAAGTCAGTAGATATCAAAATTCAGATAAAAAATCGATGTGTAACCCAATTTTTTCGAGTCGAAAACTTCAAATATTCAAGCTCCAACAAAATTTTGAAAGCTCCAAAATGGAGCAAGAGATTATGGAAATTTGTGTGATATTATGTGGAATGGAATTTATTATTGTATTAGTGGGAATAGGAGGATATCTGAGATTCTCTTACATATTACTGTTATAGTTTCCTATTTGAGACAAAATATTGTATGCAACAAAATGACAAAAATACTATGCTTTATAGTATTTTTTAAAAATGCTTCATAGTTTATACTGACACTAAAATGATATATATTAAAAATATATTAAAAAATATACTTGCTTACATGTATAGTAGGATTACTATTTATCAGCGTCGTACTTTTAGTCAGTTCTGTTTGACTGTTCAAACAATTGTAGAAGCTTGCCAAATATCCATAGAAATCATATTATAAATGTGAACTACTAGTATTATTTTAGAATTGTTCTAAATGGCCAAAGCTTATATATGTTCTTTGCACAAATTGATAAATTTTACTTGAACTATTTTGGATTTTATGAAGTCAATTTTTTAAAAAATTAATTAATAATATGTCAACATATATAATAATAATTTATTATATAAAAATAATAAAACGGTTACAATTAGATTTTCGTAGTGAAAAATATGTTGATAAAGTACCATATTACTTTTATTTTTAATAGTCTACTGGCTGAAAACAAAAGGTAAAATAAAGTATGTTGATATTATCAAAAATCAAAATGACAAATATTTACAAACAAATAGAGTATTATTAAGCAACCCTGCTTAGCACCACATAAAACTTTTAATTTCAATTTCAATTGTTGAAATTGGGGCTTTATGTATGGCCACACTTATCAGGCCTTCATAACTAATAGGGTTTAATTTAAAGGAAAAGTCGCCCCCGCCTATATAAGGCTAGGCTAATTTAGATTAAAATATCAATTATTCTGATAATCAATAGTCCCCCTTCTCTCAATCTCTCTACTCTCCACGTTCAGTGAACCATTTTTGTGTTAGGGTTTTTAAGGGGTGAATCCACAGGTGACTCTAATACCTACCAGGAACTACTCTAGGTACCCACGGACAAATAACGACATAAACAATCTTTCCATTTCCGCATAAAAGTTGGTCTTTATTTTTCCTAGACAAATGAATAGAATTAGCTCAATAAATTACTCTGAGGTACCCTAACATTTGGTGAAATGTTTTTCTGGTACCCTAACTTTTTAAAACTAATTTTGAGGTACCTTTACTTTTTGTATTAGTAATTATTTGGTGCTTTTTTCCATTAATTTTGTAAGTGACCAAAATGCCCTTGTTCTTCCCTTCTTGAAGAAATACCCTTGAAGAAGAAGAATGAGGGCATTTAGGTCACTTAATAAAATTAATGGTCGGAAAAGCACCAAATAATTACTAACCCAAAAAGTAAGGGTACCTCAAAATTAGTTTTGAAAAGTTGGGGTACCGAAAAATAGTTTTCCCAAATATTGGGATACCTCCGAATAACTTTTTGGAATTAGCTAATAGCCTAATAGGAAATGAATAAATAAATTCAAATTTTTTACATACAAGCTTCTCCTGCTTCCGTCCAAAATGTTTGTCATATGACTAAAATTTGACCGTTAATTACTCACAAATTATAATAACTTAAAATATGACATTACCGCCGTCATAAAGATAATTTACTAAAAATTACAATGATGTTAATTTTATATTATAATTTATTGTAATTTGTGAGTAATGAACTGTCAAAATATAGTCAACGAATAAATATTTTGGGACAGAGGTAGAAAAAAACATTTTATCCAAAGATGGAATCTAATTATACCAAGATTCAGTCACCAAAATTATTCATATTCATTCATTCACACCTAAGAATATCTCACTTTCCATAATAAAAACAAAAAGAAACTCCAATATATATGAACAAAATGCAAAATAGTAGTAAATCCAAATTAAAGTGAGAATATATAGTTGTATTTGGGTCAGCAAAACCGAAACCCAACGCCTCAAGCGAGAGGCCAGGAGGGGGCCCAGTTGGCGTGAAAAAGAAACAGGCATGTCGTTTTACCCGACCCGACCCGACCCGGTCAGCTGTTGGTTATTGCGGTCAGCAAGATAAAAGTAGTTAAGCTGCTACTCATGATTCATGAAGAACAACGACCGGTCTTTTGCTGTGTTATACTCCCTCAAGTTTCATATTAGGTGGTATTTGTCATTTTATTGAGTGTTACAGTTTTCAATGTTGATTTTTTATTAATAATTATTTATATAATACTACCTTCTCCTCCATAAATAAGTGTCAATTTGACTAAGTTTTGACCGTTGATTACTTACAAATTATAATAAGTTACAATATAAAATTAACACCATTGTAATCTTTAGTACAATATCTTTTTAACGATGGTAATTTCATATTGTAACTCATAAGTAATTATCGGTCAAAGCTTAGTCAAATTAACACTTATTTAGAGACGAATGTAGTATTTTATTAATAATTACAATATTATATTTGTATGATGACATTTTTCGTTACGAATTTAGGTCATGTTCTTTTCTGCGGTATTTTGCGGTGTGGTGTGGTGGGGTGTGGTGGAATTGTGGTGGGATGTAGTGGAATTGTGGTAGGTTATTGGTATGTGGGTTAGGTGAGGAGAGAGAATGTAAAAAGTAGAGGAAAGAAGTGAAGAGAGAGAACAGTGAGGAGAGAGAAAAGTAATGATTTGTGGCAAATTGCGGTGAGTTGTGGCAAAATGTGGTGAGTTGTGGTACCGCAGTTTGCCAACCGCAGAAAAGAACAGGGCGTTAGTGGTAGAAATTTTATTTAACAAAATATTATATATATTAATAAAATTTATGGTCAAAATTTTAAAAATTCAACTTTACAATTTTCAAAAAGAACAATTAATATGAAACGTAGGTATTCATTCCACATTTACTTGGTCTTCAAATAAAAAAGGAAAGTTAAAGTTGGAGGCAAAAAAGATAAAGTTAAGCAGGATCATTCTTGTTATGTACTACTACTACTGCTACTATATGCTTGCTCTCTTCTTGATCCCCACACATTTAATTATAACTACTCATTCATACACACTTCTCTTTTTCTCTCTTTCTCTCTCTCTTGATGGATCCATGAAATCTTGCTTTCCTTGGGGAGTGTTGTGAGGAATTTGTAAGAAAAAGTGTGGAATGATATTGAATATTGAATTGGAAGGAATGTTTTACTGAGGAGGGAGGGGAATGTGTGAGGAAAAAGAAAGGGATTCAGATATTTATTTATTTATTTATTTATTTATTTATTTATTTATTTTGTGGTAATTATTATAATAATTAGTGTAACAATAATGAAGTATGATGGATGAATTTTTTGGATGAGTACTCTACTAGATCAAGGATTGTGTTTAGCATTAGGGTAAGCATGAAAAGGTGGTGTTAAATTCACCTTTTACCTAACAAAGCCTCATGTTTACAATATATGGTTTAATAAATTAATACTATTTCAAATGGGACAAAAAGAACTACCTTAAGACAAAAACTGAGTAGTACTATATTTGACAATAAGTTATGCGTATTTGTGTAATTATCCGTATTATCCTGAATAATATATATGCGTGTTGAAAGTGTATTCATAAATGTAACATAACAATCAAATAATTTACTCTATTTACAGTTTAGTAAAATGTTTTTGTGATAGAGTTAGGATCTTATACAACTTGTTTGTTAGATGGAAAATAATACAATGTTTTTGTTAGTATATTAAACTATTCATGGTGTTAAAATAGTTATAGTGATGATAAGTTTCCTATTTTGATAGTTGTTATATATTTAGATATAAAGCAAGATTAAGTGACATGTAATATAAAAACTACCTTCTTCTTCTTGTGAATGGTTCATGCTCAAGAATAAATACAAAAATGAGGTGTCAACTAATTAGCATCTGCATCTTCGATCAAGATGATTTAGTAATGATAATAGAAGATATTGTTCTGTGCAAAAGTGTTAACGATAACATGATGCACTACATTCGCAAAATTTTGACTTGTAAATCCAAGAATATGAACCAATGAGTATGGAAAATCTCTATAAAATGAACAGGATTGTCCACCAATGTTGTATTAGATGGAAATTAGAAAATGGTAACAAAGTGTTTTTTTGAAAGGTAAGGAAGCGTTTTATAGAGAAAATGATGTCATCAACCTTCAACATTTTAAATCCTTACAAAACCCTTATTAAAGCAAAGAGAACATTTGCTAAATGCAAGGTAAGGAAGTATTTTTACATGGAAGCCTCAAGAAAACATACGAACAATATATAGTATGGCTAGCTTGTCAATGTTAGAGAAAAATTCAAAACCTAGTTAGGTGGTATACACCATCTATGAGATGGATGAAACTCAACTTCAATGGATCGAAACAAATGAGAGCAGTTGGAGGATTTGTTATTCAAGAATCAAGATCGGACACGTGGGAGGTTAATACAAGCAGGAGCTACAATAACTATTACTAAGTTCGTTCTTATGGCAAAGGCATTTGCTCTTCGTGTTTGATTAAATAATATGACCAAATTGGATGTCACAAGAGTAAATGTTCTAGGTGATAACCTTACATTTATTCATGCAATCAATAGCTTAGCTAAAGTGCCTTGGAAAATTGATACTATTGTTAAGAATGTGATACATCTTTCTCAGAAGTTTCACTTTTTGAAGATTCTTCATCATTTTAGATAAGCCGACTTAGCAGCAGATAGGGATGACCATGGATCTTTGACCGACCCATTTAATTTGTGTCCAAAGGCTAATACCCATTTTGCACATAAAATGCTAAAACTCTAATGTTTCTATGCCCGCAGTCTGCACAATCTCACACTCCCATCCACACTCACACCATTCAGTCTCTCTATCTCCCACTAGGAAACCTCCCTCTTTCTCTCATTATGTATGTCTACGTCTCTCAAAATACAGATCCTCTATTTGTATTTCTATTTTGTAAGAGCTCATTTAGATTTGGAACACTTTCTAGATTGTATATTCAACATTATAGGTTTCAAGTAACAATAAAGACACACAATCATCAATGATCTATAACAAGACGATTATCATAATCTCGAAACTGAACATCAGCGAGGTTTCTATTAGTTATCTGAAAGTTGATTTTTATGTACTTGTTTTAGATCTATAATTGTTCTTTCACATTATTACTATAAGTGTTGTTTGGCGTTTTATTCATGAAATCTTTTTCTAGAAAATAGGTACATGGTCAAATCTTGTAAAGTATGGGTCAAGATCAATTCTATTTGTGTTAAGTTCAAGCTTTCACTTAAGTCAGATTCATATCTTATGTTATTAAAACTCTTTAAACTTTAATTAACAGTGATAAATTAATCATTATAGAAAAATATTGTTATATTTATACGTCTCAACGCCATCAACCAAGAGATATTTACAAAAGATTGTGTATTAAACAAAAAACAATAAGAGGTTTTTTTTTAAGGAATTCACTTATCGCAATATGCAATTTGTATTACAATATATAATTTCTTCTTGTTTTTTCATTATAACTACAAGACTATAATTGTATGTAGAATTATTATTTGTTGTAAATTATTACTTTTGGTCCCCTCAAAATGTACACAACTTGAACAATTTTTTCCATAAATAAATGAATTATAGATACATATACATACACATGCTGACGTGCCCCTTCTTTGTGCCAAAGATTTCATAAACTAATTCTTTATAATCTTAGCCACACAGCAAAACTATCTTGTCAATTAATAAAATTAAAAGAAAAACATTCACATATACAAACACATACATATTCACTTGCTTGTGATGATGCCACCATTAACCAAGTTTTTCTATTGTTCAAAGTCTTCTTGGTCACATGACAACTATTCCACAATATCCCTAACATTAAGGAAAATGTATCTCTGTTCCACTTCAATCATTTGCTTGCCAAGTAATTAATTGAGCCCAATAAAATATGTTTAGCAGTGCTTGAAATATGGAACTAGTAGTAGTGTAATAATGGGGAAAAGCTTAAAAAATATTGGTCAATTTTCTTGTTTTGATTTAGGTTTGAATTTGTGTCTTGGAAACCAAAGAAAACTCCTTAAATTTGGAGCCTCATGAGCTATAATTAGCAAGGTGGATAGTTACCAAATTTTTAGACATGCAGCCTCAAATTAGAGCAATGAGGAGGAGGCTTTTACTGTAGTAATATATTGGCCATGCACTTCAACTCTATGTACCTAACCTATGTCTTGCTCAAAAACAACAAAAAGAAAAAAAAAAACTCATGTACCTTGAAAGTTGAAACCCTAAATTTTTATGATTATTAATACTTTATTTTTAAACATTATTTTCTATTAATATATACTCCCTCCATTTTATATTAATTGTCCTTTAATGTCATTAATTTCTCGACATATACAATGTTCTAGTATAATAAAATATGATCATTAAATTTATCACGAAAAAAATGGTCATAAGAATGTAATGTTGTAACTTTTTAATAAAATATTTTATGAGAAATTATTAGTTGAAGAAGAACGTTGAAACAATTAATATGAAATAGAGGGAGTATTTTTTATAAAAATATATAGTTATATTTTGTGAAAGTACTTTTAAAATAAATATAATGATGGTATTTTCACAGTATATAATCAACTTTTTCAAGTTAATTATACAAAATATAGAGGGAGTAACTCTTTTCTTGATTGTGTTTATAAAAAAGGAATAAAAAAGAAATGGGATTTTAGTTTATCCGTGATGGTATTGTTAGTTTAGGAAAAGGAGAAGAGAGGGAGTTGTCTACCTAGGCTAGACTCAACTTTTTGAGTGCTCAATGATAATTTATTTAGAAAAAAGAAATAATAAGATTATTTAAATATATATATATACACCTTGATTGAAGTTAAAGAGTCAAAATATAATATTTTTTTTCTTTGAATCCATAAATAAAATGTACTAAAATTTGATGAATTCTACTTTTAAAGAAAGTAACTAATTGGTGACTGAATAATTGGGCTATTGCCCTCAATTTTTCAAATAATTGGGCTATTGCCCTCAATTTTTCAAAAAAAAAAATAAAGTAATTAATTGGTTTACCATTTGATTATCATATATACCTTATTCGATTATTCTAAGGTTATATCGGCGTATTTATTGACGATAAAATAATTACTACGGAGTAATAAATTTTATAGATTGAAAATAAGGGATAAACATATTTTATTGAAAGGGAGTTTGCTATTGTTAATTACTCTTGTATTATTGTCATTATTTTGTTGCATTTATTTAATTAATATTATTTTCTTTTGAATCTTTTAGCTTGGCTTTAAATTATCTAAAAAAGAAGTTCAAGAATAAAATCAGATTTTGCAAATCAAATAAAATGCATCCCAAGGTGTCAATAAACCTAGTGTTATATAATTAGCTAGGCTAAGCCTATCCTATGTTGCATTTGATAAGATACTAAAATCTACCCTGAAAAATATATTTTGTCCGTTAATTATTTTTTTTTTAATTATTAGACAAAAGACGAAAGGATTGGACTAAAGAAGTTCTAACAAAACTCAAACAAGAGAAACAACAAAAAAATAAACAAAGATAACAAATTAAAACAGAAATACTTAATACACTAATTAATATAAGGCCCTGGTTTTTTTGATGGATACGTAAAAGGTGGATAAGTAATGTTGGTTAGGTTTAAGTAGGTTTTGGTAGTTTAGGTATGTAGAAATAAGTAATGAATTATTTTGTAAGTATAAAAGTTATATAATTTTGGATAGAAAAAGTAAAATTTGATAGAAGTAATAGAAAAATTGAATAGTTTACCTTTACAAAGAACATAGCCTAAGAAAAAACATTTATACTAATAATCAAACTCCATATTGAACCTAAAATTCTTATTTATCCTTCAATATCCATGTGCAACCCAACTCAAAAGCACACAAGTGAAGCAAAAACCTGAAGTTATGATAATGGATAACATTGTGATGTTTTAGGTGCATGCACCTGAAAATCAGACACGTGCTCTAAATAGTATAATTGCTCACTGATATATATTAGATTGTTCTTCACAGATATTAGATTGTTCACTCTTATTATAATGATTGTTCACTTGTAAATATCTGAAGCACCCGGTCTAATTGCATACAATATATATTGTGTTTCAGGGGTTCTTTTCGTAAGCCTGCTTTTAAAATTAGGTTTTCGCTGAATCTAATTCGATATTTATGTGACCTCTTTTCTATTTATCAACTCATTGTAATTCACCCTTCAAATTATAATTTGCCCTTGTAATCTCATATTAATTGCCCTCGTAGTCATATCATAATTAATACTACCTCCGTCCCAAATTGTTTGTCCATCTACCTAACTCCCTTGTCCCAAAATGTTTGTCCATTTTATAATTCCAATGATTGTAATTTCTATTATACCCCTAATAAATATTCTTTTGTTTCTTTTTTATTTTTCTTTACATGAGAAAAGTAAGGACAATTCTGGTACATTACACATTTTTCACCCCATTTCCCATAACCATTGGACTTTTAAATATAGTTGGATGGACAAACAATATGGGACGGAGGTAGTATATCCTTATAGTTCTAATTTGTCCAAGATCATATAGACCTTTCTATTGCCTTAATATTTGAAAGCTTAGTGTCCGGTGTAAATTGGGCCTCCCAAATTGCAACAAAGACTATCCTTTTCGCAATGAGTTTATGTCACCATACTTAGGACCATATAAATTAATTCACACTTGAATTTCCAAAACATCACTTTCATAATTAAGGTGCTAATAATCATGTATTATCCAACTGACGGCGCAAAGTTAGCATTAATCCAAATGGCATCTTAATCATGGCTTAATTAAGTTGTGCGTTTAAGGGTCACTCACCCAATATCTTCTGTTCCTTAAGTTTATTAATCAGAACAAAGATACAGAAATTAGGAATTTGTCTGACCCAATTCCATTATATTATCAAATTTTCTAACTTAAAAGTAATACTATTACACTTAATCAAGGGTCCCAAAAAAATAATATGGGTGTACATTTCCTAATTAATGGAAATCCAACCTAGCAATAAATTATAGTCTGGCTTCCACTCTCACAGTGCAACTAATTAAGGGGAGAATGTTTTTAAAAATGAGTTTAATTAAACTTATTTAGGTCTGTGTAATTACTCCTTCCCTTCTATATTAATTGTCGTCTTTGAAAATAGTATAATCAAATTTTTAAAAAGGTATACTATAAATTTAATTTGTCAATATATGCAATGAGTTGCTATATAAAGTTACCATCATTAGATTCGTAACGAGAAATATTATCATAAAAGTATAATATTACAATTTTTAATAATATATTATGTAAGAAACTATCAATCAAAGAGTGATATTGGAGAGCGTGAAAAATAAAATTATGACAATTAATATGGAACAGAGGGAGCTATTCAATTTAAGATGTGATTGATGTTTATTTGTTGAACATGAAACATGACAAACTAGGAAAAGAAAATAATTGGACATGTAATCATGGAATGTTTCTTTAGTGAAGATCAAGGCTGCTGTTAAGTTTTCAGTGGATCATCTTGGTATACAGTACTGTAGTTGTGATTTAAGATCATCTGCGTCAGATCTTATCTTTAGGCAAAATTTAAATTAACTGTTAAGATTATTATTCATCGTTTGCTAGTAGGCATTACTACGTGACCTTAAGGCACTAATCCTAGTTATTGTTAGAGTATAAACCATCATTATACTTACAACCCCTAGTTTAAACTTTTGATTGAGATGGTTCCACACAATATCAGAGTCAGTCCTAAACAAGAGGTCTCAGCAGGTTCAAATCTCTGCAGAATGTAGTCCCATTGTTTATTTGCACAAGGTTGAGAGAGACCTTTACAGCATTCACGCTTCAAGTTCAAAGAAAATTCGTATTAGATCGAGGACGTGTTAGAGTATATAACCATCAGTTTGAACTTTTGATTGATATGATTTCTCAGTTATCTATATTTTTTTTATGACCAGCATGCAATTTGATAATTATTTCTTAATTATCCTTATCAGATACAGGGCTTTGTGTGGACCAAAGATGGTCACAATTCTTGTTGACCTTTTGTATAAAAGTTATGTTTTGGTTCTGCGCTATTAGATATCTGTTCCATATTAACTGTCGTATTTAGGAATTGTGCAGTCAAATTTCAAAAGTTTTGACCATAAATTTCTTAATATATACAATGGGTTGCTATATAAAATTACCACCATTAGATTCGTAGCGAAAAATACTATCATAAAATTATAATATTGCAATCAATCAAAGAATAACATTGGAGACCGTGAAAGTCAAAATTATGACAATTAATATGTAACGGAGGGAGTAATTTAATTAATTGATTTACAAGGATCTCTAACACTAGTTGCCCGTTCAAGGAGCATTACCTAAATCTTAATTGACAATAGGTAGCATCTTCTAGTCCAGCTAAGCCAACTATTTTCCAAAGTCAGTCAATTAGGTAAGACTTTGAAACCCATTTTTTCAAAGGTATTTACACCCACAATTATAACTTACAAGATTAACTCTATATTTAGCATATCAAGTACTAGATGGCTGGATACATTTAATCAGGCTAATAAGCTTTAATCACAATGAAAATGATAATTGTACGAAACTCAAAGATTGGTTTGGATTTAGTAGGAACGTCTTCTTCCTGCGTTTCTACCATTCCATGGCTGTATGCAACGTACCAACAATTATTGTACGTGCAATTATATATAATGGCATTTTGGCATTAGCACTATGCAATAATCCCACCCACATACCATTTTTAGCAACCTATCTTAAGTATTAAGTCAATAATTTTGCAGCCAATGAGCTTATAGCTCAAATGACATGAGGGTCCTCCAGATCAGGGTTTGATCTCTAGTGATCACAATACTTTTAGTGGGAATAGTTGCTGTCCTTTGGAGGTTCTTTATGGGCCTCTTAATGGTGTATCCCCTTCCCTTTGAGCTGGTAGGCCTACCGGCCGGATTCACCCTGAGGATTGAGATAGAGGGCTCAGTAGGACTGCCATCGAGTTAACCACTATTGAAATTGTTCCGGGTGCATTATTTTCCAATACTCTCAAAATTCGGTGTATTAGAATCCAAAAAAAAAAAACGTATGGTGCATTGTTGTTCAATACCCCTAAAGTTCAGTGTATTATCGTCTAAAAAACCGTCATCCTCTACACTTATGAATTACTCCCTCCGTCCCATATTAATTGACATTTTAACTAACTTATTTTGTCCCAAAATTGTCACTTTCATATTCCCAATACCTAATTCAATTATTTTACATTATTTATTAGAGAGAAAAAAGTCAAATACAATTGATGTTTGGTAGTTATTATAGTTATATATTGTGTGAAAACTTCAATGTCGTCAATTAATTTGGGACGGAGGGAGTATTAGTTTTATTTATAATCCCCTCCCCAACATACTATTTGTATTGTAATTTGCGCACCCCAAAAAGAAAAAAAAGTTGTTTCAACCCGACCTAACACGATCACCCATGGGCCATGGCAAATGAAAACCAATAGGCTTCAATGTGGGCCTCGATAGGAGTAGGCTGGACCCAAAGAGGTGGGAAATAGTGGACCATTAATATCAACAGCCCCATAAAATTAGTAGCCCAGGAATTGGATTTACTTGGTTGGGCTTGTTCCAGTTGCATGGGCTAGAAAATGATCAAGTGCGATTTGAGGAAGGATAATTGAACTTAAAGGATAGTCCACTAAGTAAATAAATCACAAAATGCTTAGCAAGACATAGTGACAGGCTTGTAAAATTAGTGGGTAAATGAAAAATTTTAGTAAGTTTTGAGCCGGGAGCAAAGGTAGAAGGTGAATGGAAACCACCAGAAGCGGGTGTTTACAAACTGAACTTTGATGCGGGCAAGGTAGGAGAAATTGGAAAAGGGTGGGGTTTTGTCATTAGGGACAATCTGAGAGATGTAGTTCTCTGTGGAGTAAAGCAAACAACTATATGGTATGGTGCAGAAACTGAAGAAAGCTTTGCGTGTCTTTTTGCTCTGCAACAAGCAATAGACAGAGGCTTCAAAAGGCTTGTTGTTGAAGGTGATAATATCAACATTATGGGGAAGCTCAAACAGAAGAAATTGGGAAATTTTTTTGTAGATTTGGTTTTATCGGATATTTTAGAGTTGAGTAGGCAGTTAGAGTTTTTTTCTTGGAATCATATTAGAAGAGGAGGCAACACTGTAGCACATGTTCTTGCACACTTACAGCCGTTTGAGTGCAGTGAGAAGGTGTGGGAATCGGGGTGGCCGGGAATTGTAAATGACCTGACAAACCATGATATGTGTACTTTTCTAAATAATTCGTTAATATAGTCTTATGATTCCCTCAAAAAAAAGTTTTGGTAAATAAGAAAATTTTGCAAAATATTGAGAATAGTTATATTTTTTAATAGAGTAGTAGTTTTTAAAGAAAAAGTAAGTACCAATAAACGTGTAAATTTTGGTAAATAAGTACAATGTCTCATTTACCTTTAAATTTTATAGGCCGACATTGGGATATTGGGTCTTTTCTTTTATAATTAGTGGCCTCTTAGTCCATATTTATTCATGGAGAAAAGCCAAAAACTACTAAAGAGCACTTCACCAAATACCCGCTCTGTATAATGTAAAAGGGCAAAGTACCAAACAAAGTCCAAAACCTATCAATTGTTATATGGTACACTTTGGAGTACATATCTAGTAGGTCAACCAAGGTATTAAATCTTACAAAAAATATCAATATTTATCATAAAATTTATCAAAATGTATTAATATTATTACAAAATTCATCGATATTTTTAAATTTATCACTATCAAATTTTTTTACACAAATTCACCCTATGAAAATTTGATAAATCTACCACAATGTACGATATAATTTGTAAAAACTTGAAAAAAAATATATCGACCGACACAAAAAATTCCCCAAAGCTAGGGATCTAGTCCCAGCACAAAGAGACACTATAAAGGGACAAGAACATGAATATGCTCCTTGATGTTTCATTATTCCATCCACCACCCAAGAAATCTTTCATGGCTTCCTTGATGTATGCCTTCATTGATGTTTCATTGTCCAATAGGCAGGCATTAATTAGTCTAGTCCTCCTCCTTATCTCACTTTCTTTGGTAGCTTCTTTAGCCCATTAGTTAGTGCTTGTCATTTTCACCACACCCTTGCTTCCTTCTTTAGCCCTTCAACTCAATAATCCTCCTCAAAGTGCCCATATACACCACAACTCCCTTCTCAATGACTCACTCTTCTCCCCCTGCATCCAACTTTATTCCTTGTAATCATCAATAGTTTAACAATAGCTAGGATGATCAAAGAGAAATGGCGCAGAGATAAAATTGCAGCTTCAAAGAATTAATTTTAATTCTATTACTTAGCTGTTTGTGCGGTGATGTTTCTTTGTTGGTCTTTTTAATTGTCGTGTTTTCTTATTATTTTCGTTGTTTTAGACTTCTCAGTCTTTTCAGGCTTAGAATAATAAAAAAACAATAGAGTGATCAAACAACAAGTTCAACATGACCGATTTAAAACAGCCATGAAAGAAGCAACATCGAATGATCCAACATATATTAAAGAAATGCAAGAAACAAGGGAAGATAATTCACCTTTCTACTTCTTGCATCTTGCCTGAATATAAGAAATAACAATTAGCAACCATGGTCATGGACAATCCAAAGGATGTAATATTTCTCTTCAATAAACACTACTCACAAGTTATAAGTGCAACGAGTCCGTTTCAGACGCTTAATTAAAATTTCTGACAAATAGATGCAATAAATCTAAATCTCTCTCTAGTCTCTCCTATAACTTTGGTTATGTTCTTCCGTATGGTACTTTATTCATTTTATACACCTACTACACTTTATTTTACCTATCTCAACTTTAATCCATTCATTTTATACAACTTTATCCATTTTATTACATCAACCTACTACACAAAAGAACAGGAAAATGTATCTTTGATATATGCATGATCCCTCATTCCTATTTTATTTGTCGCCTTAATCTAAGTATTAGCCAATTTTTTTTTTTAAAAAAATACATGGGTTTACAAGGCTAGGGCTCAGAAAATTGGCCATTATTTGTTACGCATATACAATAGTCTATTATTTGTAAAATTATAATTAGATTTGTGACGAAAATATTATCACCACAATATAATGTCGTAAATGTTTGATAAAATATTGTATGAAGTATAGTCAGTCAAAGAAGGATATTGAAAAGGAAATTTGGATTATAGTACAACGTACTTTAGACCTTCTGATTGTGATAAGTGAAACTTTAAAATTATATTACAATAAACCAAATTGTAAACCTATTAGACTACAGTGCATCAACACCGAATTGGGTGAAATCAAAGTATAACAAATTGGACCCCGGTAGACTTAACATTTCATGACTTGGAGTTTAGTACACTATATGTTGGGTTATTGGCCCCAATTCTCTTGACTCATTATTTGACAAGTTTCCTAAAACTTGTTTGAAGTCCAAATCATTGGTTGCTATTAGGAATTTATCTTCTTTCCTAATTATATTTAAGCTAATTTCCTAATTGTAATATAACTCTAAAACATAATTGTATTTGGAGTGGAAATCAAGCTAGATTTACAGGATGTTTACCCTTATAAATAGGGGTATTTGTTCACCTTGTAAGATGTGGCATGTGTGAGACGAGTGCTTTGAAAACTCTTCATGAGGGAGGTACAATGTTATTTCCACATCTTCATACTACTTATCCCTATGTTGTAAGAGTGTATGAGAGATTAAACTTCACACCTTGTACTATCTCTTTTTACTAGTCAATATTAGTTGATGCCTGTACGTGGTTTTTTCCCGATTTGGGTTTCCAAGTAAAAGTATTGTCTCTCTGTTTATCTCTGCTCATGTCTCTCTTTTATAAACCTCGATTTTCATAATCATCCTTTATATCCTTTCAATACTTTCATTGCATATATTGCTCTATTTTACACCCCTAGCAACTATCAACATATTTGAATTATATTCTAACACCATAGTATGACATATTGAATTGCATTAGTGTCAACAATTCAACCATTAGATTGTGATACATCAAACTATGACAATCCACTGAGTTGGTTTCATCTAACATAGTGGCGTTGCACTGTAATCAAATAGTTTCACAATTTGGATTACTCTGATACTCCCTCCGTTTTTATTTATATGTCGTCTAGGAAATTGTGTTAAAAACTTTTACCATCAATATCTTAATTTATAAATAATTCATCATACAAAGTTCATGTCATTACATTCATAACGAAAATACTATTAGAAAAGTATAATATTATATTTTTTTTATAAAAAATTTATATCAGAAATTTAATTAAAAATTGACACTGAAAACTATAAATGACAGATAAAAAAGAACAGAGGGAGTATATCTTAAAATCTAGTTTATCACAATCCTAAGACCTAAAATAAATTGCAATACAATTCAATATTCTTATTAAAAATCATGAATCATTAATCAATAAGACACAGATAAAATAAAAATGGAGTATAATACGTAATATCATTTTTGGAAGACTTTGACTTGTTCTAGACAAAAATTCAAAATACGAAGACTTAGTATTTTCGTTTATATCCATTGTATCTATGAAAGAATTAACATCCAGACTTACTTGCAAAGACGTTTTTCACTTTTTTTTTTTTGCTAGTTCAAAGAAACTCTACCAATTAACTCTGAAAAAATCACAAACATACCGTTTAAAAAACCATACAATATGAAAACCACAACAAGAATATTCAGAAGATTTCTCTGTCGTGCTGTACCTTGTTTAAGCTTTTTATAACTACTACACAAGACAACAAAATGGTCAAACTAAAAAGACTATGGCCCTGTTCTTTTCTGCGGTTGGCAAACTGCGGTGTCACAGCCTACCGCAGTTTGCCACAACCCGCCACATTTTACCGCAAATCATTACTTTTCTCTCTCCTCACTTTTCTCCTCTACTTTTTACATCATCTCTTCTCACCTACCCCACGTACCAATAAACCACCACAATTCCATCATACCCGCCACAATTCCATCATACCTCACAACACCATTCCACAAAATACTGCATAAAAGAACCGGGCCTACATACATATAATGCATGCTAATATGGTTACTGGTGGAACTAACCTCTGATTAATTAGTAGAAATATTTACTCATAATTCATGTAATAATATTCCCATGGAAGTTGCACAATCATTAACCAAGTCAACCCTTGTCATTAGGTTAGGGTTTTAATTAATCTTTTGTGTCTACTAACTAGAAAGAGGACCTTTCAAAACCTAACTGAAATCGTTGGCCACCTAGTTTTAATTTATATATTCTCTTTTATTAGTGAGCAAATTTTGAAGGTTGAAATCAAAGATAATCTACTATATAAGACTTATACATTATTTGTGTTCCAAAATGTGATATTATTGGTTATTTAATATTAAAATTTATAAATTTTGACAGCATTTTTTTTATTCCCCCCCCCCCCCCACACACACACAAAATATAGCCACATGACTTTCATAAAATATTGAGAAAAAATTGCAATCACATAGATAAAAAAAATTAAAGGTTTGAATTTAAATTTGTATAATTTAGAACATTAGTCATCAATAAATTACATTTTTATTTGACTTTGACACGTTAAATCATATGTAGGAGCCATTTTTATTTGCATTCTTTGACATCGAAATAAAAATCCTCAAAAGCAATAGATTGAAATCTATGATTGATCAAAGCAACACATGCTCATCCATGCAGCAAGGCAAAGAACCACTGATATACTGCATACACAATTAATCAAAGCCTAAAGAAGGATTTTCCTAGGAAACATACGAATTTAATCAAATATACCGTAAAAACTTTCTTATAAATTTCTCATGATTTCAAATAAATCAAACATAGCAAAATTTTTTTTGCATAAAAAACTTTTCTAGATAAAATTTTCCCAAAAAAACCTTTCCCGAAAAACATTTTCTTAAGAAAGAATCAAATGCACCAATAAAAGTTATGTATCTCTCTTATAATTGATTATCAATTGGCTTTGGTAGCTCCCTTCATTTACAACTACTGTATGTGTAGTTCAATCAATATTCATAAAAATTAAAGTTAAATACACACAGTTGTGTAGAGCTACAAATTAAGGTAGAAAGTTGCATCACTAAGCACCGCATCACAAGCCCCTTCCCCTAAAATGCTCTAGCGGCTATAAATCTTGTCTTCTAGCAACCATATAAAGATGGCTCATAATATTGCCTAAAGATGTCATTTATAATTAGGAATGGATCCTATGGAAAGCGATTTACTATGTGGATCAAGATGAGAAGTACTGATGTGAGTTGTAGATCTTTAATCCAATATCTAATATAGTCGTGTACATAAATTTTGTGGTCATGTATAAAAATTGTGCATATGATGTAGACAATGTGTGAGTTAGAGATAAACAATGTGGGCATAAAAGTACAATATGTGGACATATATATAGATAATATGGACATAGTTCGTAAGAGTGTTTCTTATCTTCTTTCAGTAAATTGCTTCTCATATGATTTGCTCCCTTTATAATTACAAGGACTCAAGGAGGGATAAGACAAAGGACAAGTAGGGTCTTTTTTTAAACCAAAATTCATTAAAAAAAAACAGTAAAAATAATGCATTCTTCAAAACTCAATAGTAAAATTAGTCTTTCTTAAACCTTCAACCACATATGTTTAATGTTTTAAATTGAAGTAGCTGTTAAAAATTGTACAAGTATATAAGTACCAAATGAATCACTCCAAAATCCAAATTGACAAATTAATTACTATGGCATTAGTAGTAGTTGAATTATGCTGAAAAAAGTTGACATGCAAATTAAAGATTAGTCAGTAGTAATTAGAATTAAGGTATAACAATTTGGGTTGGGGACAGAGTCAAGCAGCGTGTTCGTGTATTTGGTGAGAATTGGAATTAAGCGGATAACTTCCCTTGAGCTACTTGGACACAGAAATTCAACATGACAGCATTGCAACACCTTTTCTTTTTTTTTTTTATTTCTCACCCTGCATGACAGCCCATTTCCATTAATTAATTAACTAACTAAACAAGTGCTAAAATTTCAATAAGGAAATAATTAAGGTTAGAAAAAAACAAAAGAAGATTAAGTCATTGGCAATATTACGTTCCTTTGATTTTGTAGGTTTTGTTCTGAAAGTGTCAAATGTTTTTATTAATTGCCAAAAGTCACTGACAAGTGACTACCCTATGTAGCAACCCTAAAAGTTAATAACAACATTACGCAAAATAGAGAAGACTAGAAGAGGGAGGAGGGCAAAAAAAGAAAAAGAAAAAGAAAAAGAAAGGAAGAAAGAAAAAGAATCAAAAAGTAAATAAGAAAAAAGAAGAAGAAAACCAAAATTGAAATAGGGAATGGGAAAATCCAATGAACAGACAATTATACATTAAAGAGGGTTAATAATCATTTTGAATTGTTTATAATTTATGTCTAGTGATTTTTAATAATATTTTTTGAACTATATATATTTATTAACAATGAGAACATGCATAGAATGCATTTATTGACTACGTCTACAAATATAAATGATAACTTAACATGTCAGTCATAAGAGAAAATGAACATTTTATGCATAATTCTACATTTACGAAAGAAATATAAATCAAAATTGGGGAATCAATCAATCGCAGCTTCATAAGTAGTAATAATCTTCAAAGCAATGAAAGATAAATTTATAATTATTTAAATATGTATAAATATTATAATTAAAGTAATTAAAGTAAAATTCAAGATGGTTAATAATCATCTTAATTTTAGACACTTGTCATTTTGAAAAGAAAGTTTCAATTGTAATTTTAATCTATTCCACTATATGAGACGATATATAGAAATTTATTTTGACACAGTAGCTTAACACGGTCAAAAATTTGAGTTTCGATTAAATTCAAGTCAATCAATTTGGTCAGTATTAGAATTCAAATGAAAAATGTGTGACTATCGCCTGGTTTTCTTCTGGTTTGACGATTCGGAAAAACGTATATATCCAGATCAAAACTAATTAATGGAAATCTAAAGAGTACTATCGCCTGGTTTTCTTCTGGTTTGGCTCTAAATTATTAATATTAGATTTTTAACAGAAAATATTATCATAAAAGTATAATATTGCAACTGTTAATAAAATAGTTTATGAAAAATCATCAATCAAAGAGTGACATTATAATTCGTAACAATCAACTAAGATACAAATAATACAGAACAAATAGAGTATTTGATTAGAAAGCATTAAATATTTTAAAACATTATTTGTACTATTATCATTAATTTAGGAAATCATATAGATCGATACATGCATGCATCCTATTTTTGCATCAAATCTTACTATAACGCCTCTCATAATTCATATATGGACAGGTTAACAAAATGGATCAAACCTCTAAATATTAAATTGAGTATAGGTTTTGCATCCCCATCATTTAGATCCAATTGGGATCAAAATATTCTTACATATGTATACATGCATTATTTAATCCTAACGATGATTGATATCATGAATTAAAATGGTTAATAATCATGTTTAATTATCTATATTCACGCTTTAATAATTGTAAACAATATTTTATTTAGTAATTGCACATATTTAGTGATAATAAAAGCATAACATTATTGACTATGCTGGCAAATATAAGTTACAACGTAATCATATCAAGTACTACCTTCGTCCCTTAATGAGTGTCAATTTTCTTAACTACCTTGTCCCTTTTTATTTGTCAAATTTATATTTTCAATAATTAAAATACATATATTACCCTTAATTAATGAATCAAATTTTTATTTTACCTTTTAAAATTCTCCTTTATTCATCGTTTCCTTTAATGAGGAATATACTTGTTCATGCATAATTTTTTCACCCTATTTCCAAGATGCATTGATTTTGTAAAATTAGTTTATTTGATATTCAAAAAGGGACGGAAGGAGTATAATAAAGAATGAATATTTTATGAATAATTTTGCATATATAAAAAAATATAAATATCAAATGATTTTTATATAGTTTGTGGTAACAATTCTCAAAGTCATGGAATGTATCTTTATACGTAGTAATGATTTAATTAAGTATAATAAATATAATTTTTAAAGTGATCTAAGCAAAATTCAAGACGGTTAATAACCATCTTGGTTCAATACACTTTACAATCTCAATGACATATTAATTACTACTTTTTTTATTTTATTCATAACATACACATATGTAAAATTCATGAGTAAAACAAGTTGGGTAAAAGTTAAATTTTAGTTATTTTTGGTAGCTTTTGATAATTTTGGTAACCTTTGTCAAATTTATCCTACTATATCAAAATCAATTTTTTTATTTTTTAACTTTAGTAGGTTTTGATAAATTTTGGTAGATCTAGGTAAAAACTAATAAATTTGATTTACACATAAATTTGACGGGCCGTACGTACAGTTAAATTTGTATAAATAGTATATTTCTTTTTAACTATCCCATTTTTTCTTGCAACATCTCAATTGTCCAGAACCACAGATAAATACAGCGGTAGTATTTTTTATTATATATTTTTTTATTAGTAACTCTAAAACTTTTTCGCCAATTTAAATTTTACATTGAGAAATAATTAATGCAAATTATATGTGCGAAAACTAATTAATGCAAATTGTAAGTCAACTAGTACCTCAAGTATAAAATTTATAATGATTTATACTACGTATAAGTAAGCTGGTTCACCGAATGGATTAAACTTGTAAATATTAAACTTGGTACAGTTTTTACATCCCCATCACTTTGATCCAATTGGATCACAATATTCTCACATATATACATATGCCCAGTATTTAATATAATTTTTATGTTATTTAGAATGTCTTTACGTTTTGTTTTGCGTTCAAATGTCTGTCTTTCCATATATACATAGATAAATGCATGTATCTACACCTCTAAACCAAATTATATACCATGAATGATATATGCATTGGATGAAGGTGGATAAGAATTATTTTGAATGGTCTAAAATTTATGTTTTATAATTTTAAATAATATTTTTTAGGATTATTGGACGTCAATAATATCAACTTTGGGAGTATTGAACACTAATAATACAAACTATTTTCTTGGACACTAGTAGTACCAATTATCGACCTATTTTCCTCCAACAGTACACGACCGAGTTGTTGTAGTTTTAACTCATCGGAAATATGAAGTGGCTCCACGATGTGTGACGTGGAAGGCGGAGGTTGGGTAGAAAATGTTGACGTGGTCACTAACATGCCTTCCATGCCACATATTATAGACTCACATCATCTTTTCGATGAGTTAAAACCATAATAATTCGACGGTGTACTGTTAGAGGAAAATAGGTCAATAGTTCGTACTGTTAGTGTCCAAGAAAATAGTTTGTATTATTAATATCCAATACCCCCAAAGTTGGTATTATTGATGTCCAAAAACCCTATTTTTAAGTAATTACACATTTTTAATTATAAAGTATAAGAGTATCACAAACATCGATGATATACTTACATCAAAAATTATTAAAGATAACTTGATCATAGAGAACGCAAATTTTATGTGTAATTTTATATATGTATGAAAAAATATAGAAAAATAATAGACTTTATGTAATTATGAGTTGTACAACTCTTAAAAACAATAAAACATATATTTATAACAATTCAAATATGTATAGATATACCTTTTAGTGTGATTTAAGTGAAATTCAAGATGGTTAGTAACCATCTTGAATCAAAACACTTGTCATTATGATTTTTTAAAATTAAAAATGATAAGTGTCTTGAATCAAGATGGTTATTAATCATGTTGAATTTTACTTAAGGTTCTGTTATTTTCTATGATGGGTACCACACTTTACAACATTTTACCATACTACGCCACTTGTTTTCACCCAAACTTTACTATAACCACACCTTCACCATAATCACTGTAAAAATTATATCTATGCATATTTAAACCATTTAAATCTATCTTTCATTTGGTACTTTAAGGATTATTATGACTCATAAATTATATTAAAATAATTTTATATTTATTATTTTTTTATAAACATAGAATTATACATATAAAATGGGGATTTTACATTATGGTTGATATTAACTATTAAGTTGTTATTTATATTTTTTTTGCAATAGTTACTTAATATTACTCCCTCCGTCCCAAATTAATTGACATTTTGACTAAATTTTTACCGTTAGTTATTCATCAATTACAATGAATTAAAATATGAAACTATTTCCATTGTAATTTTTAATAAAACATCTTTCTAATGACGGTAATTTCATATTAGTATTCATTGAAATTTGTTAGTAATTAGTATTTAGCCCAATGTCAATTAATTTGGGACGAATGGAGTATGCTCTTAAATATATATAATTACTACAGAAACCCTTATTTAAAATCACTATCTTTTTTGAAATATAGTATCATAAGTTGCTATTACTTTACATGCCTCTCTAAACCAAACCATAGTACTATATATAATTATATATAACTTTATGTTACTTTTGTATAGAAAAACAATGCCCAAATCAAACCTCCAAACTATTAAATTTGAGTGTAGGTTTTGTTTCACCATCATTGAGATACAAATAGGATCAAATATATTCTTACATCTAACACATAACCAACACCATTATTTAGTGTGTCCTTCCAAAGTCACACACACAATAAGTTATACATTTAGGTTGTCATTTTCAAATATGCATGGAAAAACATATTCTTGCCTTGTTAGTCAACACCCTTTATTTCTCTCCTCCCCCTATATAAGTACACAATAACCCTACACACACCCCATCAAACCCTCATCATATCATACTATCTTAACATTGTCCCCATGAATCCAAAACCCTCCATGGTAGCCCTTTGGGCTACCACAACCCTTTCTCTTGTCCTCCTCCCTCCTAACCCCCTCACACCAGCTCGGGGGTTCGCTCGAACCCCCGAACATAAACCCTAGGCTCCAGCTAGCCTACATCGCCCTCCAAGCATGGAAACACTCCATCACCTCCGACCCAAACAACTTCACGGCCACCTGGGTCGGGTACGACGTATGCAAATACAAGGGGGTATACTGCGCCCCGGCCCCGGATGACCCGTACATAAAGACCGTCGCCGGGATCGACATCAACAAGGCCAACATCGCCGGGACCCTCCCGGAGGATCTCGGCCTGTTGACCGACCTCGCCCTCTTCCACATCAACTCGAACCGCTTCGGTGGGACCCTCCCGGAGTCGTTCGCCCACCTCAAGCTCCTCTACGAGCTCGACGTCAGCAACAATCTCCTATGTGGGCCGTTCCCGAAAGTCCTCCTCAAACTCCCCAACCTTAAATTCATCGACATAAGGTACAACCAGTTCGAGGGACGTGTTCCCGATAAACTCTTTGACCTAAAACTCGACGCTTTGTTCATCAACAACAACAAGTTCACCAACACAATCCCGAAAAACCTGGGGAATTCGCCGGTTTCTGTCCTAGTTTTGGCCAACAACAACTTCAACGGGTGTTTCCCGACCCAGATCGTCAACATGAGCAACACCTTGCAGGAAGTCATTCTCATGAACTCCGGGATCAAGGGGTGTCTCCCGGAGAGCATCGGAAAGCTGACGCAAGCGACGGTTTTTGACGTCAGCTTCAACTCCTTGACCGGGTCCTTGCCGGAGAGTATCGGGAAGATGAAGAGTCTGCAGCAGTTGAACGTCGCGCATAATAAGTTCACCGGGAGGATTCCGGCGAGTATTTGTGGGTTGCCGAAGCTGGAGAATTTCACGTACTCTTACAACTTCTTCTGTGAGGTGCCGGAGAAGTGTATGCATTTGAAGGCTAAGAATGATAAGTTTAACTGCATTCCTTATAGACCTTCTCAACGGTCGGAAATGGAGTGCAAGGCGTTCCTTTCTCACCCTCCTAGCTGCTCCGCCGGTGGCTGTCCGGCGCCGCCTCCACCTCCGTCTCCTCCGCCGCCGGAGCCGGAATACTACTGGCCGCCAGTTGGAGAGATTCCTCCGATCGTTGATATTCCTGCATTGCCTCCAATTATTGGTATTCCTTAGGATAACTTGGTGTGAAATGTTTGTTTTTCTGACTGTTCTACGTTCATCTTGTTGTCATTATTTTTTTTGTTTTTTTTGGAAAAGAGTGTAATAAAAAAAGGAGAGTAGGTGTGTGGAAGAAAAGGGGGAAGAAAAGTCAAATGTATGATTAATTTGTGATTTTTATACGGGAGAGATGGAGGGGATTTAATTGTGTAAATAGGATTAATGTTTTTATTATTTTTTGTTAATGATGGATTAAGATGTTAATGTGAAGCTTCTTAGTCGGAAAAGGACGCGTTAATTTTGGTTTAATTAATTGCAAGTTGGAATAATGTGGATTGGGTAAATCCCAATCATTGTTTGTTTGATGAAGAAACAAACCTAGCTAGTTGTCCCTAATTGGATTTTTGGGTGATGATAAGTGTCTTGCCCCAAGACACTCCTTAAATGTCTTCTCCCTTATAAAATCAATACTTATTATCGTTTTTAACCCCAATTTTTTTGACAGATACTATTAATTATCAATTATAAGAAGCTTGGAATGTGTTGGCTACGCCAACAATTAAAATTGACACCCTAACGAATGAACCCCATCCGTTGGGCATATTTTAGACGCTTTTTTGTAAATTTTTAAAAATATAGATAAAAGTGTGATTTTATACAATTTATATATATTATTATAGTTATAGAAGTCAATCATGTAACTTTTTTCCAATTTAATTCACAAATATATAGGTTTTCTATAATGACAAGACACAAAATATGTGTCTTGCACAAGACTTTTATCATTTCCCTTGGATTTTATGGTCCCAGGTGTTTTTTATTACTTGGTTTGCGTGTTTAGTCTTATCTTTAATAACCCATTACCACAAATGTTTTTCTAACCGTGAGCGGTGCATGTAGTAATTTACAATCTTACTGCCTCTATTACAAAATATTTATCTATTTAATCCTTAATTATTCACAAACTATAATCTTTAATAAAGACTTTGTTCTTTGGTTGAATTATTTTCAAATTTGAATGGATAAGTTAAGATAATTTTGAAGAGTTATATCTAGCCTAATGAAAGAACAAGGCCAAAATATTGCTGGTTGAACCCATGACCTCACAAGTCACAATCACACATGCGACAACGACTCAACCATTACGAATTTAATTGTAAAAATATTATAATAAATATTTATATACATGGGGAAATTACAAACTTTTAAAATTTTAACTTATACACAATTTCTTGGTGACAGCCATAGCAAAGTGAGTACCACTTATTTACAATCAACCTTTACAACTTTTCATGGCTGCTTGAAATCCTTACCGATCATTCTCATTTCTACTGGTCTTTATATTCCCGCCATTTCTTTTTATCTATTTTTTGAAGAATATGGGACAAGATCAATATTATAAAGGGAAATTGGATTCAAATAATACAAACTTTTGGCCATATAAGACTTAATAATATGAATTTTTGATTTGGTGATTAATAATACGAACTTTGACCTCTTGTTGCCCCCAATAGTACACCACCGAGTTAAGTTGAACTTAACTCGGTGGCGGTCTGACGTGGCGGCGAAAGCACGCACCTAGTTGTTTTGACTTTGTCACGTCATCCACGTTGACTTAAAAAATAATACG
Organism: Portulaca oleracea; assembly: GCA_029582165.1. Lineage (NCBI taxonomy): Eukaryota > Viridiplantae > Streptophyta > Magnoliopsida > Caryophyllales > Portulacaceae > Portulaca > Portulaca oleracea. The sequence goes on from CM055873.1 coordinate 45,931,113, forward strand.
AACTTTACCCTATGTTGCTTTGAATAAAACGAACTTTTTTCTCTCTTTTTAATAATCCCAGATCTCATTTTTACTTCTTCATTTTCTTCAATCCTTCCTCTCTCTCTCCTCCTCCATCGGAATCAAACCCAGAAACCCCGACGAACCACCCCCAGAACCGATGTTGCTCTCAAACATCACGCCCGTAAGAACCGAGACCCCCCTTTCCCTCTCAAGCCAGCCAGCCACCAACTCGCCGGAATCCCCATCCTCCGTCGCTGATCTCCCTCTTCGGTAACCTCCTCTCCCTCCTCTGTCTTTTACTCCCTCTCCCTCTATTGTTGTTGTAAACCCAGATCCATCATGCTCAAACCTAGATCCACTTCCTTTTCCATCACCCTCCACCACTGATTCCAACCGATTCTTGCTGGAATCATCGCCGGAAACCCTAGCTTTGCCAAACTCCCTCTCGCCCAACCAACTTCGATCCTCCTCTCTGCCCAGAAACCGAACCCATCTCCTCCCTCGACCACCACAAAACACCAGGCCGTCTACCCAACAACCCATTAACCTACCTTAACCCTCCATACCATACCATACCATACCATACCCTAACCTAAAACCCAACCCTTTGAACCCTAACCCAATTAACCTACGATTCCGGGTTCACAAGCGGGTTATGGAGCTTCAAACCGGGCACCCGAGGGTCATTCATCATCGAATTTGGGGTTTCCATCTTGAAAGTTCTGGGGGTGGTTCCTGGGTTTGATTTCGATGGAGGAGAAGAGAGAGGGGGAGGATTGAAGAAGATGAAGAAGTAAAAATGGGATCTGAGATTTTTAGAGAGAAAAAAAGTTCGTATTATTCAGAGCAACATAGGGTAAAGTTCGTATTATTTTTTAAATCAACGTGAATGATGTGACAAAGTCAAAACAACCAGGCGCGTGCCTCCGCCGGCAGACCGCCACCGAGTTAAGTTCAACTTAACTCAGTGACGTACTATTAGGGACAACAGGGGATCAAAGTTCGTATTATTAGAAACCAAATCAAAAGTTCGTATTATAAAGTCTTATATGACCAAAAATTCGTATTATTAGAATCCAATTTCCCTATTATAAAAGGTTATATTTAGTTAGAAAAATATTAATTAAATGTATTTAATTAAATCAAATTTTGGGGGTGATTTAATTATTAATGGTAAAATAAGAAAAATAATATTTGGAAAAAATGAGTTAAAAAGTTAGACAAAAAGGAACAGATGTGGTAGCTTGTTATAGTTGCAACATGTTGTTTATGATCCCCAAAAAAAATGTTAGGTGATTTACAAGTGAAGTTCTCAAATTATACGGTTATACCATACATGGTGAATCTATATATCTAAGTTCACAATATATATTAAAATAGGTAAATTTTTTACATGATGAATTTATATAAAAAAATTGATAAATTTAAAAAATACTAATGAAGTTTACAATAATGTTGATAAACTTACAATGAATCTTATAATAAGTATTGATGAATTGTTTTATAAATATTAATACCTTGATGGACCAAGGTAGGCATTCCAAGATATGTACCATATAATAATTGATACATGCATGCTTGTAATATATAGAAATCTGTACTGACCATATTGATTAAGAGCATTGTAAATGGCGGAATTAAGAAGAGATTAAATAGTAACTCTTTTCATGGAATTAGAAATTATAACTTTGATAAATCTGTTAAAGTTCCTATATTTTGATATCATACATATTTTAGCTAATAACTATTCTTAAAAATTCAAATATTTATGATCTGCATTTTAGATGTGGAGTCTACTTGTTTGTATTAAATTTTTGATAAACATAGAAAAAATGAATATAATTGGATGTAATATAAGGAAAAATTAGAATAATACAACATGTATGATACTTTGATTTAAGAATAATAATTGAGTAAAAACTTAGCTCAAACTAAAGGTAGAATTTAATATCTACTAGAATTGTGATAATTATATAAAAACCTTAAATACCTATATAAATGCTCTAACACACTTCAACATTTTTCATCCCTATTAACGATAATGAATAATCACTAATGATCTCTCAAAAAAAAAAAAAGTAATCACTTATGCCACCTCAAAAAGAAAAAAGAAACTGGCCTAGCTAAGCACGTAGTAGTGTGAGTGTCAAGAAGCAAATACGCACGACGGACGGACAAATTATTGTCTGAATTTGAGTTTGGGCCTAACTGTTACTCATTTAATTAGGCCCAAATTTACATTTTAATAAAAAAATTTAATTTTGATTCCGAAAAAATCCATAAAAACGGATTTAAAATCCATTGGCTAAAAATAATTTCTGAGTTGGTTGAACTATGTTGTCTGTTGTGATGTATATTAGTATATTTGTTCTTTGTAACAGTTACAAGTGCAAATAATGCAGGTATAACTATATAAGTACATGTAAGGCTAAATAAAATGCAGGTAAATATAGTCAATATAAGTAAATGTAATTGTTGTTGGATCAAATGTTCTAAAGTTCAGGGTTAGAAATTTCGTGAGTTGTAATGTACCCAGATTATCAACTTTTTTGGTGAGATAAAATAGGTTGTGTAAATGGCGTAGATTAGACAAGTAGTTAGAGATGTTTGTAATGAATGCCAAAATATTAGCTGTTACTCACTATAAGGACAACAAATTTGAACCTCGACACGTCTTGTTATTAATTTACCCTCATTTTTAAATATTCTCAGGATAGTTGGGCGGCTTTCCCTCCTTCTAACTTTGACCACAGACATTTGCCCGGCAGTGGAATGAAGTCATATAGGATCTGTTGTTTAGACTTTCGAGGGGCAACATCAAATTTATAAATTTAAATAAATGTTAAAAAATAAACATTAGAAAATACTCTTCCGTTCTATATTAATTGTCGTCTTTGGAAATCGTACAGTCAAATTTTAAAAATTTTGACCATAAATTTCTCAATATATACAATGAGTTGCTATATGAAATTATCACCATTAGATTTGTAATGAAAAATACTATCGTAAAAGTATAATATATCAATTGTTAATAACATATGATGTAAGAAATTATCAATCAAAGAATAACATTGGAGACCGTAAAAGTCAAAATTATGACAATTAATATGGAAAGAAGGGAGTATTACAAAGATTAATTAATGTGTACATTAAGTTGGGTTGGAAAAGTTTTGAATAAAACAGAAAAAAGGAACTACACGCTATTCAATTATTCATAATTTAGGTTATGGACAATGAGTATACTTGATTTGATGTATTATATTAAGGTCATTTTCTTTTACGTGGTTAATATGGTGTGAAATTGTGCGATATGGTGATTAAATTGTGGAAAGAGCGGTGAGATGTGAAATGATATGGTAAAATTTGTGAAAAATGTGATTATTATGGCAAGTAAGGAGAGGGAATGTGAAAAGTAGAAGAGAAAAAAGAGGAGATATATCGATAATGATTATGGTAAATTGTAGTATGATATGGTAAAATGTGGAAGAATATAGTAGAATGATACGTTGTGGTACTGATTGCATATGATATTGTAATGGCTGATGACATGTATAGTACACTTATTTATAATACACCCTTTGTCTCAAATAATTTGTCTCGCGTTCAAAAAAAAAAAATTGTCCCATTTACTTTTTCGCGATCTTCGAGGTAAGACTTAACTATTAATTTTTCATGTTTTATTTTAGTAGCACTTGTAATATCATATTTAAATAAAAAAAATCGTTACAAATCCGATGGTGGTAATCTTATACAATAACTCAATATATAAATTGATAAATTAATGATCAATTTAAATATTTAACATCATTAGTCAAACATGAACGATTTATTTGGGACAAAGCGGTGAGATACAAATGATATATGAGATATTATTTTACAAAAAAGAAAGGAAAAAAAGTAATATAAAAAATTATATCAATTAATCCCGCATTTTCTCTTTTGTGTCTCCCACATTTTTTTGCTGGTCTTTTCTTCTATCAGGCCCCATTCTTTTATACGGTATCGCACTTTGCGATACCGCAAGTTACCGCAACTCAGCACAACTTACCACAATCCACCACAATTTACCACAATCCCTTTTTTAATTAATATATTTCAACACCCATTTTTTAATTTCCACTACAACTTACCACAACTAACCGCAACTTACTGCACTCTACCACACCGCAACTTACCACACCGCAGCGGTACCGTATAAAAGAACGGGGCCTCACTCCCATAGTCCCATCTTTTCTTATATCCAAACACATGGAATGGGAGAGACTCTTTCTCAATTACACTAACATTTTCTTTTGGTTTCCCTCTCTATTCCTAACAAAATAAGCTTCCCTTATATGATATACTTGCCATTACTTATAGCCTTATTATTAGGTCATGGAAGATACTGAGCTAAATGAGCCGATCATATCAGCTTCATGTCAAAATTGGTTCGATTTTTATGTCTGCTTTGGTTTTCTGTTAAGTAATTATGGTTTGGTAAACAGGTCGATAACCATGTCGAATCAGACTTTCTCATCTCTAATAAAAACAAAGTGCATACACGTACATTGGATTATTGAATGTTACACTAGGGATTAAAATAATTAACAATCTGATCATGAAGCTGATAGATACTACACAGCTCAACACATTTCCATGCAGTTCCTGCATCTACAACCCTAGAAAATTACACAACACTCTTCTATCAATCCATACACCTTCCTCAGAAGTTAAACCTAACCATGCAAATCAAACTCCAGAATTAATTAACACCTAAACCCACAACACAAATGCATTTTGTTACACACAAACAAGTCACTAACTCCCTCAGTTCTTGGTAGGTGAGGGTCTCAAGCACCCACAGAAGCGCGATTTCTTAGGCTTCATACTCTTCCTTCCCCTGATGTAGAAGAACTCCCTCAACACAACAGCAGCACTGCTTCTGGAAACACTCCCTTTGCCTTTCGGCTTCCTCTCATCCAACGACCTCGTCAGAATGTACTGAATCCTCTGCATCTCCAGCTCCAACCTCGCGATCTTCTCTGCTTCTTTTCTCGCCTGCTCGGCAACCCTTTTCTGTCTGATAGATTCCGCCTCTTCTTCTGACTGGGTTTCGAGTATCAGAGAGGTGTCCTCGAAAGATTTCATCAGCTCGGTGTTTATGTCCATCAACTGGACGACAGAGTTCTCCACGGCTTGTAGTTGTCCTCTGAATGTGTCGTGTTCAGTGTCCACGGATTTTGTCTTCCTCCTCCTTTTGCTTGGCTCAAGTTTTCTTCGGAGCTGCTGGACCGAGATCTGTAGGCTCAGGAGCTTCTGTGCGTCGGATGTCAGAATCTCGAGGGCGGTTTTCTTGGTCCTGGACAACTCCAGCCTGTCAACTCCCAACTCCTTTTCAAATTCCGGGGTTGGATCAACAGCCCCGGATTGAGCGTACACGATCTCATCCTCTATTGGGTCGGTCCCTTGGTCTTGGAGCTCGATGATTGAGTGATGATCATGGCCGCTGCTACTTTCTTGCTCTGCAGCCTCCCAGAGTCCCAGCATCTGTTCGTCGGACTCGGCACTGCCTCGCTGGCTCGTCCGGCGGAATGACCGGCTCGAGGACCGGTCCAAGGGGATGTCCTTCATCTCTGCCCCGATCCTTGCTGCTTCTGACGTTACAGAGATGGAATCACGCGCGCTGTGCTGATGCTCTTCTTGGTGGTGGAGAGTGTTGAATCGTAGTCTTAGCTCTTGGAGTTCTTTGAGGGCGGTTTCGAGTCTGATGTTGGAGTTTTCACGTTCTCGAATGGCGGACATTTCCTTCTCTTTCTCTAATATGTCTTCGATTACCTTGACTCTGGACTGCAGACTTTGCAGCTCGAGTACAGCATCTGGGGGTGATGAAGATTCCTCCGTTTGAGCAACACTTTCCTGCAGGATTCGATGATTAAAACAAAATCAGTTCCCATGTTAAGTAACAACTATCATGTAATTCAGATATCAAAGTACTAATTCTGTAGGTCACCTTTTGCAGCTTTGACTGCAGCACAGGATTCTGCTCGAGCAACGCAATATGATCCTTGAGGGACGCAATAAGAGGAAGACATTGAGTCAGCTGGGATTTGAGCACTTCAGCTTCGCTTTCAAGGGAACGAACTCTTTCCTTCATTCGCTCAATCTCAACACTTCTTCTCCTACTGACATCTTCCAGCCCCTCACACAAGCTCCCTAGCTCATGCACCTTGTCTTCCAACAGAGCTTCGCGTACAGACGAAATCTGAAGATCAAAATAGAAGGACGCAGCCTCGGTCTCCCAGATTTCAAAGTCACTGCCTCTCTCTTGCAGTTCAGAAGCCAATATCACTTCTCGGATCTTATATTCCTCTATCTCCTCGTGCAGTTTTCCCACTTCAGATTCTAAGGTCCCATTTGCTTCTCGAAGATGCACGATTTCCTTCTCTTGATGTTTGTTATTCTCCGACAGTTCAACCATCTGGGACTGAAGAACCACTCTTGTGACTTCTAAGTCTTGGTGTTCCATTTCGAGAGACTGGATCGTGCTGCATAGTTCCGCTTTCATAGCCTCTACAGCTTTGAGTCTCTGCTCGGTCTCTGAGAGTTCCAGCTCTTTTTGAACCAGCAACTCCTTTTCGTCGGATATTTGGCATCTCAACTGGTGGTTAGAAGCACTGAGTTCAAGCTGCTCCTCTTCCAGCTTTTCTACTGACGCCCTCAAAGCCGAGTTCTCTACTTCCTTCATCAGTAGCTTCTCCTCCAACTGCTTCGCTTCATTTTGAAGAGATCTGTAAGCTTCACCCAGGCAGCTCATATCTTCGTAGACTTTGTCTAATTCCGATGCCTTCTCAACAGCATAGCTCCTTAAGATCACGGATTGGTAACTGAAGGCTAGAGCGTCAATAAGAACAGCAGCATTTTCCTCTTCTAACATATGTTTTTCTTCCTCAATGTGCGACAACTCGTCCTGTATGGACCTGTTCTGCTCAAAAGCTTTGAAATTTTCATCTTCTAACGCAACGCATGACTGTTGTAGTTGTTCTTGCTTCTCACGTAGGCTCTGGACTTCAGTTTTTAACGTGACTTCTCTTCTTTCCCTTTCATCCACTTCCATGTTCAACTGCCGGCTCCTTTCTAGAAGATGATGTTTCTCATCCTCCAGAATATTAAGATGTTGGGTCAACAACAGAGATTCCTGCTCGAGGGCCGTTTTCTTTGATGTAAGCTCCGAACACTCGAAATGGAGCTGCCCGAGTATTGTTGCGAGAATGGATTTCTCAATCAAGAGCTGCTGATTCTCATCCTTGGTTTCTGACAACGAGCTTTTCATGTTTTTGATGTTTGCAAGCACACACGGGACAAAGTTGCGCTCAGCTTCAATATCACTTCCATGTTTGATTTCAAGGGCTTTCAGAACTTGACCGATTCCTGCCCGCAGCATCCCTATTTTGTCCAGCAAAATCTCGGCTTCTAACTCCTGCATCATGTTTTCACCCTCTAGCTCTGTGATCAGCTTTTCGGAATACTTGGCAGCCTCAACATGCCTCTGACACTCCGCCAAGAGGGAATAGTTCTTGTCCTCCATATCTTGAATAAACTTCTGTAAGATGAAGATCTCAACCTGAGCATTAACGGCCTTTTCAAGCTGGTCTTCGAATTCCTTCTTTCTGTGTTTGTTTTCTTCTTGAAGGTCTTGGACGCGGCCCTCAAGACCTGACAATCGCGCCTCACTCGATAACGCAAGACACGCGCGTTCTTGCTTCTCAGCATCTAGCGAAACCCTCAGTTCCTCCACTTGACTAAGTGTTGATTGTTTCTCCTTTTCGAGCCCAGCGTACTTGTCTTCCAAATTGGTGAATCGCAGTTCCAGCTTCTCCAGCTTCTGCTCCACAATCTCCAAACGGGAAACGAGAGCATTTCTTTCAGCCTGAAGATTGGATCTTTCGCTGCTGAGTAGTTGGCAGAAATCTTCTAAGCCCTTGGATTTCGCCCTTAAACCCTCAAGTTCAGAGTTTGCACTGCAGAGGGATGTCTGAAGGGATGTATTCTTCTCTAGGAGACTTTGCATGGTCTCTGTGATAATCTGTAGCTGGGAAAGTATGGCAGCTTTCTCAGTTACGATACTGGACTTCTCTTCGTTCAACCCACGACAAAGTTCCTTCAAAGCCTTGGCCTCTGCCTTTGATTGTTGCAACTCAACCCTCGCCTCAGACAACGAATTTTCCAAAGTTGCATTCTTTGTAAGGAGCTCATCCATATCCTTCAACTTCTTAAGAAGAACTTCTCTTTCCGCCTTGTCCTTCTTGGTAATCTCCTCCAGCTTCAGATTTTCATCTCGTAGGCTCTGAACCGATGAAACGAAAGAGTCCGGATTCAAACCCACAGATTCAATCTGCTGTATCAACGCCTGGTATCTTTCGTACAAGCCCTGAATTTCTTCTTTCAAACTGTGGACCTGTGACTGCAGAGCCTCACTTTGTTCGGTTTGGTGTTTAACCTGAGCTTCAAGTTTCGCTTTGAGCTCCTTGAGCTTCAAGAGTTCATCTTGCAAGTTCCTCTGCGAATCTGCAGATGCTGAGTTCAGATCATTCAGGGTTTGGTTTTCATACTTGAGACGCTCAATCTCTGCCTCAAGATCCCGTTTGGACATCTCCAAATCCTTCATCATTTGAAGCCCGTTTTTCAGTTCCAACGCCAAGGCTTTCTGCTCCTCCTGGGATTGAGAGTGAAGACTCTGCAAAGAATGAAGAGTAGCTTCCGCTTTCACAAACCGGGAGTGTTCATCTTGTAAGCTGGCCATCAGCTTCTCCAACTCGGACTGCTTCCTCGCAAGCTCCTCATCTGCCACTGCTATCTTCTTGGACAAACTCTGAGCCTCTAACTGCAGGGATTCATTCACTTTTCCCAGCAGAACACACTGGTCCTCAGCGCCCTTTAGCTTTGCAGAACCCAACACGATCTCAGAGTTTAGCCGGGCGTTCTCATCACGAGCTTCAGTCAATTCACATTCCAGCTTCGAGATTGTCTCCAAACACTGCTCATAGCGGAGAGTGACGGCATCTCTATCTTCACTTAATCTGCCAATTTCTGCCTTCAAGTTCTTCACTTCGCATTCTGCCTTCTCAGACTGTTCGGTGAGGAATTGCAAACTCTCTTCAGCAAGTTGAAGTTTTTTCTCCAAAGCAGCGATCTTTTCAAGACACTCTCTGTACATCAGCTCAACAGCTTCTTTCTCAGCTTTCAGTCTTTCAAGCTCCTGCCTCAGCATCACACAATCAGTTTCCGCTTTGACTGCTCTTTCACTCCAACCCTTTGCATCCTCCTGAGCTTGACCGATCGAAGCCTCAACAGCAGCTAACTTTTCTGAAGTTTGTCTATATTGAAGAAGACTTGCATCTCTTTCGGCTTCCATCTTTTTAAGGGCTTCTTTCAACCCTTGAATTTCAAACTTGGCTCCATCCGCTAGTAAGTCAAGACCCCTCGAATCTCTCTTGACATGACCCAGATCGCTCTCCAGAGTCGACAGTTTCTCCAAAATCGCATTTCTTTCAGCTTCAAGCTTAACGAGGGCGTCCCTTAAGCTTTGCAGCTCAGATTCCGCTTTCTTGGCCCGCTCAGATTCCTGAGCGACCTGACCTTTCAACATCTGATTCTCCTTTGACAACTGAGCTACCTCGCAGCCTCCTTCCGAAGAATTTTGGGCCCCTCTTGTTCTCCCATCAGAAGACCGCGAACCTTCTAACGACCTGAACATATCATTGAGCTGTTTCAAACCCTTTCTGCTCATTCTCGTGCTTCCGGCATCTGAACTTGAGGCTGACAGCCCCTGAAAATGCTCCGGGTCAAAAAATGCACGAATAGGGTGAGGAGTTTCCGGGGTGTCTGGCTCAGAATTTGAGGGAGCGTCATCCCCCAAAGCAAAAGGTATTTGATCGGGAAATGCTTGTTCCATTGTTCGGTGTGCTTGGCGAAGCTCCCCGGTTGCATGATCATATCTTTCAGCCAGGGCACGGTAAGCTCGGTAGAACTCCTCTACAAGTTTCATGAGCTCAGGTCGCTTCTTGTAGTACATCTCAGCCCTCCTGGCAAACGAATCGGCATCCTCTTCTATGAGTTTGATCATCGCTTTCACTTTGGCATCCATATCTGTCCAAGAATGCAAGAAATATTAAGTTCAAAAAGTACCAGTTCAGCCAGGAAAAATTTTTGTACACCATTGAATATCTCATGAAAGTTTCAGATCTGTTCATAATGTACGCTATGACATTACCAACCATACCAAAGGGTTCAGACACACAAAACGCTGGATGGAGAACTCCGAACCCATATTTATAATATAAACCAGGAAAGTTGCTTAAGTTCTGACACGAGATTCTAAATTAAGATATGGATATGATAGTACGTCAAATTCTAAAGTGCCATAAGATGTACATGAATAAAGATCATTTAGCGAGTTTTTCAATTACATCTTCATTTTGAGAAAAGAATAAATGCACTAAATGATGACAGGCTTGAATTAACCATCTTAAGGGCAACTCATCTAACATGGCTCAACAAGCATGTATAACATATCCTTATTAAAAATAATCTATACACTAGTCAACAATACATCTTGGTTTATATTAGACTAAAGTGTTGTCGGTATACAGAACAAAGAGAGATGGCAGTTTCTTTAAGTATCCTGAGCTAACTTTTTTCTTGCAATTGCAGCAACGCTATTTCTCTTATACCCTTGACAGCAAATGAATTTCAATTTTCTATGCCCAATATAAGAAGTTTAAACCATCATAACCCTTTCGATTAGATCATATATACGAAGCACAAAATTTTCCTATCATGACCGTATTATACCAGCAGGGTCCATATATACCATGTAGCCGCACTAGATAAACAACAAACTCACTCAGACAATGAGAAGCAAATCTATTCATCGAGTGGTGGTCTAAGAGGATTAGTCTCGCCATCCGCTACCAGATATTGGGTATTGGATGATCCCAAGTTTGACTATCTAATCCAAAATCAATCTCAAACACAACGATATAACAATGCAGGGAGCGAATGTAATCATTGGCACAAGATAGTAGGAGTTCAACAACAAAACTAAGGTACATTATGAGGAATTTCTATGACTTTCTGTGCTCTCCAAAGGTTATTTCATTCGCGTCAAACGGACCACCAAATTACACGAAAGACATTCAGAATATCAGGCATTTCATGACATTGAAGCAAGAGTAAGAGTAATGAAGAAATAAGTACCAGTAAGATTTTCCTGAAGCCATTTGGAGTTTTTGGGGCTCATATGGCTGTCCCACCACCATGAGTACAACCGCCTCGACTCAGAATTGAGTAAGCTAGCCATGACTGCAGCAAGAAGCAGCCAAACAGCAGGGCTGGACCTTGAAACAGACTGGTTCCAACACCAGTAGTTAATGTAGTTTTCCCAGGCCAGAATCAAAACCTAATTAACCACCCTCTACCTACTAATCTCTACTGCTTTCTGAATAATTCTCCCACTCAAACAACAATCTGCACTGCCAAAATACACCAATGCAAGGCAAATTTCAGGGATTCATTCACACCATACAATATTATTACAATGTCTTTTCAATAAAGTTACACTTACAACCCCACTTTTGAAAATGAGAAAAAGGATGATTACCTTTTACACTGAACTTTCCCAACTGGGGTTCAAAAATTCAATCTTTTCAAGCCCTGCAAACAAAACCCAAATAATGGGGGAGGACAAAACATGAATTAGATCTTGAAAACCCATCAAACCCACAAATTTTTGAATTCACAGATGCAACAGTGCACTGTTACAAACATTTGCAAACACAACTCCCAACCTATTAACATTCTAAACAACAACACTAGCCACCCATCAGGATTCAAAATGGGAATCTAGAATCAACAGACATATGAAAAGGGTAACCCCCAAAAGAAAAATTTTAAAAAAAATCAAAGGGATCTCCAAAAAATATACCCATAAACATACCAAGAAGAGAACAAAATAGCAAAAACAATAAAAAGATTGAAACTTACCCAAAATGAGATGCACCAAAAGAAGGGAAAAGGAAAGAAGTTGGGTTTGTTTCTGAAAATGGGCAGCTGTGAAAGAGAAATCCCAGCTGCATTTCTTCAAACTTCACCCCATTCTGAGATTTCTCTCTCTTTTTCCTTTTTTTTTTTCCTCTCTTTCTCTTGTATATCTATCTATCTCTAGTGATAGAGATAAGAGTGAGGTTTTTAGTCCAATGATGAACTTAGCTTGGAGTTGGGAGTATGAATCAGAGATGAAAACCGACATTATAACTTAATATGGGCAAAGAATGATAATTTAATTTTAAAACGGGAAAAAAATTAGTGGGTAATTAATTAATTAATCAAGTAAATGGGGGAAGGTTGGGGGAATAATTACCCATGTGATTGTAGGCGAGTAAGATGCCATTGCATACGTACTTGCATCAAACGCTTATCTTCACTGTCGTATTGAGATTGAAAAAGGACACAGATTTGAAAAGCGGGATTTGTTTTTTTTCCTTTTTTTTTTGGGGGGGGGGGGTATGGTTTTGATTTTTGAATAACAATGCATATGTGATTCTCATTGGTTTTGATGAATGAAATCAAGGTTGATCACATAATCATTGTCACATTATCGAATATACTAATTAAGTGTGTTTATGTGAAATTATTAAAATATTAACAAAAAAAATAATTAAAAATCCTCTTATTTTGATGCGGTTATTTTGAGGGTCATGTATTTTGACAAATAATTGTGGGGTAATATCATTTAAGCGGGACATTTTGACCTACTTTATAGTGCACAAAGCATTAATTGTTGAATTTATTGTTGATTATAGTTATGTAACTTTGACAAACCCTAAACATTGAGGTCTGAAATGATAGTTGACTTCAACTAAAATAGTCATAACACAAAAATCATTGTTTCCCGTGTTTTTGGGCCAGAAAATAGATCATAATTTCTTAATAAATAATTACAGCAAAGATAATGTCACTCCACAATTATTTGTTATAAGACCCTTAAATAATTACATCAAAATATATGAAACTTTTAGTCGGTTTTTGAAATACTAGTTTATATATAGTTTTACTTGTTTATACCAACTTTTAAAAGCTAATGTTGTTTACGTAAAACTGTGGACATTTACAATTTTTGCTTAATGTTTGTCATCCACATTAGAGTCTTGCATGTACACATTGAAAGTTAGACGTACGTTGGACTATTTAATTTACTATTTTTGCCAACTAATTGAAAGCAAATCAAAAAATTGTGAAAAAAAATAATTAAGTTATCGATATTTCTCCCTAATAAATGTTGGACACCGCTAACAAGATTGTCAAGATCCGCCACGACCTCAACCCGCACAAAAAAATTATAATGATGTTGAAAATAACATCTATTTATTCTTTTTTTTTAAATTGTACACAAAGTTGACAAATTTAGGTGAAACCATTGATATGATTGGTTAAGTTTTTGTGAAGTACTGGTGTTAATTAAATAGGGTTGTTGGGAGGTCAAAGAAAAGTGACAATAAAACTCATGGAAATCGGGTGAGATTGCTTTCGGTTTCTAGTTCCACATTTAAGTATGGGAATGGAAAGATGTTTGAAATGTGACCTAAACCTAAATTTTACTACACTCCTTTTGTGTCACTCCAAAGTTAAGCTTCTTCTTCCCATTTGTCTTTTCAACTCTTGATGATTTAATTAACTAGGCAATGCATCCTTCTTCTAATTTAACTATACGTTATAGAAGCAGATGCTCTGGCCATGAGGGCCAAGAAACGAACTATTACGTAGCAATGTGGTTTTTTACTGTAATCTGTCTACGCTATCAAAAAAAAAAACATACATGTGTGTTAAATGAATAAAAAAATATATATATTCATTAAATAACTTAAAATCGGTTGGACTTGTAAGAGATTAAGATATGTTGAGGTAGTATATAAGACAAAAGTCAATACTCGAAAATCCTACCCAGACGGTGTTTGAAGGAGTCGAATGTAGCAGTATTAATCCTAAATTTTACAATTTAAAAAGATTGGTTCTATTTGACCCAAAATTTAGAGATCGTTTGTTGCCCACTATTCTATAGAAAAGAAACAAAAAAATGTTTAATGAGATCGTTGGAAATGTTAATCTAGAAAAATCACGAAAAGAATGACTAGAAAGATCTACAAGAAAATCTACGATATTATGTGAAAAAATATCATATAATGTTCTAGATATATTAAGAGATAGTGTAAGAAAAATCTAGAATATAGAAAATGACAAATTAGAAAAGAGATTAAGCATTTCATCACCTAGCCTCCTTACAACACCTATAAATAGACATTAGATTTATGCTCTTGAGGTGTGGAATGTAATTTGGATTGGTTAAAATAAGGTTTAGATGGATTGGATTGGATTGGATTGGATTAGATAAATTATGATGCTTTTTGGGAAATTGTGTTTTTAGAGATGATTTTTTTAGGGAATTATATAAGGTTTGGATTGGATTGGATTGGTTAGAGATACCAATCAAAGAACAGGGTCTTAGTAAACTCCCTATAAGAACCATGTGGGAAATCTGGAAAGCTAGGAATGTTGTGTGTCTAAATAGGGAGATTGTCAATGGGGGGCTTCTTGAGAGGATGATTTAATAGTCTCAGGAGGAGGATGTGCGATGGGTGAAGGGGAAAGGAAGTTGCAGGAGTGCTACTGAGGTGCCAAGCCACCAAGGTGATCATATTTGTTTGGGGTGTAGGAGGGACCAGGGATGATGGGCCTGTGTTTTTGGTAGATGGGGCAAAAAATAAAGATGGGAGTCGGGCAACGGCGGCGCTGTATTATATTAGATGCACTCAGAGCATGTGTTCCAAATATTTGCGAGTGAACGATTATAATAATTATAATGAACAATCATAATAATCAAGGCGAACAACCTAATATATATGTGTGAACAATTGTAGAATTTGGAACACATGCTCCGGAAGCACCTAATGTGACTTAAACATTTTTTTTTTAGAAAAAAGTAAACCTTGATGAAGAATTCAGTGATAAGGTGATGATATTTGGCTACCTTATCATCTAGGTTAAATTCTGGAGATAGGCTCAATTGTTGGCTCAAATTAAAGGAAAATTCCCCTTAGGAAAAAAAAAAAAAGTAGCCTACTAATTACTACTGAAACTTTAATCATGTGATTCTACTTTAGAAAATCGATCACTGACTTCCTATAAATTATATAGTTCTTGTTACCCCACTTGATTAACACTAATACTGCATGATGGAAGTTACTGCATGATTAATTAAGCAAACCAGAGTAGATTGAGTTGTCATGTATACACTTTAATTAAGCAGATACTCCCTCCGTTCCATATTAACTGTCGTCTTTGAAAATCGTGTAGTTAAATTTTAAAATTTTTGACCATAGATTTCTCAATATATACAATGAGTTGATATATAATATTATCACCATTAGATTCGTAATGAAAAATAATATCATAAAAGTATAATATTGCAATTGTTAATAACATATTATGTAAGAAATTATCAATCAAAGAGTGACATTGGAGACCGTAAAAGTTAAAATTATGACAATTAATATGGAGCAGATGGAGTAATTACCCTCCTAATTAGGGGTACCACATTAATCAAATCAACATGATATGCATTTTGATATGCAGTGTTTTTATGAGCTTGAAGTCATCATTAAGCTCACATTGTTTCATGCACAACTCAGATGCATGGGGTGAATGCACGTTGGGACAATATGATGGCTTAAGATTTGTGGGGAAATTAAGGAAGAAATTAAAGGTTACATTAACAGTTAAACATCGCTACTAATTATTTGTCGAAATAATTAGGTTGTCATTACTTTTTAAGATTATTGTCAAAAACTACTCCCTCCGTCCCTTTTTAAATGTCAACTTAACTACTTTTACAAAACCTAGGTGTGTTGGAAATAGAGTGAAAAAATTATGTATGGACAAATATACCCTTCATTAAAAGAGGATAATAAAAGAGAATTTTAGAAGGTAAAATAAAAATCTTATTCATTAATTAAGGATAATATGCGTATTTTAGTTATTGGAAATATAAAATTGACAGATAAAAATGGACAAGGTAGCTAAAAAATTGACATTCATTAAGGGACGAAGGGAGTATTTGTTGATTGCCCGTTTTAAGAATTGTTGTCACAAGTCAACAACTATTTATTGATGTAATTAGGTTTTCAATTTTAAGATTATTATGTTCCATACTATTTGTGAAATAATTAGGTTACCTTACGTATTTAAGAATACCCAACTACATAGAGATTTATGAAAGTGACATTAAATAGGATGTACCCACATTAATCCTAAATATGTAGGGAATAGGGATGATATAGTTTGTGATCAATTAATTAAATTAAATTGTTAGTTTCTAAATAGAATCGTGAAAAAACAAACGTACGTATTTATCAATTCATTCATAAAACTTCCTTTAAAATTAAATAAATTAAACGGACATAAAGATATTATTCGTTAAACCATACATCAATATTTAAATAAATATGAGAAAATATCATATAAGAGAAACTTTTTGGCACCGTTCTTTTATGCGGTACCGCAACTTATCGCACCGCAATTTATCGCAACCTATCGCAATCTACCGCAATCTACTGCAATCTACTATTTACCTTTTCACTATAATATCAACATTCATTTATTATTTTCCACCGCAACTTATCGCAACCCACCACAACTTACCACACCGCAATTTACCGCACCGCAATTCCACGTATAAAAGAACGTCTATGACAAGGCCTTTGTCAATTGTCATGGTTATCAATTCTCAAATCACAACCCGTCAGATGTATGTTTGAATTTTTTCTTGATAATTACAATTGTGTTCAATTTTCGGAACAAAAAATAATTTGATGACCAAAAAATTCGAAACAACTCAAAATCATCTACAAAAATAAAAACATGACTTGCAACACAACACAATACAACATTGATCAATTTGCTTATAAATGATTTCTAAAGATAAATTTACTTATGCACAAATTTCTCAAAATAGCCCACAAAAATGAAATTTAAGCTAAAGATAAATTACTAATATTATCCCTAAAATAACGACTCAATAAACAGGCTAATTTAACCCGTTTAACAAATAAATAAATAAATAAATAAATAAATAAAGTTGCTAATGTTGTGTAATGATGCAAATAAAAGGCCCCTTACCAAGAGAAAAGGGGTTAGTATTAGAAGGAGATGGATATGAATATATGATAAAAGGTCATGAAAAATACATTTGTATATAAAGTAGAGAGTTGCAAAAAGGAGATAATAACTAAGATGAGATCCCTCACAAAAAAGCAAATCTGTAACCACATATCATGCACTCACGGGTGTTGGTACTATAATTAGATTCAAGTTTTGTTTCCATTATTATAATTTTGGTTTACACGTAACAATATTTATGAGGGGGCTCACAAACAACACATATAATCATTGCAAACCCAAACTTCTTGCCCGAATCTGATTGGTTGGTTGTCGTGTCACAATATACTGCACCTTGTCACAACCTACGACAACGTATTAATCCATCACAATTTACCACAACTCACCACAATCAATTTTTCCACATTTACCAACACAATTTACAATTATTAAAAACACAAACCACCACAATTCACGACAACTTTCCAAACCCACCAAATTCCATCACAATTCCACCATGCCGCAGTCAGCCGTATAAAAGAATATTATTATTATTATTATTATTATTATTATTATTATTGTTGTTATAATAAAAAGTGGTAGATAAGTTGGTTATCACCTTATCTTTTAAGTTTTTGGGGGAAAAATTATGTAAATATTGTGAGGTTAATGAATTATACTTATTATATATATATATATATGAATAATTTAGAATTTATTTATTAACTTTGACTTAGTAATTACAATCATTTACATTACTCCCTGTCTTTTATATTAATTGTCTTAAATATTTTTTTTGACTAAGAATTTTTTACAACATATTTTATCAAAAAATTACTATCATTAATTCTCATAATAATTTTTTTTTGTTAAGAATCTAATAATAGTATTTTGATATATTAAAACATTAAGTATACTAAAAATTCAATGACAGTCAAGAAACAATACAAAGTAATAAATCCTTATCAAATGAACTAACTTTTATGGATAAAAACATTATATTATAAGGGGGTGCTGCTGCTGGGTAGTAGTACATAGTGGAAGAATAGGCATTATGGAGACATGGGTTAAAAGATGAGGGATATATGGATGGAAGTCAATAATGTGACCCTCATTCTCAATTCTCACTCACATTCTCGTCCTCTACTTCGTGTGAGTGTAACTTGAAAAGGACTTCCCCTTAAAAAAAAAAAAAGGCAAAGTCCCCTCAAACAATCAAATATGACAATGCATATATGACCCCATCTCCATGTGATCATGTTTCATATGTATGTATGTGTTACACGCCTCTTATGGGACTCCCTAAAGTATAAGAGCATATGTATGTTGTTACACATACAGTCGCTTCTAGGGATGGGCAATGGGTCGGGTTTTCATACGGTCAAGATGGTCGGGCCATTAAAAATGGGGGTTAACAAAGGGTTGGGCTGTTAAAGGCCGGGTCTGCCCGTTTAACAGTGTAAAAGGGTCGGTGAATAGGTCGGATGGGGTCGACTTATCAATAACTCAAAACAAATAGTTTTTCCTATTATCTTAAATGTTATTCTTACTTAACATATTATTAATACTTCATATTAATCAATAATTAACATAATTACTTTTTTTTACAAGTATATTTCATTTTAAATTTAGGGTCGAAACGGATTGATCCATAAGCTGAGCCTTATTTTTGCTAGAAAGCTCTGATCCGACCCACAGTTTCAATGAGTCGGCCTTAACCCTAGCCTACATAGCCAATGGGCAACCCTAACCCTCACCCGACCCGACCCGACCCGACTCATTGCCCTCCTTATGGCTTCCATTGGGGTATTTTAAACTTCGGTTTGAAAAGATGCACGGTTAGGGTGTCCACTGTCTACAATAGCAATGTCAATCTTCTGCTTCAAATAAAAATGTGGGGATATTTATTTTCACTTATGGAAATGTTTGCTGCCCAGCTTTTTGGTAACTTTTAGCTTTTTTGATAACTTTTAGTTTTTTTGACCAAAGTTAAAAAGCTATTTGAAATGTTTGGTAAGTATCTTTTTACATTAGCTTTTTGGACCCAATAAATTAATTTTTAAAAAGATACTTGATGAAACTTTTTGAGGTAGTTTTTTTTACAAAAAGTTACTTTACCAAACAGTTTTCCTGCAATCAATTAACCCAAACAGCTAATATCTAACAACTAACTCAAACAGCTACCAGCTAACAACTATAATTGTAACGCCCCAACCTTAATCACAAGATTAAGACTATACTTAGAATCCCAAACCTGTGATTAGCCAATGAACACTCCAGGTCGGCATTCTGCCGTCTCCCAAAGGAGACAAGGCAACAACACCAAAGAAACTTCCAAAACCACAAGATAACTTACTAACTTAAAAACCTTCACATATAAAACTTATACAACCCTTGGATAAAGCATATAAACTTAAACATAGCTTAAAACTAAAACAACTTCTTCCATAAACATGGTTACTTCAAAAACATGCGACTCTCAAGCCGACCCAAATACTTCAACCATGACTACCTTGCTTGCAACACGTGATTACCCCTGCTTGCCTTTGCCTTTACCTTGGGTGCTCGGACCCCCTAAAACAAAACATTAAAACATTGCGAAAAGTGAGTGTGGTAAACTCTCAGTACGTAAACCTCCAACACGTAAAACCGTTCGAATACGGTTTTAGTGCCTACATTTAAATTCATTTTGAAAGCGGGAAGGGTAATAAAACATTAACTTGAAAAGACATGAACATAGACTTATACATGAGTAAGAGTAACTTGAGTTCATAAAGAAAGAACTCTGTCACATGAACTTAGAAGTAGATACATAAACTTAAGAGTTTTGGGTCCCCTTGGATCGATGCAAAGCATCTCGCATACGCCCAAACCGATCTGGAGTTTGGATGGGTGATCGCTATGCATTGACATCGGCAGTCTAGGACACTGATCGGGAGCATCTAAAACATAAAAGGCTAGCACTTCGTGAATTAGCTAGAACATAGAACATAGAATCCATAAAATGGGACCACTTAAACCATGAATAATCATAAAAGCATAAATTAGCATAAATCAGAAACCTTTAACATAAATCGTAAACATTTATCATAAACCGTAAACATAAACATAAACCGAAACCTTTAACGTAAACCATAAACTTTCAACATAAATCGTAAACATAAAACATAAATTATAACCATAAAACATAAACGTAAACATTTGCATAAACCGCAAACATAAAACATAAATCGTGAACATAAAGCATAGATCGTAAATATAAAGCATAAATCGTAAACATAAAGGAGCGAAGAGTTGGACAATTCGCGTACCTTGAACGCGTGTGTTGCTCGGGGTAATCTCGGCGGGAATGGCTCGGTCGAGGCTGAACTTTGAGCTTAAAATGATAGAGTTCGGTATTAGAATAGAAGCTATGAAAAGGTGAGGCATAGGGCCTCACAATAGAGTTTTGGAAATAAATTGTATAAAAAATTTCAGTTTTTATGACAATAGTATTTTGGTCGTAATTGGCTATAAAATTCGGATTTCGCTATGCAGTACTTTTCGGAAAGGAAAAATACACTCTACAAGTTTGTTGGCCGGGCCAGATGCTAAAAAGGATGAGAAGGGCTCGGAAAAAGCTCCGGACAGCAACAGTGAAATACGGAAATATACTCTTATGTGCGGTTTTGTCGTTTAGACCAAATCAATAGAACTTTGTAATTTCCTTTAAACTCAAAGGAGCTCTATGACTTAAAGAATACTTGTAAAATATAGACCTTAAATTTCTCAAAGAGACTTTAAAACTCTAAAGTAAAATGAACTCATTTCCTTAAATTTATGAGTTTTGTAAATTAAAGCAGTAACGTAGAATAGTTTAAAAGATCTGGGTTCCTTAAAAACTTTAAAACCGAGTTCCATGGTTCCTACTTATGGAATATATCATAAAGGTCATATGACTTAAGTTATACACCCATAAAACCAATTATAAGCTCAATATAATAACCTTTAACCCAATTAATGCATTTATCAATTACCCAGAAAATTCCAGTTTCGCAGCCCGCTTCGGTGCTATAAATCACTCTCCGATATCGGTTTGACTCATACCATACATTTTTGGAAAGCTTGAAACGTCTCCTACAACTCTTATGTTGAACACTTTCTCAAACTCCAACTCCATATGGACGGAAAATGCCCAACAAAACACTGACTCCAAATTCGTATATAAAAACATACCTTTACGGTTTTGGCTCTAACTTGAGCTATACAAATCGAAAACCCGAAATTCCAAAGCCCGGTGTTTACTAACATTCTTGGCTACATTTTTACACCATATTCTGGGCTCAAAACTAATTTTAACGTCTCCCATAAAAATCACATTTTGGGCAGAATGTTTAGGGTCAGATTTTGCCCTCATGCATAGTTTACTTGCATCCAACCTTTACACTAATGAAACACCTATTGCAATATACCCAATTCCTCATAAATTTCCAGAAGTTAAGCCTCTAACATTAGCATCCACACTTGTAAAATTCACATGCAACAATATCAAACTACATGCACTTAAACTACACTACCATTAACATCCTTTTCATCACAATTTTCATGTAAACCATCCAAATAAACCACCCATACTTGATTATCTTTACGAAACAGAAGGTAAACCTCTAAAACATCAACTAATACAACATGCAAAGCCATGGGATATAATCTACTTCATCCATATAAACTTCCACACCATTATCATGAAGAAACCATCAAGAAAACACTTGTACTAACTATAAAAACTTAACCATTCACAACTACACTCTAGAATTCATGTAAAAGGAGAAGAAAAGGGATGAAAACAACCATTAAACATCTCAAAAACATCAAAACTCAGATTTGATATCAATAAAAATAGAGTGGGAGAGATGGATACCACTTGAAAAGATGAGAGAATTGAACAAAAGGGTGGAGGATGGAGCAAGGCCACTTCGGCCGCCGGAATCTTGGCCGGAAAGTCGCCGGAAAAATCAGAGGGGGATGGGGCTGGTTGCTGTGGCTCGGTGAGAGAGAGGGAGGAAGTGAGAGATTGAGTTTGTGCAATTGTTTTGAAAATAAATGACCTTTTGACTCCCACTTAACTATATACCTAGTACCCCCTTACTTAATTAAAACAATAACAATAATACATATAATACTACCACTCTAATAATACTATAAAATGTAATCAATAAAATTAGTAATGTATAATGTCCATAAAATATAATTAAATTAGGCGGGTTAAAAAGACGGTAAAATCGGTAAATTAAATTTAAACCGTTTGGCCGAAAAAATTGAAACAGTACTTAACCCGACTTTAAAATAAAGTCATAGAACCTACAATAATTATATAATAAGGTCCAAAATATACTGTAACAAAATTCGATTAAGAATTTTGATCGGTAAAATTTGCCGCTTCGCCATTCCTCCGAGACCTGTCACCATTAGCTAACCACAAGGTACAAAGTATTTAATTAACAAATTATAACTAATTAAAATAGATTAACTCTCATGTCATTATGATTTAGGCGGTATTACATCCTCCCCTTAAAAGAAGTTTCGTCCCCCAAACTTCTTTGTATTAATCGTGAGCGAAAAACCTTAGGAAAGCTCGTTAACATAAATAAGAGAAACTAGGCAAGGTCTGAGTCTCAACTATCTTGAACCTTAACTATTACAAAAGGCACTCTTTACCCTTCTCATAAACCTTCCTAGAACCACATTAAACCTTTGTGTCATATAATACCTTTCAACCTTTCACCAAACATTTTGATAAGGTATCTTGCCCTTATTTTGAGCTTTGCACCAATCCACATGGAATTGGATTTTATGAATCCTTATTTGAATTGATAAAGTCTCTTTTAAGACTAACTCAACATGCTTCACATCTACGCTACACTCATGCTCATGACATACTTTTCTAGGTCCAATCTCTTACGTTGCCCTTAACTTGCACTTTTAATTTGCTTGAATTGCCACTAAACTCCCCGGTTTAGAAAATTTAATGAAGATTTCCCTATAATTTGGACTATCCCAAATTTTTACATATCTTCATACACAAGAAAACATATACACCATATATATACATCCACTTGGAGCTTCAAGCTCATCATCCAAACCAACCAATGCACATATCTCTAATATCACCCATAAAAGGACGCATAAACCACACATAGGAATCCCAAAATTATCATACTCAAATCATACTTCCTATAAACTTCTAATCTTCCCAAATACTTCTTATAACTCCGCTCTGATACCACAACTGTAACGCCCCAACCTTAATCACAAGATTAAGACTATACTTAGAATCCCAAACCTGTGATTAGCGCAGCGGAACACCTTAGGTCGAGGCATTACCGCCGTCTCCCAAAGGAGACAAGGCAACAACACCAAAGAAACTTCCAAAACCACAAGATAACTTACTAACTTAAAAACCTTCACATATAAAACTTATACAACCCTTGGATAAAGCATATAAACTTAAACATAGCTTAAAACTAAAACAACTTCTTCCATAAACATGGTTACTTCAAAAACATGCGACTCTCAAGCCGACCCAAATACTTCAACCATGACTACCTTGCTTGCAACACGTGATTACCCCTGCTTGCCTTTGCCTTTACCTTGGGTGCTCGGACCCCCTAAAACAAAACATTAAAACATTGCGAAAAGTGAGTGGGGAAACACTCAGTACGTAAACCTCCAACACGTCAAACCGCTCAAAACGGTTTTAATGTCGCATTTAAATTCATTTTGAAAACGGGAAGGGTAATAAAACATTAACTTGAAAAGACATGAACATAGACTTATACATGAGTAAGAGTAACTTGAGTTCATAAAGAAAGAACCTGTCACATGAACTTAGAAGTAGATACATAAACTTAAGAGTTTTGGGTCCCCTTCAGATCGATGCAAAGCATCTCGCATACGCCCAAACCGATCGAGTTTGGATGGGTGATCATATGCATCGACATCGCCAGTCTAGGACACTGATCGGGAGCATCTAAAACATAAAAGGCTAGCACTTCGTAACTAGCTAGAACATAGAACATAGAATCCATAAAATGGGACCACTTAAAACCATGAATAATCATAAAAGCATAAATTAGCATAAATCAGAACCTTTAACATAAATCGTAAACATTTATCATAAACCGTAAACATAAACATAAACCGAAACCTTTAACGTAAACCATAAACTTTAAACATAAATCGTAAACATAAAACATAAATTATAACCATAAAACATAAACCGTAAACATTTGCATAAACCGCAAACATAAAACATAAATCGTGAACATAAAGCATAGATCGTAAATATAAAGCATAAATCGTAAACATAAAGGAGCGAAGAGTTGGACAATTCGCGTACCTTGAACGTGTGGATCGCTCGGGGTAATCTCGCCGGGAATGGCTCGGTCGAGGCTGAACTTTGAGCTTAAAATGATAGAGTTCGGTATTAGAATAGAAGTTATGAAAAGGTGAGGCATAGGGCCTCACAATAGAGTTTTGGAAATAAATTGTATAAAAAATTTCAGGTTTTATGACAATAGTATTTTGGTCGTAATTGGCTATAAAATTCGGATTTCGCTATGCAGTACTTTTCGGAAAGGGAAAAATACACTCTACAAGTTTGTTGGCCGGGCCAGATGCTAAAAAGGATGAGAAGGGCTCGGAAAAAGCTCCGGACAGCAACAGTGAAATACGGAAATATACTCTTATGTGCGGTTTTGTCGTTTAGACCAAATCAATAGAACTTTGTAATTTCCTTTAAACTCAAAGGAGCTCTATGACTTAAAGAATACTTGTAAAATATAGACCTTAAATTTCTCAAAGAGACTTTAAAACTCTAAAGTAAAATGAACTCATTTCCTTAAATTTATGAGTTTTGGTAAATTAAAACGGTAAACGTAGAATAGTTTAAAAGATCTCGGGGTTCCTTAAAACCTTTAAAACCGAGTTCCATGGTTCCTACTTATGGAATATATCATAAAGGTCATATGACTTAAGTTATACACCCATAAAACCAATTATAAGCTCAATATAATAACCTTTAACCCAATTAATGCATTTATCAATTACCCAGAAAATTCCAGTTTCGCAGCCCGCCGGGTGCTATAAATCACTCTCCGATATCGGTTTGACTCATACCATACATTTTGGAAAGCTTGAAACGTCTCCTACAACTCTTATGTTGAACACTTTCTCAAACTCCAACTCCATATGGACGGAAAATGCCCAACAAAACACTGACTCCAAATTCGTATATAAAAACATACCTTTACGGTTTTGGCTCTAACTTGAGCTATACAAATCGAAAACCCGAAATTCCAAAGCCCGGTGTTTACTAACATTCTTGGCTACATTTTTACACCATATTCTGGGCTCAAAACTAATTTTAACGTCTCCCATAAAAATCACATTTTGGGCAGAATGTTTAGGGTCAGATTTTGCCCTCATGCATAGTTTACTTGCATCCAACCTTTACACTAATGAAACACCTATTGCAATATACCCAATTCCTCATAAATTTCCAGAAGTTAAGCCTCTAACATTAGCATCCACACTTGTAAAATTCACATGCAACAATATCAAACTACATGCACTTAAACTACACTACCATTAACATCCTTTTCATCACAATTTTCATGTAAACCATCCAAATAAACCACCCATACTTGATTATCTTTACGAAACAGAAGGTAAACCTCTAAAACATCAACTAATACAACATGCAAAGCCATGGGATATAATCTACTTCATCCATATAAACTTCCACACCATTATCATGAAGAAACCATCAAGAAAACACTTGTACTAACTATAAAAACTTAACCATTCACAACTACACTCTAGAATTCATGTAAAAGGAGAAGAAAAGGGATGAAAACAACCATTAAACATCTCAAAAACATCAAAACTCAGATTTGATATCAATAAAAATAGAGTGGGAGAGATGGATACCACTTGAAAAGATGAGAGAATTGAACAAAGGGTGGAG
Organism: Portulaca oleracea; assembly: GCA_029582165.1. Classification (NCBI taxonomy): domain Eukaryota; kingdom Viridiplantae; phylum Streptophyta; class Magnoliopsida; order Caryophyllales; family Portulacaceae; genus Portulaca; species Portulaca oleracea. The sequence goes on from CM055873.1 coordinate 45,957,310, forward strand.
GATGGAGCAAGGCCACTTCGCCGGAATCTTGGCCGGAAAGTCGCCGGAAAAATCAGAGGGGGATGGGGCTGGTTGCTGTGGCTCGGTGAGAGAGAGGGAGGAAGTGAGAGATTGAGTTTGTGCAATTGTTTTGAAAATAAATGACCTTTTGACTCCCACTTAACTATATACCTAGTACCCCTTACTTAATTAAAACAATAACAATAATACATATAATACTACCACTCTAATAATACTATAAAATGTAATCAATAAAATTAGTAATGTATAATGTCCATAAAATATAATTAAATTAGGCGGGTTAAAAAGACGGTAAAATCGGTAAATTAAATTTAAACCGTTTGGCCGAAAAAATTGAAACAGTACTTAACCCGACTTTAAAATAAAGTCATAGAACCTACAATAATTATATAATAAGGTCCAAAATATACTGTAACAAAATTCGATTAAGAATTTTGATCGGTAAAATTTTGCCGCCATTCCTCCGAGACCTGTCACCATTAGCTAACCACAAGGTACAAAGTATTTAATTAACAAATTATAACTAATTAAAATAGATTAACTACTGTAATACGTATGATTTAGGGCGGGGTATTACAATAATCTAACAGCTAACAGCTAGTTGCCAAACATGACCTATATTTATTGTGCAAACTCACGTTTGAGACAATCTCCCTTTCAATTAGGGATACAAATATACTCATTTGGAAAAGAATGAAAAACTTTGTTGTTGACCATTGATATGACCTTTACCTTAAGTATATGATACTTGAGCTTCATATCCCCGTTCTTTTATTTGGCTGCACTATGGCGCGATGCGGTGTGGTGGAATTGTGGTGAATTGTAATGGGTTTGGAAAAAATGTGGTGGATTGTGATGGGTTGTGGAAGTTGTGGTGGGTTTTGATTTTAATAATTGTAAATGTGTTGGAAAATGTGAAATTATAATTGGAAAAAATGGGATAAATTAAATTAGAAAAAAAAATATTGTAATGGGTTGTGGTGGATTGTGATGGAATATGGCAAGTTGAGGTACAGTGTGACACCGCAACTAACCAGTCGCATAAAAGAACAGGGGTTACAATTACTCAACCACAATATATGATTAGGGGTGGGCGCGGATCGGATAACCGATCCGAACATAAATTTGGATCGGTTAACCGTATGTTCGGATAGTTAAAATCATGATCCATATCCGATCCGAAAGTTTCGGTTAACCGGACTTTCGGTTAACCGAATTGTCAGATAATAAAATTTGCGATCCGTATCCGTCCCAAAAGTATCGGTTAACCGAATTTCGGATCCGATAACCGTATATCCACGGATTATAAAGCACTTATACAATAATAATCATTGTCCTTCTTACCTTAATGAGTTAATGGGTTCAAGATTGTAAATTTTATGTATTGTGTTACATTTCTACGCTAATGAATACTAATTTACAACAAAAAAATAACATTTGAGGGGTTCAAAGTTGAAAGTTAATTATTTTCTGGTTTTCGGATAATCGATAGATTATCCGGATTTTTCAACCCTTGATCCGTATCCGATCAGTGATCCGGGGAAAAAAATTGGATCGGTTAACCGATCCGCCAGCTTCAAAATATTATCCTCCAATTATCCGCTTTTTCGGATCGGATAATCGGATTTTTGGATCGGATAACGGGATTATGGATTTTTTACCCACCCCTATATATGATGTAATATAATTTGACATTTATCAATAAAACCATTGCAAAAAAGCTCACTGTGATAGATGCTTTATAAAATATCTATAATAGAAGCTTAATGCATGTCGTTACCAATGCAATGATGGGGATCTCATCCAACTAACATGTAAAAACTGGAAAATTGAAAAAAGAGTGCAAAGGACGATAGCTTCCCAAACTTTTGTTAGTACTTGAAGTTTTCTTTGTCGTCTGTCTAAATTATCCCTCTCATAATCTCATTCCAATCTTTATCAAGACAATGACCTGTTTTCATAGTTGTTCTCATCATTGTCCAATGTTTCCTTGCTTTAATACCATATATATACAACTTCTGTGATTACTTGTTGGCCCATGCACAATCAATTTGGGCTCAGGGAAGCCCATCCAGCCTGATGGACTGACTATTCAGCAATATTTGTCAACTTTAAAGACTTTTTTTTATAATTAGAAGCTTTAAAAGACTAAAATTTATATTAAAGATGAATTAACGATCAGCAAAACAGTAAAAAAAAACCTCAAAAAGAGGTAACACAAAACCACAACAGCTAAACGATTAGGTGCTTCATATATTTTTCAACCAAGACAGCTAAACGATTAGGTGCTTCATATATTTTTCAACCAAGACAGTAAAAAGGTGCAATGTCAAGTACTTTTTTTTTAAAAAATTATTATTCAAAGTTTAGAAGGGTCAAAGGTCTTGCAAAAAAAGTTTCATACAAACAGTAAGACAACACAAGAAACAAGACCCGCCAAACAAAACAAAAACACTAACATTCAAAACAGCAACTAAGCTTTATCCATCAAATTGTCTGGCTATCTTCTGGCCACTGCTCTATAAAAAACCTCGTCGCCATCTCTTGGTTTTCGCAAATGATGATAATGTCACAACCAATCTTTATCGCAAGGACAGTAAATGAAGGACCATCCACGCCTTGAACACGCCCGCCATTCTCAACTGTTTGGATGACGAGTGTGGGATTTGTTGCAATGAAGATGTCGAATCTGAGACGTCAAAATCCATGGGCTATCCACAAGAAATCATGGAATACGAACCATGTATGACGTTGTGTCAAGTTGGAGGATGTGTTTCAGTTGTTCAACTTCCATTGCATCCAAATCCTACGAGAGTTTTAGGTGCTTCCGCATGCACAGGGGTATTTAACCCTTCCATATTGGCTGACAATATTATACCTTTGGACAAGATCTTATGAGTGATTATTTGTGCCATAATGTTTTTGATCTTATGAGTGTGTGATTATGTCATTCTACTCTAAAATTCTACATTGATTCTTGGTATTCTCATTGAATGTATGCAACAGTATTTTCCTTTCCCCGTTTTTGTTGATTATCAAAATTTTCTTGCCAATTAGTATTTTTTTTTCCCATATATACAATAGATAAATAAACGTTGACTCGATTTCATTGAATGTATGCTAGAGTACTTTTCTTCCTCCGTTTTTGTTGATTATTAAAATTCTACATTCATTCTTGGTATTCTCATTGAAGGCAAGGCGATCTTCGAGTGGTCTGAGCACAAACCCAATCCATTTACTTATAAATCAAGCTTGCTAGCTATACTATATGAAGACTAGATACATAATACTATAATCCCAAGGCCATGATATCAAATTATCAAGTTGTATGAAGACGAGCTGTTGCGTATTACTATCTCTCACTCACACCAATACGTTTGACTTATAAATCCAGCTAGCTAGCTGGAAATTCCGCGACCTGGCACTTGACTCTTGAAATTACACAAAACCTCAGAAAGAAAATATAGCTATTCGGATCTAGAGAAATACGGGGCGAAATTTACATAAGGAATTCCAAAATCTCAACTGTAGATTGATACAGCATATTATTATACAACTACTGAAGAGCATAGTAACACTAAACATACTAATAAGCACACCTTGTAATCCAGGAGATATGGATGCTAGCTATAACTAGAAAAACATTACTTATAGAACACTTAGTAACTTACATTTTGTGCTCAATGCTGTCTAGCTGACAGCAGTCTCAACGTCTGGGAGTGAGGGAGGGGAACGATGGGATAGACTGCAGAATCAACTTTCGGCTGCTCCTGAGCACAGGAGACGGTCTGTTGCCGCGATGAGACTGAGGAGGAGATACCCTTTTGCCGTTTGGAGACAGAGTCTTTATGCCGCTGCTGGGAGGGCTGCTGTTCTGAAGAACTGTGGGGATTTCGTCCCCTGAGGCGGTCTGGTGTAGATGCTTGTCGTTCTTTGAGTGGGACCTCAGGAATGTCGACCTTCCTGCTGCATCGATTGGATGCAACCCGGTTGTGGATGAGCCCATTATTGCTAGGGATCTCGGGGGTTTGCCCTTTGAGGATGTCAACAGTGGGACTGATGGCCTGTCACATGCAGATCTAGAGGTGAGCGACTGAGTTACATGCTCGACAATTCTCTTCATTTTAAGGCAGTAGGAATGTCGAACCTGAAAATTCGTAATGGAGTCTTTGGAAGGGTGAATTCTGAAATCTGGTCGTCGTCACTTCGGAATGCTGGTGGGTCTGATCTTTTGTCCATTATATGCTTCTCGGGAATTTGAGGCTCCTCTATTTCAGTTTCTGCTCCTAGTAGACTAGGACCTAATTGATAATATGACATGAGATGCATATAGAGTTAGGATTGTTATATTGATTTGATAGAAACCAAAATGCAAATGGAAACTCCAAAGGCCGAATCAGTTGTTCTATTGCTTGATTACACTTACCATCCTTTCTACCAAATGCATTTTTACAACCCTCGCATCTGCAGCCGATAGAACACCCAACACCGCCCTTTAAAAAAACAAAAAGTTTCTTCATCAGACGATGGTTTCAGAATGCCAACAAATGATGCAGAGTCAGGAAAGTAGAAAACCTGATAACATTCACAATATTTCTTGAGACAGTTGGATTTCTTGCAGTTGCAACCGCGTTTGTGGCGTGCAGAAGCTGGAGTTTTGGTGGAATCCTCCTGGTTGAATGACAGAGAAATAACTGAATTAGTATTGCTCAGGCTCAGACACTGGTGAAAGTGTAACATAGCAATTCTAGTTTTTCCTATTGTACTTTTTTTCCTTACCGTAAGATCTTGAGCGATATCTGAACCCCGGATCACCTTGGGAGCAAAAGCAAGTGGGTTACGAGATTCTATCTGCTTGCGAGTTGCAAGCACAGTATCCTCGTGGATGGGCTTGTTAAAGCAATCTTGACAAGAACATGAATCCATGCAGTAGACACCAGCAGCAAAGCATTCACAATAACTGCATCACACAGATGCTAAGTCAGCAAGTATAATGCAAGTGCTTTTGCTGATCAAGACTCATACTTAAGTGTTCAAACTTTAAAACTTCATGACATGCATTACATGAAGGCATCTAACTTTAATACTAAGCCAGAAATCAACAATAGTAATACGGCAGAGTAGCCCAGCAAAAACTTGAACAAATTGTTCTTACAGCAAACCATCTGACTTGGATGTGCTAAGAATGCAATGGGAGACATGGATGGAGAGTTGGAGATAACTTACAGCTTCAGACACTTGGACTTTTTGCAGTTACAGCGTTTACAGCCCTCAGCTTCAGCAGCATTGTCAAATTTACGCCTGTACAGAATTGTCGTATAACATCAATCAGAAAGCCTGTCATTAAAAATAAAACGCCCAGGGAGCTACTATTTTACAGTAAATCAGGTATACATGCCTCTTTTTCTTGGGACTGTTTGGATTTAACTCCTCAATAGTTGCATATGCAGATGCCTGTGAAGAATCTTCCACAATTTGAAGTCCACTGTCATTTTCAGCAGGACTCACATTCTTCTCAGAAGAGCTTGATTGAGATAACTTCATCAGAGCTTCCTGGTCTGTTGGGGAAGATGTATCCGGATGAGAGACTCTGCAGTCCTTTGAAGCAGCTGCAAGTGCATTTAGATGCAGGCCAATGCCGGGCAGAAACCTTGATGAATCTCTAGGTGTGATGGGTTGCTTGTCATCGGGCACATCACTTTGTAGTGAAGATGAAGACCTGGAAAATATAACACGGTCCATGTTGTTTCTAGCTCTTGGCATCTCAAAGGTTAGACATCGTCTTCGCATTCCCCGCTGCAAATTAGGAAAATGCTGCAAGAATATAACATATGCTCGTTAATAAGAGGATTCCTCCATAAGTTTTTACAAAATTATAATGCACAAACAAAATTAGGTATATGTATGAGGGAAAGAAAGAGTAGGAGAATGAGAAGGCATTGAAACGTTCAGGGAAATCCTAGAATGTCACCTCATGCAATGATTTATCTATATAGTCTTACTGTAACTTATCAAATTTAGAGGAAAACAATTTTCAAGTGTTCTGACTAACATATAATTATTAAAACAATTTTAGAGGAAACTCTTCTTTTTTTTCTTCTTTTTTTTCTATGGATGCAAATAATTATTAAAACAAAAGAAAGAAAAGAAAATTCAGTTTACAGATAAATCCCAGTGACTTTTACAGATAAGCAGAATGGAAGTTATGTCTGTTGAAGTGTTGATGAATGCAGCCATGATTGACATCAATGACGTGTGTTAATTAACAAGTACCCTCCTGAGTCCTGCCAAATAACAGGGTCTTTCAGCTGTACGTTAAAAGGAAATAAATTAAATGAAAAAGAAGATGAATGACCAGCAGACACCAGGTCCAACATTCAAAATTCTTGGACCCACCACATAAGCCCTTATTTAGGGGTACAATGTCATCAATTTACTGAATGACACCATAGTTACCAGAAACGTTTCCGGGTCGTTAGTCCCGGAACGCGGGTCGCCAATTTTTACACAAATTTAGTCTAGTTTTGCCTTCGGAATGCTTGTTCCTGGAACAGGGGTCGCATGCGTATGTACTATGTAGCGTTCCTGGTAACTATGAATGACACATAAAGGGCTTAAGCAATTGAATGCAAACATTGTGAAGGACTTGCTTCCTGATCATAAAAACATAATGTTGAGACAAGTTAATCATACATTTGCAAGAAGACACACCTCATTTCCTGACTTTTCGCCAGGATCACCAGAATGATACCCGTTGAGGGAAGAAATAGGCAGACTCTCTGGTAGATCATCCATCTGCTTCATTTCACTGCTCTCTGAGGGTAAGCCTGATTGATTCATGGCTTGATGTGCCTCATTGTAATCAACAGGACCAGGATGATGCGAACTTTGCATGTCATTCGCATCATCAGGAGGAAATCGCGACAAAAGAGAGGCAAAAACACTTGACTCGTCTTCCAGCGATCTCTGAAATGGCCCTTTTAAAGTGGCTCCATTGTTCGGCGAGTCAAAAATGAACAGATCAGTAGTACTAGATATCAAACTCTGCCAATCATTGGGTGCGTCTTCATTGTCATGGTCTCCTTCTTGAGAACTCATATCGGCTCCAAAGGAGCCGACAACAGCTGGGTCCTGACCGAATGGAACAAGAGCTAGTGAGTTGTCTGGCTCACAATTTTGTTCCATGCCACAAGAAGTGGCATCTTTACCATCAGGGCTACCAGTTTCATATGTGAGTATTCTTTGAAGCTCTGTTGGACACTCTGAAACATCAGTGTGTCGATCAGCAGAAGCTTCACTGCCTGAACTTCCTTCACTCCTGACTTGTTCGTTCGTCAGATGGTCAGGCTGCTGATCATCCCCAGGCGCCTTTCCACCCTGCGAATCTTTACTTTGTTCGTCGCACGAGAAGTGTGTTTTCGCTAGATCTGAGGGTTGATGCCTTTGGAAACGAATTGAACACGCACCCGTCAATAAAACATGAACAAATGTACAAAGTACATTCACAGTAATACTATGCATAAATGTAGTACTTCATACCTTCGCAGAAATCGTGACTCCTTCTGAAGGCTGACATGGGGGGAAGTGAAAACCGATGGAGGGGAAGTAAAACTAAGGGAGTTGAACGTTTGGGAAACGTGAAGGGTTTTGATGGGGTTGATTGGTGAAAGACTGTTGACAAAGTTTGAAAAGGGAGACTCCTGCAGAAGAAAACAACAGCATACATAAACACTATCATTCAAAGTCTCAAACACAGCAAAAACAACCACATATCATGTAAAAGTAGAGTAATAAATCCCAAAAACAATGTCCTCCAACTAAAACTTTCACTATGAAGCATGATTGAAGATGAAAAAACCTCTAATTAAAGATCAATGATAGTCAAATCAAACGGACTATATATAGCAAGGTTGATGCGCAGAGCTACCGATTTTCTCAACAAAATGAGGCACAAATTCGAACCATAAACTTGTATGTATTCAATCAGGCGGAGTATATCGACATAGAACTTGCCGAAAACATCAACCAAATTGAAACCAATAAAACCTCATCGCATCCCCAAAATTCATCCGAAAACCAACCCAAATTGATGATCCAACAAAAGAAACAGATAAAATTTCTAGAAATCAGTCCTGAAACAAGATCAAACCCTCAAACAAGACTAAACCACCGACATGCAATGCAGACAACCACACTAAATCAACCACACAGAACCAATCAAAAACCCTAACAAGCCGAAAACATCCCCCCAAAAGGAACCCAAAAAAACGAAGCAAGAGTAAGTGAAATGAACCTCGATTTTGGAGACGGGGGTTCCGATCTGGTTCTGGTTCCTCTCGGGAGTATCCATGGATGATAAATGGAAGCTTGGAGAGCTGAGTGAGAGTCAACACAAACTCCAGTTTCTCTCTCTAGCTATGGAGTGAGAGAGAAAAAGGGTGGAGTGTAGAGGAAGAGAAAGAGAAGGAGAGAGAAGGGGATGGATGGGAGGTTGAGACTTGAGAAGAAGAAGTGAGAAAGGGGTAAGATTTCAAGTAAGAGGAAGAAGCGGGAAAGTGCGATATGAGATTTCTCGTGCTGATAACTCCGACCCTACCACCTCCACCACCCTACATTTATTTACTATTTACTTCTACCACATACATTTTATCGAACAAAAATTGGATTTTAATAGTCTTTCAGCTGTTACATGACAATAATCTTTTTTTTGTTTTTTATTATGATGATTCAAGAAAAATAAAAATTAGGGTATATTCCAGTGACACAAAATTTATTTCCATTTTTTTAAAATTTTTTCATTCTTATTTTATATAGTTTTTATATGTTTATTTATGTTCCGATCGAAAAGGTTATAAAATGTAGTTACAAATTTAATTAATAAAAACACTCCCTTCATATTCTATAGATACCTCTCTTTTCATATTAATAATATTTTTAGAAATTATGCAGTTAAATATTTAGAATTTTTTATCTTAATTAAATTTCATAATATTATACAATGATTTGTTATTTAGAATTTCTATTATAGATCCATAACGAAAAATATTATCCTATATTATTATAATTGTTAATAACATAGTATATATAAGAATTTATCAATAAAAAAGTAATATTGAAAATCGTAACAGTCAGTTAAATGACAATTAATATGAAACAGAGGAAACGTAATTTATAAATTTGTTCAATTCTCGACACTTTATTTAATCATTATTTTTTATTATTTTAAAAAAGTTAATACATTATATTTATGTAAAAACTATTTTTCACTATGAATCAAATGATAGGTAATTTGGCACATATATTGTTATATATATTGAAAATTAATTATCATTTTTTACAAAGGTCATTGTACATGTAAAGTTTATTTATATTAAGAAATAAGTTTTTATCTAAAAAATAAAAAAATAGAAAAGGATGAGTTTTCTTTTATTTGTTTGGGGGGAACGCATGAGAAGGTATCAAACATTTGGTGCATGATTTTCTCTATTTAATTAATTAAATTCATGGAAAAAGTAACGTACAAATATCTACAAATTAATTAGCTGATTTTGTGTAGTTATTGCTGAGATTGGTCTGTTGACTGAGTAATAGTGCTATTTTCCTATCATTTTCAAGATTTTTCATTTCTTTTTTCAATTGTGATTCATTTGGGAGGTCATTAATTTATAAACTAAAAGTTGGCCCATGTATCTAAATTATTGAATATTGTTGGGGAGACAAAAACAAATTGTGACTAGCTTTGTGAATTATTTGGGTTTGAATAGGAAAATAATGAGGATATTATGGAAAATAAGTTTCAACAAATTAAGCATGACTTAAACTAATTGTGTGTAGCTCAGCTGATTAGTAATTGTAAGAGCATATATATAAATATTCTATTGATTATATTGTTTAATGCTCTATAGACTGCAAGACGTTGAAAGTCTACCATATTGACCATTCTACTTTATAAATGCATTTTAAAATAATAGAAATAAACAAAACCTAGTACATGTTTTTATTGTGCAATTGTAACGCATCCTTAATCAAGGAAAGGGTTCATAACCATATCAAATCAAAATCATATACATGATATAGTATCATCATACATAGTTATGATATGTTGCTCATGTTCATAATAATTATCGTTTTGACTTTTTGTGATTAAAAATTTACAACTTTGACTAATATTTAATCATTTTAAAACATATTTCATAAGAATATACTCTTGTAAAAAAATTCTAACACAATTGATCAGTTTATTGAAAATGATGACTAAAGTACCAGAATATATTGTACTTCATTTTAAAACCTATTCCTGCCGTTATATTAATTGTCCCGTACCATTATTAATTTTTAACATATATTACCATTAGATTTATAATGAAAATTACTATTATAAGAATATAATGTTGTATTTTTTTAATAAAATATAATGTAAACAGTTAATATAGAAGAACAGAGGGAGAGTATTTAATAAAAATATATTCTTGTACTTATTAATAGCTAAAAAAAGTAAAAAGTCACGGTTGTTGTGAAAATGAGTATGTAATTAAGTACAATTACTGCCTTGTGTTTGTGTATACTATAATGTTGTATTTTAATAAAATATAATGTAATATACTTTTTTTTTTGGTGCAGAAGAGGGGCTTTAAGAATATACTATATTTACTATGAAAATGTGAAAACAATCTTTCTATTTGTATATCATGCATAATTTTACATTCGTTTGTTATTAGTTAGATAAAAAAAAAAAAACTAATGATTAAGAGCCATATGCTTCCTCACCTTTCATTATCATGAGATATTGTCCTTTAATTAGCAGGCAATAATTTGTATAATTGTATCAATGGTATTTCGATACCATGAATTTCTCATTCACAATATTACAATAACTACCACAAACAAGTGTAACAAGTTAGGGTGTGTTTAGACATCATTTTGTAGTGAGTTATCAATAACATTATCCTTATACATAACCAGTTTCCCACCATAGAGGAATATAATATATATATATATATATATTTATATATATATATATATATATATATGAACTAATTTCCTTCGCTAAAATTCAAAAACTATAGGCGTTTATAAATAACTTATTTTTGCTAACCATAATTTCACACTCACTCCTTGATTATCTTAGTCTTAGTCTTACTTCCATTCCCGCTGGAGCGCCGCTGGGTTTGGGCTTCTGATGGGAATGGAGAAGGGGGAAGATCCCTCCTCCCCTCCGGTGCAACAAGGGGCCGGTGATGGGGGATGGAGGCAAGTGCGACGCGGAAACAAGGAATATATCGCTCGCACGCAACCCGCCCCATTACCATCCCTATAATTTCAATGTATGATAGTTTGAACTACTACAGTCCAATATATTAAAATTTGAAAATACTATAATACAGGTGTCATATAGGAAAACCAGTAAACCATCATCCTCCAATCCTATATCACACAGGAAAACAGTCGAGTTGGTCTAGACCAAATGAGTGGCGGTGCAATGAAATTTAAGGATTTAGTCATTCAATTTACTATGATACATCTCTAAAGCTCGACTCACCGTTGTCCCAATGTCTATAGTTCAACTTACTGCCATCTAATTTTTCTATTTTCTAATTATATATAATTTTACTTATTACCCACGCTCATTGATATTGCTCAACAGTCAACACATAGAAACAGTAATTTCTCATCATACGTGTAAAGTTGAATCAGAAATATTAGCAATAATAAGCATGGATCAAAATTTCACCTACTTCTTAACATATGTAATAGTTGAGCTAGCTATATATAATAATTTAAGGTTTCACTTTGATGTAAATAAAGACTCAAAAGCCAAAGCATGCATATAAGAATTGACAATTGGAGCTCTACGTATATTATATTTATATGCCTAGAAACCCCAAAATTGACTTGTAGCAATTAAAACTCCACAAACATGTAGACAAAACATCGTTGGTCATACGGCGTAATTATTAATTAATTAATTAATTAATTCTCTGTTGATTAATATAATCAATGATCAGTGTATTAATTTCTCTGACGTCGTTGCCATCTAAAACTCGAGTTTAATTTGTCTTACTCTTAAGTAGAGTGCTAATTGTCCTTAATATTACTCCTTAATCATATTTATTATTCCATTCTTAAAAGAGAAAAACACACCAACAAAGAGACAGTGTAGAGGACAGTTCTTCCTCTATTTTAATTCTCTTGCCCATTTGCTATCATTGGACGGAGAGAAACATCAATTCCATGTCTGTGTTTTCTTCATTTCTAGAAAAATAAACATTTGAATTGAACTTATATTAATTTGTTTAAGTTTGATATAATATAGAATAATCATGGACTGTATGGTGGGATCATTGGTGAATGATGTTTTTGATCGACTATGTTATTACTTGAGCAATATATAGATGGTCATATAACTTTAGTATGAAGCAATTACAAGAAAAATAAATACTTTCATCTCAAGTTGATAAATGCATTTTTTGAAAGTACGAAGTTGGATCATCTCGTATTTATAAGTGTAGATATTTATAAAGCATACACTTATAAATATATATGTGTGTGTTGAAATACATTTAGGGTAATGTATATCGAGGAGAAGTTGAGAGATATTAGATTGAGATGATTTCGACATGTCTTTAATTAAGAGATGTGCAAATATATCCGTTAGGAGGTGTGAAGAGATCAAGAAACCCCTAGGACGATGAGCGGCTCGAGTGCATAGAAGATCAAAAAAGTCTAATTGGGAGATGATTATAATAGACTTAAAACACCTAAGATTAATGTAAGACATGACACTAGATATAAAACTGTGGCAGACTAGGATTAAAGCAGTAGGATGAAGTTTGCGAATAGAGAGGGTGTTTTGCCTTAGTTTGTTCCATGTGTTGTCTTTTAGATTATATGGCTCGTGTATGTTTAGTTGTTCCTCGCCTATACGAAACACACATGTATGTATCCATTTACTTCCGCAAATTACTTGATTTTTATCTATCTCTTGCTTTTCAAATGGGTTTCTTTTAGTGTTAAATAGGTTTTTCAAATATTTTTGCGTAGATCCACAAATATCAATCACGAATCTAATATATATATATATATATATATATATATATATATATATAAAGAAAGTAAGACGTTTGACTCCTATAAATAATAAAATTATATTCTAATTACGTCACTGTAAGTAAAATGAGCTATCTATCATATCCAAAAAAGAAAGGGAAGAAAGAAAAGAAGGGAAAAGCTACAAGAGGACAAGGCCTATAAATATATGTACCCAATACTATTGCTTGAGACTTACTCATACTCATACTCTTTCCCCCTTTTTCTTTCTTTTTTGCTCCTATATATTAATGTGCTATTTCCACCTTGCCTTTCTTTCTTTTTCCTTTTTTTTTCTAGGGTTCTAATTTCTATCCCACTTTACCCGAAGAGATTTGCTTTCCACAAGACCAAATTGCAAATATTTTGGGCACAAAAGCAAAAGGGGAGGCAAAATAGAGGACAGAGGAAAATAAAAATAAATAAAGATTTAGGGTTGGGGCATTAAATCAGGAAAGGAGGAGTATATATTAATCATATTTTTTGGTGGTCCCTTAAATTATTTTTTTCTTTGGAACACATAAAAGTAGTCAAGCAAATCACGTGACAAAGTCGCCCCACTGTTATCAAAAACTCTTTCTTTTTTTTATTTTTACTGATTTATTGAATTATTGATTATTACTGATAATATTAATTGATATATCAGCGTATTACAGGGGGCTAAGGGAATGTGAAATCATAATGTCGACCTCATGCGTAGGCATCTCGTGGATTCCTTAAAAGCTCACTGACAATGTGATATGGCCAAGTAAAGATTTTGTAGCTACTAGTAGAAGACAATATTTACTTATTTGTGTTATATATATATTAAAAGAAATAGAATCTACAAAAAGTAAAATCAACATACTACTTATTTATCTTTATTAGGTTAAGTATGATAATGGTTTTTAGCTAATGACTCATTATAAATCCCAAGGTACTCCCTCCGCTTTATATTAATAGTCGTTTAATAAATGTTATATGATATTCAATGTTTTTTTTTAACTGAGAATTTTTTACAACTTAATGTATCAAAAAGTTACATCACTATACTCTTATAATGTATAATATTTTTGGTTATGAGTCTAATAATATTAACACCATAAAATAGATCATTATATATATTAAGAAATTTATGGTCAAAAATTTTAAAATTTTTAAGGAACACATAGATCAAAGTGATCATTAATATGAAATAGAGAGAATATTAATTAAGTACCTTAGATAATATACGATTTATGAATAATTTTGTAAGTACTTTTAAAACTGAATAACTCGCCTAAATTTTTGTCTGCCTAAAATATAAACACCAATGTGTTTGGACAATGAAAAAATATTCTTGAAAATCTTACATCAGTTATGTGTTTATGATTTTGGTTTTCAATGAAAGTTTTTGGAATCCATTAATGAGAAACTAGTAAATGTCATTTTTTATGTAGGTTTGTTTAATGATCGAAACATAGGTAATGTTGTACTTGTATTGTATGAGTTGAAAGAGATGGACTTGATTTTTTTAGCTTTATTAATTAATTTATACTTAATATTTGACTTGTGATGCAAAGTCCTTGATTATTATTTAGTTCACTATTTAAATAAACTAGGTTTTCTTTTCTTTTCTTTTTTTTTTTGAATTCAATGACTTACATTATAATTAATTAATGCAGCCGAAGTGGGTGGCATATATATATATATATATATAGAATAATTGGATTCTAATAATCCCTACTTTCACCAATTGGACAATGATGGACCGTACTTTCACTTTGTATTCTGGTGGTAAAAAAAATAATAAAAGTGGATTGTAGTAGTACCAAATCCACCTCCACATTCTTCTTTTTTTTTTCATTCCTACACTATATTATTTTTGTTTTTTTCGTTCCTGCCCCTAGAAGGTTAATGAATTGTAGTTTCTAAAACATTTTTTAAATTATTTTTTTGAGACTATGAATAATTATTATGATTTTTTAAAAATAATATAAGTGAAAAAATCGGAAAAAATAGTAAAAAAATGAAAAAAAATTGGGAGAAACGCTGTAAATTCACTAAAAATCATTGTAAAGTGTCATACTAAGTTTTGAATCAAATGCAACACAAAATCTATGATTCCCTCGAAAATATCCCACTACAATTCAATTTTATTTATTTTTTGGACCACCAGAATACAAAGTGAAAGTATGGTCCATCATTGTCCGATTGGTGAAAGTAGAGATTATTAGAATCCAATTATCATATATATATATATATATATATATGGATGTGAACTGTGAGGAGTGAACTTACGAAATCAAACTTAATGTCAATGAAATTATATTAGAACTGACTTGATTAAGCTTTAGTTTTCTCCCTTTTTTCAAATTTAATTAAGAACATGGGCCATGCTCATGATAATTAAAGCCTTTTAGAGTCTGTCAAATTCATGGTTAATTAAATTTACTAAAGTTTATCCGTTTTTGTCTAAATTTATCAAAATTTATCAAAAATTACAAAAGTTAAAAAATTAAAAAAAATTATTTTTGATATATAAATTTATCAAAAATTATCAAAAATCATCAAAATTTAATTTTTACCCAACTGTTTTTTACTTATGAATTTTACACGCCTATATTTTAACATCTTGAGGATAAATATTGTTCAGGCTTCACAAAATATCAAGTCTAATTCGTAGGAAATCCAAGAATAAATTTGTTTGTATTATAAAAGTGATTGACTTAACAAAATAAGGCTACAAATTCCTGTTCATTGAAAATTCGGGTATATAGCAAAAGAACAATCCTAATTCCAGGACTGGTGCATGCAATGCATGCATCCGTCTGTAGCTTCTGATTAATACTCTATGACTGACACCAGTCACTGGAAAAGCTTATCACATTAAAAGCAAAAATTACATAAAGATACCTTATATTTTGGGGTAATTAATTATGTTTTTGCTCAGTGGATGACAACATTAAACTTCAATATGGCTATGCTAATTCCAGGTCCAAAATAATGAAGATGTAACCATCTTTTCTCAGTGTATGAGAATGCATGGAGATGTAGATTATGGTCGAAGAAAAAATAATTAACCTTCTGGAAATTAAAACAAAACTATTTCAAAAACCAATTTGAAAAACTTCTTGGGAAACCAAAAGAACACAAGAAGCATGGAGGAAGAGAACTCCATACTTGTGTATTTCAAGCAATCAGTAGTTAAATTAATAGAACAGAAAACTGTAAATACAAGAAGAGCACAAAAACACACATTAAAGTCAAAGTAAGGCATCCTATAGGTGGGGGCTGGTAAAAATTCAGGTTTGGGTAAATTTCAGATTTGGTCAAATTGGTCATTCGGTCAAAAATCTATTGTCCGACCCTATTCAATAAGCAATTCGGATACTAAGGCCATACCCGAATCCCAGGGACGGAGTGTCATTAGGGCAAGGGGGGCAATTGCCCCCCTAATCCTAGAGAAAATTGATATTAAGTATGTTTTGGGGCATATTGATTCATCACTTGTTATTGGCATAATTTGTTATTTTAGACTCTATTATCTTTGAGGTCATATGTTCGAATCTTGATGCTACAATTTGCATTGTTTTTTTACTCTTATAAACAAAATCAAAGGCTTATTTTTTATATTGGATTTTCTTTCATTTTTTGCTTCTATAATTTATTTTGTTTGACATTATCTTTATTATTTTATTTTTAACCATTTTCTATGATAATTATACATACACAATATAATTTCATCAAAATCTTTTTATAAGTCAAACGCAAATTATTTAAAATGATATATTAAATTATTCATAACTTATGAAGTTAGAGTGTGTTGTGTATTGTAGCTTTTGATGGTTGTAAATTAAAAGTTATTAGTATCTGTATTTGCATCACATAAAAACTTATTATCACTATTTATTTTTAATAATACATTAAATTTTCGTAAAAATATATCAACATAGTTAAATTCTTCTTATATAGAAATTCTATTGTATTTTTACAAATTTTGTATTCTCAACTTTTTCTAGTTATATTATAAATTTTTTAAAATTAATTATATTTTGCCCTCCTCGACGTTAACTTCTCGCTTCGTCCCTGCCGAATTCGGACCCAGATGTCTAATGTCCAGATTGTATATAAAGACAAGTTCATGCTTTTGGTGTTCGAATGACCGGACATTGTCCGACTATCCGATGTCTGAATTGAACATAAAGTTAATTTGAAAGCCAATCCAAGTTCGCTGACAAACCGGGTATGGACATTGTCTGATTGCCCGAAATAATCGAACCTGGATTTAACCCCAGAATTCAGACAATCCGGAACCTGGTTTCCCATACCTAGACTCGACCTGGTTTTAAATCAAACAATGATCGATTGACCGATTTAAAATTCTGACAGATTTTTTGGTGACCATACTCGGTTTTTCCGGGTTATCGAGTCAATCAAAATTTTGCCAATCCTACCTACAGGAACCTCCCACCTCCTCACCCAACTAATTTAATCCTAACCTGCAAACATCCCTATCAAGTGTCAAGTTCTCTATTAAGCTTCAAATCACTTCTAATCAACTTTACAAACTTCCTAGGTCTCCCATGTGGTAATATTTTCATATCTTCGAACGAAAGTATATCAACACTCCTCATGTACACATGACCAAAACTTTCTTAATTCTCACGCACTTTATCCCCAATGTGATGACCTCTAAGTTATCACGAATACACATCACCTTATCTTGTACAATTTGCTGAACCAACAAATCTACCAGACCATCCTCATTCATGATACATTCAACTAATAAAAAATTATTTTACATAATTACATAACTTTTTACACATTTATTTTTATATAAATTTTAAAAAATATTTAAAAAATATAATTTTATATAATTTCTGTATAGTATTATACTAATTAGACTAGTTTTAACATATCATTGTTTCTAATTTAATATAATATTATAATTTTTACATTAAGATAAAATACTAAACAAGAGTCTTGCATGCTTTAATAAGAGATAAGTCATGAATACAAAACTTTAATAATCTTTTTCATTTTCTAATCTCTCCAATTGCTTCCTTTTCCCACACACGAAGTAAGTTTGGCATTCGACACTCAGAATTCTGACATGATTGTTAATTTTGAGTTCATAAGGCGGTGTTTTCCCTTGATTTTGGTGGCCAGATACTTGATTAAGTTAGTTTAGTGGTTGATTATTATTAATTATTCAAAGGGGGTGGGTTATTGACTTTTATAGGATGTCTGCCCTAAATTAAACCTGCTTGAGTGGACTTTTTCATGACTGTCTGACAGACAGACACTGAAGAAAAAAAGGCAAAGATTACAATATGATGAAAGTGGGTTGTTTGTCTAACATGCTTATTGTGTTAATGTGTTTGTTCGAACTCCCATGGTAAAAAAAGCAAAGTAAAATTGACCCTCCCGAGGGTACGTGGTAGGTGTTGTTCGTCCAATTAATCTTTGTGGGGGTTAAAATTAATGGTCATGTTTAGTTTGTTTCGTAATGTATGTCTTTTAGGACTGTTTTTGTATCTTTGCTTTTCACATTTATGGTGTAGACAATGGGAAAAAGGTACCATATGCTAGCTAGAGAGTAGATGAGGACTTTGTGGTTATAACCTAATCCACTCCGGATGTATATATGTATATATATATATTAAACATGCTTTACTTGACACATAAGAGTTTTGAGTTTTTAACTGATGTAGGATATAGTTAAGTTGGTATAGTATTATTAAATGTGGTTAAATTTGATAGATAAATGTGAAAATATGTGGCGTGATGTGGTATAGTTGGTAAAGTGTGGTTAAATTTAACCAACAACGACAAATAGTAGGGGTAACAATATACTAATAGTTAAGAAGAGGGGTACGAGTTGTATGAAGTTACAACGAGTTGGGTTACGGTGTGATTTTTTATTCAATCCCATGGGTGGAGTACCGAGTATATATGAATTGTGGGTTCAAAGTTTTATTAGAAAACTTCTTTTGAGGATGTATGAGATTAATTAGGTAATTTGAATATTAGGGGATTTTAATTGATGATGATATATATGTGTTTCATTTGATTGATGGAAGGATATATAGTTCCAAAAATGATGATATTGACAAATACTCCTTTCAGTGGAGTGCACATGTTGGAAGTTGGAAATCAATGCTCTGGAGCGTGGGCAAGAGGGACATCACTCATCAAGTCATCAGTGATAGATAGGACTATAGGAGTATTATTCCAGTACAAAAACTGAAATTGCATATTCGTATATTCGTGACAAATACTCAAGAAATTTTGGAGTTGGAGAGGCCATAATGAAGACTAAAAAAATGATTTTATATTACTGTTTTTATTTCATAATAGTTATCACTTTAATTAATATTTTTTGTCTCATGATACTTGTTTTACATTTTCAGTATAACATTCTCAAGCTACTTTTTTTTTTTTTTTTGCCTTAGGGTGCATTTGGTGGGGGATGGATTTTCCCATTTTACGGTGTTTAGTGCATAGAAAATGGAGAAAACCATTTTCCAGAAAAGTCAATTCTCCTCTATTTATGTAAATTATTTTCCTTAAGAAAATTCGTTTTTCTTACCCAAGTTAATCACACATCTTACTTCATCCCCATCTCTTGTCTACCCTAACCCTATGCGAATATCCCTAACACTCACATTTTGACATTCTCTCTCTCTCTCTCTCTCTCTCTCTCTCTCATCTTCCTATATCTCTTCACCACTCTCTCTCACTCACCCGTTTTAATATATCTCTCTCTGTAACGCCCAGCCCCTCCCGGACCACGCACATTACTGATAACTGCTTCGAGAATCGTTGACTGGCCTCACAAATAACCACGGGTCTTTCCAACGTGATTCATCCTCGCTCACACGCTGCCTAGGAAACTTCCCAAGAGGTCACCCATCCTGAGACTATTCCCAGCCAAACATGCTTAACTGAGGAGTTTTCAACAGATAAACTACCATAAAAGAAGGTGCACCTTAGTGATATAAGTAGTCATTTCAAACCTTTTAAGCCACAATTTAACCATGTATACGGGGTGTTACAATCACCCTCACTTAAGCGCACAACGTCCTCGTTGTGCCTCAATCTAATCCAGAATTTTTGCCCTGCTAGGTGGCTGTCCATGGATCTCCCCTCCACTGGCGCAGCTCACGGTCGCAGGTCAGCTCTGATACCATCTGTAACGCCCTGACCCGTCCCGGAGATTACCAATAATCGCTTCTAGGAGCGCTAACTGGCCCCACAACGAGTCTTTCCAGCGTGTTTTGTTTCGCTCATACATTGCTTGAAAAAACTTCCCAGGAGCTCGCCTATCCCGAGACTACTCCCAACCAAGTTCCAGCGAATGAGCCACCTTAAAAGAATGTGCACCTTGGTGATATAAATAGTTATTTCAATCCCTTTACATCACATTGAACGATATATTCGGGGTGTTACAATCGGGTCGGGCCGAGGCATTACAAATGGTATCAAAGCCGACCCGTGACCATGAGTTGCGCCAGTGAACGGGAGATCCATGTGCAGTCACCTAGCGGGCAAAGATTCTGGAGTGGATTATGACACAACGAAGACATTGTACACTTAAGTGGGGGTGATTGTAACACCCCGTATATATGGTTAAGTGTGGCTTAAAGGGACTAAAATGACTACTTATATCACCAAGGTGTACCTTCTTTTAAGATAGCTCATTCGTTGGAAACTCCTTAGTTAAGCGTGCTTGGCTAGGAGTATTCTCAGGATGGGTAACCTCCTGTACAGTGTGTGAGCGATGACCAATCACGCTGGAAAGACCCGTGGTGATTTATGCACACAATGATCCTTGGAACAATTATCTAGAATATCCATACCCGGAGGGGTCAGCTACACACACACTCTCTCCCCTCTCCCTCACCACCAATCTCTCATACTCTCATTTTAATATATCTATCTCTCACTCTTCTTATTGCCAAACATATGAAAATTATTTTTCAGAAAACTATGTCTCAAACATGTGAAAAATATCAAATGAAAATTCATTTTCTAAGAAAATCATTTTAAAAGGAAAACCATTTTCCTAGAAAAAAGTTTTCCTTTGCACCAAACACACACTTAATATTTCACAACTTTTTATGCAATACAATACCCAACTAACTCATTTATTGGTTTTCTAAATTTTAGCCACATGGACAAATATTATGGGATGGAGGTAGTTCGAAATAAGGATCGACGGTTTAACAGGCCTTATCAATTCCATCAAATCAAATACAAATACAACAAACTCAAGAAACATGTTTTTAGCGTGGTTTGAAGAATTTAGGCCCTGTTTTTTTATGCTTGTTGGCTGGATACGGTGCCACAACACATCGCATTTTGCCACAACACACCACAACATACCAATCCACCACAATTTACCACAACCCACCACAATCAAATTTTACAATTATTAAAAACAAAATCCACCACAACGTACCACAACCCACCATAATTCCACCACACCCACCACAATTCTACCATACCGCAGCCAGCCGTATAAAAGAGCAGGGCCTCAGATGTAAACAATCTTCTCCCATAAACTGGAGTTCATAAAACAATTCTATCTAATTAGGTTGTGTAAGTAAGTTAAGTCATATTAGCCACATCACTTATTAAATATGTAAAATTTTAAATATATATTATTAAGACATTGTACGTAAGCGTGTGTTCCGCAATAATATTTTGGGTAACGTTTACCGTTTTGACTAAGTCAAAACTCTAATTGAACAAATATTAGCGCTCGGTAAACTAGCGTTTTGAGAATCGTTTAGCGTTTCAAGTAGCATCTTCTGAAATATTAATAAAGTTGACATTTAGCGTTTAGAATAGCATTTCATAGTTTTTTTGGTCAAGACATACCCTTTAAAAATGTTATCCTTGGACATTATGCATATCATTTATATCAATTCACATTAAATCCCATCACTCAACCACTAAATTTACCGAACACAATTCTCATATAAACAATCGTCCACTATCCTTTACTTAAAGCCCTATTCGCTGCCTAAACTATCATCCATTACGTAAACTGTTATTTGCAATCTAAATCGCAAATTTTGCCAAACATGACCTAGGTAGTGTGCTAAAAATAGTAAGATGAGTAAAGGTAGGTAAGATAAGTAACTTCTTACTTAAAAAAGACATGACATTAGTTATAAGTAAAGTTGATAGTGTTGATCAAAGTTCGGGTTCCGGTTAAATTTAGACTGGTAAGATTTGGTTAATGTCAAAATTTAGATATGAAGTTGATTTTTGGACCCTGTTTTTTCGAGCTGGACAATTCAGATATAACTAAATATAAGTTTAAATCGGATTTGAAAAAAGAAATAGAGAAATATTGTGTCATAACAATACTTGGCACACTAATAAAATTATAAAATTACTCCCTCCTTCTTGTATTATCTGTCACTTTAACTGACTTTCTTTTTTTCCACAATATCTGTCACATTATAATTTCAATATCACATTAATTACTAATTTATCAAATTAACCTTATTAATTACATCTTTTTCTTCCATTTTTAGTTTTTATTCATCATTTTTCTTTTTTATTTCACCATTAAATTCAATATGTTCATATTTCCAATGAGATAAATTAATATAGAGCATAATTTTTTTTGATTTTTTAGATTATGTCCAAAGTGACACATAATTTGGGAAGGAGGTAGTACTAAAGTACGAACTTCTCAAATACTAATAACTTAAAAATTTAATATTTGAATTTAATTAAAATGGTAAGCATTGCTCCAAGTGGTATTACTTGGGTAATTGGGTCCGGTCAAAGGGACCGTTTTCTAGGATCCACTAATCCGATGAGAAAGAAATGCACTCATTAGCTATGACTTCATGAGCAATGATGACAAACCCGAATCCGGAGAAATTACGAATTGGGCCTGACGTCAAGTTCAACACAACTACAACAATAATAATTAACAAAAAAAGGCAACACAGAAAAGCATAAATGCCTTCCAACTCACTCTTTGTTCAACACCGCTTTACGAATTCAAAATCTCAACGAGTTCCCAAATGATTGGTGCTGGGCCATACCACTGGGCTTAATGGGCCTACCCCTACTAATATACTCTCTTTTTTCTTTTCAAAAATCGATTGGGAGTAATGGAAAGTATTAATCCCTCCCTTTTTATTTTAGTGTCATTTAAGCAAGGTATCCTAACTTTTCAAAACTCATTTTGGGATATTCTTATTTTTTGGGTTAGAAATTATTAGGTGTTTTTTCGGTCATCAATTTGGTTAAGTGACCAAAATACCTTTGTTCTTCCATTTTTTAAGAAATACCCTTAAAGAAGAAGAATAAAGGTATTTCGGTCACTTAATAAAATTGATGATCGGAAAAGTACCAAATAATTACTAACCCAAAAAGTAAGGGTACCTCAAAATGAGGTTTGAAAAGTTGGGGTACCGAAAAATAGTTTCCCCAAATGTTAGGGTATCTCCGAATAATTTGAATCATTAATATTTTAATATACATAATAATTTATCAAATAAAATTGATATTGTTAAATTCATAATAAAACAATACTATTAAAAAGTATAGTGTCTGTACATTTGTATAAAAATATTTTATGTGAAATTTCTCAAAGAAAAAATATTTGCAGCTTTGTTTGGAATTCATCCATCTCGTATCATGCTTGTGTCCAACTCCTTCTATTAAAGACCTCTTGGGTTTTCTTGGGTCATTAAGGCCCAGTAAATTTCATGAGTATTTTGGGGTAAGGTAATTAATTATCGATAGTTACCGAATGTTATCAGAAGTTACCGAAATTTATCAAGAAAAATTAACATTTTCACTTTAAACATTTTAGATTTTTTTACTGAAATAACATTTTCACGTTAAAAAAGAAAAACTTACCGAAATTTACCAAAAAAATTAACATTTTCACTTTAAAAAAAGTTACCAAAAATTATCAAAAAAAAATCAATTACCGAAAGTTATCAAAAGTTACCAAAAATTACCAAAAATTACCAAAATTCAACATTTACCATACCCACAACTTATCTACCAAATTTACAGGCCAACCTCTTTCTTCCTTTATGCCCATATTGCCTTAAGCGAGTCCTAATATTTTCGGGTTGGTTGTTATATTAGAGGAGATAAAGGGGGTGTTTGACAACAAGCTTTTTGGGTAGATTTTAGTTTTTTGAGTTGCTTTTAGCTTTTTGACCAAAATTAAAAAGCTACTTGAGGTGTTTGGATAGTAGCTTTTTATATTAACTTTTTGGAGCCAATAAACTAGTTTTCAAAAAGCTACTTGATGAAGCTTTTTGAGTTAACTTTTCACAAAAAACTACTTTACCAAACACTTTTTCTATAATCAGCTAAGCCAAACAGCTAATTCAAACAGCTACAAGCTAACAACTAACAGCTACCAGTTACCAGCTGATTGTCAAACAAGGCCAAAATGTCGTAAGAATTAAAATTTATGCAATCTCCATTCTCCACGTTTATAATAAAATAGTGACATATTCTCAAAGCAATCACAACAAGCTTAATTAAAACAATACCCTATAGTAAATGTCCCTTCAACTTTTGGGTTGGTAGTTAGGGCTGTATTGTGTTTGGTTTGGTTGAGTAATAGAAGATTATAAAAACAAGTTAAGAGAAAAAGGAACAAACTAAAAAGAAATTGTTAACCAAAAAATATTGGGTTGGAGGAATCAACTTAAGTGGGACTCTATTCTAGCCATCAAGTCATCAATTTATACAAAGACCTAAATTTGGTTTGTTTGTTTCCCTTTTTGAATTTTGGGGTCAACAAGCAATATACTCCCTCCGTTTTAAATTAATTGTCACTTTGACTAAATTTTAACTGTTAATTATTCATAAATTACAATGAGTTACAATGTAAAAATGACTCCATTATATTTGTTAGTAAAATATCTTTATAATGACGTTAATTTCATATTGTAACTCATTATAATGTATCAATAATTAACGGTCAAAATTTAGTCAAAATGACAATTAATTTGGAACGGAAGTAGTAATTATTTCACAATTTCAATCATTATTTATAGGGGTGTTCATTGGGTCAAACCCGGACCAAGTCGGACCAGACCAGACTAGACCGAAACCCGAAATAGCAAAAAAGTTGGACCAAAGACCGGACCGAAAACAACCGGACCCAACCTAGACCAACCCGATGTGCATTTGGACCGGACCAACCCAGACCAGTTTGGACCGATTAAGATCTTTTTGAAATTTTTCTGTTAAAATTTGTAAATAGACTAATTAAATAATTATGTATGTCTATTGTTAGGAAGCACATTTTTTTGGTATTGTGTGTTATTGTTTATGTTAGAAAATTTTAGAAAATAATATGAATTATTAAAATTTTAAAAATCATGATATATAATATTAAAAGTTGAAAATGATATTAAAGTTTTACCAAAATTTAGTTACTGTTTTCCATTTACGTGAACTATACCAATTTAGGATTCAAAAGGATCATTAGATTTAGGAAATAGAATAATTTATTTAGGATATAATATACATGATAGATGTGATTTTTATGGAATCACGGCTGAGTGCAGACACAGTTATAAAAATTTAAATTTAAATTTTATAATAATTGGGTTTCCGATCCAGTCCTGGTTTTTTCCGGGTTTAAACCGACCCAGACCAAAACCCGTAAACTAAAAATAGTTGAACCAAAGACCGGACAGGTTACCATCCGGTCTGGGTTTGGTCCGGGTTTTTGGTCCGGTTTTTTTAGGCCAACCGGTCCGAACCGAAATATGAACAGCCCTAATTATTTATGAAGAAATATATGTTTTCTATCATTAAGAAGGTTATGGAGAGCATGACAAAGTAGGACGGTTTTTCTTTTAATTTGAATTTTTTTAACTAATTTTTCTTATTCCACATTATTTATCATTTTATAATCATAATATTATATTAATTACTATTTTTCTTATTTTATCACTATCATTCATTAAATCAACTCTAATTTTTTCATTTTAATTAAATATATTTAATTAATATTTTTCTCTAACTTCCCTTTATATTTTTGTTATATTAATTTTTTCTAACCACTTTTAGAAAAACAGATGAAAAGAAATGGGGGAGTACATTAAAATTTCAGTATTTTAGGACGGTCAAAACATCCCATATTCCAAACTTACCACACCGAATATTTTCATTTTATAATTAAACATGGAAAAACCTAAAATTTTAGTATCACCTTTAAAATCACAATCTTCACATCACAAAAAAACCTAAGTTTAATTGATGTTAATTCGATTTTGTACTACTAGCAAATACCACCCTAAACAATTACACTGTTATAAGTCAATGTGAAGTTTTGGATATTGGGATAAACAATCCCAGAATTAGATATTTTAGAACCTAATAGAAAACCCCGTATATATATTAAAGTTCCCAAAAATCAATGAGTTGACTGATAAATACCACCTTAAGAAATTGGACTGTTATAAATCAATATGAAATTCGGGATATTTAGATAAACAACTCAAAATCAGGAATTTCAAAACCTACTTCTATTCATGCAGAAAAACTTGTATATATTAGCACATTATGATTAATTTCTATAGCATGGATTAGTAATTTCTATAGCATGGATTAATTTCTATAGCATCACCCGAACTCGAAATAAACCAGACATGAAAAATTCGTAAATTAGCAGGTCAAACCGAACCCACTCGTTTGACCCGATAACTTTAATTTTCAGTTCAAATTTGTTAGAATTTGTAGCTTTTCGTTGGAATTCATTCACATGTTATTTCTCTAATTTAAGTTGAAACATTTACAAAAATAGTATTTAAATACCTTTTTTTAAAAGAAAAAGCGAAAAACTTGACTCAACCCAAAACCGACCTGTTTTTCAAACCTAAAAATATAACAAACCTGAAATATGGGCTATACCAAACCCAACCCGACCAGCCC
This sequence comes from Portulaca oleracea, assembly GCA_029582165.1. NCBI lineage: Eukaryota > Viridiplantae > Streptophyta > Magnoliopsida > Caryophyllales > Portulacaceae > Portulaca > Portulaca oleracea. The sequence goes on from CM055873.1 coordinate 45,984,325, forward strand.
AAATTGATAGGTCTAATTACAGTTATAAATCATTAGGTTGACCCAAAATCGAAATATATTGATCCTATCTACTTGAACCTGAAATACAACCGACATGTATTTACCCAAACGGCCAAACCTGATATACAACCGATCCGTAACCCGCCTCCCGGAATTGAAAGGTCTAGTAAATACAACACCTACCCTTATACAAAGGCTTAAAGTCCAAGTCCAACCTCCAAAAAATCTATGGTCAGCACTACTAAAGTCCCCATCCATGGTCAACAAAAACGATCTAAAATGCCTTTTTTTTTCAAAAAAATAAAAACAAAAACGCAAACAGAGTCTGAAAGTTGGAAGGTAAGACCAAGAAAGCGCGGTATTAGGTCTATGACCATGCTTGATTGGTTCTGCTTCTTTTGTCTTTCCTTGTTCCTTCAATCATCCTTGTCCATCTCCAATTCCATCGTTTGCTCATTCAAATTATCATATCATATTATCATGGGCCCCAATCTAGACCCCTCCTTCCCTATTTTACAATGGAATTATCCCTCTTTGCATTTCCTAACCCCTTCTTTTCTGTTTTTTTTAATTCCCTTCTAATTGCCAATTGCTTGCTTATTCTTCCCTGAATTAGTCAACCTCCTGCCGTTTTTCGCACAATTATTATAACCCTTTTCCAAGTCAAATTTGGATGATGATGTGGGATTTTACACCACTTCATTTGGGTATCATCAATTGAGTTTGAGATTTGATCAAATTCTGTTATGATCAGGTTTCTCGGGATTTCTTGACGAGGGTTTTTCGGGGAATCCGTTGTGGGGTTTGGTTTATTTTTTCTGGGTTTTGGTTGAACAAGAAGATCATTCAAGATGCCTGGAAGAACGAACGAGGAGGCGAGTGGGTCGATGGGGATGAGACATTCGAACAGTGAAGGTAATCTGAGCAGCAGTGGGATGATCAGAGCTTCGCAGATTGATCTGAAAGCGTTGGATGATGAACTTGATGGGCTGTTTACGAGGATTACTCCTAGGGCATCGAATGCAGGAAGAACTAAGGAAGAATGGGAAATTGATTTGTCGAAGCTGGAACTCAAGCATGTTGTTGCTAGAGGAACTTATGGGACTGTTTATCGTGGAGCTTATGACGATCAAGATGTTGCAGGTATATATATGTGTGTGTTTTTTGCTTGTTTTCTTGATTGATTATCTTGTCTGTTGGTTTTATTGACAAAAATCAGGAGGGTAGTTTGCGAGGAATTAGCTATATCTATTAGCTGTTTGTGTAATTTTGTATGGGTTTTGTTTAGATATTAGTATGTGTTTTCCCAGGGGAAGTCTACGGTAAGGGAACATTTGGTTCCCAAACTTTTCTGGGGTGGACAAATTTCCCATGTTCGGTTGTGATAAATAGATTAGAAAGTTCTAGCTTGGGACCCATTATTTCACTATCAAGCTCGGTAAACATTTTAACTAGGGGGCCATAGGGAAAGTCTCTCCCGAAAAGTTTTTCCAAAAAAACTACCAAACGCGCCATAAGTTTTGTCGATTCTTAGGGGAAAAGAGAAAGAAAGATGTAGGTAGCAAAAAGCCCGTAGAAAGAGCTTCGGAGTATTGGTCGTTTCTAGCAAAAAGTTGATTCAAAAAACTACTTTACCCATAACCCAAATTAATGCTTAATTTGGTCAAATGCTAACTTTGTTCAGAAATTGTTTAAAGACACCCAGATGTCATGTTTTGGACCCTATGTGCAACCCTCCAATTTGATAGTCCATGTCTTAGATGAAGATTCATTGTTTAATGGTGAAATTGTTTGTGTGAGATTTCCCTGGTCTATGAGTTGCTCTTTAGAGCATCCTATGTTATGGTCATTGTTTTCAAGAACTCGAATGACTATGTTGCTATCATTTGTGAAACAGATTACAGGGGTGTACACTACCTTTCTCAGCTGTTTGAAAAAATTGTCGTCTTTGCGAGTGTGTTATGACATCTCTGACTGACATTTTCCTGGGTTCGAGGCCCTCGAATTGTGTAATACAATATGTCTGAATTCGCGTTAGGGTATAATAAACTGATTATCAGTATGTGTCATTAAACCATCTTCAACACCCACATGGAGTGTATAACCTGATCCATTGAGTTGAAAGTCTTTTGCTCTCAGTGCCCGACTAAATTTACGTGAAAGATGGTCGAGATGGAACTGAATAACTGGGGAAAAAAGAATGAAAAATGTAGGATAATAGCTAATACCAAATTGCCTCTTTTGTAGCAAAAGGTTGATTCAAAGGATTGCCTTACCAAACATCCTAAATAATGTTTCATTAGGTCAAATGCTGATTTTGTTTTAAAAAGTTATTGTCAAACACCCTCAAAAGTAGATTATGTTTTGGACTTCACATATGAGGCATGTCACAATTGAGCTGGGCAAAATTTTCAGCTTTTCTTATGGCTACCACTCAAGTGTGGGACAAAGAGGGTCAAATGTGGGGTGAAAAATGGCAAAGGAGAGAAAAAAAGATGGGTGACAAAAGAGGAGAGGGATAGAAGTAAAAGGTGGGACCATATCATGTTAAAGTTGAAATTGATTGTTGTGGGTGTTGAGCCTATTTTGAATACCAATTACTATTTAGTTTTTAAATTATTGAAGTTGATGATGCTATAGAAATGGGATAAAACTTGTTACTCTTATTGTGGATGGTCTCAGTGTGTTGCCTATTTGTGCAATCCTCCAATTTGATAGTCCATATCTCCATATTTCTTGGGTTTTAAATGGTAGTATTGATCCTCATAGAAAGAAAATTCTTCAATGGCCGAGTTGTTTGTGTGAAATTTTCCAGGTCTGGGAATCTATGTTACTCCGACTCTTCATTTTTCTTGTCGTACCCGTGTCGGACCCTCCAAATCCGGACAAGGGTACGGCACTCGACACCTCAAATTACAATGAAAATATGCAAAACTTTCCCTAAATTGGTCGAGTCTGACACCCGTATCCTTGTCGATATTGGACACCCGTACGGGCTGTACCTGAGTCCAAGTAACATAGCTGGGAATTGCTCTTTAGGGCGTCCTACACTCCTACATTATAGACATTGCTTCCAAAAGATCGCATTGCACTTTATGTTGCTGTCACTAGTGAAACTGAAACAATTAGCAACACTTTTTATAAGTGGAATCCAAGAGTTGCAGTGTCTAAGCTGATACATTGAGTTGAATGTCAGTCTTTTGGTCTTAGTGGCCAACTTAATTTACCTGAAAGATGGTCATAATTTAACTGAATAACCGGGGTTGGATTAGATATCATCTAGCATTGATGTAGCAGGTGAGAATATACACTGGTCTTAGATTGTTTCATCTTTATTTGTATTCTCGAGGATTCAAAATTCTAAATATGAGCTAACTAGATGCTTGCTATGATTTATCTTATAGTTATAAGTTAATACATGATCTTTACATCTGTAAACATGTTGACAAAGGATGTGTTAAGCTTTTGTTTTCTGATATGACTGATGTCTTCAGTTGAGTTAACCATAGAGGGTAAAATGTTTCATGGTATGCCTTTGTTAATGCTTATACTTACTGCGTTATTGAACTATACTGTATTTCATAATTACAGTGAAGCTCTTGGACTGGGGTGAGGATGGTATGGCCACCAGTGTAGACAGTGCTGCTCTACGAGCATCATTTCAGCAAGAAGTCGCTGTGTGGCAACAACTTGACCACCCTAATGTTACCAAAGTAAATATTTTTGCTATGTGCTCTCCCTTAATTTCATAACCCAAGTTTGAAATTAATCCGCATGTTCTATGTGCAGTTTGTCGGTGCTTCCATGGGAACTTCAAATCTCAGAGTGCCTGTAACAAACGACTCCTCTAGTTCTCTTCCATCAAGAGCATGCTGTGTTGTTGTCGAATACATAGCTGGGGGAACTCTTAAGCAGTACCTAATAAGGAATAGGAGAAAGAAACTTGCTTTTAAGGTTGTGATTCAGCTTGCTTTGGACATGGCAAGGGGGTAAGTTTGAGTATCGTTGAATTTCTTTTCCTTCGAATGTGACCCATGTTCAATTGATCACGCGGAAAGTTTACATGTTATATCGTGTTTGCAGTCTGAGCTACCTGCATTCCAAGAAGATTGTGCACCGAGACGTCAAAACTGAGAATATGTTGCTGACGACTGACAGAACTTTGAAGATTGCTGACTTTGGTGTAGCTCGTGTGGAAGCTCAGGATCCCAGGGATATGACTGGGACTACCGGCACCATTGGTTACATGGCACCAGAGGTATTCTATGCACCATGACACATCCATTGTTGTGCATGTTATGTTATTAATAACTTCGACATTGAAAAAAAGGCAAGGTATGATTTAGGACAAGATATTGATGTCGGCTTACGCATGATTCTAAGTTACTGCATTTTGTAGGTGCTTGATGGGAAGCCATACGATCACAAATGTGACGTATACAGCTTTGGTATCTGCTTGTGGGAGATCTACTGTTGCGCTATGCCGTATGCTGATCTTAGCTTTGCTGAAGTTTCATCATCTATCGTTGCACAGGTGAGTTAAACATACCATTCGACATTTGAAGCAATGCATCAATGTTGTCGCTTCTTTTATTTACGGTCTGATCATCTTATGACAGCATTTGCGACCACAAATTCCGAGATGCTGCCCAAGTCCATTCGCAAACGTGATGAAGAGATGCTGGGACGGAAGCCCGGAAAAGCGCCCGGAGATGGCCGAGGTAGTGAGGATGCTGGAGGCAATCGACACCAGCAAAGGTGGCGGGATGATCCCCGAAGGCCAGTCTACTGGGTGTTTCTGCTTCGGCCGTCCTCGTGGCCCTTGACTTCTTCCCTTCTTTTTCGCTCCCTTAGAATCGATCTTGATTGTTGAGTTTTACACTCGAAACAATGCTTGAGCTCTGTGTTTTTCGGGGTCGTGAAAACATGTTTTTGTGGTACATAGATCGTCGATGCTGGATTGCTGGGTTCTGGACTCGGGCATCTGCAATTCTGCAGCGAAATGGATGTTTTTTTCATGGGTACAAGATTTCTGGGAGAAGTACATATTCATTTTTGGGTTACATGATTGAATCATCTCAGACACATATTCATTGTTTGGTTTTGGGTGTATATTTGTTGGTGTGTATTATATACTTCATAAATATCAATTTATCATTTGAAGTACGTTGTTGTACTGCTTTCTGTTTTTCCTCATTTATGTGGAAATGTATCTATGATTGGATGTTTTAGTGCTACAAGTGTGACCAATAAGGTATGACAGCAGCGTTTCTCCATGCCTCATTTGTTCTATTGGTCTCCCAAACTGCTTCTGCTCAAGTTTGTGAAAGGTTCTTTTTTTTTTGTGTTTTAATAAAATTTTTTCGATCTGTCGGAATCAACCTCTTCATATATTACTGTGAATTAGAAAAGACTGTTTATATCTGAATTCCTTTAAAACTCGCATATGCGGGTTTATGCTAGGGTTTGCTATCGTATATGTCACGAGGCTATGTTAACCTTGTACAACACTAGTGCAACACCAACAAACTTAGGCCCAGGGGTTTATAAACTTGCTTGTAAGTTTTCAAAAAGCTTAACTTAAACTTTGAAAATTAAGAAAACTTTAAAGATAGTGAAGGGAACAACTTCATTTTGAAGAATTATTTGTATATTGCTTCACCAATAGTGGATAGTCATAAATGACACCCAAGAGGCTATATGTACACTTTCACCCCCTCAACAAATGATGATGATTGATTCGATCCCAAGGGCTACAATGAAGAGAGAATACTCATACAAATATCATCTTACAATACACAAATAAATTAGGAATGATGTGGAATTATCTTTTTTTTTCGATTATTGAGAGTCAAAAGGCTTGAAAGTTCAAAGACTACAAATAGCAAAAAAAAACAGCTAACAAACACCTTCACAAGAAAATGATACAACCAAACAGCTAAATAAAGTAAACACAGCAAGTACTTTCATGATCACCACAACCAAAAGAAATCTTCACTTTTTAAAACACAATGCAAGATCAGTAACTTCAGCTTGGTGAGTCATCAAGGAATCGCATGCCGATATCAGGGTTAATAATCTCAGCCTTTCGGTCAATTTCAGCATCAATATCATCAAGATTATCCTCTTCCAACATGTTCACACGCCTAGTCCTCCTATCTTTCCGACCATCCTTTTGGCCACGCACAGTTCTACAGGTTGCATCTCTGACAAGCTGCCACTTAGATAACTTAACTCAAACTTACTCATTATTTTTATATTTTTTATCATTAAATTTTTAATTTGTTTGAGCTTATCATTAATCAAGGTTTTTATCTTCTATAAATAACATAAACTTGAATAGCTAGATCTGGTAAGAGTAACCCAAATTGAAAAGATTGAATCCGCACCCAAATCGACATTCGGACTGATGACCCATTCCTGACCCAAACCTAAAGAAAACCCGCAAAATTGATTGAACCGTCACCCGAAAGTAATCCAATTAAGATTCACATCCAAATGATCTCAAATCAAACCAAAACCGAATCTAAAAGAACGTCTCCCAAATCAACTCCAATAAGACTCACCTCAAAGTCTGCTCGAACCGAAACATCACCTAAACCGAAAGCGATTTATTCTATACGAACCCGAACCGACATACTCCATCGTCAAGTGTGTGAATGGCCATGTTAGTCTTATCGAGGTGGCATCCGTGTGAGCAGAGAAAGGGGAGGATTGACGTGGTGACGAAGATTGATGACGGTGCCAACGCATGCAAGTAATGGAACACAAGCTTATCATCGAATATTTTAGTACTAGAAAATAGTACTACATGATTATTGTTGAACCCTGATAATACTGCACAAAACACACGGCACGAAATAGAGCGTGGCAAGCGTCGCCATGTTATACAACATTCATATCTTTGGCTAAGTAGGCCCCTCTACCTTGTACGACTCTCTTACCCTCACTTTCCGCGCAATCTACTTCCCTGATCTACTTTCTTTTTATTTATAATCCAAGTACCTCTTTTTTTACGTAACAAATGTTAAACAATTTGCCAATTTAAATGTACTGATAAATAATAATAATCATCATGAATTTTTCTATTAAATTGAATTTTTAGGAAAATTCAATGATTTTTTTTCTCTATTCTTAATAGCTATTTTAAATTTCAGATAGTAACTAATTCATTTATTCATAAAATATCAATCTAGAAAAAAATATGCTAAGTGGCGTTTCTTTATGAATTGAAGTTGATCGTGTGACTGATCAATTACTAAAAGGCATTTGGTATATAAAGCATCCCACCAAACGGAGGTCCGTGGAAAGATTTCACTATTATGACAAGAAACTGTTTTCAGGACTTGATTTCTGATTGATTGATTAAAATTATAAAATAATATATATTACAAAAAAATTATAAATTAATTGAGGTAACATATAAGGGAGAAGTAATGGAATAAATTTTTGATTATGGCATCAAAATTTAATTATATTTTCCCTCTCCCCCCATAATCTTGAGTGGTGGTCCTGGTGGACCCTGCCCTGGGGTGGGGCACCTTGTTATATAACTCGTTGCCGCAATATCAAACCTCTGCAGTCTGCACTTGTAATTTCAGTCCAAAATCAACTCGCTTCTCTCTCTCTCTCTCTCTCTCTCTCTCTCTCTCTCTCTCTCGAGTCTCGATCAATCAACTGTCTTAAGAATTGCATATAAAATGGGGAGCGAATTCGCCGGAGATGTGGAATCCGCCGCCGCCATGTGGAAGTTACTGGAACGTTCTGGAAGGGATCACTTGGTTCTAGACGGTGGTCTCGGAACCGAGCTAGAGCGTCACGGTGCTGACATCAACGATCCTCTCTGGAGTGCCAAGTGTCTCGTCGAATCTCCCCATCTTGTTCGCCGAGTCAGTCTCTCTCGTCTTTAACTTCTTATTCATTTCCATTTTCCAACCAAGTTTCTTCATCGTATTGAAATGGTTACCAGTAAAAATGCCAAAGAAATTAAGAAAGGTTTCATTATGATGCGTTTATTTTATTGAAATGGCTCTTTAATCGTGTGTTTTTACTACATCGATGACAAAGCTCTGATCGTCGCTTCAAACAATCATAATTATACCAAAGAAACTAAGAAAGTTTCTATTACGACCTACTGTCTCTGTTTTTCAGGTTACCATTAAAAATATACACGGTTAAGATTTAGGCGCCGTTGTTGTATACGGTGGACCGGTTGCATTACTGCCAGATCGCACCGCCACGCAATTTTTCATATTTTACCACAATCCACCACAATCTACCCAATCCACCATAATCTATTTTTTTACTTTAATTTATCTTTTTATTGAAAATCAAATTTACCAATACATACACCGTTATTTAAACCACAACCACCACAATTTTCGCTAACCCACCGCAATCCACTGCAACTTTTCTCAACTCATCACAATCCTCCGCATTTCCTCAATACCACAATGCATTGTACTGCAGTCAACCGTATAAAAGAATGAGGCCGTATTATTACAAGATTAATGGTATAGTATATATTAGTTGATTACTATAATTGAAAAAAATTGATTGCCAGATTTTTTCATTTTTGTATATTTACATGATCTATTATCTAAAATAGGGTGATGGTAAGTTTATAGGCCCAAAACAAACTCTTAAGGTCCCTTCTTTTATGCGGTGCGTTGGAATTTGAAAAAGCGTGGTGAAGTATGGTGGGTTGTGATAAGTTGTGGTGAGAGTTATGGTAGGTGAGATAGTTGAGGAGGGAGAATGTAAAAAGTAGAAGAAAAAAGTGAGGTGAGAGAAAAGTAGAAAGATATTTTGGTAATGATTTGTGGTAAGGTGTGGTGGGGTGTGGTGAAGTGTGGTAGAACATTGAGTAGTGCGGTGTAGTGTGGTATCGCTTAAAAGAACAGGACCTAAATGTCTTAATTTTTATCAAATTAATATTTATGTTGATTTTTGACAATATTTTCATAGTAAGCTCAATCGAAATACCTCTTTTATTATTATGCATTTTTATAAATATTGCTGAATTTATAGAGCTAATTAATTTGAGCGTATTTCACATGAATTTTCTACGAGGTTTGTTAGATTGTGTTATTTGTTCATCATGATGAGGTTTCCTAATTAGGGAAAGGAGAAGGGTAGTGCAAAGATCATTCATTTATTCATGTATTAATATGATGTTTAATTCCTCTACGTTTTCTAAGTGCGTTTCACATAAGTTATAGGATAGGATCAAGCACTTGCTTTATTCAATGAAGTAACTTATATTTTCATCGGATCCAAGTTCCATCAAATCGTAGAATAAAGTAATTCCTCCGTTGCACTCCGTTTCATATCGATTGTTATTTTCAAAAATTGTGTCATCAATATAAAAACTTTGATTATAGATTTTTCAATATATACAATGACCTGTTATAATATAATGTTACCATTACTAGATTCGTAATAAAATATAATATCTTAAAGTATAATATTGTAATTATTGATAAATATTATTAGTGCTGACAAAATTTCGTCCGACTCGAATTAGCCAAATTGTCCGACCCGAAAAAAATCGGGTTTGGACATAGATTTTTCGTCCGAATTTTGATATTGACCGAATATTCGGACATAAAATTACTCTTTTTTCTATTGTCCGAACCCGATTTTTGCTTTGTCCGAATTATCCGACCCGAAATAAAACCGAGTTCAGACACAAAATTCTCGTCCGAATTTTGACATTGTCCGAATTTGTCCGACCCGAATTTATCCAAATCCGAATTTTTGCCAGCGCTAAATATTATATAAAAAATTATCAATATCAAAAACTGACATTGAATGTCGTTACAGTCAATTTAACGACAACTAATATAGGACAGCGAGTAACGACAATTAATATAAAACAGATGGTAGTATCATACCATTAATCGTATTTAATATGGTCACTGTTAAATGTTAACTATTTTAGTAAAATGAGTGAATATGGATAAATAGGGGGGAATCTGTAAAATATCTAAAAAAATGACTGTTATAATTATTGAAATTATAAAAATTAGATTATTTAACAAATAGGATTATAGAAATGATAAAAAGTGACCTACGATAACAAATAGAAAGGATGAAATGAACAAAAAGAAAGGAAAATACCATTTTTTAAAAAATAAAATATTCTTCGTCAGTTCTTAAAATGAAGTTCTAAAATTTTATAATATCCACTGCCTTCTCAGATATTGATTTTTTTCTTAATTAGAAAACGTTTATTCTCTCTATACATTTTTCTTGATGGAAATTTTATTTTATTACGCAAAAGAGCATTTATAAAAGGAAATTTTGTTTATGCTTTTTGACGGAATACGTACTAAGCTTTGCCTTCATCTTTTATTGGAAATAAAACAATATTTTTTTTGATGACATGAAATAAAACAATATTAATAACAGTAGTCGTGGTCTAAGCATCTATAGGGAAAAAAGTGAACAATTTCTTAATAAGAAATACAATATAAAGTCTTTATTCGTCAAAAATAGGTATATGCTCTTAAAACTAGATATTTCTCAAAAGCCATTGGTCTCTATAGTATTATTTTAGGGCTTGCTTTTCTAGACTGAGCATAAATATATATTTTGTTGTTGATAAGCACGGATCAATGTGTCAGTGATACATGAGTTAAAAGTTAGCTAGATAATAAAAATCAGTGTAGATGAGTATTGAAGAACATAAAATTTTAGTGATAAAATTAACGGTTTAGGTACAAAAGACGGGGGTTGTAGCGGACAGTGATTTAGGTAGTGGATAGCTATTTAAGTAGTTAGTAAACATCAGGTGATTGTTCAAATGGAAATTTTGTTAGTTAAATTTAGCGGCTGAATTAGAAGATTAATTTAAATTAACACAAAAGGATATGGATATAAAAATTTTAAAGGTATACTTTGACCAAAAAAATGGAACGCTACTACAAAACACTACTTGAAACGCTAAATCCTACTTAAAATGTTTGTTAATATTCATGTAATTAGAATTTTGAATCGGTCAAATGTTAAACACACTTTAAACGCTACTGTTGAACATAACCATAAATTTGGGTTAGAAAATTACGATATTCAGAATTTAGAGGATCGTGAACTACGGAATCGATGCCGCATACACGTGAACTGCAAAATAACATACTTACCACATGACATCTAGACTTAACTGCAAAATAAATAAATAAAAAAGCAAGAAAATAATTTTCTAAGGAGTTTATCAGAATTATCATTATGTTATTTAAGTTTATATACGTGAACTCCGGAATCGATGCCGCATGATTTTAATTTTATATTAGTTTCAATTTGTTTTTTGTTAACCCTAAGACGTGATGCTTGTTAATCAATTGATAATTTTCTAGTGATTAGTGTTTAGATCATATCTTCCATGAAAATGAAATGAATGCTGTGTCAGATCTCAATAATTTTTTCAGGTAGTTCCGGGGGAGTTAGGCCCTGTTGTTTTCTGCGGTATGATGCGGTATAATGTGGTGAAATTGTTGCGGGTTGTGGTGTAATTGTGGCGGGTTATTGGTATGTGGGGTAGGTGAGGAGAGAGAATGTAAAAAGTAGAGGAGAAAAGTGAGGAGAGAGAAAAGTAAGGATTTGTGGTAAATTGTGGTGTGTTGTGGCAAATTGCGGTATGCTGTGGCACCGCAGTTTGCCAACCGCAAAAAAGAACATGGCCTTAGTCAATTTTTCAAATGGATAGAGTTTAGTTAGTTTTTTTTCAAATTGACAAGTTTTTTCATGTTCCATTATCTCTAATCGATGGGAAAGTTTTAATATGGGGTCGTTATATTCTCTCACAATCTCAATAAATAATTTCTCGGGTGTTAAGGAACTCATTCTTTGGGAAAGTTTTTCTGGGAAAATCCTTCCCAGGAATCCATCAAATGCACCATTAGTGTATTTGAGTCTATAAGAGGTCTATGGTTCTTCTTTGCCTAGAAAAATTGCGTGGGCATGAGAAAAATTTAGGGTTGGTATTTACCATGTAAAGTAGCCTCTATTAGAAGAGGTTTAACTTTTAGGAAAGAAAGTTTACAATCCGTTTTATATTAACTATTGCAAATATTACAAGGTTTTAATATTTTTGTTTGATTAAAAATTTCTTATAATATATTTTTCAAAAGAAGTTGCAACTTTCTGTTGATAAGATAGTGCCTTTTGGCATGAAAAGAAATAACACTTTTGTATAACAAAATATTATATGGTCCAGAAATTACTAGCTAAAGTTTTTAAAATTTAATTGATTTGTAGATCAAGTTAATATTTGGTGGAGAGAATATTAGTTTATTTTAAATGTTTTTTGTATGTTTGTATGTGCACTAGTTAATATATATATATATATATATATATATATATATATATATATATGTATATGTATATGTATATATGTATGTATATATATATTCGGTTCAAAAAACACAGCAACATTGTTAGGCCCCGTTCTTTTATACGGTACCGCTGCAGTGCGGTAAGTTGCGGTAAGTTGTGGTGAAAATAATAAATTTATGTAAAACTTTTTGAAATTTATCAAAAAGGTAAATGGTAAATTGTAGTGAATTGTGGTGAATTGCGATAACTTGCGGTACAACACTATGCGGTACCATATAAAAAAATGGGCCTTAATCTCTTTTGTACAACCCGGATACTATGTTTTCCCTTTGTTTTGTGAGCTAGGATGACATGTATCATGCAATCCTGCATGTCATGGCCAAGGTATCTAGTACCTCAGCTGTCATCATTTTTGAGTTGTTATTGCTAATCAAGTACACAACTGGACAAAGTGGGTTATTTAATCAGTTAAAGTAGGATTTAAGAAAGTGAGTGTTTTGGACTATTCCAATTAAACTGGGCCATCTACAAATTGTTTTTTAACTATAGGAATGGAAAGAAAAGAAAAGGCCAACTCGAGTCTTATTTAATAAAATTTGGGATAAAGTATTGTGCGAAATTTGGGAGCAATCGTAAGTTAAAATTCATGAAATTTAGGGCATACATTTGATGGTGGTCCGTAAAAATGCAATTATCATTTTTTTTTTTTGGAACCACTGACGCTTAAGAACAAAGTAGGCGTAAATATCAAAGGTAAAAACTAGAGATAGAGAGACAGGCGGATAAGATGGAAAAGCAAAGAGAGTGAGACACGAAGTTTGCGTATTGAGATGAACATAGACTGAAAATGATCCAAGGGGGGAAGAGGGAACTTCTGGAACAATTGAATATCCTAATGCTTGTGCTCATCAATCATCCAACATTTCATCTCAATTGAAGTTGATTGCCATGATTCAATGGCCAACACTTTGATAAGGATTCATTGGATCCAGTCACAATCACCACTTAGTATGATTATACATGTTTGTCTATGTGTTTGATGAATGATGGGGATACCATTATTTAAGTAAAGGATTACCATGGTTATCTGAAAATTGGCTTGATTAACTGGCCAAACACTTGGATAAAGGATCATTGGATCCAGTCACAGTCACCTGTTTACTATGATTTTACTTGTTTCTCTATTTCTTTAATGAATACCATTACTTTACTGAAGAGTAAATCATGGTTATATGAAATTAACCAGGAGTCCAAGAGTAAATCAGGGTTATATGGGAGGAGGAAGTTTAACACCTGTATTCGAACATTGGCTGTCACAATTTTCATGGTGGAAATTGTTTGGTACTACTAAAGCATGTGGAATTGATGGGTAGTTAATAGTTAGGTAAAAGTTAAATTTTGGTAATTTTTAATAGTTGTTAAAATTTGATAAATTTTGATAAGTTTCAGTAAATTGTGGTAAGGTTTAGTATTGAAAAAAGTCATTTCACTACACAACTCTGCTATGTCAAGATATTTTGCAATGTATATTGTATTCACCTAGAGCATATACTCCATAGTGAACAATTTTAATTTTATGAATGGACAAATAGAACAGGCTAGTGAACAACCATCGCTCCTGTAGCAAAAACTCAAACAACACCTAATAAATTGCATGATCAGTTAACTGTGTTTCCTGTATGTGTAAATAAGTTGTTTCTTCATCAATAAGTTGCTGCAATGATATATGTCTTTTGGTTAATTGACTCTTTAGTGGATATATGTATGACAGGTTCACTTAGATTATCTTGATGCTGGGGCAAATGTAATAACATCAGCATCTTATCAGGTAACTCCTCTTTTCCCACATCCCAGTTTTTATAGATCAAGGCTTCTGTTTGTGCCTAAACTAAGTGCTGTTTTTCTCTGGTAATATTTGTTTGTTTGTTTATTTCTATAGGCTACGATTCAAGGTTTCGAAGCCAAGGGGTTGTCTAGGGCAGAAGCTGAAGCTTCACTTCGGAGAAGTGTTGAGATTGCTCGAGAAGCTCGCGATATTTACTACAACAGAATCACAAAAGGTTCTTGGGATAATGGTGAAAATGGAAGCAATGCGAAAAGACCCATCTTGGTTGCTGCTTCTGTGGGTGGCTATGGGGCCTATTTAGCGGATGGCTCTGAGTACAGGTGTGTCTCTCATGCAGTCAATGCCCATCAATCTTTGCACTGCTTTTCCGACCCAAACGGGTCCAACTCAAACCCGACCCGAATGACCCAATTGCCAGGTCAGAATAATTCAAGTTTCACATAAGTTTATTGTGACCTTTTCTGTCAATTTGACAGTGGGAACTATGGCGAAGCCGTGACTCTGGAAACACTGAAAGATTTCCACAGGAGAAGAGTCCAGGTTCTGGCAGAATCAGGAGCCGACTTGCTCGCATTTGAGACAATCCCAAACAAGCTAGAAGCAATGGTAACACACCCACATATTTATTACTCAACATCTTTAAGTTTTGACCTCGTTTACACAACTACAAACAATCAAAAGACAGCTAAGCTGACGAATTGAGCTACAATGCAGGCGTACGCAGAGCTTCTGGAGGAAGAAAACATTAAGATTCCGGCGTGGTTTTCTTTCTCATCAAAGGACGGGATAAACGTGAGCAGCGGGGATTCCATTGCAGAGTGTGCTGCTGTCGCAGAGTCGTGCAACAGGGTTGCTGCTGTCGGGATCAACTGCACGGCTCCCAGGTTCATCCATGGCCTTATCATGTCTATCAGGAAGGTTTGTATACTCCCTCATAAGATACTAACTTCCGTCCTTAATATCTCCCCATTTATTTTACCTTCTTTAATGGTCCTCGACGAACATACTTGTTTAATAGCAAGCTGTTTTACTTGTTTTTGGCAGGTAACTGATAAGCCGATAGTCATTTATCCAAACAGCGGTGAGACTTATGATGGCATCAGGAAGGAGTGGGTGGTAAGTGTGCTTTTTTGTTTGTCCTTCTTTGAAAAAGAAGGGTAAGATGCATCATTTGGATAGCCCTTCTTTCGAGGGTTCTACGTGGATTGTCCGACAAGTGTGCTTGGTTTCCTTTTCAGCCTTCATTTACTTTGGTGGGCAAAAACTATTTGGTTTGGACACTTGACCAGCCATGGCCCGATTCTTTATTAGGATAAACTACCAACAACATTTTTCTACCTACTTCTACCAAATTGTACTTTTTTTTACCTAAATCTATTTAAATTTTCATAATTTATCTACTTCTAAAACAATTCTATCTTCGACTTCTATCTGCATAAACTACTCAAACCTACCTAACCTTACTAACCCAACTTTCACATATCCACCAATCTTTGGATTATAATGCACCTAACTAGAAGTAAAATCTGTGCTGACACAGTTTGATCTGGTTGGTGCCAAATAATATGGTCGGTAAGATATTCAGTATATCGTTTCATCATCAAAAAATTTGTTCAAGTCTACATGTTAATAGGGGCTGTCATCTGACAGAGCCATGTCATAAGTTTTAGGGTTGGTTAACATTAATCTATCTGACCACCAAGTTTAAGCACAAACTGTTTCAATGACGGCAGAAATCAAGCGAAGACACAAACGAAGAGAGCTTCGTGTCATACGTTAGGAAGTGGCATGAGTTAGGGGCAACGCTTATCGGAGGATGCTGCAGAACGACTCCAAATACCATCAGAGCAATCGCCAACGCCCTCTCCCAGAAAACTGCTCAACCAAACTGATCCATCCATCCGAGTTCTAAGTTCTAACCTTGCTCATATGTAAAAGTCGCCACGTTGTATTACGGTCTGCATCTTGGATTTTGCTTCAACCAACCAACTCAAGTATGTGTAACCAAAACCGCATATGTGTATCACTTAATCAGTGTATGTACCTGAGTACCACCCGGGTCTTCTGCACTAGTACTACCAATGTATATAGACTCACACGGCGAGATAACTAGCTACTTGCTGTGGGTCCACCTTCCTTTATATGTGTGTAGTTGTATGAGTAATAGTGAGTTTGGTTGGCAATAAGATAAATGTTTACTTAGCTGATGGAAAATTTTGATGTGATGTTCCATTATGTCACTTCCAAGCTCAGTAAATTTTTTCACGAGGCAGTAAAAATTTTTCTGTAGGAAAATCATTTCTATTAAACCACCAAATGGAAATAAGATAAATCTTTACTGAACCTGGTATGTATACACTAATACACACACACAAAATCCATTTTTCCATGGAATATGAATTAATCCAAATCCAAATGATTACCATGGTGAAAAAATGTATCATAAAGACAAGTGGATCACTCGTCACTACTCCACCAAACTTCATTGCTTACCAGATAAGCACATCTACCCATCAAAGCATGAAAACATGATGTAAATGTTGCGTATACAAAAACCATCATAATCCAACTACTTAAATATCTAAGACGGCCTTTTTAGACCATTTGATGCAAAGTTAACAATCCCCACCATCCTGCACCAAGGCAAAGAACACGTATAATAATTAGAAACACACTTTTCTATAGGGAATGTGAAGCATATAATAAGAAAACATTGTTAACAAACTTGCATATATGTAGGAGCATGCGTGTATGTATGTATGTATGTATGTGTGCGTGTGTAGCCTAATTCAATGAAAGGCTCATGTCGGATGGCCTTGGATGATTCAACCAGCACCCTTTAGTACCCCATATAAATACCAACACTTAAAATGTAGTTACACAGTTTTGAGCTATGTAATCTTGCCTACGATGAAGCCAGTGTACGAGACATCGTAAATTGTTCTCAAATACTATTTCCTTTACTCCTTCACAGGGAACTATGATGTCACAATAATGGGAATAGAATAACAAATTCTCCAAACACAATCATCTAATAAGAATAATCATAAATAATGGATATACAAGCACTAAGCAGAGAAGAAAACTAGAAAACCATTTCTTTTTCCTATCAAAAAAAAACAAAACAAAAGGAAAAAAAACCTAGGTTTGAGACAAGTACCAAGAATTGAACATGGACTTTCCCTATGGTGGCATACTGAATTTTGTAAAACTAGCTGTAGAGACAAAAGGCTAGTATGACCTAAAATTACTGTAGTATCAAACCATGTAAGCATCCTAATAAGTTTATCTATGACAACCCAACAACACAAAAATGAGATCATTCACACCAACCAAGCTGCAAATGGCACTACGTGAAAATAACAAAATACATCTAAATTTCCTTGGTCAAGTTTTGTAGTCCCAAGGCACCACTTTTGCATATGGATTGAGATTTATAAGATGTTATATAAATTGGACAAGTCTGGTGATATTCAAGCAAATGTCTCCGAATTGAGTAATGCAGAAGCATCAACTCTTGGTGATTTATTCCACAAATGCAGGCTCTTTTTAGGAAGTCTGGACATCTTTGGGAAGGTGAATGGGTAATCATGAATTTTGTTGGGGCAGATTCACTTGTTTTTCAACCACGTTGTAATGAAACTTTCAGGTATGTGTTTAAGGTTGTCCTTGTAATTGTCGTTTACTGCATCAAGGATTCTAGAATACTGAGGTCTTCAGGAACTAGAACCAGAGGCCAAAGTGTATAGACAACCAAAGAATCCAAACAATTCATTTGAAGGTTACCAAATGAAGATTATTGTAAGAACTTAAGCCTAGCCAGATCGAACATTTGATAAAACATAAATCACAATGGGAACCCAAAGACAGAAACCATCTCATTTGGAAACTTCCAGCATCAACATTTACCAACTAAAGAAACTTAATAAGTTTTTTTAATAACTTAATTCCAACACATGAATAAGTCTTTTTTGATAGGAAAAATATAAATCTATATTATTAATAAAAGTAGAAGAAAAGATACCCGGCTACCATCCTACAAAATTATGTACAACCAAAAAACAAATTGTCCACAAAATAAACCCTATCAAAAGAGGAGTTGGCCCTTCCCTTCACCCAAAAGAAGAGAGACTTGACAAAATTGTCTTTCAATCTCTGAAGAGAGATTTCAACCCCCTCAAAAAACCTGCGGTTCCTTTCTCTCCAAATAATCCAAAAAATCAAATGTGGTAGGACGGAGACCATCTTCTTCTTTGGTTTTCTACCAAAGAAACTCTAGCCCCCAAGATACAAGATGATTCCTAATTGAATTGGATACGACCAAAGTAACACCAAGACAACCAAACGCTAAAGCCCAAAGAGACCTACCACAGTCATGATGAATAGATGACTCATTCAAGATCCCTATTGCATATGCAACGCCTATTAACCAAACTTCTCCCCTTTTTGTAAATTATCACAAGTTAAGATGCTCTCGTAGGTCGCTTCCTAAACAAAAGAAGCTCAACCTTCAAAGGGGCAAAGGACTTCCATATAATGTTAGGTGGGAAAGCACCAGCCTCCAAAAGATGCAACGGGGAAGATTGCAATATATGAAGTTTTAAACTAAAAGAACTAGACAAAAAAACCTCATTCCTGCTCAAATCCCATCTCACTATGTCAGGAGTAGAGTCCCTAAATTAGCCTCATTAAGGGTGTTCAAAAACCTAACCAAATGGCTTTCATCAACAAACCCATTCCAAACAAAGTAGGAGACCAAACATAAGACCCTAAAGATTGCTCCCGATAATCTGCGGCAGAAATGTTTTTATCCACTGCAAGAACATAGAGAGCAGGGGGGACATCTTTCAGAGGAGCCTCAAAGGACCAACAATTTTACCAAAAGGAAATGGTAGAACCATTGCCCCTAACAAAAGAAACATGTGGATAGAAATGTTCCCAGCCGTTAACAATAAACTTCAGAGACTACAACCGTAAGGACCATTCAATGCCGAGGGCACCCACCCAGAACCCACTTCAGCATATTTGATCATAATCCCCTTCCTCCAAAGATAGCCCAACACATGAATATGTTACTGGGAGGGATGGACCATTGATTGAGTAGCCACACAAGTCAAGCATGCCAACCCATTTAACTCGAATCACTATCAAAAGTCAACAAACTTAAACTCATAAACACGCTATCAGTAATTCAATGCCCCACAAGAAAGTGGTTTGTGGTCTAAGTGGGCATTAGTGCATTACCATAACTTGAAAGCATGAAAACACACACCTTAAAAAGTACTAAAATATCTTAGAGATCAATGACTTGCATTTTCTATTTTCATACACAAACCCTTGACCATTTCATTATTAAATCCTCAACATGTTACCTCTCAAAATCATGCGGATGCACCGGACTTAGCAGCTGCCCCACCAGCAGAGCAACACTCCCCAGCATGATGATGGTGGTGGTGGTGATGGTGTGATTTCCCCTTGAGCTGCTTCCTCATATCATAAGCATCCTCCCCATCAGCATAGTACTTGGCCTCAATATCATGGATCTTGTATCCCAAGGTCTCAGTGTAGAGGCGAAAAGCAGCACGGTTACTCTTCCTGACATGAAGGGAGACATACTCCGCCCCACAGACCTGCTCCATGGCGGCCTGAGCAGCAGACATGAGCTTGGTAGCAAGGCCGAGCTTACGGTGGGTGCGAAGAACGGCGAGGGAGGTGATGTGGCCGTGGCACTCAGAGCTCTCCTCCTCCATCTTGGCCAACACATAGCCCACAATCTTACCATTGTAGTCCTCGGCCACATACAGGAGTTGTGGCCATGAGAGTATGTGGTACAGGTAATACTTCATCTGGTAGTTCTCGGGTAGGCACAGAAGATTGCAGGCTTGCATCTGCAGCAGGTCGTCCACAGTTGCCTTCCTTATGCACACCATGGCTTACACTTTTGGAATTGGCCCACACTACAAAGTCATAATATTGCATTAAGTCTACAATGTTTAGATATTGCTAATGCCCAAATCCATCATTGAAAGAACCCCCCAACACCCCCAAAGTTTGATTTTTAAATTCAAAATTCCATTGAAGTCAATTGCTTTTGCCCTTAGTATTAGGTCAATTGTAGAACACAAATTCGATTAGAATTACTTAATCGATAACTGAATGCAGTACATAGAGAATAGGGATTGAGTTAAGAAAGCTACCATTGGAGGTTGAGTAACTTCTTTAAATGTTAGAAGTGACAATGTTTAGATATTGTTAATGCCCAAATCCATCATAAATCCCCCAAGTTTGATTTTTAAATTCATAGTTTCATTCAAGACTATCATTTTGCCATTTTCAAATAGTATTAGCTCAATTACTGAGAACAAATTTGACTGAGAATCACTAAACCCAATAATTGAACGCAATAAATGGAGAACTGGGAGTGAGTTTAGGCCACCATTGGAGACTGAGAAGCTTCTTTAAATATTAGAAGCTCCATGGGCACTCATAAGTAACACATACAACATCTGAAACTTGAAGAAATCTCAAAGAAAGAAACCAAAAACCCTAGTTTGTCAATTCGAGAGCTACAAGAACTCATCACTAACTTAACAAATCCACCACCAATTATCCAATAACAGATTAAACAAAATTAATCAATTACAAAAGAACATAATTAGAAATTGAAATTAGGTATACCTAAAATAATGGTTTGATGTTGGGGTTACGATTTCGTCCGTAGGTCTGGCGGGTGCGGGACTGCGGTGGGTTCAGCTGTAAGGGCGACGCGAGTGTCGCTGGATAAAAGAGCCGAAGAAGCCTACTCCATTCGTATTTGTCCCACTTTATTTTAGTACGTATTTTTTTTATAAAAGAAAAAGTAACTAATTAGTTGACCTTTTATTCAAGGAAAATTGGGTTCTAATAATTCCTATTTTTACGAATCAGATAACAATAATTCCTATTATTAATTTGGATTCTGGTGGTAAAAAAAATAAAATTGATTTGTAGTGGTACCAAATTCACTTGCACATCCTTTTTATTTTTTTCATTCCCAAATCATATTGTTTTTGTTTTTTTCGTTTCTGCCCCAAAAAGATAATGAATTATAGTTACTAAAACAATTTTTAAATTATTTTTTGAGACTCCGAATAATTATTATAATTTTTAAAAGGAATAAAAGTGAAAAAAATCGTGAAAAATTTGAAAACAATTGGGAGAAACGCCGTAAATTCATTAAAAATCATGGTAAAGTTTTGAATCGAATGCAACACAAAATCTATAATATTTACGGTATACTCTCGATGATGTCCCACTACAATCCTATTTTATTTTATTTTTTTTGGATCACCATAATCCAAATTGATAGTAGGGATTATTGTTGTCCAATTCTTAAAAGTCGGGATTATTAGATTCCAATTTTCCTTATTTTAAATTTATATATGTTTTATTTTTTAAAAAAGAAAAAGAAAAAAAAGTAAGTACAGAATACTAGGCACCGTTCTTTTGTGCGTTACGTTGCGTTTGCGTTTCGATAAGTTGCGTTTGGGTTGCGTTGGATTGCGTTGGGTTGCGGTAGGAAATAATAAAAACGTGAGTAGAGGTGAATAGTAGATTGTGATAAGTTGCGTTATCTTGCGTTTGTCATGCGTTAGGTTTTATTGATTTTGCATTGCGTTTGGGTGCGTTAACGCACAAAAGAATGGTGCCTAAGTAACGTTTTTTCAAGGGTTCTACCAAAGATATCATCACTTAGAATAAAAGACAAAGAAATCGAAAAATTTGACGTCCAACAAACCGCTGACTGGAGAGACACTATACGTAGCAAGTCAGTGAACAATTCTATTACCTTCCCTAAAATGTGAGAAACAAAAATGTAACCACAACTATTAAGCATCATCCTGATATCTCGAGTTAAAGAATCAATTTCTCGTGGAATATGGAAATCCCTTTGAAGAATCTTTAAAATAACCAAATTATCGCCTTCAATAAGTAAGGAAAACAAATCATGTTGAATCGTATAAGAAAATACCATTCCACAAAAGTCATTGTTGTATTTGTTGTCCTCTACTAAAATGTTTTTTCAAATTCAAATTAAGGACAATTTAGGAATTTTATTAAATTTTTTTAAAAAGTTACATGAATTACATATACCAATTTTATAGTTCTATATTAGAAAAATATAATAAAAAAGAGTTAAATAATAAGATTTACACTTATTTGTTTAATTAGATGGGAAAATGTATTTTATTAAATGGTAATCTTTTGTTAAATATATTTAATTATGTGAGATTTAAAAATAAAAAATAGATTAAATTTTCTCGTAACAATTATCCCCAAGATGAAGATTAACAAACCGATAATAGTAAATTATTATACAATTTTCCATTTATTGACCTATTATATATCCCTCATTCAATATGTCGAGGCAAACTATACAATTGGACCGTCTTAATTTAGGAGAAACTCATTGAACAACATCGACCATTGAAACTGACAATGCTACATTGATTGCTTGGAACCGCTCAATCTCCTGTAGTCACCAGCAGAAAACAGTGAAGACGATGATGCCGGGGTATTTTAAGAAGTAAGTGTATCTTATGAATAGGGGTTGAGATTTAATTGATGTTTTAAAATATAAACGATGAGAATCCAGAAATTAACCAAAAAATCAAATAACATAAAATTACCAACAAAAATGGGGCACGGCAAGTACTCAAGTAGGATCAAATACTTTTTTTTATTCCAAAGCACAGTATTTATCACATTTTTCAGTATTTTATTTTATCAAACACAGATATCTATTTAAGACACCGTTCTTTTGTGCGTTCACGTACCCAAACGCAACGCAAAATCAATAAAACCTAATGCATGACAAATGCAAGATAACGCAACTTATCACAATCTACTATTCACCTCTACTCACCTTTATATTATTTCATACCGCAACCCAACGCAATCTAACGCAACTTATCGAAACGCAAACGGCAACGCACAAAACAACGGTGCCTAAACCTGATAAATATAAATATGTATTTAAACCTCAGGCCTTACAAAATTATTGTCTCCCGAAACTTCATCTCTCGACTCCCGTACTTTCTTCCTCGGAATCTAGGTTTTACGGTTCTACCTCGGCCACCGGAGGCTCGCCGGCTCCGGCGTTCTCTTCCTCGGGTGCATACACTGCTCCGGCGCCGTCGATCGGTAATGTAAGCATTGATCACTCTATCTTTTTATTATTTAGTTTTATTATGATTGTTTGGATTCGAATGTTTTGTTGGCAATCGATTGTGTCATTTGTGTGTACTTTCGGAATATCTGAACTGAATGAATGTCTTCAACTCGTTGCCACTCTAAAACCCTATTATTAGTCAGCCGGATAGCTTGTATAGCATCGATTTTTTGGACGCAAAAGAAAACCCTAAGGCGTTTGGGTGCCTGAATCTGTTTAGTTATGGCCGACTTGAAAAACTCTTGGTTTCCTGAATTGATATTTGTTTCATTGATTTCTGGAAGGCTGAAAACCCTTTAGAACGATACTAACCCTGGAACTAGCAAGTTTTGTTTAAGGCGACTGTTAGTGTGTGGTTATGTGAGGAGGGTTTATCCATGAATTTCGCTTAGCTTAGGAGGTCTGATTGTTTATCATGTATGCCATGAGATTTGGTAGGATGGCCCATTGATTCACCACTGCGATCCCTTGTTGTGGTTCACTAGATGCCAATTTGTGGCCAGTTCTACAGGAAGTGTGCTCTACTAAGATAGAAAGAAAGTTTATGTCCATACCTATTAGCAGAGATAACATTTTGTTGTGACTTTCTTATAAGAAAAGAAAAGGATTGTTCACATTCAGTATCATAGTTGAGATGGGTTTAGAACCATAGAATTTGCTAAATAGTGTGAAATGGAGGGTTATTTATTTTATCTTGTGAAAATCTCTCCCCAACTGTGTGAACATGCTTGTTAATGAAGTTGAAGACACATCAACTCTTTGGTTAGACGTAAATTTGCTAACTCTTTCTCATGGATGAGGTCACTTGAGTCATTTGGAGGGAAGACTTGAGACAGCTTCAGTAGCTGCCCTAGAAATGGAACTGATATAAGAGAGATAATGGGTTAAGGATAGAGCAAAGTTAATGGGTGTTACCACAGAAAACCTTGTTAGATTGTCTATTTAGCACACTGAACTATCTTTCAAGACATTCAGCACTTCTTTGGGGTAGTCACTTGATTGGGTGTTGTGATGTCAATTACTTGTGAAGTCAAATGCTCATGATGAGGCATATGAGTGGAGTAGTTGGGATAGGTCCTCATTGGCTATCAACAGCATGCATGCAGTGAGCTGGGAGAGAACTGGGTTTAGAGCTTTACTAAAAGTGGGCTATAACTTATTGGTTATGGATTTAAATTGTATTGCTCATCATATAACCTTTTCCTCACCTTCAACAGTAATTCAAGAACGAGCCTTGTAGTATGGTATACTCAAAAGAATAATTAGGATATACTAGTACACAACAAAAGTAGAAAATACATTGTTGAAAGTAGAAAAGAAAATCTGCTTCAGCAGCTAAGTATGTGGGTTTCCATTTTCTGACCTGTCTTGCCTTGAAGCAATGTGTTGATTGCCTGACCCAAGCGTTTTGGGACTACTGTGTTAGCTACGTTCTACAAATTAAATGTTTTCTCTCACTAAAATTGATGTTGCTCCTTTGATTGTTGAAAATTGCAGTTGAGACTAGCGATGCCTAAGGTGAGGACGAACCGAGTGAAATACCCTGAAGGGTGGGAATTGATCGAACCTACTCTTCAGGAGCTAGAGTCTAAGATGAGAGAAGGTTCGTTGATTTTGCTCTAGTATTAATGTTTGTTCAATCTGTTCACTTCAAATTCAAATGGCCTGATGTCCTCTTCTTTTTGTTGTGCAGCTCAATTGGATTCACATGATGGCAAGAGGAAATGTGAAACCCTATGGCCAATTTTCAAAATTGCTCATCAGAAAAGCCGCTATGTGTATGATCTTTATTATAGAAGAAATGAGATTTCAAAAGAGTTGTACGAGTTCTGCTTGGATCAAGGCTACGCGGACAGGAATCTGATTGCCAAGTGGAAGAAGGTGACTCTCCCTACACTTCTTACACTTACCCCCCTACCCCTACCCCTACCCCTACCCCTAACCCTACTCCCGAGAAAGATTGTGCCTTAAATTTTCTTTTTAGACCAATACTTTTAAATGTCCAGTTCATTCTGGACAGAAACCATTCTTTTTATGAGCTTCCATTCAAGGGTTTGTAAACAGTTTGGGTGGTAACTGAGTGCGTGCTTCTGGTGAAAGTTTATCCGCTTTGTTGTGAACTTGTTTTGGGTTCTGCTACCACACTAACAGAATTAGCAGCTTTCCTGCTTAAAATACCCTTTCCTGTTTACCGTCTAAAGGATGTACAATGTAGTGAATAACTGCTGTCTTTGCCTGTGACGTAGCCACTGATTATGATGAATATGTTGTCTCCAAACTGCATTAAAAAGCAAGTGTGTCAGACCGGTGTGAGATAATACTCTCCTTTGCTCTCTGCCAATCTCCATTCCACCTCTCGTCTGTGCATGTTATGTTCATCAAACTTATGATTCTTCTGTCTGGTTTTGCTGATTTGCATGGTGTGTTGCAAGCTTTAACCGTTGAGACAAAGATAGCTGAAATTTTTTTTATTTTACTTTTACATTGCAGCCGGGATATGAACGCCTTTGTTGCCTGCGCTGCATCCAACCAAGAGATCACAACTTCGGCACCACCTGTGTGTGCAGAGTGCCTAAGCATCTGAGGGAAGAGAAGGTTGTTGAGTGTGTTCACTGTGGGTGCAAGGGTTGTGCCAGTGGGGATTGAAGGGTTACATATAGTTACCAATGATTGTAGGTTTGAACGTTATGGGTAACTGCCCTTGACATGTAGCCGGTTTATTTCAGCGTTGTGTTGTGTTGTGTTGTATAACTAACGTAATTGAGGATAACATTAATTGAGAATTCAGCAGCTATTATCTATATGTCATATTGTGTTTGTCTATGGAAGTCAGACTTTTTTCTTTCTAATGAACACTTCGGCAATTGCAATGCCTTTGACTCGCAGAATATTGTTTTGAACTCCCTGCCTTGGTATCGCAATTCGCGCACCGTAATGATTCAAATTTTGTGCTAGATTGCCAAGTTAGTTGGGCATTTCCATCGTTGGCTTGAAATGAGGCATTAGCATGTCCTTCCTCTGTGGTAGATTTTAAAACTAGCTGCATCAACCACTATGCTTTTGGCTATCTCTGCTTGTGCATATTGCATAAGCCTTAGATATATAATGCCAAAGATTGACATTGATTTTAAACCTAATGTATTGGCTTCCAGAGGTCTGTATAATTAGACACTCCTTTACAGTTTACATTGGAACTGCTGGATAAGTAAAACTCAAAAAAAAACAATATATATAAATTGCACAAAATAAGGGGCATTTCAAAATGGAATGTACAAGCCTTAAATAAAAGAAAATCTGTAAATTAAACCGAAGAAATAAAGGTAGGCTTCTTGGCAAGGGTTAGTTATGGTCAGTACAGTACCATTTCTGTAAAAATCATCTTATCATAAGTTGTTTCTAATACTCAATTTTAATAAATAACTTGATTTTACTCAGAGTAAATTTCTTTTATTGGTCCAGGCCTTTTTAGACTCATCACTTGTACCATCATTGCTTAACCCTTCATACGGGTTTACACAATATGGAATCTACGATTATTTTTTCGGGGGTTGCAACATGCAAATTATTGTATGCTCCTGGAGCATGTGCTCCAGGAGATGACATGGTTATGTCGATTTTTTTTTAAAAAAATCGAATTACTTGTTTGCTACGCGATTAAATCGAATTGTTCACTGAAAATAACATCATTGTTCACCATACGATGTTCACTAAATTGAGTTGGATTGTTCATTTACTTCAACTGCGTTGTTCATTTACTTCAACAATGTTGTTTACTGAACTTGTTCCACATAGTTTACTCTAAGAAAAATTTAGATTGTTCATCATAACTTGTTTGCTCACTTGAAAGATTAAGATCGCTTACTCATCAAATCAATTTATAACTTATCGAATAACATATACTTGAACTTGCAGGAGTGAATGGCTAAACAATGAATTAGTAAATAATGACATGGTGAACAATGGAAATATTTTCAATGAACAACCACTAGTTACATGATGAACAATTGTAACATATTTAGTGAACAATCTCAACATATCTAGGAACAATCTCAACATATCTAGGAACAATCTCGATATACAGGGTGAACAATCTCGATATATGTAGTGAACTATCCTATATCCTATCTGGTTATGAGTGAACAAAGACTCTTTTATGGATGAACAATGTCATATGCCACGTAGGGTCCGGAACACATGCTCCAGGAGCATATAATACATATTGGTTGCAACATTATCAAACAAAACAAGAACCAACTTTCACAAGTATTTTTTGGTTCATAATTATTATCAGCGAATATGACAACCATGCTCTGATAACCCTTGAACAATGTTCACTATATAATAGAAATGACAGTGTAAACTGCAACGCAAACGTACAAATGTTAGGTACAATTACAGGTGCTCTAAGATTACGTCAAAGAATAAAATCAATCTAAAAGCCGCCTAGCCTAGTACAAGTGCACAATGCAGCAGTACCTGTTGCAGCAGAAAGAACAATTCAACACAACTGAGTAGATTCAGAAATTGAGGGAGCATTGCCTCCATTTCCAATGTTTGCACTTATGTCGATGTATACACGGGCTTTTTACAGTCCCATGAAAAAAACGCCTTATCCCTTCCCACGTACGAGCACTCTAAACAGGCGTGTGGGGAAATGTACAGAAATTGCCTGAATGTAAGGAACGTACTACCAAGTACCAATGGCCAAAGCTTGCTAGATTCGTTAAAATCTGGCTTTTGTTCCTGTTCGTTCACACTGACAGCTTGTCGAAGTTCTGCTGAGTATGACTGTCTGGTTACAGCTTTCGTGCCATATATGAAGCTAAACGAGATATGTTAGAACGCTTTGGTAGTTTTTTGGGTACTGGCTTTTGCCAACCATATTGCTGAAGGAACTCTTCAATCAGCCTGCAAATTCAGTGAAAAAGAAGTAAAACATTGCATCAAGGGAAGAATGATATGAAAAATATATTTAGGGTTTTCAGTCATGTACATGCTGCACATAGCCTTCTGTGAAGCTGCCACCTCACTGTCCGGGAAGGCATCCTCTAAGCGAAAACTTAACCACACATAGAGCTCCAAGACCTTCAGTAAACAAATACACATGTAATAGATTCTTTTTAGTTGGACCATAAATTGACTCTGCTGTATATATTTATAGAGGAAAAGAGCTCCAAACTGCAGTCATGAGCTGTGTCAAAGTTATACATTTGTGAATGCTAGACACAGCATAGATCTAGGAGTCCAAATAGCACCTTTAGCATAGAATGATAGAACTAGAAATCCACAAAGTATATCTAGCAGTACATCACAAGGATTAAGAGTCAAAATTAGGTTATGAGACAATAATTGAAGCTCGAACTTATCTTAGAATGAAAGAAGAAACCATGATCAGCCACTTTTAACTTTTAACAGTTTTTTTAAAAAAAACTCCTATTGCCCCTCGCAGATATTAGGAATTCTTGGCCACAAAGTTTTATCAATTTTCTAGATCAACCCATTTCCCATTGTTCAACAGAGGATTGAAAGAAAGCCAACCCTAGACAGAATATTCATTTAGTAGAAGGGTCTTTCCCTGAATCGGAAAAGGCAAAACTTGAACTGGTCAGTGACACTGAACACACAGAAGATTCTGGATTCACGGCAATAAGCATAACTCTGACTTCCACGAATAAACAATTCTGTAGTTCCATCTCCAAGGAATAATTCAGGAAAAATTATAGTACTAATCATACTCATTAAAAAAAAATGCTTAAAGCAAACCAGTGGTTGAATTGAAAGTCAGCAGTCAAATCCAGAGAATAAGGAACAAAAACAGCAAGCTAATGATGATGCCAACCAGTAAAAAGACAAACTCAAGCAAGCTCTGTAAAAAAGATGAACAGTCTCAGTCTCTCAGAAAGAGATGTCTGACCTTATGAATGGACTCCACTTCTTGCAGAGCAGTCGGTGTTTTAGGCACTTTTATCGTTCCAGGGGTAAAAATCTCCCGTAGATGAACAATTCCTTTGTTTGCATAGGTTTGTGCAAACTACCCATTCAAAAGTGAAATACAAAATTAATTTCCACACACACAAAGAGTTTAGCCTGTATAAAAAAAGGAATCAGGGCGCAGGCTGCAGGCATTACCTGCACAAGTCCCTGTGCTGAAATATCATCATCCATATCAACAGGGCTGCAGTAAGAAATTAATTAGTGTTAGTTCTAAACAAAGCATTATTGGAAAATTGGAACAGTACCATGTACTGCAGGCTGATGCAGGAAGCCCAACAGTCATTACATGTCAAAGCTCTAAGGCAAAAAAAGAAAATGTGTGTTTAGCAGACTTTGCACCACATTTACAATAAAAGGAAGTAAAAATCCTGCCTAGAGGAGAAGGGGAGGGGGGAGATCACCTTATATTCTAAGACCCATACAAATAGCGACCATGGGGTGGAGGCAAGAACAATGTGTACAAAACCAGCAGAGAAGAAAGAAATTGCAGCAAGTCCACGTGTCAAACCATGAAGTTTTTAAATGCAAATAGTGAAACAAAACACTCCAATCGGAAGAAGATTCGGAGTAACATTTTTTTTTTCTCATCAAAATCCAAAACGTCCTACTCCTGGGTACAAGGCAGTGGGTACTAACATCATCATCATCAATGACAGTCAACATCATAAAACAGGTGAATGGGAGTATGGGACTTGGATATTGCTATTATCATACCAACAACTGGTGTGGTAATGATTCAAAAACACGGATGCAGATCATCCACGTAAGTGGCAAAAAGGCATCAAACTAAAAACTACGAAGAAGCTTAATGTTGATAGAACCACCCAATTGACTATACGCAGCTGCAGTGGTGAGCATCAAAGAATTACTTCTTTTCTTTCTTTCCTTTTTTTTCCGGATAAGTAATCAGAATATATACCGCAAACACAGCAAGGGATGCCATCTATTCACAAAAGAAGCAAGTATCTCAATGTTATCAACAAAATCCAAAAATTCAAGTTTCTAGTGCCCTTAAGCACCACATCCAACTATACAACATCCTCAAAAAGTAGAGCTTGAAATCATTAATGGACGGATTTTTCCCTAAAGCATCAATGACTCACTTCTTAATACCACACAAAGAATTGATACCTGATGCAAAAGAGGTATTTCTCCTGCAAACCAAGAGGCAATTCGTCGATAACAGCCGCAACTTTCTGTAACAGTGATTTGTTGGAATTCAGAGAAGGCGGGACAAAAAGTTTAAGACTTTAAGGTGACTGAATGTAAACAGTAGATCAATTGAAATACAGAATTCAGAAAGGTCATGATAGCAAAACATTGCGAATCATCTTACATACCAGCATTTCTTCACAGTCAGAGATGAAATAGTTTGAAGATAACTTAGCGTTATGTACGAAGTGCTCCTGCCAAACCAGATAAACAGAATGCAGCTTTAATGATAGTTTTGCTTACATGCTACTTAGATGAAAAGGGAACAAAGAAGCTAATATCTACAGCAAAGCAGGTAGGACACTGTTAAAAAAAACAAGGGGTTAAAACTCCAATTAACAGAGTCAGTACAGTCATGAGCCCAAAATTGATCATTTCCTCTATCATGCAAAAAAGTAAATAATCTTATATTACAGAGATACTGTGATTTATCTCACAATGGAAAAGTGAACAAGCAAGGGGAATTTTATACATCTAAAGAGGAGCGAAAGCAAGTTTAGTCACTCAACTCAAAGCAATATACAAGAGTGATATCCCATTATTCACATGTATTTTTGTGAGAAAAAAGAATGAGAATGAGAGGTATCCAAAAGACCTACCAATATCTGGTGAAATCCCTTATCCGGATTCGCTCTTGAATATAAAAGCAGGAGATCAGAACTTGGAAACAGTCCAGCGCGCTGAAAAGAAGAAAGATATCACATCAAAGTTCAAATGTAAGAAATACATTATCAATGATGTGAAGGTATCAGAAAATTTAATACAAGAGCTGAGCACAACAGTACTGCATTCACCTCTAAGTTTGGCGATGGAGACTTAAGCGATGAGTGAAGAAGTGGTAAATCCGCCTCATGTAAACATGTCACTTCACCAACCGGGTATTTGGATCTATATCTACCAGCTCTTCCTACAAGACAAAGCAATGAATTATCCAGGATTCTGGAGGACCACAGTCTGTAAAGTAATGATGCAAGTACCTACTTAAGTCAGAATTGAATATCGAAGATGAAAAGCATGTGAGTGATTAAACTACTCATCCTCCATTAAAAAGCAATTGGGAACATTCAGCAAAGCATTCTGGTTAAATAAACAGACGCTACTCTTCACGATCTCATGCTTCTAGCTTACAGATCTCAGTCTAAGATATAAGCACAGCTTGCCATATAAAATCCATTTATTAAACTGGAACTTCAAGATGCTGATTTCCAGGATCTAAAATTGAGTAGAGAAAACCAAACTTTGGTATAGATCTCAGTCCATCCCTCATCTTAATAGAATAGGAATTGTAAAAGGAACAGATCAAAGGCTTGGATTTTGGAGTTTGGACTTGCTTTATTTCACAGCTAACTTATTCCTCTTAACAAAAGTTGAAAGCCAACCCTCTCCAGATAAACAAATTGTTCATTCAGAATTCTTTTAATTGATCTCAACCCCAATCTCAAGTAATAGGAAACTCTTGGTTTTGGGTACAATTTCACCCACATTCTACCACCAGATTGCTCTGCTTAGTCACAAGGCAAATTCAATGACTAACAATTCACTTTGCAAATTAGTAACCAGTCTGTTACAGTACTTGTGACTACTTGACTACAGATGTTCCTATACTTGACTTAGTTGACTACCTCCCAGGTTACAATTAAACCAGAACTGCACTATAAACCAGGCCCATTCAGGTTATGGAGCTGGAAAGCGTCATCAAGACATCAACAGTGTCATAATTGGCACACCACTGGGTTCTAGCTCAGCATGCACTCTAAAGTCCAATCCATTGATAGTCAGTGATCTAAGTGTGCAGAAAATCACTAGGCCAACATTCACTGGTCATGCCCATACCTTCAGTAATCAGGATCATCCGGAATCATTTAAAATGCATAGATACAAGCATAGTTATTAAAATCCTGATTCTGATCTACGATCCTACGATTTTATGATCCAAAATCTTCGATGCGATTTTACTATTTACATTCCGATCCATGATCCTACGTGGGTTAATTCCGATCCTAACTACCCCAATGGATCCAAGTTAGGATCCCGATTCTAACAATCTTACAAGACTACAACAAATTCGGATTAGTAGGCATCCAATATCAAAGAATCATCAATCACCAATTACAGGTTTTTCCCTTTGTTTTCCTTTCTTTTTTGCTTCATTTTCTTTTTTCTTTTTTCTTTCTCTTTTTTCTTTTCTTTTGTACTTGGGGTGGGGGAGGAGCAGAGAGCGGTTAATCAAGAACAGGAAGACCTAAAATAATTTTTTAAGAAAGCAGCTGATTCACTTGCTGCCTTTCACCTATGGATTAAAGTTGTCCAAATTGAACTCCTCATTCCTATTATTAAAAAAAAATCCTCATTAAACTACAAGTTAGATTACTGGGGCATCAAGGGGTTTCTGCTAAGGAATGTAGCAACTACAGCTGCATGAAATGGCTACATATACTCGAATATGAAACTTTGGAGATATTACTAGTTTTGCTTCTTGAGCAACGTGACATCCCCCCCCCCCCCCCCCGCCGGGCGGAAAAAGGGGGGGGGTGGCGGACAGGTGGGAAGTTGTGATATCTGGTGCAAACAAAGGGAAGCCTGAGAAAATGGATGTTGATCTTTGGTGTTTGTCACAGTCAGTATCACAAATGCATAGTAACAAATCATTCAAAGGAAACAGTGCTATGTGCTTGCAGCTCGCTGAATTAAAATGATGGAATGCACCAAACCTGCTATTTGCTTGATCTCTGGTACAGTCAAATCACGCACTTCAACACCATCGAACTTCTTCAGCGTAGAAAATATGATTCTAGAAATATTAAGATTGAGACCCATTCCAATTGCATCACTAGACACAAGTACGTCAAACTCACTGGTTGCATCATTGAACATCGTCGCCTGCATTCCTTAAAAAATGAGCTCAGTGTTTCCTGAAGCCTGGACACGTAACACAATGGTGAAGCATAAATCTCTAAGAAACTAGTGTGGGTTTCACCAGAACAATAAATTCACTGGCTTACCTTCGCAAATTACACTTGCATGCAGCATGGGATGACAGAGAGTGACCACACTATCTTTTTTAAAAGGAACAGATGGGTTATGGTAAGATTCCTGTTATTGCCATCTTTATATTTTTGGTTGAAAAGATGGGTTTATGGTGATTCCTGTTACTAATGTCAAGTGCTCCCAAGTACTTTTCATTCGTCTGACTATAGCACAAGCAGTGCTCCTGGCCCCATAGGTCTCAGTTGCAGCCCCAAGACATTAGCCCTCCATTGATCATTTTTTACTTGATTCAAGTAAAGAGATTCAAAAAATTAAAAATTAAAATAAAGGCAGCATCTGTATCATTGTCCTTCTGCTAGAGCTTTATGGGATCTAGCCTTTTAGTTGCTTGCAAGTTCCTTGTGTGTTTCTAATTTTGTGAGGGATCATCTTTTGGCTTGGGGGTGTAGGAAAGCTAAGAGGAAGAATGTTCTGCTACTTCCGTGAGTAATTTTTCCGAGTACCAAGTTTGTATTTTGAAAGAATCAAAAGGGTTTTTGAATGTGCGGAGATGACTCTTCAGCAATTGAAAGACATAGTGAAGGATCTCTATTTTGGGGATAAAGGTAACTTTTGTCGGTCTTCTCTTGATCTGGTGGATTTGGTATATATTTCTTTTATTAGATGTGTATAGCTTTTTGTAAGAAAGCTAGCTTTGCATCCAACCTTTCACTATCGATATATACACATTTATCTGCTCTATTCCTTTCAAAAAAGAAAATAAATAAATAAAATCCAATAATCCCAAAAATCTTCCTTTTTCTCCAATTTCAACACAAGAATACCAGATATTACAATTTGCATATAACAGATGACATGAAATATGAAACGTATTCATTCGAAAAATGTGCTGTTGTTACCTGTCTTGTTCGAGTTTCCGGGGGCAAGGAACCATAAACAACAGAGCAAAGATGTTTTCCCTCACTTTCTATTCGTCTCTGCAAGCAGAGGGAAAGAGAAATTAACATTATGCAGGATTAAGATTCATGAAGTTTAATAGAATGAGAAACTGTGTATGACAGTTGCCAGTTAACAACATCTAAAACTGGTGGGACCTTGAAATATTCAGACATCTAAACAAAATCATTGAGTGCACAAGAAAACAAGACACTCTAAATAACAGGTGATGCTCCAGCATATAGTGGAAGCCTCACCATAGGGCAGATAGAGTATCCAATCAGGTACAATGTCACCATCTTACACCATTTCAAGGTGTGGGACTTGTCCCACATGAGTAGTAAGGGCTATCGATGAGGAGTTTATAGGTCAAACGGGCTCTCTCACCTAATAGACTAGTCTTTTGGGATGAGTTCTCCTGTTTGATCCATAACAGATAAAAGCAAAAGTTGGCAAGAATCAAGACATGTATGAAGATTTCCCCGATCTCAAGATGGATGAACCACTGTTAACTCAGTGACAAATTCACTGTGTAACTCACAAAAAGTTAATTACAAGATGTAGAAATAGAAATGACAAGATAAACCGTTCAAGTAACATTGAAATACAATCAAAGAAGCCGAGCAAGCACTTGGTATGAATCCCTCACCAACATGTTAATGAAATCGAGATGTTAGTCTGAACTCAGAGCTGATTAACTTGCCATAAAACAAGTACACTCTTTGCTTAATATTTGTAGCACAGATAATAGCTTAACTATGCTATATCTGTGAAAACTTCATGCCTGAACCCATCATTCCCCTTAAGAAAATTAGTTGAAGTGCTTTTCATGGAAGTTAAGGAGAAAATAATACTAGCACTCACCTTTAGTTTGTATATTTCGCGACGTGAAAACGTAACAATGCAATCCCCTTTCTTAATGTTTCCAAAAGACCCAAGAGGCACCTCCAGTGGCACCAGAGGTGATAGCCTCTCATAATATTGTATCTGCAGATAATCAGTGAGTTAAAAGAAGAAACAGCAAAAAGAGCCTGCAATCACAGAAATTAAGATTGACGCCAGAATCCAATCCCCTTTTTTAATCTCTACTCTCATGTACACTAATGACTATTGGGGTTTCATCATTACCTTGAAGTCAAATCAGGCAAAACTAAGATTCTGTGCAGATTGCTTAAATCCACCATGATCAAATCAACGAAGACAATGCAGCTTTTGAGATGAGTTATGGGTCCAGAGGTCAGTCTTTTGGCACAGCATTAAGATAGGGGAAATCTTGAATTTCTGAAGTTCTATTACTTTTTTTGTTGATAAGTTGAAGCTCTATCACCTATTTTTGACTCAAAAACCAATGAATGGCTGGTGGGGAAGGGTTGTGCGGCGTGACAGGTTCCCTGATGTCAATTTAGCACTTGTTTTTTATTTACATTTGATTTGATGCCTTCTCTTGAGCTGGGTCTCCTCTACAAAAAGGGGGATTTTGTAAGCTAGTAATCCACTCTTCATTTGATAAAATTTAGCTCTTGTGTGTGTAGATCTTTAACTAAAGAATTGTCTTCATCTTTCTATTCTAATTTTAAACTAGTGTTGATTCAGAAGGTATCTTTATCCTTGGAGTGGTGGCTTTGTTTTTATCTCTTTAAAGGTGACACTTAGCCAGTATTGGTTCTGGCATTTACTTTATCCATGTCATTATGTCATATCCATTTTATTTTCCTAGCACTCAAACACAGTATATTAAATCAACATCAATCAATGAAACCACACAACATTCACTAATGCTGTATCAATTGTGATTTCTTCATACTTAACATAGCATAACTAAATTCATATCGCAATGCTTCATTCAGGACCACTCTAAGCCTCTAGGATGCCCTCCTATAACCCAAGCTTTCCGGTTACTTTCTAGTTTCATCAACTAGATATCATCCTTGGATAGAATACATGGTACATGGTGTTGATAGTGAGCCTATGCAGAACTAGTGCAAAGGAAACAGGCTAAAAGTGTATCCCAAGTGCAACTCAGAATCCTAATTTTAAAAGGAGCAACTTCAGCTGCATCAAGACCCATGCATTATCATAACATATTTCAGGACATGAGTGCTCAGTGTCTCTTTCTGGCTCTCAAAATCTCACTGGTTCAAAAAAAAATTGAAACGAGACTACTGTCATAACTCATAAGCATATCAAATCATTCTTTGTGCATAATTGGAAAGATCATTGCACAAAAGGAGATCAATTTAGGTTCTTTTCATATATAAGGTTTAATTCAATAACTCAAGGTATGTGAAGCGATTGTTGGAATGTGAAGCTTGTGGCAGGCTGGAAACACACTTAAAACACTTCGATGCAATGAAAATTAGACTATACCCCATGGAGTATAGTCTCACTCACTAGCACTTCATTCTTTTTTTAAAAAGATTAAGAGTCTATAAAGTACATTGGTAATCTATAGGTAAGTTGCACTTACCTAATTTTACCCTAAATTCCCAAAAGTTCCCAAAAATTACCCAAAATTACCTAGATGACCCAAAATATAATATAAATGAATAAAAACCACTGTTTTCAATAAATGCCTGAATACTCGGTGGAAAGAAAGGTTCTTGGAGCAGCTGAATAAAAATTACCTTATTTGGATGTTTGTCTGACAATTTTAATTTTAGCTTTGGCCTCATGTAATTGTTGGCTGACATGGCCTCTATCTAGAAACTTCATAACAGCTTTTGAAATGTTTTTCCATAAAAATATATAATTTTACCTATTTACCTATTATTACCCAAATTACTCAAACTAACCTAAATTTACCCATATTGACCCAAAATTACCATAAATTACCTAAAATTAACTTTACCAAAACTTATTTTACCATCGAAATTTACAGACTCTAAGTGGTATCTATTTGATCATTGAACCCAGTCCCTACATTTTATATTTTTGAACCTAGGGTGTCTTTACGTTGAAAGTTTCAGCAAAGCTGGAGACCACATATCTCCAAGCTTAATAAATATTTTTCAAAGGATCACAAAAAAATGTACCCCGGGAGTACAATTCAATTACTAGATTTTCAATAGCTTGAGACTGGGTACCTAGTGGCGAGTGAGTAATGACCAGTAACCGGTTTCCAAATGACAGCAACATTCACGCTCTTTGTTTTACAGCTTTCTCTGTTTTCCAAAATCACTGTTGGGTTTGGCATTTCTTTAACCGATTAGAGCTTCTTGTTCCCAGTGTGCATGGAAGCCTTCATGGCTTCACTCATCCACTGCTTCTATATAGATTTCCTGGCTCCTTCAGAGGCTTTTTCACTGAATTCCATCCAGGATTGTGCATCCAAAGTCCTCTTATAACTGATGAACCTCATTCATACCATCACAATAACTTTAGCTGGTTAAGTGGAAAACTCTAATGATCCAGCCAAGGTCTAAACCCCATCCAGAATAGCAAGACCTCATTCAATGTTGTGACTTGTAACACCAAACTTAAGCTGAATCATACTCCAACAGATGACCCAAAATAAGGATGGAAGTTAATACGTCTGTGGTCCACCTCCAAATCATTGAGAAAAACAACATTGCTATATGCAAATTAAATATCACTCTCCCTTCCCCAACTTGATGCCCCTCCCAATCCACAGAAAAAGGAACAAATATATTCTAGACATTTATTCTCCTTTCCCAAGGGCCTGCAATACCAAGGTGAATCCCCTTGCCTTCAAACTCTGTCAGTCCCAACATGTCCTTTTATTACCAATTGAAAGCTTAGGTCCCAGGTAGTATTGAAGCTAGTGATACACTCTTGAAATGAAGATACAACTGAGGAACAAACTGAAATGAAGAAATCATAAATCCTTCCTAATAAGATTACTAGT
This sequence comes from Portulaca oleracea, assembly GCA_029582165.1. Lineage (NCBI taxonomy): Eukaryota > Viridiplantae > Streptophyta > Magnoliopsida > Caryophyllales > Portulacaceae > Portulaca > Portulaca oleracea. The sequence continues at coordinate 46,022,713 of CM055873.1, forward strand.
GATACACTATTGAAAGCTTAGGTTCCCAGTAGTTTTGAAGCTTCAGCGCATAACATCCCTATGTCACTACTTACATTAAGTTTGAACTAAGAATTCTAGTTCCCAGCATCCTTTAGCTAGTTTCCCCCTCCTATCTTCATTCCACTCTGACTCATCTCACATGCCAACAAGACAACAACACTTGCTGGGTGGCTGCCAATAACAAAATCATCAATCAGGATGATACTTCGAAACATATTCTGTGTGGCTAGTTATTATTTACTAATGGGATGAAGTCAAGCAGACAACCCTAAAATACAAATTGGAACCTATACTGTTTCAATAACCAAGTTAGTAGTAACAAGCCTGTAACAGCAAAATCATCACGGGATATTTCTCCACAGCTGTTGTAAAATAGTATTTGCAATAAACGATAATATAAACTTCAGAGGGTTGTCGGATTAAGATTCAACTAGCCTACAGTGGCCTCCCTGAAAGTAGCAGATCACAGCTGATTTCTGCAGGTTTTTACTTCCAAGAGAAAATTATTGATAACCACACCTGAGTTTATGGGCAGTTCTTGCACTCAAATGTGATCTTTCCTTTCAACAGCTGACTATTACATGGAGACAATCATGACGGTCTGGACGATTACCCCTTTTATCAGTAATTTGGTCATCTTTGTGCTGTGAAACAAAACTATTTTATGACTTCACTTATTATCAAAAAGTGAATGCAAAACTTGTGCCCCTCTCATACGGAGAAATGCATGTCCATTGATTACCAAAAACAGTTCATGCAATAGCACAAGCAAATGAAACAATACAAAATGTGACCACAATGAGGTTTTTTTGGACTTGGGGGGGGGGGGGGGAGGGGGGGAAGCGGTGCTGCTGCATTTTTCTTTTTCTAATGAAAATCAAAGGCTGCATCAAAGAACAACAAGGTGGCGTTACCCATTTCCAAAAGGAGGCTAACACAAAAACAAAAAAGCCTCACAATCATTTTATCAACAAAAACCAAGATGATAACCTTTGTACCATGATGAAAACCTTCAGCTACACAAGGTTCTCAAAAAATGGTGCCACAGCACCATTTCAAAAAAATACTTCCACTGTGATAGTGATTGGTGGTTAAAAGAGCACAAGGGTTAAAGAAGACAAAGGAGTGAAAGGACATCAACAATAGCATTAGTCTCCTTTCTGAATATATTATTACCTTCAAATTATCACCGGTGACCTTCAATATTTCCTGAATAAGAGGAACAGCAGCAGGATCTCCACAGAGGTGAAGTTCATCAGCTGCAAGTCCTAAGAGAGCACGAGTAAATGAAAAACCTCTAGTCCTGCAACCTAACATCTGAAATAAGGAAAGAGCTCATTAATGCAGATTAAGGGTGTTGCTCAAGAAGCACTTTTTAAAGTTTGCAGACATTTTAATCTGTCCAATTTCATTCTATACTCAGCTATTTTCATAATATTGACGATTGCCCAAAATCGTTTCATATGCAATGCTAAGAGCACAGTAGTTTGATTTTGCCTTCAATGATGGCTCTATATTTATATTAAACCCTTCACAAAAATAAACATCACCTTCCCACTTGTGGACATCATATGACGAAAAACGTTTGACAAACTAAAGCTTTTAAAATACATATTAGAAATTGAATGAAGTGCTCCCAAAAGATGTGACCTATCAAAAGAAAATTCCAATAAGTAATCAAAAGATATATTGCAAAGACACCGATGGGGTGTTGCTCATTTACAAAAGGAGCAAGTACAAAAACACTTGCGCCCTCAAGCTCTCATCGATCATACTATTACGCAGGATAAGACCCCTCTTCCAGCGGTAATTAATAAACAACATAGTAAAGGACAAAAACAGCTAACAATAAGAACAATGATGATGATGATGATGATGATGGATGAAATTAAACACCGCACTTAGAGACCTAAGCAGAAGTCATACTCAAAAACAAAAACCTAAGAGGGCATGACGAGCAGTCGACATGCCTGAATCTCATCAATCACTGCACACTGGTAATCAGAGGACACATCCGCCATCTCAACAGTCACAGACTTGTGCTTTGCCCCTTCAATCTCCTCCCGCTCTTGCCCCGTCAATAAATCACAAGGAACATTTGCTTTATTCAAACGTTTTGCCACTTCCCAAGCCAATAACCTTAAGGGTCCACAATATACACCTACAGAAAGCACAAAATATAACTGCTTTAGATGCAAATCATTGCCCAATTTTGAGGATCAAACTAAGTCCAATAATTCATGGGAGGGTTAGCTTGTTTACCCGTTGAGCTACATTCCAACTGCTTAAGTGCCTGGTAGGTTTTACCACTATTTGTAGGTCCCACGTGAAGAATAACATTCCGATTCTTCTTCCGAGCATTTGGATACCATGTGTGAGGTCGACTGCAATTACAAGGCAATCATAACTACCTAAAATTAAAAATAAAACAAGGAAGAGAAGTTGCTAACATCAGACTAATTGTGTGATTCTCATTTAGGGTAAAAGACTAGAATAGCAAAAGCCCAGAGTATGGTTCACAGAAGAAGGCAACAAGACATCAAAATGGCCTCAACATTCTCGACATCAACCTATAATTATTTTTTTTTCCAACCAAATAGGGATTGACATGCAAATGAAATACTTCAATGAACCAAGAAAACAAAAACTGACGAACAAACATAAAGAAAAAGGACTGGGATTAATTGCAAAACAATTGGCAAATAAAATATGACACCAATCAGAAAGGTAAGGCAACAAAACTTGAGCAATATGTCCACAAGTAATAAGTAGCAATAACATGCCATGGATGAGATTTTGCTTACGTTAAGTCAGTAAAATCAAAGCTCGATGCTGTACTAGGACTGCTAAAGTGCCTCAAGCCATGACAATGAGCAGCCAAAACCCTAAAGTTCAGCTCTGGGGAGATGTTATCTGGAGAGAGAATAACATATGAAGTGACAATGAGAATACAGTAATTATACTAAATAGAATAAGATAGGTCATCAATTTATCCTCGCCTTCAGAATCAGTAACTTAGTGAAGAACATATCCTATAAGTTCAACATTAAACTACAATCTCACTCTTAAAAAGAATCTATACAGAAGTTATGAAACTGAAGCTCCATATGAAATATAAAGTTCTTTTTGCTCGTATCCTTGGAGGGGAATTAAATAAAACTCAATGCAAATTTGCCCACAACTCACCCTTCCCCGTCACACTCAGAAAACAAAATACATATAAACACAAACATGATAGGGGGCACTACATTGAGTTACTTTACATATCTTAAAGATGCCCCTAGTGCAACAGCAAGCCTATAACAACTCCAAGTTGCTCTGTGAAAGCAATAACCTATATGGGAAACAATTCCCGTAAATGAATGTTTGTTAACAACTAGTAATCTTCACAGCATAATACCGAATTATTTGGCTTGACGCCCTTGACTAAGAGGAAAAGAACATGTGGAATTTTACATTCTGATCCTTCATAGACATACTTAATTGAGCAACCACAATAAGCATAGCACCATAAGTAATGATGCTTTCTTCAGCATAGAACAGTGGAGTCCAAGTAACAAAGGGCTTAACCGTAAGCATTAAGCAATGAAGCTTTCTCCATTACCTTATTTGACCAATACTTACAATTTATAACAATGTTCCTTGAATGGTTTCCTTTAAAAAAAAAAGAAAGAAAGAAAAGTGAATTTTTTAAGAAGCTCGAAAAGGATTAATAACTCGAATTCAATTCTGCTAATGCAGCAACCTCCTTGGCTCGTAAATAAACCTAAAAACGAAACTACAGTATATTCAATGCAACTAAACCATACTTCTGGCTGCTAAGCTTCTTTGAGAACAAGCTATTCGACATATTGCCTCAACGAATTCCTACAACTCTCAAATTTCAAGCTTCAAATTTAAGCAGCTGATTGCAATCAGAACCACCATTCTACCAAAATCTTAAACACCTTCAATATCTTCAATTGATACACAATAACAATATCATACTTGAAAATTCAGAAGGGCAAAAAAGTATTGTATTCACGGTGCAAAATCAAACACCAACAGAACAACATTCAACCAAAAGTTAAGAACAACCAATCAGAAAATAAACCAAACATACAAATTACAGGCTGTAACATGATTTCGTCCAATTTCTAGAAGGAGCGCGAAAGAAAAATTATAATTCCAGACAGAACGAATTCAAATAAGGAATGAACAAAAAATGGAGACGGAGGACGAACCGTGGAGGTGGCGATAAACTCGCCGGCGAAGAAGAGAGGAGACCATTTCCGGCGACAGGTAGAAGAAGAAAAGAGAATCGCACAGAATAAATTGATGATTATAATATATAGTTTACTGAGGGGTGGAAGTTAAATTCGAGATTAGGGGAGAACATGGCGGAAAATTATTAGGGCGAGGTGCTTACGCTACACCTGGCTGAAGTTGACTGTTGAGTCACGAATGCAACAAACATTGTGATTGCGTGACATAGCGAGTTCCCCAAATGGGATTTCCTTTAGATTCCTCTTTGATTCCTCGGCATTCTTGGTAGGGGTAAACAAAAATGATGTGAATCTCAATCCTGTCCCACTTCCGATTAATTCCCGATCTCAAAATTCCGTTTTCAATGGGATGAGAGCATGACTAAAAGTCCCGGTCAATATCAAGATCGAAAGTGAAACTTAACTTTAACGGTCTCGATCTCAATTCCCATTTATAATATATATGCAAACAAAATGAAGTTATTGATCTTTAGTTGCATGATTGATTTGCGATGGATTTTGGTTGTCGTGGGTGCGAATGTCTTTGTTGTGTTATTTATGTCTAGCAGTGTTTGGTTGTTAGCTTTTTCTTTTTGAGTTGGTTGGTTGTTGTTTTATTTTGCGGTTTGTTGTACTTTGTAAACTTTTAAGCCTTTTAGATATCAATCATCGGAAAAAAATGTATATATATACACCATTCATCACTCTATGTTCTCCCTCCCAAGGTTGAGATGGAGAGAGAAAGTGAGGTGAGAGAAAGCGGAGAAGAAGTGCAGGAGAGAGGCTTCTCGTCTGGATTCAGTCTGCCAACAATCTTTGTTGGTAATCTACCAAAAACCTTGGACAAGCACGGGCTCAAAGGTATTGTCAGCAAGCATGCAAAGGTTGAATCAGTATCCATCATCAACAGAAGAAGTTCTCCGGTGAATTTTGGGTTTATTCGAGTTTGGCGAAGAGGGGATGTTGCACAGTGTATACGTCAACTTCATAGGAAGATTGCCAGAGGCCAACACCTAATAGTCGACTGGGCCAGAAAGAATGATAAGAGCAGAAGAAGCAGACTTGCTTGGGTCCTTAAAAGAGCCTCTCCTTCAACGTGGGAAAAAACAGAGCAAGCTAGCCATAGAATTCAAGGTGAGGTAAATGAAGAATTCTTAGAATGGCTTCAAAGAAGTGTTGTCTGCACGACTGACACTCCCAGGGACCTTAATACTTTAGCCTCGGTGATCAAGGACAATTTTGGTCCATTTTCAAAGCTAACGGCGATAAATGGAGTCAAATTTCTTCTCACATTCTCCACAATTCAGCAGATGAAAGATGCTCTGTCAAACACACATGAGCTCCATGATTGGTTCATTGAAATTAAACCATGGTCTATATATGATTTGGCTGATTCGAGAAGGGTTTGGGTGGACATTATTGGAGTTCCTCCTCATGGCTGGAAGTTGGAAAATTTCCATAAATGTCTGCAGCCTTGGGGTGATCTATTATCCCTTGCAAGGTGCATAGCTTCAACTAATCAATTTGAGGTGATGAGAGGTCTCATTCAAACAAATGTCTTACACAAAATTGATGGTGAAGTTTTGCTTGACATTAATAATTGCTCATTCAGAGTGTTTGTGCGAGAGATCAATTCTCATCTCATTCCCCCATCTATAGTCCATGATCCAATCTCTGAGTCGACTTCGTGTCACTCCAGTGACAATTCAAACAGAGATGAGGATTTTGACAGTGGTGATCACAACAGTGCTGAAAATGTTCCAGAATCTTCAGCATTTTCAGTGAGACATGAAGTCGAAGGATCATTCAGAGTGGGTGAACAACACTCACAGAGCAACAATGGAAGTGTAAGAGGCATCTCTCTTGAGATGCTAGAACAGTTATCGGGCGATGGGTACATTGAAGAAGTAAGAAGGCTCAACGACCAAACCAATGCATTGAAAGAAGAATTAATTAAACTGCTGGGAGTGCAAGCATGGCAAGAAGTGGAAGCAATTCATAATAAGAAGAGGCACATATCGGAGAATGTAGCGGCCTCGGTTTCAATCAATAACTCAGAACTGGAAGTTGTGCCCATAATTAATGACGAGCAGCTCATTATTGAAACAGCGGCTTTGGGAGATGAAGTAGCTTTGGGATTGGAAAAATCGGTTGAGGTAGTAAACAGCCTTGAGCCAATCATAAATGAAGCAACTAGCCTTGCTCAATCAATGCAGATTGCTAACAACATAGCTGAGAATATTGAGGGGGTTGATGACTCGAGTTCCCTCTCCTCGGGTGATGATTCCATTGTTAATGCAAGGATTTATAAAGTAGAAAAGGCAATCAGTATGGGCAAAGCAAGTGGATTCATGAGAGCAAAGAAAAATACCAACCCAAAGAAGTATTTCATTGAGAAGCTCTCTGCTAAGAAGAAGAAGAAAATCAAAGAAAAGGAAAGAAGAGTGAGGTCACCTAATTACTGTTCACCTGAAGGGAGTGATTGCTGAGTATGTGGTGTGTGGAATGTGTTGGGTTTTGAGGCAAGGAGAAGAAAAGATCTGTTAACTCTTCTGAAGGTGGATATTTCTCTGAATAAGGGATTGGCATATGTATAGGAGGGATAAAGGTGGAGAAGAGTTATTCATGACTGGTTTTGATTGCCATTGGAGGTTCAAGGGTGTTTAAAGATCATGATTGTCTTTAATGTGTGACCGGAAGTGGGATTTTCCTTGGCAATTTTGATTGCTTGATGTCTGCTGGGCAAGATCTGAAAGTGCAATGATTGTCAGGTTCGTAAATGTTTGATCCCTGATAATTTGAAATTTTGGTGCGTGTTGCTTGTCTTTGAGAGATGAATTGCTGAACACGTCTACAAAGGGTTCTAAAGGTCCAAAATCAGACAAATTTTGGTTTGATTGGTGCAACATTAGTAGTCTCTAAGGAAGTGGGTGGAATATGAATGCATCTCTTCACGGGTGTTTCTCTTGATCTTGAGTGTGGGTTTGGCTCTAATCATGTGGGTTGATTTGGAACATGTATGACTGGAATCATCAGCAAAGTGACAACATCTGGTAATGGTTGGGGATTGAGCTTGGTGGGGCGACTGACAACACTTGGTGACAATACTTAGAAGTGGATTGTGGTTCAATATTTAGAGTTTCATCTGATTGATCTCGCTACAAAACAAACTCCCACTCATATGCAGAATATGGATGGAATTGATTAAAGTTTGTGATGGTTGATGAGTGGGCAACTTCTAATGTCTTTAATAATTGTGGTGGGTTAGTTGGCTCCAACTTCATCTCAATTCGACTTCTGAGAGTGGGTGTGGGTTGGTATCCTCATAGACTCAGTTTGGTTTTTCCAACAGCTGTGCAACTGTGCTGTGTATCCTTCAGGTGAATCATCGGGCCTTGACGAAGTGAGCGGGCATGTGCAGGGTTTGTCATTAGTCTTCATGTTGGTTGAGGTCAATTCAGTCTCACTTCTGTACTGTATTAATTTGGATTAGATTTCTCTCTGTTGTGCTTTTTGTGGGTGACTATTGTTGTAGTGGGTCTTCAGTTGGCTCTTTGCCGTTTGTTCTCATTTCGGCTGTCTGCCTGATTATTAAGGTGCAGCTGTTTTTTAAATAAAAGGGTCTCTCGACCGCTAATTATCAAAAAAAAATATGCAAACAAAACTAAAGGTTCCATTAATAGGCCACACGAAGACGAAAATAAGGAGGTATGTGATGACAAAGAAAAATGGATAATAAAAGCTCTTAATTAATGGAACCTTTTATAATATAAAATGAGTGTCCAACGTTATCAAAATGAACATGTAGCACATGCAATTATATGTGATGACAACAACATGAACATCTAGCATAATCAAAATGAACATCGCTCAACATCATAATGAACATTCACAACAAAAAAACGGACATCGAATGACATATACAGAGAACATTGAAATGAACACCCAACCAAAAAACAATGAATATCAAACTCAACATCCAGCATAATCAAAATGAACATCCAACAACATCATAATGAACATCCAGCAACATCATAATGAACATCCAACATGATGAAAATGAATATCCAGTCTAAGCAACAATATGTATAACAACAAAACGAACATCCAACATAATAAAAGTGAATATCCATCAACATCTCGATGAAAATCTAGCAACAAGAAAATGAACATCAATATGAACTTAAATGTTCATTTTATTGTTGTTGGATGTTTATTATGATGTTTGATGGATGATCATTTTGATTATGTTGGATGTTCGTTCTGTTATCATACAGATTGTTGTCTATATTGAATGTTCATTTTCATTATGCTACATGTTCATTTTGATTATACTGGATGTTCATTTCAATTTAATTGTTGGAAACACGCGTGCTATTTTGGAACTAGAAATGGATTTAATACGTTTGAGAATTTGTAATGCAGCGTTTTGGCAACTAAGGACTGAATTGAATGTGGACCTTTTTTTTTGCCACTTACCTCATGTGAACCAGCCATAAAAAATAAAAGTAAATTGGATGAGTAATCCCAATCATTGATTGATATATAAATGACTAAGATTAGCTCTTTTCACATGTCCACAAAACATCAATGCTTATTACATCAATTCCCCATTATAATAGTTAACATTTATGAGACTAAAATGGTGGTCAGTGTGGCAAAAAAAAAAAAAAGACTAAAATGGTGGTAGTTAAGTGGTAATTACCCTCAACTTTCATATTCTCAACCAAAGTTCAACTCTTGGTGGAAGTAAAATATAGTTTACTTATCTCCTCATCCTCGAATACTAGGATTCAATTGTCACTATACTCTTCCAAAACGACAAAATTCTATTGAAATTTTTTAAGTAATTTGTGGATTAGTGAAGAGAGAGAGAGCGGTGATGGTGGTGGTCAGTGATGATTAGCGTTGATGGTGGACAATGGTGATTGGAGAAAGTGGTGGTGGTGGTTAGTGGTGGTTGTTAGTGGAAATTTGTGGATCAGTGAAGAGAGAGAGCGGTGATGGTAGTTAGTGGTGGTTGGCGATGGTGGGCAATGGTGGTTGACGATGGTGTTGGGTGGGAATTTGTGGGTCGGTGAAAAGAGAGAGAGAGAGTGGTGACAGTGAGCTGTGGTGGTTGGAGATAGTGGTGGTGATGGTGGGCAGTGGTGGTTGGTGGAGGTGGTGGGTGCTGGTGGTGGTCAATGAAGAGAGAATTGTGGCGGTGGTAAGTGGTGGTTCGGTTTAGGGTTTAATTAAGCATATATCTAATTAAATATTTAATTAATATACTCACATATATCTCATTGAGTATTTAATTTTACATAACATGCACTACATCCGTTACATATTATTTGTCATCTTTGGAAATTGTGCAGTCAAACTTAAAAATATTTGACCATAAATTTCTCAATATATACAATGATTTGTTAAATGGAATTACCATGATTTGATTCGTAGTGAAAAATGTTATCTTAAAAATATAATATTACAATTATTAATAAAATATTATCTGAAAAATAATCAATAAAAAAGTAATAAAACGTGACAGCCAACAAAAGGATTAATAATATGAAATGGAGGGAGTATTCAATCCCCCTAATGACATATTAATCAGGTTTTACTAACTACAATGACATTTTATTAACGCGAAAATTTATGGTGGCATTTTTACCATTTTGAAAAAGTACAAGCGTAATTTAATCAATAAATTTGTTCATCCTCTTCATAAATTACAACACTAATGAACCAAACATAAAAATATAGCTAGGCGGGTCCTAAAAAAGCTGGCCCAATCCGAAATCAATCTGATTTTTCAAACCTAAAATATACCAAACCTGAAATATAGGATATATCAAACTCAACCTGATCCACCCGAATTGAGATGGCTAGGCCCATAGTCAAGTTTCTCAAGTTCTATGAATCTATGTAGATTCAATTTACAACAATCTTGAAATTGATTTGTCCGAGTTTAAAACACTCTCCTTCCACAGTAGTGGTATCAAATCAAATAATTTTAAGTAACGGCTGGTTTCTGGTGGTTTATTTATTATATTTTCCACTTTTACCGTAGTTTTTATTTAGGGTTATTGGATTCTAATAATACGAACTTTGGGTCATATAAGACTTAATAATACGAACTTTCGATTTGATTTTTAATAATACGAACTTTAACCTCCTGTTGGCTACAGTAACACGCCACCGAATTAGTTTTTTTTTTGACTCGCCGGTAAAATGACTTGGCAAGTCAGGCATGTGTTCCCTCTTGTTTGACCTTGCCACCTCAGCCATTGACAAAAAAAAAAATGTCATGTCAACCTTTTATTTTTTTCCTTTTATTTTTTAACCCCTCCTCTTTTTTCTCTGCAACTTCACCTTCTTCTTCCTTCTTCTTCAACCCTCATCCATCTTTTCCTGATTTTGCACCATTCTTGAACTTCACAGGGTTTTTCTGAGGTTTTCTCCTTCTTCTTCCTCTTCTTCTTCTTCTCTTTTCCTTATCACTTCCACAAAAACTCCATTAATTTCCACCATTTTCAACAATGTCTTCCACTGTTTCCTTCTACCCACTCCCACAAGTTCCAATTCACAGGCAACGCAACAGACCCTCTTCAAAACCCCACAAAAACGCCCACAAAGCCCATTTTTCTCTCTTCATCCCTCTACCCAGTTACCATTTGGGAATTCTCAAGCTCACAGAATCATCTTCTTCATCATCTTGTTCTTACCCTTCAAATTTCTCATCGCCTGCCTTAAACCCCAGGTTGTGTAAAGCCAGTTTCAACCCCCCTACACTTCAGTCCCAGATAATTCTGGACTCTCCTGAGGAAGATGTTGCAGAAATAGGTGATGGGCAGTTGAATTCTTTCTTTTCCTTATTGATCGACGAAGAAAGAAACCCTGAAATCTTGGCATTCCCCCCTTTCAAAATCTCCAACCTGTCGCTGTAACCCTAACAATGTCTAAATTCTCGCATCGACAAATTTGTGCGCAATTTGTAGGTTTTTGTTTAATGAAGCCGGTCCATATGGTCCATGGGTTGAAGATCTGGCAAAACTTGGCTCGGAGTTCTTCAACAGACTGATCCATGCTATGAGAGAGAAGGTGATCGAACCAGAAATCATCGATAGTGTCTAATGAAGATCTGACAAAACTTGAATACGAGGTTGAACCAACTTCATTGTTGTTCTTGGAGAACACCATTTTTATCTTTTTTGGGTATTTTTGCAGAAATTTTATAGAAAACCCAGCTTCGATTTGGGGATTTCGATTAGAGAAGGGATATTGAAGCTGGGGTCTCGAATTTCGACAATCAGAAATGAAGATCGATGGGGTTTGTCTGAAAATTGAAAAGGAGGAGAGAATAGAGAGATAGAGGGATGGGGTTTCAAAATCTCCAACCCAGAATTCTGGAAATATACAATGGAGAGAGAGAGAGGAGAGAAAAAGAGGGAGGAAGAAGAAGAGGGTGGCTGACGTGGCAAATAAAAGGCTGACATTTTTATTGGTCGATCATTTGAGGTGCAAGGTCAAACAAGCTGACCGCTAAGTCATTTTACTGACGAAGTCAAAAACTCTAACTCGGTGACGCATTCGATAGAGAGAGAATCAAAGTCAGACATACGATCAAATTGAAAGTTTGTATTATTAAATCTTATATGACCCAAAGTTCGTATTATTAGAATCCAATAACCCTTTTATTTATTTTGTTATCGTCCATGAATATGAATATGATCCACCAAATTGCGGAACCCTAATTGCAGTATCAAGTTGACAGTTGCACTATCGTCTTGCTTTTCCTCACCAGTTGAGATACGAAAATGGCGGGATCAGAAGCGGCAAAGGGTAATGGAGTGGATGTCTCTCCATCTCTTAAGGATCAGGGAAATCAATTCTTCAAAGCTGGTAACTATCTCAAAGCCGCTGCTCTTTATACTCAAGCCATCAAGCAGGACCCCAAAAACCCTACTCTTTACAGGTCTCTTCTTTCTTCCTTCAATTTGTTTTCCTTTTCATTAGTTTCGAGTTCATGTCAGTTATCGTAGATTTATAAACAATTGTTCGTTCGGAATGAAATTAGCTGATATGGGATTATAATAGTTGGTAGACTATCTGCAGTTTTTTTTTGAGAACTGGGTTATGCATTTGCATTGATGCTTGTAGAATCGTAATTTAACCAATAGTTTGTGGTAATATAATCGAGAAACTAGCAGGTGACATATTGGAGTACTGAAGTTTTAAGCTGAATCTTGCTGTGTAGCAGTGCTGTGCGGTAATTGGACCAGTAATTATTGATAGGGTGTTGCGGTTGAAAAACCATAGTTTCCCCCTTTGATGATATCCAGAGGTGGTTTGTAATTGATCAATTCCAGAAGTAATATGAGGGGCGCTGCTGTGAACCTATATGTTTAGTCTTAGGCTTGGAAAGAGGGTGGAAAATGCTTGCCGTCATGGGGGCATGGCATGACAAGGATCATTATTATCGTGATTTGCCAAAGAGGGTGCGTAGAAATTTGTTAATGGAGCCATGGTGGCTTTGTGGTATGGTGTTTGAGTTTAATATGGGAAACATTGGCTTTAGTCTTGGTGTAGTTTCATTAGGCAAACAACACTTTGTGCATGGACATGACCATGAAGGGAGTTTCATCTTAATGATTGACTGTTTTATTGTCTATAAGCGTGAATACATTGGGGTATGGATGCTTTAAAGAGGATTCATAGACCAATAAATCTCAATAGGCTTGTTACTTTGTGACAGCGAATAAGATATGCATGAGATACCCTGATAGGATAGGATGTGAATATTCATCAATGGCTCTGGTTTGGTACATGATCGAGAAGCAATGTTTGATGCAGTTGTGAATTGACCTTGCAGCTAGATTGAACTTGAAATTTGGTTTTGTCCCCCCCCCCCTCCCCCAAGCCTTTTGGGTTTTATAGGTGGATTAGTTCATATTTGTTTGGGATCAACCCTACAGTGAGCCACCCCACCAAAAGAAAAATGCCCGCCTTATTAGTTTATCCTCTTGCAACTTGCAACGGTAAGATTGCCTACTGGCTACTAACCTTCATCTGGATCAGGGCCCTAGATCCTTCTAAATTCAGGCTCCCGTTGGTGTTCGCGGTGTAATTATTCTTGCCATTCACATTTGATTTGGATATGGAATTATACCCCCCCCCACCACCACCACAAAAGGAAAATTTCCACAACCTAATTTCTTCAAATCCTTGTCCATGAAGTGCAGGCAATGGCACCATTCATTAGATATCTACCTTTACCACAGAGTATGAGCAATAGACTCAGACTCAAGGTTGTAACAAGATGGAGTGGGTTAAAGAAGAATGGGTCGACAGTGCTATTTTGGCATGGTGTATGGTGCGGAGAGCAATGCCTTGAAATCCAATTTCTTAATATGTTTTGTATTGCTCGTTTGATAGAAGTGAATGTCCGAAATGTCTTCATGGGATGAGGAATAATTTCATTGGGATATTACTTTTACAAGAAGCTCTAATGATTGGGACCAAAGCATTCTTAATTTGTTGGTTCTACTTGCAAATGTGATGGTTCAATCTCACAATTGCGACAAAGACTTGCTTAGTTGCTCTTAATGGACCGTTCTATTTGAAGACTGAAGAGGTTCTACCCTGGTCAACCCATGTTAGTTTGTCCCAGTCTCCCCTTTCCGGACATTTTGAAATCTAACACTACAATTAAAGCTTGTTTCCTTTTGGGCCGCAACTCTGCATGCATAATATTCGTACAAACAACATGCTTAAGAAAGGAAATGTCAATGTGGAAAGCAGGTGTCCTGTGTGCCAATGTGAGGTAGACTTGGTGGACCACCTTTTTATACATTGTCAATGGGTTAGATGGGTCCATAGTCTGAAGTTAAAGACGTCTTGATTCCTTGGAAGAGACGATTGAAGAAGAGTTAGATTTTTGGAATTTGGAAGTCAGTTCCTGCAACTATTTGACGGTGTACTTAGAAAGGGAGGAGTCGACAGATTTTTGAGGGCAAAACCTAATCTTTTGCTGATTTTAAGCTCCATTTTTTGAAGTTGTATGGATTGGAGCAGGTGCTTAAGTACAAGGTTGTCTCTTTTGAGTTTTGTAGATAAAATCATGTTGGAGAGTGTGAATGCATGATTTCCTCTAATTTGTGATTGTCTATTCACATGCATTGGACAATTTTTATTTTATTTGTTTATTTTTTTTAAAGACACATGTGTGGAACCATGTTAATGTGACACACTGACACTTGATTGTTTCTTGTTAAAGTAGTGTTTTGGGCGATTCTCCGTGGTATGCACTTATTGATATTTCTTTTTTGATGTCTTCTTATTCATCAGCAACCGTGCTGCAGCTTTTCTAAACCTTGTCAAGCTCACTAAAGCACTTGCCGATGCTGAGATGACAATCTCTCTCAGTCCAGATTGGGAGAAGGTACATTATCTTTTATATAGAAAGACATGTCATATATTTTCAGAATTTTTTTGTTATGAACATTAGCTTTCTCCTTTGTGTAGGGTTACTTTAGAAAAGGATGCATCTTGGAGGCTATGGAGAGATATGATGAGGTTTTTATCATTATATCTTAATTTGGTGCTCATTTAAAGTGCTCTTGAATTAGCTGGAAGATATTAACCCTGTATCTTGTAGGCTTTAGAAGCATTTCAAGTGGCTTCACAATATAATCCACAGAGCACAGAGGTAGCGAGGAAGATTAAGAGAATTTCCCAATTGGCAAAAGATAAAAAGCGAGTTGAAGAAGTGGAAAAGATGAGAGCTAATGTTGATGTGGCAAAGCACTTGACTACAGTGAAATCTGAATTGGTAAGCCTCGCCTCTACTCAATGGCATATCATTTTTCTACATGGTCCTTGGATAGGGACCTGCATTTGATGTTCTAGTGATCAGATTGTCTTTAGAATAAGATCAATATTTCATGCCATATTTATATTTATCATTCCCACCACCACATCTCTCTCTCTCTCTCTCTCTCTAGGATGGGGAGTAAGGGGTTGCATCCATTACTTATTTGCGGAAGCCGTAAGCTTTTGAGTAAATTAAAGGAACTGTGTAGCTTGGTTTGTGGGCACTTATGCAAGTGCATGAATTAAATTGCCACTAAACTTGTCAAAAAAGTCAAAATTTCCACTGAAAATTTTTTTGGTCCCAAATTGCCACTGAACTTGTTAAAAGTGTAAAATATGCCATTCTAACATGTTATAACAGGTTAACACCTTAAATTACAAGTTAAAATGTAACCTAACTAAAAAAAGAAAAATAATTAACCCAAAAACCTTCCCTAATTAATCACCACCATGCTGCCCCACCACCACCATCTTCTTCCATCACCTTCAATCTCCATCACTTTCTTCTTCCTCCTCCTCAGCCAATTTCCCTTTACTACCACCTACCCACTGCCCAGTCTCCAGCGTCACCTCCACCAATGTCTCCCGCCCTCCTACCCACTGCTCCCCCACCCACCCACCCACCCACCCATCCACCCACCACACCCACCTCCTTCTTCCTACCCCTCGGCAACCACTACCACCACCTCACACAACCAACACCACCTTTTGGTTGCCATTAACGGCGCCACAGGACCACCACCGCCCCACCCTAACTTGTTCACCACCAACCCCCATAACCACCTAGAAACCACCCACCCTAATTTGCCATGAACGGTTTAGGAGGATGGGCTGTTTTGAGAGATGAGGGAGGAACTGGGAGGGGACGATGGGGTGTTGGTGGTAGGCGTCAGAGTTGCCAGCGCAAGTGGTGTCACGGAAGTGGTGGCCGCGGTGGTTAATGATGGTGGACAGTGGTTGTCGGTGGTTAGGGTTTAGAGTGAGAATTGAGGGATGAGAGGAGATAGGTGGGTTGCGGTGGGAATGAGAGGTGCCCAGCCATGGCGGTCCCCCGGGCTATTAGTGTCGCCGGAGGTCTGTTGATGTTGGCGGCCAGAGAGTGGTGATGCATCAATGGTGGAAGTGGGAGGTTAGGGAGATGAGTAGGGATGGCAATGGGTCGGAGGCGAATCGGAGGTAGGTACCTCCACCTTCGCTCCAATTAATAATCGGAGGTGGAGGTCTACCTCCAAATTCGATTAATTGGAGGTGGGAAGACCTCCAAATCCAAACGTAATCGGAGGAAAGTACCTCCACCTTCGCTCCAATTGATAATCGGAGGTGGAGGTCCACCTCCAAATCCGATTAATCGGAGGTGGGAAGACCACCAAATCCTAACTTAATTGGAGGTACCCAACTCCAATTTGACTCCGATTACCTCCGACTCCGACTAGCTCTTATACGTTTCCATAAAATAATTTCTTCCGACTCCGATTACTTCTAACTTCAATTACCTCTGATTATATATCATACTTGTTAAAATAAAACACCAACAATAATTCTTAAAAATGTTTGCATAACACACAACACACATATAATATATCAAAAATAGTCTAAACCATCAGAATATTCATGGGAAATTCCAAAACCATAAATTCCAAAACTTATACAATCTATTATAAAAAAAAAAACAGACATTTTAATTTTCAGTTTTTTTTAAATTTTTTATATTAATTATTATAATCGGAGTTAATTGACTTAATCGGATCGACCATAATCGGATTTAATTGGATCGGAGGTGGTCACCTCCATACCCGCCCCAATTATAATCGGAGTCGGATTTTTTTAATCGGATTCGGATTCGAAGTTTTTTTTGTCGAATTCGGACTCGAACTTTTTAGTCGAAGCGAATCAGATTCGCTTCGGATTCGGACTTGACTGTCATCCCTAGAGATGAGATAGTTAAGTGAGTGGGAAAGGGGGGGGGGGTTGCAAGGAAGAGAAACTAGGGGGTGGGCAATGGGCGCACTGGTGGTGGTCGCCGGATGTAGGGGTGGTGGAGCGTGGTGGCGGCACTGAGGTGTGGGAGTGAGAGGAGTTGGGGGGTGGGTTAGTTAAATGATTTATTTCTCCTTTATATTTTGGGGTTTTAACTTACATTAACCTACATTAGCAGGTCAAAGTGGCATATTTGACATTTTTAACAGGTTCAGTGACATTTTGGAACAAAAAGGATTTGTAGTGGCAATTTTGACTTTTTTGACAAGTTTAGTAGCAATTTAATCCACGCACTCGCACTTATGCTGCCCTTGGGAGACTATGAATAAGGATTGATTGGGGTTTACAAGAACAACTACAGACCGATTAGGAAGAATGGTTTTATGCTTTGATTTGAACATCTAGTGGGAAAGAAGAGTTAAAATTATGTATAGCTTACTTTTCTTTGCATCCCCTTATCCCCTTCTTGGAGTTTGGAACATGAGAGTAAAAAGGGAAGGGGGAGGAAGGTTTATTTGTGATTACACTTTATTCTTATTAAAAAACCATCAAATTTTGGTGTAGTACTAAGTAGTACTGACCCTTGTTGATGCGTTACTTCCATCCCAAATGGTGCTTAGATGCCTGAAGGCTGATTGGCTGACCCCATGGTTTATAGCCTGTCCGGTATTCATATAATGGCAATGCACTTATTACGGGGGTTACTCTGTATGTCTTCCGTTGGTTCTTTACTACTTCCAGTTGAGTTTGTTTGCACTTCATAGCTTGTGGTTTCACTTTGGATGTCCCTGCCCGTGATAGTAATGCTGATGACCTACAATCTGCAGTTCACGAGCTTCAGTTGCTTTTGGCATTAAGTCAACTGCAGGATGTGCGCCGTTTTAATCTAAGTTGTCTTTTTGCAGTCTGACAAGTATGGGGGTGAAGAATGCTGCAGGGATGTCTTCTCGTTTCTTGTTGAAACTATGGAGAATGCCATAAAAACATGGCACGAAACCTCCAAAGTGGATCCAAGAGTTTACTTTCTGCTTGATAAAGAAAAGACAGATACAGAGAAATATGCCCCGGCTGTAAATATTGATAAGGTTGTGATCTTATCCATTACTTTTTTCTCTCATGTATCCTTTTGCATATTGCCTTAAGACTTGTGGCAAATGCTCCCTTTTTGCATTTAGAAATGTAATCCATTTATTGGTCTGCAATTCTGCATGTCTTTTCTTTTCTATCTGTTTTTGGGAACTGAATATGGCCTCTTTTCAAATGGCAGGCATTTGAATCACCTCATACACACAGCAATTGTTTCTCGTTTCTTAGGCAGTATGCTGTGGATTCCTTTGCAAAAGCTGCTTGCCTTATCACTCCTAAGAGCATCATATCTTATCCTCAGGTATCTCAGTCAAGACACGACAGGCAACGTGCCTAGTAAATCTGCATTTGCATTGTCTAAACTTTTGTTACGTATTTATTACATATAATTTCAACCAAAGAGATTTTGATGCTGAGCTGATGTCATTCTGTGGGCTAGAAGTGACGTGCTTACAATTGATGTTCTATATGCTGGAGGCCTAGCTACCATAGTTTGCTACTTTGTTGGTTTACTCGTCGTTTTCTTCCTCTATACATTCATCATGTCAAAGCTAGAAATTTTTTGGTTGGCTGTATGGGCACAATCTCTCTGCTTATATGACCAGAGTTGCTTGCCGTCATTTTCTCCTGCTTTCACAGGTTGTATACTGTTTGGGCTGTTATCGTTATATTGAAGAGAAAGTAATGTGTGCCTATGCTTGTGCATGAGTTTCCCCCAGATATTATTGGAGGCTTGATATGAGATGAATTTGTGAATTTCGCTGCTGCGAGAGAATCTACTTCCAATTCCTATTTCACAATACTTTGATTGTGCTTTCTTCCTATTGTTTTTTCTGTAGATCTTTGATTCTTGCTTGCCTAGTTTGCATCATCCAAATATGTGGCTGTTTAGCCACGACTAGGAGTTTTAGTATGTGGTCCCCTAGTAATATTCCCTCCATCCTATAATAATAGTCCATTCTTTCTTTTACAGAAGTCCCAAAATGATCGTCCATTTAGCTACATCAAAATTAGAATTCTCCTCTTTCCTCTAAAATCAACAAAAAACAGTACATTGAATGATATTCCCTTGAAAATTTTCATTTCTTAGGAAGTACTATCTTTATGGGATGGAGGGAGAAGTATTGAATGCTTGAAGACCTTGAGATAACTTTAGTTGGCGCTAAAGCACCAAAAATCTTGAAATGGGGTGAGTGGTGACTATGTTTTGCACATTAAGTCTGAATTAGCCCTCAGAAATATGATTGCAATCCACCATGTTTTCAACTCATCTCACGTCAATGGAATGTTGCCATATGATTATATTTCAGACTACAGGCAGAGATGTAAATTATCAAATGGTGCTTGGATTTCTCTTAGAAGGAAGCTTCCATTCTTCCAGATTTTTTTTTTTTTGGTGGGCTCTTTTATCTGGAGATTATAAAAGCCTGTTGAAATTTAGGTAACGTATGGCATCTGCTAGAGTCTATGCATTTGGCAACATCAGTTGTGTACAGTCCATTTTTGCAGGATGTGTGCATTGATTGCTGCATATGGATGTGCATCTTGCACTTTTGATAATTGTAATGTGCTTCTGTGGCGTGATCAAAGCAGAGTAGTTACATTTGTCAAGATTTGTAATACATTCCCTTTGTTCCAGAATTTGAGTCCAGTTTAGGATGAAGAGCTTTAGGGCATTTGCCTCACAAATAAGTGGTTTTTAATTTCATGGCGAACTATACGTTTGGGATGGGGGGAACATGTGGTATATGGCATTTACCTGCTTGGAAGCAGACCTGAATATGTTCTCCAATGAACATGAAATGCATTTTCATCAAACTGTACAGCAGACAATGATTGATGGGTTATTGATCTGTTTGCAGGTTTGGAAAGGTCAAGGATTTAGGAAATGGAAACACGGACAACATGATGGATTCTTTGTTCAGTTTGAATCACCTCATCTACGTAAACTGTGGTTTGTCCCTTGTAGCAGTGAGAAGGGGAAGACATTATGCAGGTGAAAATCTTGTGGTTTCCATCTTCCCATACACGTTTGAATCGGTTTGATAGTTCTTTGAGTTTTAAGTTTGACTACTCTCTTGATACTTTGTTCTATTTGGTTGGGCCAGACGTGAATAGATTACACAAACAGATTCAATTGCTAAAAGTTACAGTAAAAAAAGGGGGGGGGGGGGTGTGTGTGTTATGATAGTGTACATACTCCTAGTTATTTGCATGAGATCTCATTTGAGTTGTTTACTGGTTGCACAGGGATCCTGAGATTTTGGAGATTGGTGCCCATGAAGTGCTTCCTCGTCTATTCAAAGAGACGACAAGCAACTCATCCTGACAACACCTTGTTTTGGCTGATGAGTAATCCCTCTCTAGGAATGTAACCATGGTTTGTCTTGCAGTTTCTTATTCGGATGACACCCCAAAACTGCTCGAGGGTGGTCAATGCACCGTGTGAGATGTATGCTATCTAATATCATTTAAGCTTTGCTTGATGGAGAGGAGCTGATGAGGTTAACTCAGTTCTACTTTTCAAGGGACTGATTCTCCATTGGGTAATGGGTGGCACTTTTTCCTGCCCATTCGGCTGTTGTGGGCAAGATCCAAGTTGAGTTTTGGCAGTTCAGGGACACAATACAATTACAGTCAGAGCAGAGTTCGTATTGTAGTTGACAGTTGTGCAATGTAGTGTCTTGATTTTATTCAATGTTTAGAGTTGGATCATTAGCTCTGATTTGTTGCTAGCGTTTGAATGTACCATTGTTTTGGCACTCAATCATTTTGATTATTTAGTGTGTCGACCTTTGTGGTACCTATTTTGAATCGCGAGCATTGTGCTAGCAATTTTGTATTGTCACCGCTTAAGGGTTTTGAATGCCAAAATGTTTGTCAATTTTTTGGGTTCTTTTGAAACCAGCCAATTGGCAAGTACTAATGTTTGTTAAGGTCAGACCACGCAAAAGTGGGGCCAACCTTGGGAGGAGTTGGTGCTGTATTACTTGTTGTTTTGTTAGTGAAGCTGTTTTGTGAACTCATTGTTGAAAAGAAAACCCCTTGCTTTCCAACATGAAGCAAGAGATTGTTTCTTCTTCTTCAAGATTCACTTCATCCATTTGGCACACAAAATTACAAGCCGAGCTCGTGCTACATTGACAGCTACACTACTAGGGTTTGCTCCTCAACCGGTTGATCCTTGGTCACCTCAGACGTTGTTCTCTTGACCATTGGCATCCACTGAGTCGGGGGTTGTCTTGTGCAGCGTGAAGGTGCATGCTTCTACAGCTTCAGCCACTGTTGGATATAACCATTCTTCGCTGCACTCTCTGACAGATTCTGACAGGTACATTTTCTTTATTACTTCACATCCTGGGTTGGCTAACACCAGCTGTGCATTACATACATAAGCAGCCAAGTTATTATGGCAAAGCGTCCGAGTTTGAAGTAAAGAGAATAATTTGAAATTTTGATGGTTAGGATCAGGGTTAGGGTTTTACCTTCATACTCTTCCTCTCCAGGAGCTTCTTTATTTCTTCTAGTGTGCCGATTCCACTGGTGTCCATGCTCCCAACTCCTGTTAGCATATGAACAAGATGAAGGGTGTTGTTTATATTGCAAACTGAATTGGAGCAAGTTCTTTCTTACCCCCTATTTTTCTTCTATCTGTCTGTTAGTGTTAGCACAATTTTGTTTATTTCATCATTTGCCACTATCAAACCCGAGACTAGAATTGGTGAAATCCGGGTCTTGGTTAAGTTCAGGTTGTCAAATCAAGAAATTGATAACCATTCACTATTTTTTCGGATTTGATCATGGTAGACAATTCAGACAAATGTAAAGGTCAAAATCGGATTTAGATAATATCATAATAGTCATGAGAGAAATATTGTGCTCGGATTTTCGGTGAAATGACTCAATGTTTAAATTTGGATGAAAATCCTATGACCCTACCCTGTATTTTCCAATCGGATGAATTCGGGTATCCAAGTCTAATAAATCTCAAAAGGCCTGTTCGAGACCTTGTTTAACGCGATCAAGTGACAGATAAATTCATCCTATGTTACTAGGCAAATAGGCATTACCTCCCATGTCTAGTATCACATGCTGCAAGCTGAGCCCTCCAGAAGATCTAATCCTATCTTCTTCTTCATGAACCCACCTCATGACCCTGCATACATTACATACTTTCAAGATTCATATCCAGATTTCAAGTATGTATCTACTCCAACTCCATAACAAATGTGTTTCCAAAGCAAACTATTATCATCTCTGCCAGAATTTACCTCTCCCTCAAATAGTTTGCACTAGCAAAATAGATGGGGCCTTCTATCTGAAGGATAAGAATTCCAGGAATCGTCTGGGCATATCGGTATTGTTCACTGCTTCGATAAACAACTGTGTTCGGTAGATTTCCCAGTACGAAAGTCTTAGGCCTGGCTACCACCAACACAAGCCTCAGAAGAGACAGTCCAACCTGCAGCACAAAATCTTCACAGTATTAAAACCTTTCTGTTCCATTTTCAGGATGCGAAACACAGTAGAAATGAAGTTTTGTATGCATGAAAGTGGTGACATACGCCGAGCATTAAGCCAGTTTCGACATTGCTGAAGATGACACCGAGAAACGAGCTCATACAGACCACAAAGTCGAACTTGTCAACCTTAAACAGATGGATCGCTTCTTCGTACTTGATGAGACCCAACATGGCATTGATGATTATGGAGGCTAGAACTACGAGGGGCGTGTAGTAGAAAAGCGGGGTTAAAAACAGTAATGTGATCATCACTGCGATTGCCATCACTATGTTGGACACTATTGTCTTACACCCCGCATTGAAATTTACGGCAGTTCTTGAAAATATTCCTGCAATCGCACCATGTTACAGATCAGTAACACAGTTGTTGCAGTATGGTCGGAGTTACAAAGGACAGTACAATATAAATTTTGATATTTTTTTGCGGCTCGAACCTGTAGTGATGTAGCAAGAAGTGCAAGAGCCAACAATGTTCATTAGGCCAAATGCGATCATCTCTTTGTTCCCATCAATGTGGTAGTTTTTGCACATTGCGAAACTTCTTCCAACTGCTATTCCTTCCTGTTGTGCACATTTTTAGTTAGAAGCTATGTAAGTAGCGATGTTTGTCGAGATAAAACTGTCTATACCGGGATTTCTTCTAGCCAAATTCCACAAAAACGGATGACGAGTACTTACAGCCATGACGACAATGGAAGCAATGGCTCCTGTCTTGATTGCGGTTGGAAGATGTGGTGACTTGAAGGCCAACTGGGTCAAGGATAGAGGGTTCAACCCTTTTTGCAGATTTCCAATCTGAAATTTGTGCAAACCCAAAAACAAATTAGATGTTTAGTTCGTAAGGATTATTGATGTTATTAACGGTCCAACGAGTAGACTTGGCAAGTGAGTTGTTTGATATTGTATTTGATCATGATTTGGGTTATAGTACGGCCGTAATTGGGGTATATCTTGGTTGATGTGAACTTAGTTTAGACCAACTTTTGAACATTGTCGATTTGTTTTGTTAGATTACTATAGAAGAAATACATCTGATTCGTATTTACTTGTGATGAGATGAAAAAAGAAAAAGTGACTTACCACTTGAACACCATGTTTCTCAGCATGGGTGAAGTAAACCAGGAAGCTTCCTAGCACAACTGTTGTAAGAGGAGCCATTGCATTTATCCAAAAGAATGCTGGTTTTCTCTTGCTCTGTTTGCCACCAAAAGCAATAGTTCTTATTCATAACTCATTTGGGATAATGTATTCGATTAGGTAATTGAACAATTTCCGTTTTAAGGGAAATAAGTTAGTGCATAATCTTAGTTTTATAAAAAAAGGGAGAGAATGTGATCGATAAAGAAAATTTTCATAACATACACAATCAGTAAAATCAAAACCAATACTCCCAAATCCTACTCGACACTATCTCCAAAGCTAAATTTCCACATTCCATTTTATGACATTTGATTCATCAAAGACTAGGGTTCGGAAAATATATATATACCTTTTAGCAATATTTTAAAATTAAAATGAAAATACAAATAAATTTCTGATTACCCTTTCTTTTCAACAATTAAACCCCCTCTAATAATTGAAACTTTTAAATATAAGTGAATTGCTTAAATTTATTGATACCTACTTAATCTATCTATATGAATATATTTCATCATAACCGGTGAAATCTTAGCCTAATAATTAAGACTAAGATTTTAGTCACATTCATTCCCAAGTTTCATTCACCCGACCCCATTGTATTGTAATGCTTTGTATGGCTCCAATAGACAAAAAGATATTATCATACCTTGAATTATTCGTTAAAATCGGTCAAAATATGTCTTTTTAGGTCAATTTTGACGGGTTTTATAGGTAGTTTCAAGCACTCTATACTGAGAAAGAAAGATGAAACTTCCTTGGTTAATTTCTTTAGGGTAAAAAGGCAACAATGAATGAGCAATCAAGGGAAAAGATAGACGGGACATGGAATACTTACATAGAACTTTGTCAACAACATATAGAAGAGAAAGCAGCTACCTAAAACAGCACTTTGCCATTTCCACTGCAATTTTCACATCATTATACAAATAATTATATTTCTCTTTTATGCAAAGAAAGCCATAAATGTCAACCAAGATAGAAATTTGGAGATAAGATTCCCTTAGTCATTGCTACATAGAAGTTTAATAATTTGGTTTAATCTACTCTATATCCAATAAAATATGAAAAAAATTGCTAGCAAATAAGTTTGGTTGGTGATTCTGTATATAGCATTAAAATTATCAAACTAAATGATTTAATCCTACAGCCAAGAGTAATCCAATATAAAGTTTCACTTTGCTATTTTAAAAATATTTATAATTTAAACAACACTTGTATATAGCACATGCAAAAAGAACTGCAAATTATACTATACACCATGAATCCATGATAGATCTACCTAGGTCCACCACATATATTAAAATCGGTCAATTTTTTATTTGATGAATTTGTAATGGACAAATTACCTGATGGGTTTGGGCAGAGAGTGAATGAACAACCGAAACGACATCGGTGTTATGAGTAAAATGAGTCAATCCAAGAAGACCTTTCAGTTGTTGAAGACAAACTGTGATTGCCACTCCTCCCATGAACCCTACTAATGTTGCATGGGATAGTAGGTCGATTAAGAATCCCAGTCTGCATTGTTTATTATACAAATTAACCTCACGAAATAATCTAATTCAAATCACTTAACATCAGTAAGAGATTTGGATTCAAGAATGGTGTACAACAGCCTTTAATATATTCTCTATTCTAAAAACACATTCTCCAAGTCATACTATTAGGAGTCTGCCTTCTAATATACTAAATTTTGTGTTCCTTAGTTTTCCTCTAACTCGATCACTAGAATCACACAGTTAACAAGGATTTTAATCCAGGGAATATCGTGCTTTTGTACTTCCACGGTATAATTTTTATAAGCATATCTGTATAATTTTATGAGTGAGACCCTTCCCGGGATCTCTGCTTGTGGAGACGCTTTGTGCACTGAGCTGCCCTTTATGTATATAATTTTATGACTACGCATATATAAATTTATGGGCATGCTCATAAAATTAACAAAAGTACATTTGCTCGAAAGATTAAAATTTTATAACCCTTAAAGTTATAAATATATGGTTGTATATAAATTATGAACTTAATTAAATTACAAATTAATATATATACGTTCAAAGAACGAAAATTATACACTCACAAATTTAACATGCGCGCGTGTTCATAAAGTTATACACAAATGCTCATAAAACTGACTCCAAAAGTACAGGAACATAGTACTCTCGATCAGAAGTATAATCCAATTTAACTAAAGCTATTGCAACAACAGAACAAATTGTTGATAGTTTTGCTATTTGATAATAAGGAGGGTGAAAGGTGAAAAGTCCCATATTGGTAGTGGA
The DNA here is from genome assembly GCA_029582165.1 of Portulaca oleracea. Taxonomy (NCBI): domain Eukaryota; kingdom Viridiplantae; phylum Streptophyta; class Magnoliopsida; order Caryophyllales; family Portulacaceae; genus Portulaca; species Portulaca oleracea. Next base: position 46,048,840 of record CM055873.1, read on the forward strand.
AGGGACTTTTCACTAGTTTATAAGGTATAGTACTACTTGGGCTTATAATTAGCTAATGGGCTACTATGAAGCTGGTGGTGGTACTAAGGTTCAATGCTCCGCACATACACACGCGCGTGCGCGTGTGTCGCTTGGCGGCTTATTAGACGACACTTAGCACTTTGTGCCAGAGTCGGAGACTTATAATGTATTAATTGTATTATAATTTTCGTTTTAATTATTTATTTAATTTGTTTAAATAAATAAAATCAGTTATATCCAGATTTTTCTGGATATTACAGGCAGTTATTAATTAATTAATTAATTAATTCTAATAACTGCAAAGCCAAAACTGCCTTCAACGACCCTATCTTCTTCATGTTTAATTCACAGAGAGAATAAGGGAAGATTTCAGTTTTGCTCTTCTGAGATTTTCACAAGGCTTGATTACTCCTGGAGGAATATTTGCTAATCTTGAGAGCATCTAAGTGATAGAGGGTAAATAATTCCTTAAAGACAGTGAATTATATATTCACGTTCAAGCCTTTTCTTCTCAAAATTTCTCAACACAAACTAGCATGAGAAAAGCAAAGGAATGTTATGGGGAAGGAAAGTAGTAAGTACCTGAGGAAGCCAAGAGAGGCTTCAATAACTCCAGCAAAAAAGGTGGCAGTAAAAGCCAAGGCAAGATATTCATGTGGAGCTTCAAGTGGGCTCACAACTTTGCCTAATATGTCTGAGAAAAGAAGGGATGCAACTGCCACATTCCCTATTGCCAGATCTCGTGAGCTCCCCAGCACTGCATATATCAGTGCTGGTACAAAGTTCGAATCTGCATCATACAATTCATTCATTCAATCCATGCTTAATTATCACACATGCAATTTAGGCCTTGTTCTTTTGTCAGGTTAAACCTAATTATCCTAACTTATCCAAACCTAACACAATTCCCTAAAAAACATCCTAACTTATCCTAACCTCACTATCCTAACTTGAAAATAACCCATCCAAAGAACAAAGGCCTTAAACTAGCCATTATTGGTTTTGTTTCGCAATTTAAAGTACTATATGTATATATACATGCACAAATTGTCCTGTTCTTTTCTGCCTTAGGTAAAGTGTGAAAATGGTATGGTATGGTAGATTGTGGAAAGCGTGTGATGTTGTGGTACGGTGTGTTAGGTTGTGGTAAAATATGTGGTAAGAATGATTGATATGATAGGTGAGGTGAAAGAAAAGTGAAAAGTAGAGAGAAAAATGAGGACATGAAAAATTATGATTATTATGACAAAGTGTAGTATGATATGGTAAGATGTGGTAGTTTGTAGATAGTGTTAAATTATAATAAATGCGGTATGGTACCATGGAAAAGATCGGGGAAAAAGTTTAATAATATATTCATTGGTATTTTGGTCTTTGTGCATTGGAGAAACAAAACCAATATGTACTATTTAAACTCATCGGAGAAACAAACTCAGCGGCAGATTGGATGGCTAATTTGGGTCATTCTTTAAACTCTGCCGGTCTCTGGATATGTAGCCCTGCGACAGACTTTTCTTTTATTATTCTTGCAGATAACTTGGGGAGATGCCTTGATAGAAGGATCCCCTAAGTTCTTGTTGTTCCTTGTTTACCCGAGTTAAAAAAAAAAATAAAATTTTGGTCTTTGTGCAGAAGAAAACATGTAGGTCAACACAGACAAAACTCTAGATTTACAAAGAAATGAATGCTTTAGTAGTCGGTAAGGTAGTTGATGCCTAGCTATAGTTGTTTGTGGGTAGCACAAGCCACAAGTTGTCAATAGTGATGATGACATAATAAAAGTGGTAATATGTACTATTTAAAAACTTAGGTGTGATTCTCATGTTTGAATATGATGATAAATCATATCACACTATGTCAAAAAATAATAATGATATCACTGTTAAATTTGATCAAATCAAATATAATTCTAAATGGATAGATATTTATATGTATATCAACAGTTAGCAAATAAATTATGCTTTCATTTTTCCTTATGATGCATCCGTTATTCCAACCGTTTATAACTACACTAAAAATATAAAAAGATTCTGAGAACTTTTGTAAAATTGTAAAAAAAAAAACTTACAGAGTCCAATAATATGAGGCAAGCTCGCCAAATTAGCGTAGCTAATCCCTTGAGGAATAGCAAGACTAGCAATAGTGATTCCGGAGAGAAGGTCGGACCTGAACAAACCGAAATTATACTGAGGAGCCCATTGAAATATGGGCACGAAATACTGTAACCCTAGAATAATCCTTTGTTTCAAAGGTTGTTTCTTGAACATTCGAAAAGGGTCATCGGGAAAAAACGTCTCCTTGAGATTCGCCTTTAGGGTTTTGAAGAATGGCTTATGGGGAGGAATGGGTACCCTAGGGGTGCATTCACTATTAGCTATGCTTATGTTTGTCATTTTTTTTTGATAATAGACAAAGGAAGAGAGTGTGGAGATTAGTGTTAATGGTGCAAGGTGAAGGGCATGTAGGAAGGGTTTAAATAATAGAGGGGAGGAGGTTAAGTGGATAGGAGGCTATGAAAAGGTGTTCTTTTAATTTTGACAATATGCATCATAGAAAAGTAAAGATAAATAATTATTAATGTGAGCAAATAAGTGAAAGCCAATTATCAAAATGTTTATCAATGTTATTATGAGTGGATTCTTCACCAAAGGTGTGATGGATATTCCTTAAGTGATATGTTTAATTTAATTAAATTATATATATTAATAAAGGGTAATAATTAATTTTTTAAAATATTATATATAGAGTACTTTATGCTTACATTAAGTTAATTTGGATAAGACAATTTTGTAGATTGAGGTTGTATGCTGAGGATTTTAGTCCCCTTTTTCAATTCATAATTTATTTTATAAATCCATTGATATTAATATTTGTCCTTGGTGGTTTAGATATTTGTCTGTTGGGCAGTGTCCCAGTTCCATTCAAATTTAAGTTTTGAAAATAAATTATTATTTCTTTTTTGTTATTGATACTACTTGGTCTCTAAGCGTGGATGTTGCAAAGACTCCGTTTATCTTGCGCAAATAAACATGGGAGTGCTGAGATTCGAACTTGAGACATTATGCTCAGTTTGACTCTTATACCATGTGGAACCATCTCAACCAAAAGCTTAAGCTGATAGTTGTAGGTCCAATGATGGTTTTATACTCTAACAGTAATCTATTGTCTTGCAATTCATCCTCGATAGAGGCTACCCCTAACTTACCGTGGCACACATCGTTTCAAATCTTATTCAACTTGGCAAACCAACCAATCCGCCGAACCCCTTCCACGTTCAACTTAGATAATGCGTCATCTTTATAGCCCAACTTTTCAAATCATATACTACTGCTGATTTGATTATCACACAATACAACTTGTCTTTAAATTTAAGCAGTTTTCTCTTATCAAACAAAATTTTTGAACTCATCTTCCACTTTGCTAATATGATGTGTTATATTAATATCCTCAATAATATCTCACCACTTCGCATAATAGATCTCAAGTACCAGAACTTGGCCACCCTAGCTATAATTAACCTCTCATCCAATGGAAATAACTTGATTGTCGCGTTCCTTGTGTCAACCCCACTAAAATGATACATCATACATTGGGAAGTTTTCATTTTATGTTATTTATAGTTTTCCTCTACACTCTTGAGAGGATTTTTAGAGGCTTTTAGGGTAGTTTTTTTGGTTAATTTGCTTTTGGATGCAAAGGATTCATAAGTTTCACTTTCAACTCCATAATCAAAACTAAGTTTTCTATTTCTATCTCTTTTTTTTTTTATGTTCATATGTATACTCGTTTGTTAGATTCATTTCATTTCTCTTTAATTACTTTAGTATGTTAATTACTTGTTAGCTTTGAATTGTTTGGATTGTGATAGAATTATTTGATGTCTAATAGATTTTGTTGAAGCATAATTTATCCAAATTTATGATTGTAATTAGAGGTTTTCTCCATGCCCATCAAATGTACGATGAAATGTTAGAGGGAGCATTCATTTGTATTTTTAGGCAATTGATTTATGTTGAGATACGAGACCAATTTGCGGGTGGAGAGCATATTTAGTGATTCGACATGACAATAATTGTATTTTAACTAAGTCTAGGATTGCTATTCCTATAAAATTTATGTAATTACCTTTAAGAGTAGTTTCAATTGTAGGTGGCAAGTCATTTATTAGGGTGATGTGGTGACTTCTGATTGGCTCCTAATAAGAAACATAATATTTATATTATCAAACATCTTTAAATTGGCTATAAGTATATGATCTAAGCTTCTAGTTGGGGTGAACAAAACAATTATTTTCATATGTTATCAAGAACCTCAGTTTGAGATTGATATTTTTCTTATTGTTTTCCATGAAAAGGAAAAGAAACACATACAAAATGTGACTTTCAATTCTGCTAACAACCCTAACATTCTCAATTGTTTCAAAGTGCCGCCATCGCCTACACACAATGTTCTCAAGTGATTTGGCCCTTTTCTTTCACATATTCGACAATGCAAGGGAAGAAGGGTTGTGTCCTACCACTCTGTCGATCATCCCTCATTCATTCTCAATAATATTGTTCTATAGTTCTCTATAGTTCTCGAGTAATTGATCAAGGAGTGTTTGTATGATTTCGTCGGGACAACTTGATTCTTGAAGGGACAACTCGATCGATGCTCACCTTCCTTTCATTTACAACTTCTAAGTTAATTAATTGGCCAAGGAGTAATCCTTTTTCACTTTTGCACTGTTAAATGGGGAAATCGAAATTGTCAAAGTTAAATACAATGATCAAATTGGCCAACTCTTTTGGGTTGTTGCACAAGTTATGTTATTGTCATAGCTTTTCTAGTGCAATATATATGTCCTTCTATACAGTGCTTGGATGGCATACTGTTGATCAATAAAATTTGGGCTGATTGCCGCACAAATTGGCCACTAGAACGAAAGCTACCATACAATAGCAAAACAACATGACGATTACAATCAAACATCAATCTGAAACTGCTATAATACAAATAAATAATGATCATACGAGTCTTGTTCCATGATGAGTTTTTTGCTTTTTGGACCCTATATTTTGGGGTATTTACAATCTGGACCCCCATGTTTCAAAGTTTACAATTTGACCCTATACTTTGTTTCCGGCAACAATTTGGACATAATTAGAGGGGTCCAGCCAAAAGAGGCCCTTATTGTAGTTTGACTGATTTTTCCTTCCAAAGTTGCCCCTTAATTATTTCTGTACTTCCAAATTTACCCTTCATTTATTCGGTTTTCTGGGAGTTTGGAGTTGAATAGTCACTAAGGGTGGGATATGCGTATGGGCTGTGAAATTGAAGTCTTCCGTCCGGTCAATTTCAAAAGGAAATTCAAAATAGATGAATAAATGAAAGGGAAATTGGATTCTAATAATACGAACTTTTGGCCATATAAGACTTAATAATACGAACTTTCGATTTGGTTCTTAATAATACAAACTTTGACCCCATGTTGCCCTCAGTAACACGCCACCGAGTTAAGTTGAACTTAACTCGGTGGCAGGATGACGTGGCGGCCGGAGTAATATATTTTGACTTTATTATGTACACAGTCAGCATTTGACTTGTCCACATCACCTCTCTTCCTTCCCCTTTCTCTCTCTTCCTTCCCCTTTCTCTCTCCTCCCTTCCTCTTCTTCGATCCAGAGAAGACATAGCCATGACTATGGCTTGTCCTCCTCTTCTCTCCATTTTCTCTCCCTACAACATCCTGCCCCTTCTTTGTGCAAAATTGAAGAGAAACATTGGAGAGAATATTATCAATTCTTGCTAATATTCTGGTTATGAATTCACCCAGAAAACAATGACAACTTGATTGAAGCACAAACCATATCTGTCTTCCTCATCGCTAAATCCTTCTTCACCGGGTACTTTTCTTCTCTCTCTCAGTAAATCAAGTTTAATTGTAAAAGTATCGATTCTTGCTGAAAATCTTGAGAATTTTCATCTAAATTGGTACATCAAATTATAAGAACAAACCCCATCCATACTGACGAAAAGTTACTCGCCTCCACTATCCCTAAATCTCATCTTGATTTATAATTTCAGATTTTTTTGTTCTTGAAATTCTGAGGGTTACTTTAAACAAATTCAGGAAATGATGAGTGTGAGAATCAAAACCCTCGAAATTGGCTGTAATTGGGTGCAAAGTGTGAGCATCAAACCAAGGAATCATCACCCAAGAACACCATGTCTACCACCATTTCAACCAGTTCAGCTTCTTTTCCATTTAAAAGGAGGATCTTGAGTGAATGGACTTATACTTCCCCACATACCCATCTCCAGAAACCTTTAAATCTTGGTCCGAAATCAAGTTCATCACAAGCAGATACCTCTAATTCGAGCCCCACAAAGTCGGATCCTCTGGATGAAGCCCCACAAAGTCAGATTGCCCCGAGTGGTTCTCAAAGTTCTCGAGATAACTCTGTGTATTCAACAGCAGAACGTTCTATGGTGGCTGAGATAAGTGGAAATAAGCACAGTGAAAGACATCATGTACAAGAACAAGTTGAGGATGAAGATGAAGAGGAGGAGATGATGCGGATTGGTGCAAGAAAATGGAGAGAAGAGGAGGACAAGCCATGGCCATGGCTATGTCTTCTCTGGATCGAAGAAGAGGAGGGGAGGAGAAAGAAAGGGGAAGGAGGAGAGAGAAAAGGGAAGGAAGAGAGGTGATGTGGACAAGTCAAATGCTGACTGTGTACATAATAAAGTCAAAATATATTACTCCGGCCGCCACGTCATCCTGCCACTGAGTTAATTAAGTTCAACTTAACTCGGTGGCGTGTTACTGGGGGCAACATGGGGTCAAAGTTCGTATTATTAAGAACCAAATCGAAAGTTCGTATTATTAAGTCTTATATGGCCAAAAGTTCGTATTATTAGAATCCAAATTCCCTAAATGAAATAAGGGTAAATCGGTTAGTTTATGCAAGATTTTGGTCTTCACCGGAGTCAAACTTAACTTTGGGCTAAATTCTTTGGGTCCATATTGTATAGGGTTCAAATTGTAAACTTTGAAACATGGGGGTCCAGATTGTAAATATCCCCAAAATACAGGGTCCAAAAAGCAAAAAACCCGCTCCAAGATACTTTTTACGTGTCTTATCCTTCATCAAATTAGTATCTTTTTTATAATTTTTGACCTTTTTTTTAATAGTAGGTATTAATTATTGATTATAAGAAGGTTGGGATGCGCATAATTTGTCAATGAGCATAAATAATACCCTAATTGAATCAAACCCTATCGTTAAACTTATTTTAGGTGTTTTTTTGAAATATATAAAATATTGGATAAAAATATAACTTTATGCAATTTATATGTGATATTATAGTTATAGAATCCAATCATATCATTTAATTTCATTTAAATATATAATAATATAATTTTAATGATAGTTACACGAAGACTCATATCATTTTTGAAAAATAAAAGATAGCCATGCTTTATTTCTTCTTCAATTCTTCAAATTTAATACTCCAAATAGTAGCTTCCTTATTAAGATGCTTCAAGCTTAAATCGATTCTCAAAAGCTTTATTAGACCACATTATAAGTATGACGTGTGATTAATTAATTAATTAATTAACATATAATGGCGTTTATATGAGGCAGTGGTCATGAGATTATGCGTAATGATTCTCTCCCCAGTTATCTGATACTCCCTCCGTTCTTTTTTATATGTCATTTATGGTTTTCAGTGCCAATTTTTAATCAATAATTTCTAACATAAATGTTTTGCAAAAAAAATATAATATTATACTTTTTTAATAGTATTTTTTATCATGAATCTAATGACATTAATTTCGTACGATGAATCATTGTACAAATTAAAATATTAACGGTCAAAGTTTTTGACATAATTTCTACTGATAAAACCAAAACCGAGGGAGTAACATCTAGAGGAGGATTTATAGTGAGGAGGCAATATCCAGGGAAGTAGATAACTCGTCTTGCCGTTTTTCTGGGAAGCAGCTATAATGCCTACAAGATACACCCACTTTCCTCCTATTATTAGTGGATAAAACTTATAATATATAATTACCAAATGGTGGGACAATGATAAAACATCTTTAATTTTAATAAATTTTTTTATTAAAAATTCTACCATAATTGAATTTTTTTTTGAATTATGGTAGTTGAAAATTTCATAACCATTAATTTATCAAAAATAAATTATATATATTAAAAATATTTATATCTCGGATTAATTTTTGTAGTAAGTTACTTTCATCAATATATTTTAATTTTGTTTTTTTAAGGACAAATTAATGATACTTAAGCTTTCAACTATGATAGTTGAAAAAATAAATTTTGGTAGAATATCCTTCAAATATTAAATTTTGTACAAAATTATATCTCAATAGGATTACTTATTGTAAAAAGTTCTTTAATCAATATATATTAATTTCAATTTTTTAACGATATATTTTAGGGTAATTATACATTTCAACTACCATAGTTGGTAGAATCTCCTCTTTTCTAATTTCTATATAGTTTTAAATAATAATATTTTAGTAACTATCTAGATAATATATCATTACTAAGAATGTGTGTATTACCAATCACTTTTTTTCAACCAATTTAAAACAGTTGGAAAAATAATTATGTTAGCAACCATTTTATGTTTTTCTAATTTTCCAATTATTTTTCTAATTTTAGGTGGAAAAAGGGTTGAAAATTTCAATAACTTTTACTGAATTGGTGAGAAAATTTTCATACCTATCTTTTTCTTACAGTTTGAAAATGGTTGAAAAGCGGTTGCATCCTTCCTTAAGAAGACCCTTTGTCAAGCGGGTTTGGATCGTGAAAGCTGCTCAAATTGGGTGGTCGCGCGAGTTCACCAAAGATAAGAAAGTTTTTTTCTATTGAAGTTGCTGCTGATAGCCTTGTGAATTCTCATATCAATCCATCTGTTGTTAACTTGAGGTTCCTAATGTGTGCCCCCTGGCAGTGAAACTTATGAATGTGAGGGAACTTACTCTCGATCTGTTAGTTCACTCTGAACATAATTCCCTTGTTGATTTTGAGGATTCCTTTTTGGAGGGTTCAAAAGTGCATGCTTGAGGAAATAAGAGAGGGAAGTCTTTACTTAAATCTAAATAACATCTTGTTAGTGAAGCAAGTGTAGGGTTGACTCTACAATGTCTAGACGATATATCGGTGGAAGGGAAATGAGTTTTTTTTTTTTTTTTTGGGCTTGGTAAAGGTTTCCTCGACGATTCCTCAAAATAGTTTGGAGAAGAAGCTACGCAGAGTGACTAAGTTTGATTGTGGTTTTGAATTCATTGGTGACGATTATGAGATTGTAGTGGATCATCTTAAAAAAAAATGGCGAAGTGAGAAGAAAGGTGTAAAGAACTAAATTTGTTTCGCCATTTTAGTTGCTTTTACTGTAATGTTGCCTTTATTTTTGCTAGCTGTTTTGCTGTTATTATTTGCTATTTTGGAGATATTGTTTAAGATTTTTCGGCCATTTCAGACTTTTAATAATTAAAAAATATAAAATATATTTTTAACTATCATAATTGAAATTTTCAAATGAATGTTTAACTAAATAATAATAGAAAAATAATTTTTTTCTCCGACAAAACAAAGATCCAACTGTTACCCTTCGATCTAGAATATATCTAGTTTTGAAATCAAAATTAACCTAAAAAGTTAATCTCATCTGATTTGATGACAGTAGTTATCGAGCTACAGAAGATTTATGCAAAATTTGAGTCATGCAGTCGACAGTGAGATAATTACATTTACCCTATCCGACATATGTGGTAATAATTTTTGCACACCCGACATTTGAGAAATAATTTTCACCCTATCTGACATTTAGTGAAAGTGTTTTTTTGTGTCAAATTCCGGTAACTTGTCATCGGAGATATGAAAATACAATAATACCCCTATATAATTATGTGAAAGTACCAAACTGCCCTTAAGATTGCGATTGAAATGACAATATTGGCCCTTCAATTGTTTTGTGTGGGAAAAGGGGGAAAAGACTTCGATCTAAAAAAGAAATATATCACTCCACTCTTCTTACTGTCGTCTTCTATAAGTGTAAATAGGTAATTTCGTTTTTAATTGAAAATACTATGAATTAATAGCAAGGGTAAACATGTCACTTCCTATTCATTTTTTTAATACTTGCCGGAAAATCCCACAAAAAACCATTATAATATATCCTAGATGGTTTAAATTTACGACCACTTAAATGTCAGGTAGGGTGAAAATTATTTCTCAAATGTCGGGTGTGCAAAAATTATTACCACATATGTCCGGTAGGGTAAATGTAATTATCTCCGGTCGCAGTCCTAATTACTATTGTTTGACAAATTGATTACATAGTCTGTTCATTAAACCGACCACCTGTCGAACTAGCTAGCTGTGCACCGTCATCCATATCCATTGCACTATTTACATATAGAGCGGCGACACACAAACTAGGGCTGTTTACGGAATAGCATTTTGGTTGGATTTGCTGTTAATATATACTAGTGTTGGAAAAACTAGGGTTTTAATTAAGCGATATTTAACATTTTAAACTGTATTTTTTTAACGAAAATTATAAACATCTTGCTTCAAGATGGTTATTAACCATCTTGCATATCACTTAAATCGCGCATAAAATTATATGTAAGTATATTTAAATTATTGTAGAGATATGTTTCATTACTTTAAGGGTTATTATAACCTATAAACAATATAAAAATATTTATTTATTTATATTTTTTCATAAATATAAAAGTATACATAAAATGTGCATTGTTTTACTATGATTGATAAAATTAGCTATTGTTTATATTTTTTTGAGCTAGCAAATAAGTATTATACTCTTGTAGTTGATTAATATACATAATTATTAGAGAAAATATTATTAAAAGTTAACAAAATGTGAAATATAGACAATTTAAGATGGTTATTAACCATCTTGAGGCAAGATGTATATCATGGTCATTTTTTGAAATGTTAACGTTGATGGTTGAAGTTTAGAGTAATATTTCATACTTTTTGGAGTCAGATTATTCTTTGAAAGTTTTATATTTGAAAATGATTCATATCTTTTTTATATCAATTTTCACTAATCGGCACATTAAGGCCACCGTTAGCTTTGCCACAACTCACCGCAGTTTGCTACAAATCATTACTTTTCTCTCTCCTCACTCTTCTCTCTCTTCACTTTTCTCCTCTACTTTTTACATCCTCTCTCCTCACCTACCCCACATACCAATAACCTACCCCAATTCCACCACAATTCCACCACAGCACACCGCAAAATACCGCAGAAAAGAACATAGCCTAAATTTACCAAACACAAAATTCATTTGCATAGCTATCCGTTATTTGTTACTCAAACCACTATCTATTATTTAAATACTATCTACTGTACATCAACCGTTCTAGGATCTCAGCTATCAAAACTGCTATTTTGGCAAACATGGCCTAAATTGCCCTCGATCAAACACGATTGTAACTGTTAGTTCTTGAATATACAGCCAAGTCTTCGAACCCATGAATAAAATATGACGGATAATATGCAAGTTTTGACCATTCATTCTTCGATATATATAAATGATTTAAAATATAAAGATTAACACAATTATATTTGTAGTGAAATATACTTTTTTTTTACAATATAGTGATATATTATTAAAAATTAAAAATTTAGATTAAGGACTAAAAAAATAATTAAAAGTAACGACTATAGTAAAACAAAGACAACAACTTGAGAACTTTGAGAACCTATAACGCGGGTAGATGAGATTGGATAATTATTTACCAATTTATCAAAATTTACATGTGTATCAATATTTTAATTTCTTTTAAAAAAATTATTATTTTATTCAAAAAATCAATTTTCCAATAATAATAAAAAATTACCTTTATTTGCCAAATTTATTTTTACATTTACCCATAAATTTTACATGTGTTGTGAAAATGACAAGTGGTAAAAGGATGTTGGATGTTGAATAATGAGATGGCTCTTGGTTGAATGGTAACACGTCTCTTGGTTGAATCGAACATACATTTGGTCCTTTGGAGTCGATCACTTCAAAAGGTCAAAAAAATCCACTAATGCGAATCCCTTTTTCCTCCCACTCTCATTTCTAATTATTTCTTTCATGGAATTTGGGAATGCACAAAGGAGACCATAACCACTTAGATCCTGTAGCAATTAATGTAATGGGGTTAAGACATGCAAACTAGTAGTAGTAGTAGCTAGTAGGGTCGGTGCTTAAAAGTATACCATTTTTATACTACCATACTAATTTCTGCATGTTCGAAACAATTTGCCAATGTCATGAATGTAACGCGGGTAAACATATATGTCTACGACAAAACTCGCATCATTACTTAAATAAGGATGCGTTTGGTTGGTTAAAAATTTCATGAAAATGATCAATTTTTTAAAGTTGATTTATTTTTCCAATGTTTGGATATAGGTTAACCCCACCGTTTCCTACTTTTTTTCTCGGGAAAATTTTCTTTGAGGGGCTAAGGAAATTTTTTTTAAAGAAAACTTTCTCATGGAAAACTTCTCATGGAAAATTTTCCCTAGAAAAAAATTTCTTTGAGGTTCTTACCAAATGCTACCTAACAGATTTATATTTAGTATCCCGTTTTTTAGGATAAGATTTATATTTAGTATTCAGTTTTTTTAGGATAAATAAGTAAGAATTATAAGATAAGTCTACATTCTAGTTAACATTAAATCAAAAGAACAAAAATACAAAGAATGTCGTGTGGGAATTTTATATTAGGATGAAAGTTTAACCTTAAAGTTTATTTTGAATGGGACAAAAATACAAAGAATGTTGTGAGTAACGCGGGCGACTACCTTTGCCACGTGTCATATGCCAAGTGGAAACGTAAATATGTAAATGGATTATGGATATAGAGACGTTGACATGCATGGAAGTGGAATGCAGTAAACAGATATCGAGCAAGATGCGATATTAATGACGTGTTCATCTCAAAAATGAAATATATTAATGGTGTGTTTTTTTTCTTAAAAAAAAAAATAAATTGATCGGTGCTCATGTTGGATGGATTGTTATTTTGTTTGCAATTTGATCATCAACTTCCAAACATATTCTAAAAGGAATAAATTATAACAATGATCGAAATATATGCATTGATATATATATATATATATATATATATATATATATATATATATATATATATATATATATATATTGTGTTTATTCATGACAAACCCTGCGACATAAATGGTTGGTTGTCGATATGGATATAAAGAGATTTAAATGAAAGGATAAATATGTACGCGCATATGCATGACATTAATTAGGATTAGATGATAGAAGTTGGATAAAGAAAATGCCGAATTAATGAAGTAATGAACCAGAGAGGAAGGATTATGGGTGTCAAATGAAGATGGAGTCACTGGATGGGAGAAGATGTATGATGATATTCAAAGAACGCCTAACTAAGGATATATGAGGAGTTTCACGTGGAGGTTGAGTTTTGAGAGGGGTGTGGTGGTGGATCGATGTAGTGGAAGCGAATGTGAAAAGCATAAGGCATACCATGTATTAAGGAGTTGTACTGGCGAGGCAGAGAGGTAAGTTGCTAAAGACAGGTTTAAGTTGGCGAAGCAGTAGGTAAGGAAAAGTGTTGTGTTATGAAAAGTTGAGCACCAAAGGAGAAAAAGAGATTTTTAAGTTGTCATGGAGTCGAGAGAAGAGGTCAATATATCTTTCGGATGTAAGGTGTATTAAAGATGTCGAGGGAAGAGTCTTAATGGAGGAAGCCAGTGTAAAGAGAGGTGGATGAACTACTTCAGTTTGCATTTTAGTGAGGAGGGTATTACGACCTTTTAAGAGGCAGGCCTAGAACATAATGGAGGGAGTTCGATTTGTATGACTTGTCCATCCATATTGTTAGAGGAGGTTAGAGGAGCATTGAACGAAAATGAAGAGGGAAAAATCTATGGGCCCTAGTGGGATTCTTGAGAAGCCGTGAAGTGCTTAGGAGATGGAAATGTTTTCAGGTTGATAGATCATTTTAATGATATTGTTAGACCGGCTAGAATGCTGGATGAGTGGAGGGGTAGCGTAGTCGTTCCTATATACAAGAACAAAGGAGACATTATGTGTTACAATAATTATAAAAGGATCAAATCCTGACTCACACTATGACGCTTCGTGAACTAGTTTTTGAAAGAAGGTTGATAGAGATTGTGCATGTGTCTGAGGATCAGTTTGGTTTTGTGTTTGAAAAATCAACTATAAAGGTTATACATATTACACGTTGTCTTATATAGAAATATCGAGAAAGGAGGAAGGATCTCCATATGGTTTTTATTGATTTAAACAAAGCTTATGATAAGGTCCCTAGGAAAATGATATGGGAGTTCTTAGAGGCGAAAGAGGTATAATTCACCATAAAAGAGTTTCCAACTCATGAGGTACAATTCATCAAGGGTCTGCACTTAGCCCCTTTTTTTTTCTTTTTTTTTTCCTTTGGTCATGGGGGAGTTGACAAAAGAAATTCAAAACAAGTTACCGTTGTGTATGTTTTTCAATGACATAGTGTTTACAAATGAGTTGAGGGAAAGACTATCGACTTGTTTGGTCGGATGTTATCAACCAAACGATATGTTTACATTACATGGTTGGATGTTACCAAACATATAATGTAGTTACAATAGCATTTTATGTTACATTACAATACTTGATTATATTTTCAGTATTGTAATCAAAAGTACATTTTAATAAAAAAAATAACATCTAGTAATGTAATTGCTATAACTCTCACTTAGCTACATTATTTGATGACAATGTCAAAAATATCATCTCATATCATCATATATAACTTATATATTGTTATAATATTTCACTATTCACTTACCTACATTATTATATTGTTAAATAATGTTGATCACTACTGATTTGTGTGCTAATTTGTGTTGAATGTTGATTATATGTGTTCTTTTTAACTAATCATAATAAAGTAATTTATTGTTGATTAGTGTTGATTCATGCTGATAGGCATTAATGAGTACCGACCAGTGCTTGTCAATCGGAGTTAATGAGTGTTGATTTTATATACTTGGGCCCAGTGGCGGATCCAGAATTTAAAGGCAGTGGTGTCAAATAATTTCCTCAAAAAAATTGAACACAAATAAACGCTAAAATAAATTCAAAACACTTGACAACCTCCACAATTTACAAAACACACCTAACCTAATATAATGAATTAATAAATTTCATTCAAACACTTGACAGCCTCCACAATTTCACATAAATAGTACATAATTCAATTTATATGTGTACAAATTAAACGATAGTTTAACGAAATTTACTCATTCATACACATATAACAAGCAATTAGCAAACCCTAATTTAATCATATTGAATTTAATCACAAAAATCTAATTGATAATTTACAACTAAATATGGTAATAAATTCAATCAAGAGGAAAGAGTATAATTCGATTTATAAGTGCACAAACGATAATTTAAAAAAATTTGTTAATTAATTCATGCTTCAGACACATACAAGTGATACAACAAGCAATTATAAGTGAATTAGCCAACCCTAATTTAATCACGTTGATTTAATTACATAAATCTAATTCATAAATTGCAACCAAGTATGAGAATAAATTCAATAAAGATTCAAGAGTAACTTGAGAAAAGAATAATAGAGTGACTTACATAATTGCAATTCAATAATGGAGTTAGGGTTAGAGAGATTGAAGGGATTGCTTTTGTAGGTATGAGTGAAAAAAAGGGTCTGCAACTAGGTTAAAAACTGCAACAGTCGACTACATATTCATAGCTAAGCTAAAAAATAAAAGGGCAAGTGCTAGGAATTGAACTTGTGACCAAACCAACTAAAAACTGCAACAGTCGGCTACATATTCATAGCTAAGCTAAAAAATAAAAGGGCAAGTGCTAGGAATTGAACTTGTGACCAACCAACTTCACAAGTACCTATCAATTGCAAATGCCAGAACCAGCCCGCTACATAATCCATTTTGATATTGAGTGGTATCAGTTGCTATATAATGTAATTTATTTCCTTTTCTTTTTCTAAACAGATTTTTTTTTCCAAAAATTTTAGTGGTGTCAATTGACACCACTGCTCTCCATGTAGATCCGCCCCTGCTTGGGCCTCGTTCTTTTATGTGGTACTACGCAGTGCGGTACCGCACCACAATGCATTACTTAATATTCTACCACACTTCACCACACTCCACCACAATTTACCACAAATCATTACCAAAATATCTTCTTACTTTTCTCTCTCCTCACTTTTCTCCTCTACTTTTTACATTTTCTCCCCCACCTACCACAACTCCCACCACACTTTTTCAAATTCCACCACACTGCAACCAACCGCACCGCATAAAAGAATGGGGCCTTAATGTGTTTAGTGAGAAAAACAAACCCCTAACCTTTGCATGGAAATTTATATATGCTCCATACACCATCATGTAACAAGTTCCAAGCTAAAGTAAGAACACTTATATATGGTACGTACATATATGTAACTTAAGTTACCGTTTAAGAAGTAACCATAGAAACGAAGCGGTTGTGTTTGGTTGGTTAAAAATCTTGGTAAAATAGTCAATTTTTCAGTTGACTTATTTTCTCTACGTTTGTATGTAGATTGACATTGGGAAAAACTTTTTTTTTTTTATGGGGAACCCACCATTTCCTACATTTTCCTAGGGGAAATTTCTCTTATGAGGGGACTAAGGAAAATTTTCTCATAGAAAACTTCCCATGAAAAATTTTTTCTGAAATTTTTTTTCCCGAAGTTCCTACCAAACGCTCCCTATGCCATATGCTCAAATTACTTGGTCTCAAAAAAAAATAAAAACCTTTAATTTTCCCTCTCCTCACATGTGTTGAAAAAACTTGAAACATTAATAGTAAGGGCCCTCAATTTTCGCATCTTTTCTCTTTGTGTCAAACTAACGTCTATTCTCAATTCAACACATCCACACACACACGCAGCATTAACTCAATTAATCATTCCTCTTTCACTTCAATCTCCACCATTTTGCTTAATTTCCCAGGTACCTTAATCTCCTATTGATTCATCATTAGTGAGTATAAGTTTTTTGATTATTGATTCAACACGTTAACAATAGCTAAGAAAGCAAGTGTTAAACGCTATTATAATTTTCTTCCACTCAATGACTATTTATCAACACTTACTAACCGATTCATGATGAAGAACGTACACCAAGTTTCATATCGATAAATAGGTATTGCTTGATTTTGTCATCGTAATTTTATTTTATTTTTACGTGTTTTCATATAACTGTATGGGCCAAGATAGGGCTAAAACTAGGACCAATTAACGAAAGGATGTTGCTATTAAATTCTATTTGTAGTGATTATATTGTAGAAAAATTATAATTATCTAACTTGCAAGATTGCAAATGCATTATATGTATATAAGTCTTTTAGCGATTAATGTGTCTAGAAACCATATGTTAGAAATTTTTGATTGAATTAAATCTTGACACTTTGTCAAAAATCATACGTAAAAGAAATTATACGCAGAAAAAGCAGATGCATTATTTTTCGTATGTATTTATGAAGTCTTCCCACACAAATATACGTGTCTACATTTCATAAGTTAGAAACTCTTGATTCAATATAGAACGCTCGTGGGAATAAAGAAATGATTTCATGTTTTGACTAGGTATATATGACATATACACCTCTCAAAATCAAGAGAAACATGAGTACAATGAAAGTGCTATATAAAGAAGTTTCACAAAAACTTTTATCATGCCTTATGTAATCATGTTATATTCTTCAACTTTGCTAATAATCAAGTAGTATGCATTTTGTTGGTGGGAGAACTATTATAATTGTGTACGTCATTTATATTGTCTACGAAATTTGCAACGACACGATATCTATTACTATTGTGTATAATGTACGATGCTATTAATGCATGCAACCAAGTCGAGTTTAACTCAAGTGGATAATAGTTTTGGTTCAACTTCATTAAAAAGTTTAATTTTTTTTAGTTATGATTTTTCAAATTTTTAAAGTTATATCCATGTAGAGATTTAAATGAATACATACCACAGGTTATAATAAACGTTCAACTTGATTTCATACTAAATATATCCACACAACCATATATACTCATTTAGAAGATTGGATAAGTGAAGTGTTAAAATTTAATCAAGTTAAAGTAAGCTGAGCTTAGTTACTCAAGCATCAGTAATATCCTAAAAGGATGCTTGGGCGAGCTTGGTTTGAGCTGTTGTGAATTCTATTTGGCAATGATTTTTAACCACACGGTCATGTTCTTTAGAAATGTTAGTGAAATGTAAGTAAGTAAAGTAGGGAAGGTAAGTAAGGTTATATAAGTGTCGGTAAGTAAAGTAATGTAAGTAAGGTAAGCCATATCATTTAAAATAATGAAATTTTAAATATCAATCTTTCAATTTTAATACGATAGAGTAAGTAATGTAAGTCACATCAGTTACTTCACATATGAAATATATGAAATTATATGTATATATATTCACTATTACATAGTTGAAAAGAAACTAACATTTTTTTTCTTTTGGTGTTGTTACATGATTTGTTAGGCTAAAGAGTGCAGGAAAAGATGCCAAATGGATGTGGCTATTTCAAGTATTCAAATACAAGCTTTGCTTAAATGTCACCAATTATTTCATGAATACCTAATGAACTACCCTCACCTCTCAAATTCAGCATAGATTCTCTCCTTCTTGGGTGTCTGTCTTTTCTCATAGAATATATATCACATACTATTGGCTACAAAGTTAAAAACTGTCAAAATCTTAGTAGCTCAGCAAAGGGCAAAAAAAAACAAAAAAAAAAAAACAAAAAAAGAAAGAAAGAAAGAAAGAAAGAAAGAAGAAGAAGAAGTCAATGATATGCCCTTACCATATAATCACTAGCCCTTGAGTCCTAGGATGATATGGCATCCACTTATTACAGAATTTGTTACTCCTAAACAGTTCATAGGCCACCTTGTCCTTTAGGTTACTTCTCCACACCAATTGATATATATTTTGCAAAAAACAATAAAATGATGATAACAAATTTTAATTTCAACTCCTATGAAACCTAGTTATATATGTCACCTACATGTATATAAATATAGACCCGAACCCCCTTTTTTTGTCATATCCACGAAATATTGACAAAAACATCCAATGACGGTAACCAAGTTCGAAAGTCAAGAGAGTTCTTCTCGTAGAGTCCCGATTCCTCCAAGAAAGTCATTTTTCAAAGTAATTACAGCTAATTTAAAAGAGACTTTTTTCCCGGATGACCCTTTTCGAGTGTTTAAAAAACAATCTCTAACACGGAGGATAATCTTAGGATTACAATACTTCGCACCCATATTTCAATGGGCACCTCAGTACAAATTCGACTACTTCAAATGCGATCTCCTCGCTGGAATCACCATTGCTAGCCTCGCTGTTCCTCAGGGCATTAGCTATGCTAACTTGGCCACCTTGCCTCCTGTTGTTGGACTATGTAAGCATTTGCTATATTGGTAATTTTGTTAGTTACAATAAATATTCTTATCTATAGATATTCTCTAATATTTAATTTGTGGTATCTTCCTATGTGTTTGCTCTAAAAAAATTAAACGAAAAAACCAAACAAAGAAAGAAAGAAATGGAAAAGGGTGCGTCTTTTACAAGCTGATCATACTTTGAAGAATAGGATAAAGTTTTAGTATTACTTTGTTTATTTAATTTGATTGTCATATATACTTTCACATCTGAGAATACGTAGAGAATTGGAGATTTTCACTAAAAGAATTCAGTGGCTCATATATGTCTCCATTTTACTCATTTCTAATTACACTTTTTAACTAACTTTAGTATAAATCAGTTTAATATATAGTTGAAATTTTAAACGATATATTCTGCTAGAGGTAATAATTGTTTAAAAGAAAATAATATATGTAAATTAAGCTGTTGGATTCAGAAGAATATGCATTCTCTTCATTTGACACATCTAATAATGTTCCAATTTTAATAATTCATAGAGAGGAGTGGCCGGATCGGATTCGGGCTTTAATTTATAGGGTTCAGAATAATTTTAGTAAAACATACACATTTTTACTTACTTGGATAAATATTATTCTCTATGTTTCATATTAATTGTCATATATTTGACTGTTACAGTCTTTATTGTCGCTATTTGATTGATAATTTCTTGTATAATATTATCTTAACAATTACAATATTATACTTTTATGGTAATATTTTTCATTATGAATCTAATAGTAGTAATCTTATGTAACGAATCATTGTATATATTGAGAATTTATGATCGAAGTTTTTATTTAATGTTTGACTGAACAATCTTCAAAGATGAAAAATAATATGTAACGGAGGGAGTGATACCTTAAATTTTTAAATGACATTTTAAAGGATATTATGAATTACAACTGCACGTGAAAGGTCAAATGTGCATATAGATATAGTAACAGATATTATTATTAGGCATCAGCCAAGTGCTTCTAGTTTTACAATTATATACCTATTCACACATGTTACATATACGAAAACTTTCATATATGATAAATAAACACTTTAGAAACATTATGTAATTTTGATAATATGTAAAGTACGTGGGGAGCAGGAAATAAATGTAACAGTGGTTGCATGCATGCATGCAGATTCGAGCTTCGTACCACCTCTGATATATGCAGTGATGGGGAGTTCAAGAGATCTAGCCATTGGCACTGTTGGGGTTGTTTCTCTTCTTTTCTCCAATATGTTGGGCACAGCAGTCAACCCAGTTGACTCTCCACACGAATATCTTCGCTTGGCGTTTACTGCCACCTTTTTTGCTGGAATTTTTCAAGCTTCTCTTGGCCTCCTAAGGTACTGCCCTCAGGCTTTGGTTCAAATATAAATATACTGTTAATTCATATGTTTGTCTTTCGATATATCTATCTAGCTTGCATGAAAAATATAATGAATCCATATATTTTTAAAGAAGGTGGACCAGAGCTAATCCCGAGAATATCAAACTATCATTGGGACTAGGGGTGGACAATATATACGCGGGCCGGGCCCATTGAGTATGTAGGGTCGGGTTGGGTCAAGATCGACACATTGAGATTGTGGACCAAGTCAGGGCTTTCTAGTAAAAGTGTAGGTCGACTGGTAAAGCTAAAATGAAGAATATTTATACCAAAAAAGTAGTTATGTTGTTAGATTAATGTGAAGTATTAGTAATATACTTAAATAAGTTTAACATTTAAAATAATAGAAAAAACTGTTTATTTTGAGTTATTGATTGGCCGACCTGGTCCTGCTCATTCATCAACCCTTTCACATTATTAAATGGGCCAACCCTTTGCTAGTCCAATCCCAATTTTCTACATTCTGACCCTCTTGATCCGATGGGGACCCAACCCATTCCCACCCCTAATTGGGTCAATTGTTATTGCTTGTTGTTGAAGGAGCTAGGTGAATAGATGAATCACCTTGATTATTGTTCATATGTTGGCTTTATATGATTCAAGAATGGATAAACTGAAGCAATGAAGCATGAATTGAATACTTGTTATTTAATTAATCAATGTTAATTATGCAATTAATTATTGAACATGCAGGCTAGGGTTTATAGTTGACCTATTATCACATGCAACGATAGTGGGGTTTATGGGAGGAGTATCCATCACTGTTTGCCTCCAGCAACTTAAAGGTCTTCTTGGTTTGAGTCATTTCACTCATAACACTGACGTCATCTCTGTCCTTAATTCCATTATTTCCCAAACCCATCAGGTAAGTGCTAATTAATCCATCAATACTTAAAGTTTATTAATTACAAGTTCATATTGTTATATCAACTGTTTTGTATTTTTTTTTATCTTTGCAGTGGAGATGGGAAACTGCAGTTTTAGGCTTCATCTTTCTTTTTTATATGATATTGACAAAGTTCTATGTAAGTCTTCATTCATTTCATCATTTTCACTATTTAATTTCTTTAAAAATATTCCAGTTATACTTTCCAGTTGCGTACGTTGTTCATTTCAAACCTTTTTGTCAATGGGGAAATCTAATACATAATCATGTAATTTGACTAAATTAAATGCGTTTAATTGTTGCAAAAAGTTAATTAGGAGTAAAATGTTGATTAGTACGTTGGTTGACATTGAGCAGAGTAGGAAAAGAGAGATATTCTTTTGGATAAGTGCAATGGCTCCTCTCACATCCGTTATTATTGGAAGCATCGTGGTTTACTGCACCCATGCTGACAAACGTGGCATTCCTGTGGTAATTATTTTATATTTCACTTGAATAACTCATAAACTAAATTTAAGTATATTTAAATTATTATAAGAGTATGTTTCATTACTGTGAGGGTTATCGAAAATTATAAATAATATAAAAATAATTATTTACTCATATTTTTCATAAATATCAAACTATGCATAAAATGTGCATTTTTTACATGAATAAATAGTGTTAACATTATTGCTTATTAATTTGTAGAAACTTATTTGATATGGGTTTGTGGTAACATAATAATTAACATGTAGATTGGAGAGTTAAAGAAAGGGTTAAATAAACCATCTGCAAAGGACTTGGCATTTGGGTCAGCTCATCTTGGAGTAGCAATCAAGACAGGAATCATCTCTGCCATCATTGCCTTGGCTGTGAGTTCTTGCATTGCTTAAAACATAATAACATTGATTTATCACACTTGATTAGCCCTAATTATATTAATTAATCCTCAAATTAAATCTCAACATCTCAATCAGTTTATTGCTTTCTAGGTAACAACTATATATAAGAGGAATTTACACATATATGTAAATCATGTTATATCATCAGGAAGGAGTAGCTGTTGGGAGAACCTTCGCAATGTTTAACAACTACCACATTGATGGCAACAAAGAGATGGTTGCCTTTGGTCTCATGAATATTGTTGGTTCCTGCACTTCTTGCTACCTCACTTCAGGTTTCTTCTAAATTCATAGTCTATTTTTCTTTTCGAAATATGAGTCCTAGGGCAATACACTTTTTAATTGTAGTTCCCTATTATTAAAGTTATATTATTATATGTTAAGATGAAATTAAATGATATGATTGAGTTATACAATTAAAATATCACATATAAATTGCATAAATTTATATTTTTATCCATTATTTTTTACTCCCTCCGTTTCATATAAATTGTTATAGTTTTGATTTTCACGGTTTCCAATGTTATTTTTTTATTAATAATTTCTTACATAATATGTTATTAACAATTGCAATTTTATACTTTTATAATAGTATTTTTCGTTATAAATCTAATGGTGTGGTAGTTTTATATAACAACTCATTGTATATATTGAGAAATTTTTAGTCAACATTTTTAATGTTAGATTACACGATTTTCAAAGATGACAATTAATATGGAAGAAGGAATATATTTCAAAAAATGTTTAAAATAAGTATAACGGAAGATGTTGATTTGATTAGAGTATCATTTGTGCTTATTGTGACAGTCTATATCCATCCCAAGCTTCTTATAATTGATAATAAATATTTACTATTAAAGAAAATAGTGTCAAAAATTATATAAAAAATACCAATTTCATGAAGAGCAAGACACAAAATGTCCGGGACAAGAGTCGTATAACGGGTTTTTTGCTTTTTGGACCCCAAATTTTGGGGTATTTATTTTCTGGACCCCCATATTTCAAAGTTTATATTTTGGACCCTATATTTTGTCTCCGACAACAATATGGACCCTATACTTTGTCTCCGACAACAATATAGACCCCCATATTTGAAAGCCATTATCGATTTTTTTCTTTCGTAAATTTTCCAGCCGCAACTTCTTCTTCCTCTTCTTGTATGATTTCCAACCCCCATATGAGCATAAATTTGCCAAAAAAGTTACTAAAATTTACAAAAGGTTACCAAAATTTAACTTTTACTCTACTGGTTTTTGCCCATGAATTTTACACACCCTTAACTGTCAAAGTCTGGTCAATTTCAAAACAACAGTCAAAAGAAGGAAAAGATGATAAAAAGTCATATCGGGAAGTTTAGGCAATAATTAGGTCATCGCTGGAGTCAAACATAACTTTGGGCCACATTTTTTGGGTCCACAAAGTACAGAGTCCAAAATATAAACTTTGAAATATGGGGGTCTAAAAAATAAATACCCCCAAAGTTCGGAGTCAAAAAAAAAAAAACCGTCGTATAACACCCTTTTCTCTTTTTATGAGATGAAAACGGCCTCTTTCAATATACTATTTATTATGTTGTTATGTGGATACAGGAATATTTTCGAGGACAGCAGTGAATTTCCATGCAGGAAGCAAGACAGCAGTGTCAAACATAGTGATGTCAATAGCAGTTATGTTGACATTACTCTTTCTAATTCCACTGTTTCGTTACACTCCTCTGGTGGTGCTTGCCTCCATAATAGTCAATGCCATGCTTGGTCTGCTCAAGTACGAAGAAGTTATTTATATGTGGAAGGTTGACAAGTTTGACTTCGTTATATGCATGAG
The DNA here is from genome assembly GCA_029582165.1 of Portulaca oleracea. Lineage (NCBI taxonomy): Eukaryota > Viridiplantae > Streptophyta > Magnoliopsida > Caryophyllales > Portulacaceae > Portulaca > Portulaca oleracea. The sequence goes on from CM055873.1 coordinate 46,073,394, forward strand.
TTCCTTCCTTGGTGTTGTCTTTGATAGTGTCGAAACTGGCTTAATTGTTGCGGTACGTACCTTGACTCGCACTCCAATTAGATTTAGAATATAATATAAACAGAAAACCCAACATAACAAGGAAACATAAATAATATCCTAATACAATTAGGAAATAACTAATAGTGAGATCAAGAAACTGGGTGATTTTATGACACTTTCCTAACAGATTTCGTAATTCATCTTGTCTTAGGTGACCCTATCAATTGTGAGAATTATCCTGGTGGCATCACGACCAAAGACAAGTGTGCTGGGAAATCTACCAAATACTTCTTCCTACAGGAGCAAAGCACACTATAACAAAGCCCAATTAGTTGATGGAATTCTCATCCTTCATATTGAGGGTCCTATTTGCTTTGCTTCTGCAAACTATCTAAGAGAAAGGTTACGTTACACAATCTCCCTACTCCTTGCTTCTGCAAACTATCTTGATGGAAGCAAAATATTTCCTATTGGTGAAAAATTTACGCTTACATGCATGATGTAATTTGCCGGTAGTAACATCTTAGGGGCTAACTTTTCCGTTGATGGTCTTAAATAATATGCAGAATCATGAGATGGATCGAAGAAGAAGAAGACAGGATTGAGTCTTCTGGAGCACCTTGTTTACAACATGTGATTCTGGATATGGGAGGTTAGTGATTAATTTTCTGCTCAAACACTTATAAATGGTTAGTCAATTTCTTTATTTTATGACATATCCATCGATCATGCATTCATGAATGTTGTTGTAATTAACTTGATACAAATTGGCAGCTGTTAGTACGATTGACACGAGTGGAATTAGCGCAATGCGGGAAGTACAGAGACTCATTAGTAGAAAGAACCTAAAGGTACGTACAATCCCACCCTAAAATCCAACTTTTTCATATGTGCATGAAATTGATCAGAATCAAGAGAAACTTAATATGTGTCTTGCCTAAAGATTCATATGATTTGTGTTTTTAAACCCATATCTTGTTGATGTGGCAGCTAGTATTAGCAAACCCAGGAAGTGAAGTGATGAAGAAACTGCACGTTTCAGAGGCCTTGGAAGCATTTGACAATGACTGTATACACCCCACTGTAGCCGAAGCAGTTCAGGCTTGCAAATTTATGTTGCAAACAAGCCACACACAATCAAGTAAAGTTGCTGGTCAAGAAAACAATGTTTGAAGTAACAAAGGAACTACGTATATATGTACACCATGCATGGTGCTCTACTTTGTAGAATAAAACAGACGTTGCTTGATTAAGAGGAAAAGTTTTCCGAGTTATAGAACCAAAGGTGTTGTGTGTGTTATGTTACTTATGTAAACTGATGCTGATGCCCTCCTTTGTACAATAAAGGAGAGTGGAGATCGATGATGTGAGTTATAAAAACGGGTTGTACTGCTCCATCTTCTTGTGTTCATGTATTAGTTCAACTCCATTTGAATGTTTGAAATGATAATGAAAGAGTTGTAGTTATGGTGACTAGACCTGGCAAACAGGTCATTCGATTCGAGTACATATCTAATTAAGGCTCTATTCTTTTCTGCGGTTAGCAAACTGCGGTGTCACAGCCTACCGCAGTTTGCTACAATCCACCACAAAATACCATTCTACCACAATTCACCACAACCCACCACAAATTATTTTTTCACAATTACCAATACAATATTTATATATATACAAAAAATCCACCTCAATATAGCAATAACCCGCCACAATTACACTACAACCCGCCACAATTTCACCACATCATAACGCGCCATAGCGCAGAATACTGCATAAAAGAATAAGGCCTAAGTTTGAATGTTGGTAATTTTCATTTCTAACAATCCGGTCTTTTTATTCTGTCTAATTTTTATTGAAAAAGAAGTATGGAAAAAACGACAATTTCATAGTTTTGGTTCGGTTAGATTTGGGTTTGGGTAAACCTTTTAATAGGCTTGGAATCTTGGGTCAAGTTTAATTGCCAAGTCTAGCTATGACCCTCTAAAGCCTAATCCGGACCCCTACCAAAAAGCGTCCAAATGGATGTGGCCAATGTTGGACCAACTCATATTTAATACCAATGGGCCTGAGCCTAATACAAGCCCATATCTCTATATCCTGTGCCCTACAACAAACAGTACCAGCCTAGTCCCTACCACATGCAATTCTTTCCTCCCCATTGTCATTCTTAAAGAATCAAATAGACTTTGACACAATTTAGAGTTGCCCTTGCTTAGTTGCTTTAATGGGTGATATGAGGAATTGAAGATGGATGAGTTCAGTTATTACTTATTAGTGAGTAACAGAGTATTAAATAAATGGTAAATTATTATGGGAGAAATTAGTAAAAAGTAATTATTGGGATTTAATGTGAAGTCACAAATATTGTCGGACTCAAACTAACTTAGGCCCTGGTCGGTGAAAATAATGGACAAGAATGGATAATTGTTTGAGTAGCGGATAAATTGTTTACTAGCGGATAGTCAGTAGGATATTAGCGGATAAATGAGATAAATTAATGTAACTATTTTGTAAAGAATGTGTTTGATAAATTAGAGTATGGAATAGCTGATTAATGTAAAATGACTAAAAAGGACAATATTGCTATTACTATAATTATTGTATTTTTAATTTTGTTAAATTTATTTTATCATCATCTTCACTACTACTACTACTACTACTATTATTATTATTATTATTATTATTATTATTATTATTATTTTAGTGGTGGGGGGTGGTTACCCTTGATTGCTGATTGGTCCAAAGAAATTACCTCATACAAAATAGTATACATGCAGTTTGTATTTTCAATTATATAAAAGAAAAGTCAAAGGACTGGGATAAAATTACCCTAAACGTTGTTGATGCCTTTGACGTTGTTAGCCATACCAACGTCAACCAAAATCTTCATTAAACGCTAGTAGATACAAACCACTGTTTTACCGAACATTTAAAATTTGACAAAATAACGTTTTGATCGATCAAAATGCTAAACGCTAACCCAAACGTTGTTGTCGAACAAGGCCTTAGAGAAAATTGAGTGTTATTGTGTTAGATATCAATCCCTCATAGGATATCAAATTCATTTAGACCCAAAACAACCACGGAATCCGAAATATTAGCTACACAAATAAATATTAAGTATAGTTTCTATTAATGTTCTTTTGACCCTCACCCCCTAAAAAAACAAAAAACAAAAAACAAAACAAAACAAAAATGAAGCCAATGTCACATATGGAATAGGGAGCAATTCCAATTAGCATTGGTCCCTTGTGCACGGGCCTTGTATTGGCATCGTATCTTGTAATTTTGTTTACATAGAAAACCATGCACATGCACTAACCAAGCTTGTCCAAATTAATATACACAAACTCAATAGTCTCTTTGTCTCTTATCACTTCACTATACATCATCAATTTAAGATGGGAAATGTAGGGTAACTACCTCTACACGTACCTCTGATCCTTTCATGGCCACCCTCTTGTCCCTTTATATTTGTTAAAGTACACGTATAACCCGATATAATATCTGGATCTTCAAACCATGCATCAACTTAAACTTTCGGTTAACATGATATTCTTCAATATTAATAAATTGTCTGATGTGTAATGAATCCGACTGAAACATCAAGTTTGACACGTGAAAAGGATTTCTTGACTCAATGTCGTAATGATACTACGAAGATAGGTCAAAATTCGAAACGAGTTGGTCCAAAAATCAAACTCAGCTTATTTACTACACATGAAATGCCTGATCCTGTCCATTGACCAGGTCAACTACATTGTGACATTTTTTTGTACAGATTCAAGCCCCCATCTGGTTGTAGGACCCTTGATTAACAATCTCTAATGTTGATTATTAATTTTATTATCATTAACCCGGAAGAACAGGGGGGAAAGGGGGGCCTGTCTTAATTTCAGAAAAAGAACAAACGATAATAAATCAGTTCCAATAAAATGCAGACAAAAGTAGTTAGTTAGAATGAAGCCATCACAATAAAACGATTTCTGATCACAGCAGAAACAGAATAAATTCAATGTAATAAAAGACTGTAAACTATAGACAGATATCCAATGGTTATGCTCTTGATCAGTACACAGCTAATAAATCCGAATATAATCTCTACAGAATCTGCACTCAGGCCAGATCAATCCTTTTTTTAAAATTAGCATTCTGATCAAGAATACATAGAAAATCAAAGTAAAAGTAATTCAACACGGTTGAATGTGAAAACTGTGAAAACTGTGAAAACAGAAAGCTCTACAGAGAAAATTGTAAGTATTAATACACACAGTACATTATTTAATTACCACACACACACAATCAAAAAACCATTTATCAGCAGATTTCAGTATCTTCTTCAATTCCTGAAATACCACTTCACCTTTACCTGTGATTGATCAGTACCTAGGCTGCATTCACAGAAGAACACACATCAGAGTAGTAAAACCACGCAAATCTTAGTGTAAGACCGTCTCACGTAAAGGGCTCTTCATATGCTGACCTATTTAATATTTTATTAATGATTACACTGTTATACATCTTACAATAAATTTGTGATGAGACGGTCTTACATGAGAATTATTAAAACTACTAAGACATCAATGATAGACAAATTAAATTATTGTTGAAGTATGAAAACATTGATTACTCACATCATATGAGACCACAGATCTGGGGTAGTTGCCATTAGTAGTGAACACGGAGCAGTTCGACCCACACTCGCTGTCAACAAGCGAAACAGTTGACTTATCCAGCTTGACCGACCACGGGTACTGCAACGGCAACTGCTGCCCGGTGGTGGATCCCACATGGGACGAGGACCGCTGCATGCGGGCCCCGCCCCTAGGGATGCCCCGGCCCTCGACGGAGGGCCGCCTTCCTCGGCTGGGCTGCCTCTCGAAGTCGGGCCTCTGTTTTGGGGCGCTCTGTGAGCGGGCCTTGGCCCGCGACGACTCCGTGTTCGCCATGTAGTTCGGGTACAGCGGGAACTCGTACAACGAGGCCGCCTCCCCGAGGAAGTCGGGCCTTGGGAACGAGAACTGCGGGGGCTGGGAGTGGCACTGGGGGCTGCTCGCGTACGAGTAGTACTCCTCGAAGTGGCCGCTGCACGTGCGGGGGCTGAGGTCCGTGATCCCGGACAGCGCCGGGGAGATTTGTTGCTGGATTTGATCGAGTACTTTTGTTGGGTTTGTGTATGCTCTTTGGGATGAGTAGTATGTCGAGATTTTGTCGTCTGTTCTGTCGGATATTTGTTGATGTTGGCTGCTGGATGTTGAGTAGCTGTTTCTGCTGGATTTGTAGTATTCGCCGTGATCCATTTCTACTATCTTTATGTTCTCCTCCATATCCTGCATGCACAAATCACAGTTTTTGGTTGAGATAGTTTCACATTATACGAGCCAGGCTGACAAACAAGAAGTCTTGTGTGAAGGGTCATAAGAATACAAAACTATTACTAGACTTTCAACTATCAGCTTAAACTTTTGATTGAAATGGTTATACACGTTGAGATTGAATAAATGATGTCAGACAAAGTCTGCATTTAAACTAAATGATGAATGGTGTTTAATGTCTTTTGGACTAGATCTCCATGAAAGGTCGCTTTTTTTGGTAGGACTTGGAATCATGTGCTCGGCTTCAATAAACATATCAACATTCAAGAGTAAGACAACACAACCCCTCATGAGATCACAACCAATTAAACACCTTTGTTTTGCATTAAAGTACATGTATCCATTCTCGTCGGTGAACCTTTCAAAACCATAGTTCAATCAAATCAATTTCTCCAAATTTTTCTGGGTTACTGGATTTAGATCTTACACTAGAATCCCAAACTAGAAAATGCTAAGAATTTGATTAAATCATCCCTAGGAAAATAAAGTTGAGTTTTACTTACATGATAAGAATGCTTGATTTTGTCATGACTGGGTCTCCTATGAGTAGAATTCCTAGGATTACTACTCATCATCTTCAAATCCTCGACAGATCTGACCCTCTGAGCTCTGGCTCGAGCCTGGGCTGTTACCAATGCCTGCATACATCTCAGTGTTGCCGTTGCCTGTTTTCTGACCAAATGTCCCCTCACCAACGCCTGCAACTTCACCAATCCTCTTAAAGCCTTCAACGCTTTTCTAGCCTGTATTCATATATCAATCCATTTTCAAAAACGAAATTAGCTACATCAAAAAAATTATGATGAGACTACTGTTACATCTAATTGATCCCAATCAACCCACTTAGGCCCTACTTTTCTATGCAGTGCAATACAACAATTGATCGTACTATTCAATATTCTACAACAATTTACCATAACATATTACACTATATTACAATCAATTACCAATACATTTTCTCACTTTTCTATATCTTCCACTTTTCTTCTCTATTTTACACATTCTTATGCTTATATACTATATCAATCGCACTTTTCATAAATTTCACCGTATCATCCCACAAATCGTCACCGTATCATCCCACAAATCGTAGCACTTTCCACAATTTCACTATGCCGCAACATTTCAAAATCTTACCAACAGCATAAAAAAGAAATTTAAAAAAAAACAGGATCTTACCAGATAAGAACGGAACACCGATTGAATTTTGACAGCGGCAGCTTCTTCGAGTATAGCTAAGTATACGGCATTGCCACCAACATCATCCACCGGCGCTGCCACCTCAGCCTCCACCTCCTCCGGCAATGCGGGCTGCTTCTCCTCGGGTTCAGGCGGCGGGGCAGCTGCGGGCGGCGCGGTGACGGTGGCAGGGATAGGATCTTTGGTGGGGCTGCCAGCTGCGGCGGTGGCGGAGGATCTTCGGAAGCTCCATCTCTTCTTCTCCTTTGTCGGTGTGGTCGACTTGGGTGTTGTCGGATTCTGATTCTGAATTTGGGTTTGGATTTGCGGGTCGGAAGGATTCGGGTTTGGGTTCTTCTTAGTCTGATCTTTCTTCCCGGTGATCCAGAAGCTTCTGAACCATTTCCCAGGCTTCCCCATTGAGGATAGAAACTAAAATGAGGAAGAAGATGAAATTGAAGAAATTAAAAAGAAGATTAAGAAGAAGAAGATGATGATGATGATGATCTAATCAATGCATTGTCAGTGGTTGGAGTTGTGTTGTATATGCATGATTGATTTAGCATTAATGCAGAGTGCTCCTACTTACTGTTTTATTATGCAATTCTCCTTCTCTCTCATCACATTGCTATAATCTCATCTATACAAGATTACAACTGTCAATAGTTTAACAGCAGCTTATACTATAGCACTAACTTTTTGTATTTTGTGTTTGGGATTTTTTTAATTAGGAAAAGGGATTGGTATTATTAGAGGAAGAAGAAGAAGCTTGGAGGAAGGTCTGCCATTGTTTTTAGTAAGCTGCTTTGCTAGCTTTTTTTATAACACGAGAATATATTCTTTCCTTCCCCTTGATTTTACATCTTTGCCCTTTGCTCTTGCACTCATGTCAACTGTATTACGTTAGACTCTCTCTTTCCTTGATTTTATAACATGAGCATATCATATCCATTTAGGTCGTGTTCTTTTCTGCGGTTGGCAAACTGCGGTGCCACAGCTTACCGCAATTTGCCACAATCCACCACATTTTGACACAAATCATTACTTTTCTCTCTCCTCACTTTTCTCCTCTACTTTTTACATTATCTCTCCTCACATACCCCACATACCAATAACCTACCACAATTCCACCACACCTCACCACATCATTCCGCAAAATACCACATAAAAGAACACGGCCTTAGAGCACGTGTTCCATAATATTTGTCCCAAACAATTATAATAAGAGTAAATAATGATATTATTTATAGTACATATTTTATGTATATCTAATAAATTGCACCTTGGGCCCTTTTTACTTGTCAATTATCTAATTTCTTGGTATTGTTTTGTTCTCCAAATCAATTTACTTTTATAATTTTAGCAATTAAATGTATGTTTTATTTCTAATAAATAGTACTATTACCATTTCAAAAACATTTTTGGATAATTTATAAAGTTTTCATTTCATTACTATTTTAATTGGTTTTGTTAAAGTAATTATGATGACAAAGGTGAGACAATAATAATTATGGCACCGATGACATTTCACACTGCTATGCGCCAACAAATATGTTGGCATTAAATATGATATCATTTGCTTGAAGTCGCAATAGTAGCTCGGCTCGTTAGGCTTGGCAAGTTCAATATGCTTGTGTATGTGTATTCTAATATTACAATTCACTGACATTTTTATGTTGACTTATATATATTCAAATATTTAATCAAAGAGGTCAATTAAGTAGTTAAAAACATTATAAAATCCTGGAGATCAAAGGGCAACCCAGTACACAATATTGTATTAATTAGGATATTAGCATTGCATAGAACTGCAATCAAACCAAAGCATTATATATCATCCTGTCTTCATAGTAATATTAATTTAGCACTTAGAATGTAAATGATTATTATATTATTTTTTGTATGGACCAAGCCACAAGTCAAACCACAAGCCAAGTCAAGTCCAACAAACGGGACTTGACAAGCCAAGCCTAAGCTGAATATATTCAAACTCGGCAAGCCACAAGCCAAGCTCAAACTCACCTAAAAAGTAACAAGTCAAGCCTCAAGCTTTATAGGATCGTACTTAAGAGTATTGAAGTGAACAAAAAGCAACTAAAATTGGTAACCCATTGGACTTACTACTATACATCATCTTTGAACTTGCTTATGCATTCTCGCTCGTTGATGAGGTAAAGTGAGAGTGAGGGGTTGGTGGCTGTTACTACTACTATAACAAAGAACACTGTGTGAATCAGACAGCAATTCAAGAGTATCATGCGACACAATACTTGTTTTGGTGGGTCCTGAAATATTAAAAATATATTAAATAGTAAATTATTAAAGTTGGTTCAAAATGTAACTCTTATATGAAAAAAATAATGACAACCCAAAATTTATATTAATACTGTTAGCACTTAGCCGTTCTCTCAATCACTCATGATTGTCAATCCAAACTCAATACATATTATATGTTCCTGGAGCATATGTTTTAGGTAGATATGAGTGATCATCTATGTTATTGAAAATGAACAACAAATAGATATGAATTAATAATTATGATTTTGAGAGTGAACGTACAATGATCATATTTTAAGCATGTGCTCTAGTAAACCGGTAATAAATTGCAATCCAAACTAATCTTTGATCTTTAGTAATAAAGACAACCTTAAATAGGACTTGATGGCGGCTTAAATGGCCTCACCTTTTTTTTCAAAAAATTACTTGGAGGTACCTCAATATTTAGATAAACTATTTTTCGGTATCTTAACTTTTCAAAACTAATTTTGAGATACCCTTACTTTTTGGGTTAGTAATTATTTGGTGTTTTTCCGGCCATTAATTTTATTAAGTGGTCGAAATACCCTCATTATCTTCTTCAAGGGTACTTCTTCAAAAAGGAAAGAATAAGACCATTTTGGTCACTTAATAAAAGTAATGGCCGAAAAAGTACCAAATAATTATTAACCCAAAAAATAAGGGTACCTCAAAATTAATTTTAAAAAATTGGGGTATCAGAAAAATATTTCACCAAAAATTAAGGTATAACATAGTCATTTTTGCTCTTCTTTTACAAGGGGTAAATTGTAAAAGTTCGGATATAAAAGAGCCAAATCATATGCGATAAACATGGGGGATAGTGTTTCACAAAAAAGAAAAAAAACCATGGGGGATCGTGATGAGGTGCAAAGGGGGGAAGGGCAGTTTTTAGCTAATTGGCAAGTCACGATGTGTGGTTTTTTCCAAAATGGTCAGAGAAGAAGCATGTGATGAAGATGCACAATCCTAGTCAAATGTGAACGGTGGAATGGTGGATACCCAATTAGTATTTCTTTTTCCTTTTTTTTCCGGGGAAACACTATTATTTCATTTTTTAGGCTTCTTACCTCCATACCATAATAATTTTCACTTTAATTAATTTCTTTGTCCGCAATATTTATTATTTTATAATTTAAATATAATATTTTCAACTGATTATTATTTTATTAGTTTTTTTCATATATATGAAAATAGAAAAAAATAAGAGAGCGAATGATGTTTATAGTCTCATGTTTCATATTAATTGTCGTCTTTGAAAATTATGCAATCAAACGATAAAAATTTTGACCATAAATTTCTCATTATATATAATGACATATTAAATAAGATTACTACCATAATACCTTTAGATTGATAATGAAAAATACAATTGTAAAAGTATAATATTACAATTATTAATATAATATTATAGAATAAATTATCAATCAAAGATTGACATTGGAAATCGTGAATCCATGAGAGTTAAATATACGACAATTAATAATATAAAACAGACATAATACAATTTAATACTAATATTACATAATTTTTTATGTAACACAGTAATTAACTAATTTATTTCATTAATTTTCTAAAATTTAACTAAATGAATAAATATCATGAGACGAAAACATATACTACCTCCGTCCCTAAATAATTGTCCATTTAACTAAACTTTGACCATTGATTACTCACAAATTATAATGAGTTACAATATGAAATTATCATCATTAGAAAGATATTGTACTAAAAATTACAATGATATTAATTTTATATTATAACTCATTGTAATTTGTAAGTAATTGTAATTTGTAAATAATTAATCATCAAAATTTAGTCAAATGAATAACTATTCAGGGATGGAGGTAGTAGTACTTTTTTTGGCAATGCATGCATGGGGCCATGTTGGAAAGGAAGAGTAGGACCACTTTATAATTTAGGGAGAAAGAGAAGGGGGGGCACGTGGGGATGGCAACTCATATTTCATCATAGTTAATAATAAAGAGTTGATAAAAAACAAAATCATAGGGAATGGAATTGTAATTTACAGCCATTCCTATCGCAACTTCAATCCCAAGACTAAGGTTTAACTTTTCCCAATGGGAAGGTCGCCTCCCATGTTGGATTTGGATTTGGAATTCTCCCCTCTCTTTGCTACTTTTATCTCTCCCATTCTCACCCATACCATCCTCATCCATATATATATTCCTATCCGACAAAATAAGATTAAACTAAGTAAACCCTTTGGTAGTTTCTTAAACAAAGGTAAGCATTCTTAAACAAAGGTTAAATTATCATATTGTTTTAAGTTGAAATTAATGTGATTTGTAAACCCATTTATAAAATATGATTTTTGGTCTTAAATTAGTGAAATTATCAATAAAAGTTTATGTCAAATGGAGTGTGAGTGCATTTTGGTCCATTTGAATCTCAAAAACTATGTTTTGGATGGAAAAGTATTTGGTAGGCGGGTAGCAAAGGTGAGGGGGAATGAAAATTAAATTACAAATTATATGAATTACTTTGTAATTATGTTAAATCTTAGGACTATATATGTAAAAAAAAATTCATTGTTAGGTTAAAATGTCACAAGCTAAAGGCACTCAATAGGTAGTAGCTAGTTAGGGTTGTTCATCTGGTCAGATCGATCGAATTAGACCGATCGACCAAGACAGAACAAGGGACTAGTGCAGATCGAGGACTAGATCAACTTTTTGGTCGAGGCTGAATCGGACCGAAAAAAGTTCAGTCAAGGACTAGACCGACCGAAATGGACCGAATTAAGGAGTTGAATTTTGCTATCAAATTTTGTGTGAACAACTGAACCTGTGCAAATAGATCAACAAACAAACTAATACTTAATTCGAACGTTTTTCCTCTTCGATCAAAGTTGGGCTACATAATATAAAGGTTAAGTCTCCAGTCCGGACTAAAAAAACGTATCAGACCGAACTGGACCAAGAAGGAGGGAGGAAGTTTTGATTTTTGAAACTGAAAGAGGCACCAAAAAGGGGAGAAAAGACTGAAAAGCGATATGAAAAAACCATAGCAACTATTATAATTCAATCCTCGATCCAGTCGGTCTTTCTAGCTCGGTTCGAGGACTGGACCGAAGACCAAAATTTGATATTTCATGGACCGAGGACTGGACCGAATTATGTTCGGTCCTTTCGCTCCAGTCCTCGATCCAGTCCAATTTTTTGGTCTAAACTGGACTATGAACAATCCTAACAGTAGTGACAAACCGACAATGCTTATAAATATAAGGATCTTTGTGTCTAAATCTTCTCATGTTCTATTTTTTTCTGTTAGTCGTGAGATCCTTTCCTAGGCTCCCAGTTGCAATTACGCTCTGTGAATTGGGCTATCGTTTGTCGAAGTTACAAATATCTTCTAGAAGCGTTGTCAAGAGGAAAAGAAAAAAATCTTTGAAAAACATTTCATTGATGTCATACACGAATTAGTTAACGAGTTCATTATTAACTAACTCTAGAAGAAAAGTGACATAAAAAAAAGTCTACAAAAGGACACAAAAAGAACAAAAGTGAAAAATATATTCCCTCAAACAGTCCCTGTCAATAGACATTCACTAGAAGTCTAGGAAATTGCTTGAAGATTTAGAAGACTCATGGCCCATTATTACACTCCCAAATAGTGATCAACGGGTTAGCTATAAAGGTTTGGACCACAAAGTTTGTTTACAATTGAAATTTTAACTCTAAATGATGAGATAGCTATTAATAGCATTAAAAAAACATATAAGATGAACAGTAAATCTTAGATAAGGTCATTTTATTATAAATTTATCGTAAGACATATAATTTTGTGGTGATTTTTTTTATAAATATAGGGATGACTAGCAATTTATTTAGATATAAAGGTTCGTGTCATCTTCTGCTAAAGAGAGGGCAATCAGGTTGATGACAAGCTGGCTAATCTCACGTTAGAAATAGGGTATACTGAAACGAGAACTCTCAATGTCCCACCTAGAGAAATTATGTACCAACTTCATGTTGATAGCATGAGAGCTCGTGGCTTTTTTATTATGTAAGGCGTCAGTCTTTTACTCTGAATAATAGGGTACGCCCATCTTTTCGTACCCAAAAAAACAATTTATTTAGATTTATTTTAATAAAAGTCACCTTTGATAAACTATTAATCACATTGGTATTCAAAAATGATTCGAATGCCACTTATTAATCATAGTAAAATTTTAAAAATGTAATTTAGGCATGTTCTTTGGTTAGGTTTAACCAACCTATCCATACTTATTCTAACTTATCGTAACTTATCTGGATCTTACACAATTCTCCAAAAAAGCACCCACTCTAAATTCACAATTCTCCAAAAAAGTAACTTACCCCAACTTATCATACCTTATCCATCCAAACTTGAAAATAACTTAACCAAAGAACAGAACCTTATTTACATAAAACAGTGTCATTGTTGATTTGAGTTAGATAAAAACTGGTTTATACAAAGTTATTAGTTGTGAATTCTTGGCAATTTTTTCCAATATGTGCTTGGTCGGTCAAAACTTTGGGGAAATGGTCAATTTTCTCAAGTTGACTTATTTTCCCCATGTTTGGTTGAACATTAACCTTTTATAAGGGACCGACCATTTCCAAGGTTTTCTTAGGAAAATTTTCCTTTTGGGAGGGGGGGTTTAAAGAAATTTTTTCCCAGAAAAATATTTCCCATAAAAAACTTTCAGGGTGCGCTTGGTTGGCCAAAAACCCCGGGAAAATGATCAATTTTCTAAAGTTGACTTATTTTCTCTATGTTTGGTTGTATATTTACTTTGAAATTTTTTTTTTTACCGGCAGTCCATCATTTCAAAGGTTTCCAAGGGAAAATTTCCCTTATGAGGGAGTAAGGGAAATTTCCCAAAAATGTTTTTTAAAATTTCTACCGAACACTCCCTTTAGGGGGCGTTTAATTGAGAAACTATCCTATGTTTGGTTCTACAAAATATATAGGAAAATTTTGATATGGGATCCATTATTTTCCTCACAAACTCAGTAAAAAGTTTCTTAAGGGGAGCTAGGGAAAATTTTTTCCCGAGAAACTACCAAACCCACCATTAATGAAAAATTTTCCATGAAAGAAAGTTTCATGGGGATCTTACACGCTCCTTAGCCACAATCCAAAATAATAGCCTTGATAACCCCCTCCCAAAACAAAAGCAATTTCGTAAAAAAGATTGTAAAGGGTTGATTTTGAAAAGATTTATCCCGAAAAAAGAGCGCAAAGACCAGCACATCAATTGAAATGACCCAACTACCCAAAAAGGCCCAGATCCGGCTGAGCCCAATTACATTACCGTAGGCCCATATGCAAACTCAAAAGTCGTTAACTGAAGAATGATGATGTATATGGATACAGTGAAGGTGGCTGAGCTAATAAAAGATGACTTAAGTCTTGTTTTTTTTTGCAAGGATATATATTTCTTTTTATATATTTCTAGCTATTTTTATATAAATTAGTTAAATAAACTTAAACCTACGTAATTGTTTTTACTTTTAAAACAATTCATTATCTAATTTTTATATAAATTTACAAAACTTATTCCAACCTATTCAACCTTACATAATCAATTTTTACATACCTATCAAAAGAATAGGACCTTAGGATAAAAGGAAGTAAATTTTGGTGAAAAATTTAAAAGAGCAAAACATATTTAAATTTTACAATTCCCTAAAAATTCTACTCTTTTTTATCATTGGTGGACGCAAAATATTTTCCAGTGAAAAATTTTAGGATTAATGAGTTTTTCTTGTCACGAGCAATTTGATATCAATCTTTTCAATTTACCGGTGACTACTCTTAATTCGAGTCCGATAAACAAAGTAAAATTTACCGGATATATATATATATAATATATATATGTATATAAAGAAATGGTCAAACAATAGATCATAAATTGAAACTGAAAACGAAAAGCGAAAACGAAAGTACGGCACCAACATGCAATTGGCATAGAGCATTGAGTTTTCTAACAATGACACCAACATTAGAAATTTCGAAACGAAAACCTTACCAATAAAATCAAAATAGTAGAATTATGACAATTGATATTCTCCTTTGTTTGACCTTTGAGACATTGAAAAAGAAAATAAAACCAACAAGATTAAAGAATGAGTTTGAATGACACTTATGTCATTGGTCGGCCTCAATTTACACTTTCAAGTTTGTAATCATACATAGATCCTCCTTCCATCCCACATACAATGTTTTAGTATACTTTTTTTTCTTAATTTCCGCTCCCTATGAATTTTCATCTTAATCAAAATTTCGGTTAAAATTTAAAATTTTTGATCATTAATTTCTCAACATATACAATTTTATTATGCTCTCTTTGTTCCATGTCACAAAGATTGCAAACTATAATTGAATAAAGACCAGTCAAAGAACAACAATAACAATATCTCACGAACAACAATAACAATTTTCACCTCATGAACTAATGTTCATGGAAAGGTTGATTCCAGTTAATCCAATAAAAAAAATTTTGAAAAACAACTTTGAAAAATCAGTTGAAACACTAAGAGAAAACAATTTGAAAAACCTTTGAAAAAGAAAGAAGACAAACTAAGAGTTGAAGATGCTTGTGGAATTAAAATGGGAGTACATACCTATGTGCTTCACGTAGGTGACAAGGAGCTGCACGTACTTAGGTCCCATAACCAAAAGACGACAAAGGATAACAACCCAAGCCATATCACAGTACCTCACTGGCTAATCTAACCCTACTACCTTTGTCCTAACTCGCCAAAGTCTCTTATCGAGTGCCATGTCCCCCTCTAAATTTAGAAGTTTCTTATCTGCTCTAGTCACCTCTCTCGTTGACTTTTTAGGTCTTGCATGCCCCGATGCGAAAGGGTATTCCTAATCTCTTCACACTTTCTACCAGGTTCATCTGCACTTCTACTAGAGACATGCTCAAACCATCTCAATCTACTCTCTCTCGAGATCTTCTCGATAAGGGCTACCCCTAGTCTATCTCGAAACACTACGTTCCTAATTCTGTCCAACCTAGAATATTAACCACAAATCCACTGAAACATCCTCATTCTGCAACATTTAATCTTTGGAAGTGCAACTTCTTGGCCGCCCAACACTTTGCATCATACAACATTGTTAGTCTAATCACCCTACAGCAAACCTTACCTTTAAGCCTAAGCGAAATTCTCTTATCAAAGAATACTTCTTAAGATGTGTTCCACTTTTATCATTCAACCTTAACTCGATGCGTAATATCCTTGTTGATTTCCTTATCACATTGTAAAATAATGCTCACATACCTAAACTCTCAACTTGTGGGATTCATACCCCTCCGATGGTTACTTTTTGAATGTGAGTCTCATTGTCAAGAACACCAATAAGACACAACACATATCCTGTCTTTGACCTACTGAATCTGAAACCCTTAGTCTCCAGGGTTTCTCTCCATAGTTTCACCTTACCATTGAGTTTTCCCTCGACTCATCAATAAGCAAATATGACATGATAATTCATCTTGAATTTCATTGGCCAACTCATCCATGACTAGTGTGAAAAGCAACAGGCTAAGTGTCGACTCTTGTTGCATCCTGATATCAACTAGAAACTCTCTAGCAGTTTCCATCGTTGTACGTACACTTGTTCATACATGTCCCCAGTGACATGAATATAAGTGTTATGCATCCCTTTAGTCTTCAAGCATTTCCACATTACTTCCCTATGGAACCTATCATAAGCTTTTTCTAAATTGATAAACATTATATATAGATCCTCATTTCCCTATACTGCTCCATGAGGCAACAAATAAGATGAATAGTTTCTATAGTCGGCCTACTTGACATAAAATCAAACTGATT
Source organism: Portulaca oleracea (assembly GCA_029582165.1). Classification (NCBI taxonomy): domain Eukaryota; kingdom Viridiplantae; phylum Streptophyta; class Magnoliopsida; order Caryophyllales; family Portulacaceae; genus Portulaca; species Portulaca oleracea. The sequence continues at coordinate 46,090,102 of CM055873.1, forward strand.
CTCAGACACATGCACATTCTCTCTCAATTAATTTGCTCTCAAATCTTCATTGTGCAACTCAATAACTTAATCCCTTTGCACCTCACTCAGCCGACATTGTAGTTGTTCCAAGAATTATCATTAAATGGGTATGTTACTCACAGAGTACTCTGTTCGTCAAAATATTTTCACATCTCTGTAGAAATCTCATCTAGACCCACCACTCTGTCCCTCTTTATATTCTTCAATGTTTCTATTCTTTGGCCCAAATAAAAGAGCCTAATCAGGAGATCTCTGTTCGAATTGGAAAGATTCATAAGTTTGATCACATATTGACGCGATACGAGGAGTACTTGAAAGGAAGATATATAGCAAAACGGGGGAGTAGGATGGAATGACATGCATATTTACATCCCTAACATAGAACATGTATTTGATGTATAGCCAAAAAAAAGGAAAAAAAAAGAGAAAAAAAAATGATATGCATAAATACTCTTATTATTTTTCCACTCTATTTATTTAATAGGGTAATTGGATCTAATAATCCCTACTTTCACCAATTGGACAATGGTGGACCGTACTTTCACTTTGTATTCTGGTGGTCCAAAAAAAAAAATTGAATTGTAGTGGTACCAAATCCACCTCCATATTCTTCTTATTATTTTTTTTTTATTCCTACACTATATTGTTTTTGCTTTTTTTGTTCCTGCCCCTAGAAAGTTAATGAATTGTAGTTTCTAAAACATTTTTTTAATTATTTTTTTGAGACTCCAAATCATTATTATGATTTTTTAAAAATAATAAAAGTGAAAAAATCGTAAAAAATAGTAAATAATGAAAAAAATCGGGAGAAACGCTGTAAATTCATTAAAAATCATTGTAAAGTGTTATACTATGTTTTGAATCAAAAGCAACACAAAATCTATGATTCCCTTGAAAATATCCCACTACAATCCAATTTTATTTTATTTTTTTACCACCAGAATACAAAGTGAAAGTACGGTCTACCATTGTCCAATTGATGAAAGTACGGATTATTAGAATCCAATTATCCTATTTAATATACATTTACAAATCACAATATGCTCACTATTTCACAAGAACGTTCACAGGCTATGGGGAATGTTGAAATGAGACACATAACACTTATCTTAATTTCTTTTAATTTGATAGGTTAGTTAAATCTTATCTTAATCTTAATCTCTATCTTAATCTCAATCTTAATCTTTGAATCAGAAGACCCGTGAGTATTGATCTAAAAAGGACATAAACACCCAAATTCAACCTCCAACAGCCCACCACTTCCACTTGTCCTATTTAAAGAATGGATGACCCTCGACCGACCTTTCCAGTCCTGGAGCGAGAAAAGGAAACCCAATCCACTGACCCAGCCCACCCCTTTCAAATAGAAGTCAAACTCCCTCATTAATACCACACACACACAACTACCTTCGACCCAACCCCTTCTTCTTCTTCTTCTTCTTCTTCTTCTTCTTAATCTCAGTCCAAATTACAAGCTCACTTTCATTCCTCTCCCATGGCTTCCACTTCCACCACCCTTCTCCTCCTCTTCACACTCTTTACCACTTCCTCTCTCTTCACCGCCGGCGACAACAACTTCTTGGCGCCCCTCCTCTCTCCTCTCATGGGTCCTTCTCCTCCTCCTCACTCTTTCTATTTTTGATTCATTTTGTCCGCTCTTTGATCTTAAATTCTGACGTATTTGGGTGTTGAATGTTGATTCTATTTCCAGATGATATCTGCAAAACAGTGGGGTGTGGCAAAGGAAGGTGCAAAATCTCTGACAATGACAACGATATCGGACTCTTCGGGTTCCCCAGCTATGAATGTGAATGTAATCCTGGGTGGAAGCAGATGTTTGCTTCTGATTCTAATTCCACTTCCAATTCTACCAATCTCAAGTTCCTCCCCTGTGTAATCCCTAATTGTGAGTTCTTTTCATCTTTCTACTTTCTCAAATTGCTCGAATTACCAAAGTTTTTTGGTTTTGAATGTGATTTAGTGTATCGATTATGGTTTTCTTTTTCGTTGGTGGTTGGAAGATTCAGCAAATTAAACGGCCATATGAGTTACGACGCCAAAAACATTTGAATTTTTGAAATATGGGTGTATAATATAACTACTCTGCCTTCTGAAATGGATGATACTGTTACTGTATGATTGTCTTTTTTTTTTTTTTTGAAAAAGATAATAATTTGTTCTGAGATTTCTCACTTGGAGTCTGAATTGATAGATACATGTGTTGGGTTTCATGTAAGATTGCTTGGCTTTCAACCAAAGTAAGTTCAAGTCGTATTCTCAAAGATTTCCTTTTTGTTTTAGAAAGTTAACTGAAATGAAGATTATTGACTTGTTTTTCCCCCCAAATTATCGTAACTAGTTATGATCAGTATAACTAGCCAATAACTTGATCATATTTTTTAGTTATATTTTTAAGTACAATCAACAATATTCGATATTCATTAATAATTTAATATTGATAGACAATAAGTTACTTACGATGAGCCGATAAATACTACTGAAGTATACACCGTAACACACACACACACACTAAGGTGGGATTCACATTCGGAGCTGTTGTCAGTCTAGTATCAAACTCGACACCTTGAACCTGACAATTTCTTATTCTTATCTTGTATTTTTGAAGGTACCCTCGATTTTGCATGCTCGGAAGCCGCTCCCCCAGCTCAATCTAAGGAGACTACTACAACAAACACAACAATCTTCGATCGTAATTACAATCCATACACCTTCATTTACACTAGCACAATTACATTTTTTCGTCACACTTTTACAGTCAGTTACTTACTGCTACATGTTTAATTTCCTCCGTTTTCGACAGCATGCAGCTGGGCAAACTGTGGAGGAGGAGCTTGCAACAAAACATCCGCACTGACATACACTTGCATATGCAAAGACGGGTACTACAACCTGTTCAACAGCACCAACTTCCCCTGCTTCAAAGAATGTACGTAACAGTAGCCCTATCCATAGTTATTAAAATCCCAATCCTAATCCTAATCTACTATCTACATTCCAATCCACGATCCTATATGAGTTAATTTCGATCCTAATTGCTCTATGGGTTCAAGTTAGAATCCCCATTTTAACAACCATGACCCTATCTTCATTTCATTTAACCAAGCTGCTTTTGCAATTTGCATTCACCTACAAACTGCGGCATTTACTCTATGTTTAATGTGTGTAGGTTCAATCGGAGGCGATTGTTCAAATCTGGGAATCGCAATGGGTAATAAACCAACTGCCCCAGCTCCTAATCTACCTGATAAAAGTGCCAATCAAGGTAAAATGCTTACCTACTTCTGTCTCATTTTGGAATGTAATTTATCAAGTCACATTTGCAGTTTTCTTTGATGTTTTCTTACCTTTTTCTACCATTTGATTGTGTTTTTTCTTTGTTTTTGGGTTCAGCACTGGTTCTTCAACACGAGGTCTTCTACGGGATGATCATGCTTGCCATAGCCGTTTTCGGGGTTGTGTGAGTTTTGGAGTATATAATTAAAACGTAGGGCTTTAGCCAACACGTTAGGATGAGTAGATGAAATATGTAATCGTACAGATTGAGATACACGATATAGAATTATGTTTTTCAGGCGGCTTTGTATGTTGAGTTCATCAGGAGGGATTCTTGGAGCCTTTCTTGTTTAATGCTTATACTATGCCTAAATATGCGTATAATTTTTGGTCCAATGCAACAGAACAGTATCAATTAAAGTACTTGGAATTTTTCTATTTACAATAGCCTACAAGAGAATTTTGCAAGTACAAGAAACAAAAATGACGCCCGTTTTGAGATTTGAGGGAGTCCAAATATACACAGTTTTTCTCCCATGTATGGAAGTGTGTGAAAAGATTGATTCCAACAGACTCGACAAAACCTTCCAAAAGTGAGGAAAGATTTAAGAACAGAATTATAGTTCCACAATATCAGACGAGGGAAAGGGAAAGTTTCACAAAAAACATATGGGCCTCTTATATTGAGCCCAGATCGATTGGGCCTATGAGTTTGGCATCTATAAATTTGTAGTGTAATGACTATGGCTATACTTGTGGTGCAGCTGGTCCAATCATCAAATTTTAAAGGATTGTTTACATTCTTTTCCCTTTTTTTTCCGGATAAAAGATTTCGCACAATCTTGTCTCACATAATAATACTTAAATTTGGGGCAAATATTATTTATTCTTGTGTGAGAGAAGAATATAAATATAATTGTTAAGAGTGATTAATATTAGCGTACGTTATTATTAATATAAAGATAATTGATATGTTTATAAAAGCTGTTACTTGAAATATCAGTTGGGTCAAATTTAATAATTTATAGCATTCTTTGCGCCTAATTTTATGCAACAAAAGGAAAAATATTATAGTCCTTGATAAAAAGAATATTTCTCGGTACTATTTCAAGTTTTCAACTTATGGTAGAATGATATGACGAATCTGTAGCAACATTGTACTCTTTGGGATACTTGGAACAGGATCCGGGATACTTCAGTTATTTTTTTCAAAAAGAAAATTAATTTTAATCTATTGTCACTTTTTTTAAGGAAATCTATTGTCACTTTAGCTCAACAAAAAATTTATTTCAGAACTCTATATAAATATAACAAAATAAATTTAATTACATTGAATAAAAATTAAATTCTGCACAGTTTTTTAAAAAATTTGGATGCTAATATATTGAATTTTTGGGGTATTGGACAATAATGCACTGAACTTTTGGGAGTGTTGGATAATAATGCACCGAACAATTTCGACGGTGGCTGACTTGGTGACAATATTACGTGGCATGTCAAGAAGATAAATTGGCTAAATAATATCTAAATTTATGATATGTCTTTTAGTCTACAAAAGTAAAGGTAATTTTATATAACTACAATAACAATCTCTTAATGAAAAACACAATTAAACAAATGTGATTTTATGATTTATTTTTTTTTTTACTCATTTCAAAGTTGATTTCTTTTGCTGATATGTGGATTACCTGACATATCATAAATTTAAATATTTTAGGGTCAATTTATCTCCTCTACCTACTACGAAGGATTGTCGCCGAGTCAACCGCTACTGAAATCGTTTTGAGTGTATTATTGTTCAACGCTCCTAAATCCAAGTTCAGTACTTTATTATCCTTTTAGTTTTTACTCATTTTTTTTAAAAAAAAGAAATATGCGCAAAGGTTCTAGTGACATAGACAGCAAACCAATTATTCTATTACACATGGGCTTCCCTCCCTAACTAGAATCACCTTTTCCGTTCATAAAATGATTTGACATGAAACCAACCCCAAATTTGAATAATAATAATTGCAATTCCAAATTTAAATCGAATAAAAATTACTCTCACAGTTTCTTTTTATTTTTCTTTTTGAGGTCGTCAATGAAAATTAATATCATAAAAATATATAAAATAGTTAGTGAGAAAATAAATTAAATATACTTAATTAAAATCAAAATTTAGAGTTATTTCCATGGACGATAATGATAAAGTAAGAAAATTAATAATTAATATATTATTGAAATTGTAAAATGAAAAATAATATGAAATAAAAAATATTAGTTAAAAATTCAGATAAAAAATAAATGAACTTGGAATAATTGAGATCTTGTGCGACTCCAAAAACATATTCTTAAATTATAGGGAATTTATGAGTTATAACCAGGCGTGTGCAATGGGTCAGGTTTCCATAGGATGAAGAGACTGTGTCATATGAAATAAGGGTCGACAAAGGGCCGGGTTATCAATGGATTGGTCCGCTTCACAAAGTTCAAGGGTCAGTGAATGGGTCGGGTCTACCTATCATTAATAACTCAATAAAAATAGTTGTTCATTATTATTTTAAGGAAAGTTGTATCGTAGTACTTTATACTTTAAGGTTTGGATTGTCTACATGGCATGTTTGTTATTGGATTTCGGTAGACCAAACTTTATAATAGTTAGATTACAGTAAACCTAAAAAATAGTTATAAGATTTCAGTACACTGAAATTTGTGATAATTGTATTACATTAACTCGATGAGGGTGTACTGAAATTCAATACTTTTACGCTTTGGTACAATGTGATGAGCCACAATCATAACCCTTAAAATATAGTGTAATGTGATCCAAATTTTCTTATTTTAAATACTAACTTTATTTAAATATATTATTCAAACTTCATATCAAACAATAAGAAGGGCAACCCGGTGCACAACGCCCCGCAAACAGGGGCCCAGGGAAGGGTCCTAACACAAATGTGTAATGTAGGTAGACCTTACCTTACAAAGAAAGCAGAAAAAAGGGTGTACACGATAACTTCCCAGGAGGTCACCCATCCTAGTACTACTCTTGCCCAAGCACACTTAAATATGGGTTCTGATTGAATCTAGTGCATTAGTGCTAGTATGATTGCACTCATATCAAACAATAATTAGCATAATTAATTTCTTATGTACAAATACACTTAATCTAAATTTTAGGGCCAAAAGGATTTCACCATGGACAAACCCATATTTTTACTAGAAAGCTCTGACTCAATTCATAACTATAACATGTCAACCTTGACCCAACTTGACCCTACATAGATAATTGCCCGACCATGACCTAACTCCACCTGTGGCTACCCGTAGTTATGAGTAAAATTAGCTTCTTATTCTTTTATGTACAAATTATGAAATGTTCATTGAAATCACGAAATCAACTTTTCATATATTTTTGTGTATAAGAAAAATTATCAATATTTGGATCTCCTCAAACACCACATTAACCAAATTATACTCAATTTTTTTGTCATTGTATATACAAAACATGGAACATAAAATACACTTGGCTATGTAAACGTATAAAGGATTGTATTACAAAGAAGACAACAATGCTAGGAAATTCATATGAATAGGCCTTATAAATGTAAACAAACTTTTGCTTGGACCGTACCTCTCAAGTATCTCATTCAATAATTTGTTACAATTAAATAGGATTGTTGGAAGCATTTAACAGCTTAGATTGTAGGTATTATCTTCCCCTTTGAGAAGGGAACGTATGTTGTCGATGGTAACAACTAAGGACATATACAGCCCTACAAGCAAAATGCCATTTGACTATAGATTCGTAAGAATTAAGATGGTTTATAATTATTAAGATGGTAGCTAGTCCAGTAATAGTTATTTGCCTATTCTTCTGTCTTTTGAGATTGATTGGTTATACCCCTTCCTTCCTAGGACTCTTTTATAGTCCAGTCCGAATCGAAAAATGGATTGAACCGGATTGGAGGTTTGAATCGAATTGGAGTGAATAGATGGAAGAATGGTCGGCCAAGAAATTTTGATATTCGATTTCGGTCCAATATGTGGACTAGACTGCAGGACCGAAGATTGGACCAAAAGACCGTAGAAAGTGACTCAATTACTTAAAATTTAGGGTTTCTTTTAATCTTCTCACTACATGTGCTTAGTCCAGTCCGAACTGAAAAAGGGACTGGACCGAAAAAGTTTGATCGGTCCTATTTAGGACTGAAACGTTTGGTCCTACACTGGACCTGCTGAAATTTCTTTGATCCAGTCTTCAATCCAACTCAGTCCCCAAGCTCGGTGCTTTCAGTCGAGTCTCATTCGGATCAATCTTGATATGATGATCAACCCTACTGCTTCCTACTTTATCTATCCTCTTGCTTTACATACTTTGAGAATTTTGGCCATTAATTCCTCAACAGATATAATGTTCTTGAGTATAGTACAAAACTACTACTATTAGATTTATAGCGAAAAATACTATCATATGAATACAGTGTTGTGTTGTGATGTTTTGATGAGATGTTATATGTGAAATTGTTAGTAAAAGAAAGGCATTGTAAACCATGGAACATTTGATACGCGGCAAATGCAATGGGAAGGAGGAGATATTTGTTATTAACAATGTAATACTCGTTATTTAAATGACTTATTGATGATTATCCTAAAATAGGACAATAAGGTCTTGTTCTTTCATGATGTAGGATAAATTCATCATACTTATCCAACTCTTACTTATTTTATCTCACATTTTCCAAGTTATTCACACTTTCTTATCTTGCTTACATAACATATTTAAAAAATTCATATATTAATAAATGATGTGAGTTATATGACTTGTTATACTTACAATATCTAGTTAAAATTATCTAAAAATTCATAATTTAAATGATGTAATTGATGTGACTCATCTTCCGAAACACTATCTTAATCCTACCAATCCGCTTTATCCCACATTTACCACTTTTACTATCTTACCCATCCACCAAATATCTTACAATCTAAAAGAGGAGACAATTAGGCTTGTTAGTATTATGTAAGTTTCATCTTTAGGAGTTGATACAAATACAGTCTTGGGGTGTACCAGGCTGTTTGTTCTTGTTTGGGTCATAATGTTGCGTTTCTTGGCTGGGATCTTGCAATTTGATGTGTTATCGATCTCAATCAATTTGAAATGGCATCTACACTGTCTGGCAAAGACAAATCAGTCAATTTGGGTCTTCTTACTAGTTCAGATACAACAAATGTTCACTTACATTTCAGTTTTTCAGTAGATTTCTTCAGTTTGACACTTTTCTTTGCTGTATGGGTTTTCATAACTCATGGAGGATTTGTAGCTTGTTAATGGCTGTCACTGCCTATTTGACTCCATTGGTTCAGTCTGGCTTTGCGAATAAAAGAATCCTATGACCGCTAATTATCAAAAAAAAAAGAATGTAACATTGGGTTTATAGACTATTCTTTTTTTTAAAAAAAAATAAATAAATAAAAGAAGAAGAAGAAGAAGAAGAAGAAGAAGAAGAGGAGAAAACCTTTAATTTGAAGAAGCTCAATTAATAACCTTATGACACATCATTGTCAATCATTGTTGAAAGAGTATGTTGGTTGATCATATATTCATATGTTTACTACTCCATATATAGTATAATGCATTATAAAGCATTATGTAAACTTAATTTTATGAAACTTGTGACAAAATAATTATTATACACTAAAATTTTGCAATTATTTTGATTAAATATTTATATAACAAAATTTCTATCAGAATGTAACATTAAAAATCATTAAAAAATTATTGATAATATAGTTAGTAGGAAGTATTAAATAAAATTGAACATAAAATGGAAAGAAAGGAGAAATCTTAAATGCGTAGATGATGAAATATAATTAAAGACAAATGGAAATCTTCAACCTACTCATTACTCTCGTCACTTTCACGGGTTTAGTATGCCCACTAACATCTTCAAATCACTAACATAGCCATCCTCTTTATAATAAATTTTAGGGTGACACTTGTGATAAAAAATTAATTGTTTTATAAATAATTAATTAATGATTAATTATTAAATATGTGAGGAGATTTTAGGACGATTTAGCGTAAAGTTGCCTTATACAACATTTATTGCAAAATGTTTGAATTTGATGTCATGTATAAAATTGGAATTCATCTTGCTTATGTCAGTGTAGAAAATTATTATTAAACTTTCAAAGTAGTAGCTTAAATTTTTAGTTTATATATAGTTCATATGTATGATAGCATGTACAATATGTTTTAGTGAGAGTTCTCCTCTTTAAATCAAATCTTATCAATTTACATTATTATTCATGGCAAAATGTTTCACGAACATTGACAACATATACACTTTAATGAACATTGACAACATATACACTTTAATGAAGTATCGTTAGAAATATGTGTTAGGGTGGAATTAAAAATTATTTCTATCCTTTCAATTGTTATCTTAAACTTTTAGCATGTTAGACCTTTTGTACACGCTACAATTTTTTGGGAAGGTAGTTGAATGTTAGAGGTGTATTTGAAACATAAGGCCATGTTTTTTTATGCAGTATTTTGCGGAATGATGTGGTGAGGTGTGGTGGAATTGTGGTGGGTTATTGGTATGTGGGGTAGGTGGGGAGAGATGATGCAAAAAGTAGAGGAGAAAAGTGAGGAGAGAAAAAAGTAATGATTTGCGGTAAAATGTGGCGGGTTGTGGCAAACTGCAGTAAGCTTTGGCACCGCAGTTTGCCAACCACAGAAAAAAAATAAGGCCTAAGTTATGTGCTTTCTCCACGTCTTAATATCTATCACTTTTGATTCTTTACGATGTCCAATTCAGTACTTTGACCATCAATTTCTATTTTCTAATAATATATTTAAAGAAAAATTATAAAATTATACTTTTATTTTTATTATAAATTTAATGATAATAGTTGATGCTACATATGATTACGATCAAAGTTTTGAGTTAATTTTATAGTTGCCACCATAACAAATACAGTACCATTTAGAAATGGAGGGAGTAATAAATAGAGTTTTAAATGAACGACCAAGTTTTCAGTATAACAGGGAACATTGGATGATAATATATCTATTTTAGGGGTACTAGATTGTACTCCCTCCGTTCTTTTTTATCTGTCATTTACGGTTTTCTATGCCAATTTTTAATCAGTAATTTCTAATATAAAACTTTTATAGAAAAATATAATATTATACTTTTTAATAGTATTTTTTATTACGAATCTAATGATATCAATTTTGTATGATGAATCATTATATAAATTAAAATATTAACGGTCAAAGTTTTTGCCATAATTCCCTAGGCGACAGATAAAACAAAACGGGGGTAGTAATATACTAGTTATTATTATTGGATAATAATATCTCTGACTTTTATATTTATTTGAGATTATTATACCAATAATGACTTAAGGGGTCTTGACTGGTGAACTGATCTTCGTGTCGACGTGGCAAGTGTAAGGAAAATAATCGCCCATTGCCCAGTAATCATGTTAATCCCTCCATTTTTCTCACTAATTCACATTAAAAAAAAAGACCCCAGCATAATGACTAAACGGGGAGTGAATCGATCTTCATATTTACGTGGCACACAACCACGTGGGTTAATGAGAAAAATGGAGGGGTTATTGGGTTGGGGCAGTTTGTTTTCCCTCAGACAATTACGTCAGTATGGAAACTGGTTCATTACTCCTTAGTTATTGTTAGTATATTAATGTCACAATGTATAAATGTTAGAGATATTGCTGTCTAATAATAAAAATTGGTATATTATAATCAAATATTTCCAAAGGTCGGCATATTATCATTCAAAAACCCTAATGGGGTGTTTGGTTGAGAAACTTTCTTGGGAAAGTTGGTCAACTTTTCAAAGTTCACAGACTTTCCCATGTTTGATTCTTTATAATATATAAAAAAATTTTAATGTGGGATCCGTTATTTTCCTCACAATCTCAGTAAAAAATTTCTCAAAGGGAATTAAGAAAAATTTTTCCCAAGAAACTACAAAACGCATAAATACTAGTGGAGGACTTAAATGCTTAATTAAAAGAAAGATTTTATTAAAGTTAAAAAAAAAGAGAGAGAGAAGAAGAAGTTAGAGATAGTCTTGTGGATCAAGTGTGTTGAATTGAATCCATCCAAAACACTGTCACTTTTGTCTTGCTTTCACTCCCCTCCCCCTCCCCCCACCCCCACTCCACCTTATAAAATCTCCCTCCACTCTCTCTCTCTCCTCCTCATTCCTCTCCCATCACTCCCACACAAAACTCACCACTCTCTCAACTCAAACACTCCCCCACCAGAAACTCAAACCACCCCCAAAATTCCTCCCATAACAACAAACCAAACACAAACAAACATGCACAAGGGAGTAGTAACCATCGGCGAGCAATGGCGACCCGACCCGGACTCCTTCAAACCCCCGGAGACTCCGACGGAGCCCATGGAGTTCCTCTCCCGTTCCTGGAGTGTCTCCGCTCTTGAAATCTCCAAGGCTCTCACACCCTCCAACACCTCCAAACTCCTCTTCCCAAAACCCACTTCCACCGCCGGAGACGGCCCCATTCTGGAGGACGCCGCGGCGGAGGAGTCCGCCGCCGCCGCCGCCGTGAGTGGGAACCCGTTTTCGTTTGCGTCGTCTGAGACCTCCCAGCTCATCATGGAACGCATCATGTCTCAATCGGTATGTATGCATGCTCCTTAAAGCCTGTTTCTGGGTTGGTTGAACAATGAATTTGACAGCTCGTTTTGTTTTTTGGTTGGAGTTGTACCCAGAGATTTTCTTCTGGGGTCGATTAAGTTTGTCTATACTTGCTAATTCCTTGTCATTTACCGAGAATCATTTGAAAATTGTTTTATCGGGGTTTTGGATTTGATGATATTCTTTATTAGTGAGAGTCTAGAAGGGCACAAAAAAACAGGGCATGTTTGTTTGCAGAGTTCGCAAGCATTCTCCCAATTATTTAATCATACTTTACTGTTTTAGTGACTAAACTGTCATCATTTTCGAAGAGCTTGTGAGTTAAGGGAGTAAACCCATGATTTTTACTCTAATTCCTTGATTTCCCTCTTTGATGGCAATGATTAATTAAAGAGTAATAATGAAAATGATGAAGAGAGTGTTGTGATTACTGATTAGTTTAGTGAATTGATTCAGCAAGAGGTGTCCCCGCGCACTTCTGGTCGGCTTTCTCACAGCAGTGGCCCACTGAATGGCTCCTTGACCGATAGCCCCCCCGTTTCTCCCTCTGAAATCGACGATGTCAAGGTACTCTCTCTCTCTCTCTCTCTCTCTCTCTCTCTCTTTATCTGTGTTTTACTGTAAAAATCTGTTGAAAGGACAGAGAAGGTGTCTAGGTTTCTCTCTCTAGGCAACAAACACGATGACTGACCCGACCCACATAGATAACAGAGCACAGGACGATTTCTTTTGATCTTCTACTGTTTCTCTGTCTCTCTCTCTCTGTCTCTCTCCCTCTCTCTCTAGCTACCTCCATTGTTAGACCTGGTGAATTCTATCTGGGTTAACTTCTGTGTGTTGGCAGTTGTTTGCTTGGTAGGTTAATTTCTACTCAGAGTGTATTCAAGTTGACATGACTTTACTGACAAACAACTTAATGATGTCCTTATAGTTAAAAACTTGAGGAGCTAAGCTTGTTTAGTAGGTTAACTTCTGCTGAGAATGTCTCCAAATTAATACCACCATAATAAAAGTCAACATCTAAATCCCCTCGATTTTATGAAGTAAAACGACACTTATTAAGAGCGTTCGGTGATGGAAGGGAAAAGTAGGTAAGACTGTCAAATTTTTTTGTTGAAACCTCGCGACTTGATTTGTGTACATTAGTAAATTCCATGTAATGTT